>OY757905.1:25204715-25604715 GCA_963585895.1 Sepioteuthis lessoniana
TTTTGGTTCGACACATACCCACAAAGTGAATTCGTGACAACCAACACTCATAATATATATATATATATATATATATTATATATATATATATATATATATATATATAGAGAGAGAGAGAGAGAGAGAGAGTTGTTATTACATATAAATAATAGATAGATTTATAAACAAATATATGAAAAGCAAATAGCTGATTTATATATATATATATATATATAGTCATTCTATGGAAGGTTGCACAGAGTTTTGGGTTCAAAAATTGTTTGTTTTTTTTGTCTGTCCTCGCAGAAAACTATCCGTTTCGTTCAGGTATCTACTAGTTTCATGAACTCTATCCCAAGGAATCTTTCTACCGTCATGTGCCATCTTTAAGGGTCAAGTTGCGATGTTCTTCCCTTTAAATTCTAAGAAACGTTACGGTATATTTTCTAAAAAAATTTTGGCAGATGTCACTTTGAAAATATAAAAACATTATGTTTGGATTCATGCATTTATTTATAAATGTGCACACTAATGTATATCTGTATCGTTCCATAATAGTATGAGTCAAAATAATTGTTTGAATATATATATATATATACACACCTTCAGAATTTATTTATCAGTAAAAAACATAAACATCATTTTTTTCAGTTTTTTTTATTATTTCTGGCTAGCAATGCTCTTAAATTCAACTTTGGTTTCTTTTATATCTAAGGACCGATCATCAGACTTTCGCCAGAACCAAAAACGTTCTTAACAGAAAGTATTGTGTGCCGATAACTATTGACAATGGCAATGATTTGCTACAAAAATCTCTTTTTTTTATTTTCTATTTATACCAAGCAAACATCTGTAAAAGGAGAGGATCTCTTTTAATCTTCAATTTAGTATCCGCTAAGAAATAGTAAACTTTGTATCAGGATATGTTCACTATTACAATGTATGTGTTGTATGAATGGGAAATGGGTCTATTAACCTTTGTCTGCATCCATTATAAGTTATTGTAAAATTGTTAAAGTGCTTGTACTTTTTCAAACACAATGTACGGTTCTGATCAATCATAGGTATTATATATTCTCTGTTAAGTTTGCATTAAGAAAAAAACATTTCTTTCAGTTGCTGGGAAGCAGATAGATAAGAAGAAAATGAGATAGAAAGATTTATAAACAAATATATGAAAAGCAATAAGCTGAATTATATACACATATATAGCTTGCTTTCTTTGTTTAATGGCATATTAATATTCGTGGGTTATTTCAAGCCAACGCCATGCCAGCAGAGCAACATGCTTTTTTCATTTTACGTCGTTTTTATGTAACAGCTATTGACTTTGTTGGAATTGTATATTTGGATCTTGGTTTGGTTGATATGCACTTACCTGCTGTTTCTACATGGGCTGTAACAAAGTTTTCATATTCGTTATTCGGAGTATATTTTTCAGATGTCTCCTGAAAAGTATCCAACTCGTTTTTTACCATTAATGTACATCAATTTCTAGTATCACTATTAGAAATTTTGGACTAGTCGTATCCTTAAGACTTAACTGCTTGTTTCTTAATTTAGCGTAAGCTTAGGAAACTTTTTGCCGAAAAAGTAGCATAATCGGCAGATATTTCTCAAATAAGAGTTTATCTCACAGTTCGAACGCTATTTATCCACCTTGTTATGGATAATCTAGCTGTACTTTAGTTTTATTCGTGTGGATGTTGACGGGTAGATTGATAGATAGATAAGACACAATAGAATGATAGACGTATGACCTTGAGTGAGAAAAAGACATACAAATAGGAAGAGAGCGAGAGTGACAATGAGAGAAAGAGAGAGAGTAGTGATAAAAGATGAGAAGAATTAGTAGAGGAGGGGGGGAATAAAAAGAACGTATGAAGTAAAAAAAAAATAGATGAATACTTAAAAAGAGAAATGGAGAAAATGAGTAAGAGGGGTGGAATGAGAAAAGAAAGATTATCCTTACATATAGGGAGAAAAGTTTTTTTTAAAAAAGCGACAGAAAGATGAGGAAATAAATATATGTGAATAGGAGACGAAATATATATAAAAAATTGCAACAATAGTGTGTGTATATATATATATATATATATATATATATATATATATATATATATATATATATATATGTGTGTGTGTGTGTGTGTGTGTTTACTATTTCATTATATAACCGTTTTCAAGGGCAAGGTATTAGTGATTAATCAACTTGCATTTCATATATTCCAAATGGAAATGATAAACATCTATTCAAAATGCGCAATCTAAATCATGAGTTTACAAATACCGTTGTACGCTTGCGTATAAGTCGAATATTTCAAATCTTTTTGGCAAAAAAAAACCATGTTTCTGATCTATATATAAGGAATAATACTTTAAGTTCAAGGTTGTAACAATAGACAACAAGAGAAACAACGATTGGCTTCTAAAATTAGTTCTATGAAATAATGGCTCGATATGGATGTGACCAAACTAGATATGATTCTATACCTTACTGATAATAACTCCGGTGACTCAAAAAGTTGTATTATTTTGATAATACGAGGCAAAGTTCTGCAGTTCCAGATATTTTTTTACGGGGTCCTGAAGTTCACGGATAACACTGGACCTGCCAGATATGCCCCTATGACTTAAAAAAAAACGGCTCCGGATTACACGGTCTTAGACCTACTTAATACCGCCTGATTGTCGAGGTTTTCGCGACCCAAGAAAAATTTCCTGAATAATCGGTAGAGTTATCAACTTCGCCTTCACCTTTTATACAAAGTTTTCGCTTGCTTCCATGGTTTTATGACCCAGTTTGAACTCGTAAAGCATTGGTTTTCTTATGTTTAATTGTGCAGCTTCGAAATTACACACGGAGTGAAGCAACGCAGAAAGTATCAACCCAATGACTACAACCATACTACCAACCACATCCGTTACTTACCACAGCTTCAACTGCTTTAGTCACGTTTTTACGCACTAGTACAAGAATGTACCAAAAATATTGCAAAACATTTGACTCACCTCAGTATTCACTCCTAAAATATTCTACCATCATAAGAACAAAAAGCAGACGGCATTTATTGGCCAAATACGTAGCAAGAGACGAGTCATAAATAATTGTCTAATACCTTTAGATCTGTTCCACAGGATAGGAATCCAGAAGATTCATTACATTGAAGATATGATAAATTTATCGCTAAAACTCATGAACTGATGGATTTCTGACATTCAAAATCTTGCTCTAAAGCTACCTGTTCATTTTATTCATAGTGATATTGACATGGGCACATTTTAATGCTTGCAAGATAATCTGATGAAAAGAAGCAATTTTTGTTCTCGTGGTAACTAATGAAAATCTTATGAAATGATGACAAAATATTTTCAACATTTGATTGCAATAATTGATTAGAAAAAATGTTTTCTGTGCTACCGTTGTCCTCATTGACATATTTAATGTATAACAGTTATGTAATGAATACTTTCAGTTGAATCCATTCAATCGATCTACGTAATAAAGTAATTCCAACATACGTTGCTAGTTCGTTAGTCCGATGCCAAGAAAATATGCATAAAAAGAAAAAACAAACAAAAAATAATGTTAGCTGATTTACATAAGCGAGATAAACTATCAGCATAATGCAGTGATATGGACATTAATAAGTTGAAATATTATCTTTTAAGAAAAAAAAATGATACACGACTATATTATATGTTTAATAGATAATATGCAGATACATAATGATTTTGAAATAAATCGATTTCAGAGACGGATTTAGTACAAATAGTTTTTATAGGTAAATCGGCTTAAATTCCTGCTTTGTTGACGGGGCTTAAAATAAACTTTCCTCTGCAGAAGAGCAAATCCCGAGAAAAAATGGTGTTCAGGGTATTATACTAAACTGTATCAGAACGTAAGCCTCCAGTTCTGAAGAATGTAAAGTACAAATTCATTGCCTTTATGACCAGGTAATATCTGATCAGGTATATAAGTAAATGACGGGGTTCTCATCAACGCGTCAAACAGATCGTTTAAAAAAATAATTCGTATTCGACAGGACTGCGTACGAATATACAATTGGAGGAAAAATAAGATATAAACATACAATAAACTTGTTCCCTAATCCCTGGGCATAAATCAACCCAAGCGTTGATATGACGTTAAAATCAATCGATCACTCAAAGTAATTTCAACGCATAGAACTATGAATCATTAAAATAAATTATTTATCTCCAAGTCTATAAATTTTATCTATCAAAATATTAGTGTATCTTAAATCTTTAGTAAATATAAGTAAAAGTTGTTGGCGAATAAAAGGCTCCCTTTTCCATAGCTACTATACTGAGGTGCAGGGAGGGTATTACTCCTTTCCCTGGACTGCTCCACTTTACCCATGATACGTATCTTATATTTCTGAGTATTAACAAAGAGGTATCAAGTACCTTTTTTAAATTCTTAGGTATGACGCGACCTGGGACTGAACCCAGGTCTCCTGGACCATTGGCGAATACTCTTCTTTTTGCCAAAATATTTTATTAGAGTTTAGTATATAAAATGCTCCAACACCTGATATGATCACGTCTAGAAGCAAATTCCTAAATGAAGGTATCAGGAGATTTTAAACCATTACACATTCAGTGACTTCATTATTGAAACTCATAAACGAACGCGATGCTGACTTTCTAAACGACTGCAAAACCTACGAATCAATGGGTCCCTCACTAATGACAATTACAAAGATTGAAGCAGTTACAGTTGCTGCTGCTGGCATTATTGATTTTTCAACTATAATCGATAATAATACTAAGACAGTGAAGGCCAGCGATGGACGGTTTTCACTGAGAAAACATTGAAGGGGACTGAAATGAAGGCAGGCAGAATCCCTCCGGGTGTTTTCTTAATTCCACGAAACTAGATATATTGCATTCGATTTTTATATTTATGTTGGGCAGACGAGAATCGTGAACCAAAGTTGAATTTTAATTTGCTTAAATTTCCCATATTCAGGATATCACTAATGGACATTTCACAAGAGTATTTTTTCTTTAAATTTGCAAATTTAAATAAATATTATCAGCTGCTTTTTTGCTTATATATTTGACAAATGTTATCCTATCTGCGATGAAGATTTTTTAAATTTTTTTTCAAGTCGAACAATATGTTATAGTATTATGATCATATTTGTATGTTAGTTTAATTTTTAGTAATGGAAAGCGAAAATGTGGAGACATAGGAAGAATTGAATTTTTTGATTCAATATTTGATTGCTGACCAAAACTTTTAGATAGGCGCTCACTAGAAATAATGAGGTTTTATAGTCAAGTCATTATAGTACAATAAATTCGGAAAATCTATGCATATATACAATGTGTTTTATCACATTGGAAGAAAATATCAATATTTCAAAGACACGAAACAGACTTAATTCAAGCAAATTATCGTTTATATAAAGAAAAAGCCAAACTATGTCTTGCCTATTCCGGCATGAAAGTTCTTTTCATCCAGTCTACTAACTTTACGAAATTTCTAGAGTTTTCTATGCAATAAATGGAAACCCTCTTACCATCACTAAACGTGACTGAAAGAATTTCGAATAAACGAATTACTTTTTCTTATTCGCTTCAGTGCACCAGACAGCGAAAATTTCTCGTCCGGTGTATCCACCCCCACAAAAAAAAAAAAAACGCTTTCCGATTCGATGAATGGATAGATGGATAAATAGATAGATAGATAGGACATGCAACCAGTTCTCCAGGTAAAATTATGACATATCTCAGTGTTAGAAATTATAAAGAATCGACAATTATTCGAAATCTAACTCAACTCACGTTACAATAACAAAAACATTTTCTTATCAATACAGCGCGATGAGTATTTATTAATTTTTTAAACGATAAAGAAGTTTAAGAAACACCTTGCTAAGGAACTACAACTGCAGAATAAATATTTAGAAAAGCATATATATTCTATTTTATTATCTTCTTTGTCGGATCTAGGAGTTTTCAAAACTCCTTCACAATCAACAAAGAATTTTAAATTAATTCAAAAATGTCTGCACTCTGCTGTAAATTTTAGATAATTTTGGTCAAATGTTAATATTCATACAGAAATATAAATCCTAAAGGAATCGTATTGTAATATTCATTTAATTTTGTTAACGTATTATTGGGTCCAAATTTAACAGTTAATTGAATTTATTTGCTCATGAATAAAGCTGTGTAAGTATTCTATAATGGATATTATATAGATCTATACTTTTTTTGAAATATTTTACTTTTTTCCTTCTTTTTTGGCTTTCATAATAGATTCATGATTAGGCAGCAATGTATAGTGAACCAAATGATATATATCTCACTCGACACCTGCATAAAACAGTTCCGGTTTACAATTAAAGATATTCGGGGAAAAATCGCATCAAATTTGTTTAAAAACTTTGACATATATTAATAATCTACTCATCAATCCTTTATATAATAATAAAAATACTTAATCGCAGATAATTTTACCTAACAATTAAGAAAGACATTTTTTAGGGGATTCCTCGTGACGTAATGCCAAAAATGTTGGACTTTACCATGTTTGAATTCCAGTCGCGCTATTATCTTCACTTTCGGAGATATAACGAAGGGAAAGAGGTGAACACTATTATCCACCCACTATTGGGTAAAATAGTATCACTGCTGTTGTTCTACAAAGATTGTTTAGAGATTAAATAACACATGAATTTTGATATACCATTAACGAAACCAAAGTAAAACAGTATTTAGTTTTGATTTTATTTAACCAACTTAGTTCAATTTTCATGTTTTGATTTTAGCTTTGCTGAAGGAAACAATTCTATTATTAGTTGCGAGTATATAGCCAACGTGATGGGTTAAAGGCTACCATAATTACGTCAAGGCCAGAATAATAAAAACGTAAAAGAGCATCTGTAGGTAGAAATGAAATATATATCTTGGTGAAATTTATCAGTCTGTCCCTAGTGAAACATCTTTTCCCTTCACAGTAACCATTGCCAATTCTTTAACCTAATTACTTAATAGAAGATTAGTTTACGCCACGTCCGTTCTATTATTTATTCATTTAGTGATTCTTGTGCTCGCTTCCTATTAGTGACCACCGACGCCGTCTCCTGTAATTATACTCATTCATCTGTTAGTCCGAAACGCACGGGAATTGATTGAATAGAAACAGCCGACACATAATTAGGTTTCAATCGCAATAATTGAAAAATGGATTTTTTTCTTAATGAATCGACAAACATAATTTTTACATTGCGACAAGAAATTGTAAATAAAGAATTCTGTCTGCAGAAGTGCCCTGTATTTTCATTGGATTGAAATCGTTCTTTTATTTGTATTAATATAAGGGTTAATGAAAATGAAAAAAATATATCAAATATGTGCGTAGGTAAACAAACTTAATTCATATCTTTCCCAAGTTTCATTTTTCAGAGTTTGTGATAATAAGCGCTTGTTAATTGGAGATTTCCTAATGATATAATGATAAATGTGATTGATGAGCAATGTTTGTTAAAGACCATTGGAGCATACAATGCAGACATGGAAAACAGCTTTTGCTTGCATTTCTATTGCAAAATAAGGCGTGATGCGCCTTAAATCTATCCGCAGTATATGAAATAATTCCATTATGAACATGCTCTAAGTATACGACAATTATAGCTTCCTTTTTAGTTTGCATGTCAAACCGTAAGTGGTTATTTTATACCAACAGATTAGTTAATCGGTTATATTATACGTTTATATTTACGCCTTTTGTGAAGATGTTTATCAAAAGATTTTTGGCTTGTTCCAAGGAACATGATATCAAGAGTGAAGGATCTTGTGGTGTAATGATAAACGTGGAACGGGATGGAAACGGTAACTACTTCAAAACCTGAGTGAAGCAGTTTGCCTTTCACCTATTGCTAATACCATAGGCTAAGATAAACATCAGATTATTCTCTTTCCAGCAATAGGTTAACAATAGAGCAAACTAGGATTTTAGCTTTGTTATGGCAACTGATCTAAAAGAAGGAAACTGAATTCAAACCTTACTCCGCTTAAAAATAACCCTGTGCCATATCCTGCTGGTACAGAGGCCTTAGTAAATGCATACATGGTATTAAGTTTATCTATCTAAAAAAAATAATTTGCGAACAGATTTATTTGACCAGTTTATGGAAGCCTAACAAATTCTACCCCTCCAGGTCAGAGTGAACTTGAGAGTAATGGCAATAAGATATTAATCAGGACTCCCATGTGCTCCCGAACTGTAGCCTCATCACCAGATGGAGTTTAGTGGCATACCTGGACACCCCTTTTAAACCAGTATCACTCCTCTCTAGAGGATATAAACAACGTTTTCAAATCTCTGTCGACTGGGCGATCGATATGCTTTTTTTAAATAATAAATGGAATATATGTTTTATCAATTATTTAATAGAACTTAGTGGATACATAAACAGAAAAAAAAACGCAGCAAAAATAGATTTACTGAACATTCATTTTTATGCTTTATACAGAGTGTTAACAAAATTATATTACTAAAGCTTTCAGCAAAACAAGTAGTTTCATTTTTAGACCCTGTGCCAAAAACACTGAAAGTATTTTGTATGTTTAAATTAAGCCAATTAAGAGATTTCAATTTTTGAAAAGAATCATATTACGTATCTGATGATGAAGAAACTATCAAGAAAGTGATATTAACCCGGAAAAAGCTTATACAAAAAAATGTTATCTTGTTTTTATCAATGTTTTTTAATCAGGATCATGTCTTTTAACATATGGGAGGCTCTTTTCTTCCAATTGAAAACTTTATCAAGGGTAAAATACCCATATATAAAGTGTGCCCAGGCAATAACAATGATAAAATTATTATCTGGGCGTTATTTATATTGCAATCTCTGAGATTAATGCTGGATATTTGCTTTTAATAATGATCCCAGTGATGACCTAAATCATGATCAAATTTCATTTGTTTGAAACTTTATATTTAGCAGTTCATTACAATTCGCAGATGACATCGTTAGATGGTTGGTCATCTCAGCAACTAATTTTCTTTTTTCTAACATCACGGATGCTATTCTAAGTTTATTCATGTGTTCTCTTAACTTTTAACTCATTAGCTCACTCGAGTGACTTCCGCCGGGTAAGCATCGTCAGATGCTGCAGTGTAGCAGGTGTTTTGTCAACTTCTTTCGTATGTGAGTCGACAACAACTGATCTTTACTGACGGCTTTCTCTGATTATATGACTTTTCAGAATATTTATGTGATTATCACATTGAAATATGTTTATGAGTTGATAAAGATCGCTGAATTATTAATCTACATAGATGCTAATTAACTATTGTTTGTACAAGTAAGAAATTATTTTTAGACTAGTTGCGTACTTCATACTGTTAAAAGAGATGAAAAATCGTGTTGAACTAAAAGTAAGGATAAAGTTTAGCATTATACTGACAAGAAAATTCGACGCGCAGTATGTGGCTTTGCAGCTTAGCCTTGTTAGCAACTTAGTAAATCCACGGTGGACTTGAGAAGTCTTTTCTATATTTCTTATGTTCAGTTAATAGCTCTAGGAATAGCATTCCTGACAGTTTTATGTATTTCTCCAATGTTGCTTAGTTTAACAATTTTTGTTTGACTACTGTTTCCACATCTACCAATGATGTAGAGGTGCTGAATGTATGATAGAACATTATGACGGATTTGCATCATATTTGGCGTAATATATATTACCTATTATAAATTGATCTAATAAAGTTTATTTTTACGTTTAACTTTTTATTCTTACCTAATAACTAGTACCTTTTAACTGATACCTAATACGTTTTACACATCAACTTTTATTTAATCTATCCATTCTCTGAAGTTGATAGGGCAATTAAAGATAAAAATTTGTCAACTTTTCCCTGTAGGAATAAACCGTTTTATATGCCGGTATTGTAAATATCACAAAAAATGGTTTTATTAAAATATTGAAAAATACAAAATTTTATACTTTGTGGTCACACTAGTCGTTAGAGAAAATGCGGTGGCTCAAAATTTAGCAGTTATTGTATTTGGACAAAAGGAGGTTGTTTTTTTTTTCTTTTTTATTTATGAAGCTCTGCTAAGTCAGGTAAGAGGCTTGTGTTTGTTTACAATACACTGATGTTTCTAGGTAGTCACCCATCTAAGTAAAAAGCGGGTACATTCTTTCTCGGCCGGGATGAAGAGCTTTTAGTTGGACGTGACCATATGGCACGGATACGAAAACATTAAATGAAGTATATTAATGTGGATATTCTTATCTTGTAATATGTCTATTGAAGGATTTGTATAGCAGTTCTAACAAAAACAAAAAAAACCCTGAAAAGTAATTAGTCTACCAATATTCTTATTCTTGCTTTAATGAATTATCCTACATTTGATTTGCACATAATGTTCACAAATAGTCTGTTTACCTAAATTTTGACGAATAAACCATTTTTAAACTTCCCTTTCGTAATAGTGGTAAACCATAAATAAAAAAAAAACGAGTATCTAATCAATACAAGCTCAGTTACAAGAGATATTGATATTTTGGAGCATAATTTTGTGAGGCCTTTTAAGTACGTTATGTTGCGTGTATACATGTTTTCTCACTGGAATTTCATACAGAATGTAACTTGTTTATCGGCTCATTGAGCTGCTATATAAAACCATAACACTGAGATGTGCAGTTTAGAATATAAATAAGTAACTTTATTCAGAAAACGAAAAGAAAGAAGCTCTATTTCTAATTTTAAATCCATTTTTTCGAAATAGCAACTTCGATTAAAATTTGAAACATATTGAAGAATAACGAGATTGACTCTCCTACTAGCAAACTTTGTAATTAAAAATGCGATATTGGACAATGGCTACAAATAAAATGAATGAAAGAATGTGTGAAATGTTAGTTTACAGTCAGGCATGAAAATTAATAAATATTTACTTTCTTGTCGGAAAATGGGACACTGTTCAATTGAAAGATCCCTGGTTCATGAAGTTATATCTGGTGTTATGTAGGGTCAAGACCACGACCTGACCTTTTGTCAAAAGCCGGTAACTTTTGCCACTAACCACACTAACATTTGATTTTATTTGTTGGTTATTTAATATATGATATATCAACCTTCTTGGCTTGTTTAAAGCCAAATCCATCCTCATTTATTTAGAAGGACAATAGAGGTACAAATTAAACCATAGATGAAAGGATCAAAGGGTATTTGTCTGAAAGTGAACGTAATAGCGCGACTGGAGTTCGAACTCGACTACTACGATTACGCAGTCCAGCACTTTCTCTATTACATCACGAGGACACCCACGGATATTTGAGACTCCTCATTAAGCATAATATCGTATACACCCTTGTAGATAGGCAAGTAAATATCTGAATAATGATAGAAAATAATACTAAAGATATTTAACAATAGTTTTATTGGTTTTTCGTTTATCCTTATTAAGGTCAGTGTGGTTTTTATGAAATTCATGCTTCTTTTACATGATTAAAACGCTCATGACCGGAAATGTTTTAAATTATATTTTTAGCTTGACTTTAAGTCGATTAATCTGTTTGTTAATTTTTAATTAATCCTTATTTTAATACAATTTATATTGACAGAAATAATGTGTGAGAAGTAAACTCGACTGCAACAGCTTTTCACATTTGCAACGACTTAATATTCACATTTGTTCTACTTTGATTTCTCATGCAGTAAATCCGAAACTGAATCGATAAAATCAGAATAGTACAGAATAATATAGTTAGTATAAAGCAAATTTAGATGTAGATGAAAGCATAAATAAGTAAAAAGATAAAATGTAAAAAGAACAAAACAAGTGACCTAAGCTTTAAAAAGCAAGCAGACATTCTTGCAACGATAATAGATAAGTAAATCCATTTGGCATAAATACTCAGTATTCGAAAAGAATCATTTTAAAGAAAAGTATTAGAATTTAAATTTTTTATGTTAATACATAATTCTATGCCTTAACCAAAGAAGGCATACGTATTTCAATATCCTTGCATAAATATTTAAAGCACTTGTAAGACCTTGTATATAAAATATATGAGGATCATTAAATAGGTTTCCAGACTTATTTTCGTATGCACACTTTTATTGATAGTGCACACATGAAACTCTAGTCCCCTTCGAATTAATCTCCTCCGGCTGCAATGCACTAGTTGTACCGTTCCAGCCACTTCTGGAAGGTCCTTTGTAAGTCCTCTTGTGTGAGCGTGTCAATGACCTTCGTCACAGCCTCTTTCATCTCCTCAATTGTCTCATAACGACAGCGTCTAAGCTTAGGGAATAACTAAAAGACTCAGAAAGCAAGGTCTAGACTACAGGGAGGGTTAGGAACTGTCTTGATGCCCATCTTGGTCAAATAGTCTGTGACAAGGATAGAGTTGTGGAGTGGTGCATTGTCCTGGAGGAAATGCCACTGACTCGATTTAAAGAGTGCTGACCTCTTCTGACGGAATCTCTTCCTGGCCTCCCTTAAAACCTCAACATAGTAACCCTAACCCTTTGACCAATCAACTCTGGTTGAATCTCTTATGCCACTCTAAAACTGATGCTTGGTTCATGCAAGATGGTCAAAAAGCAGTCTGAAGTATTCCATACATTTCTGTGGCATTTTTTCCAAGTTTAAAACAGAATTTTATTGCATATCGTTCTTCTAAAGAGTCCTCACGTCCATATTGCATTTTTGAAATTCACCAGCTGTGACAATCAGACTTTAGTAGGGTGTATTCCAATTCCTGCTGTAGCTGTTAATTTGAATTGGTTAGTCATCTCCTAAGATGTATAGCAATAACATACTAAATTTTCAAGTATCTACGACAATTCTAAACGCCTGTACAAAAAAAGTCTGGAAACTTATTGAAGGACCCATGTAAAAGGGTCCTTCAGAAAGATTAAAGCCTAATACCGAAAGAAGAACCATAGATGATCATTCGTGTATTCACAACACACTCCCTCTTCTGGTAAAACTAGAAAAACTGATTTAAATTTCTGTTTAACTTTATGTGCAGAAGATTTGAGTGAAGCTTAGCACATTTTCAAGACCATCATCCATTGTTATTGATTTTAAGGGAGATTCGATTTGCTGGGTATGAATACTGTCCTATGCCACTCTTCAAAGAGGGAACAGACTTCCTTGATCGAATGTCGACATTTAAATCACTAATTATAAAATAGGCTTGAACAACGACTCTAAAATAGGTAATTATTTTAATCAAATGTCAGGCTACTTCATGTAATTATTCATTTATATGTTGTTTTTTTTTTGTTAAAAAAAAAGTGGGACTTATTACATTTGAATATAATTTCAGAGTCAAAGCTAAATATTTAGTGTATCGTCTTTGCAGTCTAAACGATGAATAAATTGCTTTTGTTTTTCTCTGAATCCTAATGCAAACTTTTTTCACATTTAATACTTAACAATACTAAAACAAATTTATTCAAAATATATTGAATGAAAATCCGTCTACGCATTTGATGTCAATGAGTTTTTAAAAATAAATACTTTAATATCTTAAAAAGAAAAAAGAAAACTTAAAATAAGCGTCGAATATTTAGAACTAAATTAACCCACCAATTCCCTGCATAAACAAAGGTGCGACAATGGTGTTTTCTGATATGTTATTAATTTAATGGCTATAAAGTTATTACCGAGAAAAATCATTTGAGGCTGTATAGATAAAATATTTATGATATATAGTTTTCAGAAATATCAAAGAAATTAAAATCGACGTTTTGTTTTATTCTCTTTCCTTAAAAGCATCTTTTTCGAAAACATGAAAAGGATTAGATGTAGGAATCAAATATTCATTTACGTGTTTCAATAAGATTGGAAAGCATATAACCACCGTACACAAACAAATATAGTGAAAAGCATGACTAAATGGATAAATAGATAGATAGATAGATAGATAGATAGATATAAGTTTGTAAAGTCGGTGGCTTTAATCGAGAGTGACTCGAAGGCATCTTTTTCAGTAGATACTACACCGAGGTGTAGGTGAGGGCGCTACTCCATTCCCTGGATTGCTCCACTCTACACTTGATTCTTACCTCATAATGCTGAGTGTTAAGCAAGGCGGCATCAAGTACCATTTTTTGAGTCTTTGGTATGACATGACGTGGGATTGAACCTTGGTCTCCCGGACCATTGGCAAGCACTCATTAGGCCAGTATGAGTATATTTAAAAAAAGAACCGTAACTAAAAGTTCAACGTGTACCTATGTTCATAAAAATTAAAGATATTTTAGTAGTATCACTTTTTATTTTAGATACACCATTTTTTACTCATAAGCAGTCGATATCAAGAACATTTGTGTTAAATCTGCACTTCAACGTTTTTCTTTTTTCATCGTTTTCACCTATTGCGGATTATCAACCAGCAACGATTGAACAGCGTGTAGGATTCGAAAGTCTATTGTTGCAACGAATTTTAGTTAGTATGAGTGCAGCTGCCATTTAACTATTTTGAATGGTAACGTAAAACAAGGTGTTAGTATATGTACTTTTTTTTACACAATGAAGGTGCTAAATCATTTGTGTCAGAGCACTTTACTATAAATTTGGACGCATATAATACATTCTGGCATATTGATTCAGATACGGTATACATTATATAAAAAGTACACATCAATTATTGAGCATTTGAATATCGTAAGATGAATCGAGACAACTTAGACTACTACATTGAGATTGACCTGAATACTCAGAAGAGTCCTGTAAGCGAGAGAAGACTTGCTGCCTCTAAAACTCTAGTGAAAACTCGCTCGCAAACGCAATCATGAAAAAACGCAAGGAGAAAGATGATAAAATATCAAAAACATTCTCCGTTGCAGAAATCTCATCAAAGAAATAAACATCTGGGTGGTTCCTTTTGTACTTATAACTATTTTTAAAATGGACGAGAGAAAACCTTCAACAAAGAGACCAGAAGACAAGAAATCTAATGACTTTACATAAGGCCTTATATCCGAGAGAAGACACAGACAGACTATATGCGTCATGAAAAGAAGGAAGAGGACGTGTCAGCATTTAAGATAACGTTAATACATCAATAGATAACTGGAAGACTACGAGAAAAAGAGCAAAGAAAGACTAATTACAGTGACCAGAAACAGTATAGGCATCATGAATATCAACAGAACAACGATAACGAAGAAACAGAAGTGGGAATAAAAACAACTGTATGGATGTTTTGACCGACAAACTGGTTAAGTCTCACACAAGAAGACATGGACATGTCAAAATTGGAAACTTTAAAAGAATTACTGAATCTCACCTATAATAGCACAAAACAACGCCATACAGAGTAACTACAGTAAAGCAAAAATGAATAAGGCACAACAGGATAGCAAATGAAGATTATGTGGTTATAGAGACGAAACGATCAAACACATGATTGCAGCAACTTAGAGCAAAGAGAATATAAGACTAGACACAATTGGGAAGGAAAGGGGATCCACTGGGAATTGTACAAGAAATTAAAATTTGACCACAATAGTCAATAGTAAATGCCCTAACCAGAATTTGTACTGGAGAATGAAACGCTCAAAATTCTCCCGGGATTTTGATATTGAATATCAATGAAAGAATAAAGAAATAATGAGACTGTAACACATTTCTCTATAAAAATATACCCCACTTTTTATTATTCGAATGGGTCAAAATTGATTGTAAGTGTGAGAGGGAGACCGAGACAAAGACTCGGAATTTGACTGACGAAGGATTGCTATGATCTTCTTTACCACGTTGTAAGCCACGGCCCCACAAAGTACTTACTGTTTCAAAGCTGAGGAGATCCTCCTCTGGGTACGTGGTGACTGCTCCCCGAATCTGACTGCTCTGACAGACCGTGGATATCTGTGAATATTTAATATTCCTAATACCTATGCTTTCCTTCCGGTTCCCCTTGTACTTGATGTACTTTTGCTGTTCTTTAGTTTACACAGCTGAAAAATCCTGTTTAGAAATCCCTAACTAATGGGTCTGTCAAAGATCAATATGCAATATTGAGATACCAATGAATTACCAAATCCCAGCCAGATGATCAGAATTAGAGATTGTTAACAAAAAAGATACATGGCCGTAAAGTGAACTTGCTCTCCCGAAAAAACACAGAATGAAAATAAATGTAAACGCAAAAACCGACAAATACTTAGTCTTTGACGGCTAAAAAATTATGTAACATGAAGGTGACGGTGGTACCAATTAGAGTTGATATGCTTAGAACTATCTCCAAAAACTTGGTGATTGGGCTGGAAGATATAGAAATCGGAGGATGTGCCAAGACTATCCGAACCTGCAAAGATTCCTGGAGATCTGAGGGGAGTTACTCTCACCCAGA
Organism: Sepioteuthis lessoniana; assembly: GCA_963585895.1. Classification (NCBI taxonomy): domain Eukaryota; kingdom Metazoa; phylum Mollusca; class Cephalopoda; order Myopsida; family Loliginidae; genus Sepioteuthis; species Sepioteuthis lessoniana. Next base: position 25,221,063 of record OY757905.1, read on the forward strand.
CTCGGTTGAAAGTCCATCAACATATGCTGGTGTGAAAAACTCACAAGGAATGGAAATTTACTAAGCGTTTTGCTTAGAAGTGGCACAAGGTCATATGAAAGGGGCACCCAATGAGAAAAACTCACAAGGAATGATCATATTAATGGCTCATTTTTATAGAAGATTACAAGCAGTGTGACGGGAAATATTGCTCAAAAGCAGCATATACATGAAAGATGAAGCAAGCTACTGCTTACATGTTAAGGTCTCGAATAAAGAACTGATTAAGGATGTAAGAAACCGGAAGAAAAGCTAAAAATTGAAGATTAAATAATAATAATAATAATAATAATAATAACCCTCGAAGTAACACGTGCTAAGGAATTGTTGAAATGTATATGAATGACCACAGTAGTATAAAAACATTGGTGAGGTCAGAGGAAACATATCTATTGCTGTAAATATCTACTCAAAGGTAAATTTTGGTTACTGTCTATTTAAATCACTGATTTTTGCGTCTCGTAAAAATCGTTTGCTTAACATTTGAATTTAACTTAAGACTTGCTAACTAATGACCAATATTTATTTCAGGTAAATATTTTTGAGATGACGAAATAGATTTGTTTTAAATTTAGCGCCCTAGCTCCGTGACTAGTGTATTTTTTAATTATTGGAATATGTGTAGACGAAAGGGAATTCCAAACGCCCCTCCAATAACCTTCCCCAACCGAACATATATAGCCCCCTCTCATAATCTCTATCACATGTGACTCTTCCTTAACCGGAAAATCTGTATCCGATTGGGACTGAAAGACTTACTATGTTTCCATTCTCATATTAGTTAAGTATCACAAACTAAATTTAAAATAGTACTAGCTCAGTAGGAAATTGACCATCGGGCATCAGGAAGTTCACACGGGAATGATATCCTATGAAATAAGAATTAGTAATTGGATTTTAACTAAGTTAAAACTTGGGGTTTTTTGTTTTTTTTCCCCGCTGTCAATGTACAGTCAACATAGTATAGAAAAATGTGCAATGCTTGTAATGAAAAGTGGCAAACGACATCTAACTGACGGAATATAACTACCAAACAAGGATAAGATAAAATCACTCGCAGAAAACGAAACCTACAAATACTTGAGCATCTTGGAGGCTGACACCATCAAACAAGCAGAAATGAAAGAAAAAATACAGAAAGAATACCTCAGAAGAACCAGAAAACTACTCGAGACAAAACTCAATAGCAGAAACCTCATCAAAGGAATAAATACTTGGACTGTACCTCTCGTTAGATATTCCGGACCCTTTCTCAAGTGGACCCGAGAGGAACTTAAACAAATGGACCAAAGGACAAGATAAACTAATGACAATGCATAAGGCATTGCATCCCAGAGACGACGTTGACAGGCTATATGTATCTAGAAAAGAGGGAGGAAGAGGACTTGCCCACATTGAAGACAGCGTAGATACATCCATACATCGACTCGAAAACTATATACAAAAACACGAAGGAGGACTCATTACCGCCACCAGACATGAAACTGAGAACACGATGAACAACAGAATGACAGTAACTAGGAAACAAAAATGGGAAGGAAAACAACTTTATGGGCGCTTTAAACGACTAATAAACAATATCTCACACGACAAAACTTGGACAGGGCTAAGAAAAGGAAACTTTAAGAGAAAAACAGAATCTCTCCTAATAGCAGCTCAGGACAACGCCATTAGAACGAATCATATCAAAACGAGAATAGATAAGACGCAACAAAATAGCAAATGCAGGTTATGTGGCAACAGAGATGAAACCATCAATCATATAATAAGCGAATGCAGCACATTAGCACAGCGGGAATATAAGGCGAGACACGACTGGGTAGATAGGGTGATTCACTGGGAAATGTGTAAGAAATTTCAATTCGACCATACTAAAAAATGGTATATGCACAACCCAGCACCTGTCCTGGAAAATGACTCGCATAAACTCCTATGGGACTTTGATATACAAACGGATCACCTAATCCCGGCCAGGAGACCAGACTTAATAATAATCAACAAAAAAAAAAAGAGAACTTGCAAAATAGTCGACTTTGCTGTCCCGGCAGACCACAGGATAAAACAGAAAGAAAGTGAAAAGAAGGATAAATACCTCGACCTTGCTAGAGAACTGAAAAAACTGTGGAACATGCAGGTGGAAATTATACCAATTGTAATAGGTGAGTTTGGAACAGTAACTAAGGGATTACAAAAGGGACTGGAGGACTTGGAGGTTGGTGGACGAGTGGAGACCATCCAAACGACAGCATTGTTAAGAACTGCCAGAATACTAAGAAGAGTCCTGGAGACTTGAGGAGACTTGCTGTCACTCAGACTTCAGTTAAAAACCATCAGCTTTCGCTGATGTGAAAAGCTCTAATGAGTGGATAATAATAATAATAATAATAACAATAATAATAATAATAATAATAAGAAGAAGAAGAAGAAGAAGAAGAAGAAGAAGAAATTACTCATCTCTAAAAACATAAGTTTCAAAATGTCCTAATTATCAGGTATGTGTTAGTTGCCAAATCATGCGTGATGTCAAAAAACAGAAAGGCTAGCTGAATGAAAACATGTTTTGAAACAAAAAGATTTTAATTATTTTATGTATCTTAGCTGAAATACTATTTTTATATTGGTGACCATTTGAAGTGAAAAAACTTTATGTAAGTACAATACGAAAATACGAACGTAATTTGCAGGCACTCTAGTGTACTTTATCATCATAAACTGTTAAATATTCGTGTTAAAGCGTGTGTATACATAGAATAAATACATACACAATCAAGTGGAAAACGACGAAATCACTTCCATTTAGGAAATGTGATTTAAAAAGGAAAATCCTTTCTGTATCTTACTTTCCAATTCTTGAAAACGTCATACTTTTTTATTCACGTTTTTTTTATGAAATTATATAAGAACTTTTGAATTTGTATGAATAGCTAAAGCGTGCGTATTTGATTTAAGGATACATCTACTTTCAAATATTTGATAGTTATATGGGGAAAATAAGCAGTATCCATACCATAATTTGATAGATTAAAAAAGAAATCATCCCTTATGGTACCCCCCAATACAATTTCCATTACCTCATTTAATTGAATTGCCCCGTCAGCTGGGGCAGTAGAATACACTGACTGCACCTCTGCAGAGGGGTAAGACCCCCCCCTAACGAGTGTCCTGGATATGACAATAAACAATCTGATGGTGAGGTTCCAGCAGTGCTGGAGCTTTGGGGAATACGGAGTACCCCTTTATTGCCATCGCTCCCAGGTCCACTCTGGCCCGGAGTGGTAGCACCTGATAGGGCCCTATCTATGGGTTAAATAGAACCAACAGCATACTTATGCTAAAATGGAGTAAACTGAATAGCTTGAAATAGAAACGTTTTTGACAATTAAACCGTATTATGCTTAACTGAATTATTTCAAATAGAAATGTTTTTCGATATTAAAACTGTATTTACACTTAACCGAATTATTACATATAACTGCTTGAATAGTTTGAAATGGAAATGTTTTTGACAATCAAACTGTACTTATGCTAAACTGAACTGTTTTCAATAGAACGGATTATTTACATAAAAATGGATTTGGCGTTAAATAACCTATATAGGTTGATATGCCATAAAACCAAAACAAACCAAACCAATCATTTAATTGAAAGATGAGTTAAAGTACATTTGAACTGTTACAAATTAGAGGTAGAATTTTTAGGGTGATACTTGTGGTAAACATTCTATCGGTGCTAAAATTTTCATTGACCTATCCTTATGGTTTATTGTATGTATGGATAAATTAGTTGGGGCTTATAGATGAAATTAAGTTTGGTTTTGGTGTCTTTGTTTAAAGCCATATCAATCATCTAGTTTTATTTAATGCCAAATACATCATTGAACTCGCTTACTTCGAAATGCAACACTTTTTCCATTATACCATAGGGACTCTTTCTAGATGAACTTCAAGTTGATATAAAAATTAAGTGTTTGCGGTTTGGTAGGGTCTGGTGTTCCTTTGAATAATTTACTGACTTTATAGTGGACTTTAAGATATATTCATTTACCAAACATTCCCCAAATGAAGAATGCAACGTAGGTCATTTTTTTTTTAGCGGTGTTTATCAGGTTTGAATTCAAAGATTCGGTCTTCTACACTGGTTGCCATATTAATTTTAAAGAACCATATTTACACTACAACTTACACATGGATGGAAATAGAATGTTTTGATACATGTCTCTCCAAAGAGGTGGGGTATTCGGGGCGTAACGGCTAAAGAACTAGACTCCTCGAATTTAGCGATTTCGAACTCCAGTCATGCGATTATGCTCACTTTCGGACACATACTTTTGTGAATAGGATGTCCCCACCCCACGACGGTATCCTTCCTGCAGTGGGTTAAGTATCATCACAAGTGTTCTTTTCAAAAAATGGCTTTGGCCTTAATTAACCCGGAAATTCGATATACAGTTAAACAAAGTAACCTAAACAAACTGTTCCCAAGACTATTGGCCCTGTGTGAAATGCGAACAGCTTCGTCCAGGTTTGAATTAGTAAGCGTGACTATTTCTAACGGTGATAACCGTTACAATACAAGTGATTCCTTTTAATATATTAGATATCTTCTCTGAGAAAATAAGTGAGTTCATTTATAATGTGTTTAAAACCATTGACTATGGGAATTCGCGAATTAACATTAAAAAAATCATGTAAACTAAATTATTCCGTCTAATGTACAAGGCATTTTTTTTCTTATAGATTTTTTATTATTTCTACTGGTTAATTTCTTTTTAGCAACTCGGTACCTTGACAGTCGATATTTACGTTGAAACTTCTGGGTGTAAAAAAGAAATGTTCAATGCATATGCATTGAATGTAGATTAGGGGCTCCTTGAGATCAATATGGTTGCAAGTAATAAAATTTAATGACCCACGGTAAGATTCCTGTTGAGAAATGTCGAAATATAATTAATGGTGATGCGTTCGAGTCCATTTAAATGAGGAATATAAGTATTCCTACGATATAGAAAGAATTTAATGGTATCGTGAAAATTACTGATGGAGTAATTTAAATCACGGTGTCTTCTGTTGGTATCAATATAAAAATATATATATATATATATATATATATATATATATATATATATATATATATATAGGGAGGGATTAATTTAGAGATTTCAGGTGATAATTGAAGAATAGCTATTTTTCAAGAGCATTCGTTAGAAAAGTAGCATAGCAAGAAGTCATTATTACTTTACCCTATATATCTCTCTCTCTCTCTCTCTCTCTCACGCACACAAACTCCCTATCTCACTCTCTCCATATATATATATATATATATATATATATATATATATATATATATATATATAATGTTTAGGTATATGATCAGTGATTTGGAAATAAATACAAAAACATGTTGATGCCACAGGAGATTTAAAGCCAATATACAGCTGGTGCTACTCTTTAGCAACTCCAAGTTTCATGTTTTCACACTAATCAGAAGGGAAGATATTACAGGCGTCACCGTCAAATGAGGAGGTTTTAATGATTGCATTCGCAGTGTTTTAATATTTTTCCAAATGTGCTCGACAGCAAATGATCGGAGCTATAATACTAATACCAAAAATATTTTAAACAAGCTACTATCATCAATTATGAGTCATGCATAACTAATTGTTTTGAGAAAATTCAAATCGCATTCATCCTATTACGGCAGTGTTAGTTTAAAATATTCATACAACTGGAGGCTTTGGTTATTTTTCCGTAATTCTTAATTTGGTGTTTTCACACTACTTGTAACATATGTACATTTGATAAATATGAGAACAGAAAACTGAGTAGGGAGAGTTAATCAGAGATCCTATATATATATATATATATATATATATATATAGAGAGAGAGAGAGAGAGAGAGAGACAAAGAGTATGAAAAATATATATGATTTTATAATCAAATGACCAATTCTTGTACAAATGACCACAGATTTAAAGAACCTGAGTAGAAATATCTCAAAGATACATTTAAATTTATTTCTCTTGCGCAGAAATTCCATTCATTGTACAAAAAAAATTTTAACAATTAAACTTTGAATTATTTGTTGTTTCTACACATGCTGTTAAAATCTCTGATCCTTCGTAGATTACAAAATGTAATTTTTTTCTAAAAGAGCCTGTACAAAGGCTATTAAAATATTTAAAACTATATATATATATATATATATATATATATATATATATATATATATATATATATACACGAGGTTCGATTAAGATGTTTTAAGCGTTATCGAGATTTTAGATTTGTCACATACCAATTGTTTTTACCTGCACACACATTTACCTGGAAGTCTTATTTTTCTACTTTGACTTATAGCAGAAGTGCATTGGCACAACGAAAAATTGCCAGCATTAGCTCTTTTTTTCTGGTTGACAATTCAAATTTTTAAGTGTAAAAATTTAAAAATATGAAAAAACACGATGGCATCATACGAGGATTTTAATTTTTTGCCAACTTTACAAGTTTCAGTTATTAAATGTAAAAACATTGACCCTTATCGGGGTGTGTGAAGGCTTCATGTTTTCACATTTAAAAGCCGAAATGTTTAACGGTGGCAAAAAATAAAATCATCTTCTGATGACATTGAGCTTTATCTTAGAATACCCACATTATATATATATATATATATATATATATATATATATATATATATATATATATATATATATATATACACGCATGTTTGATTAAATAATAAAGACACATTTCTCTATATAATTTTTTAAGATCCTTTCAAGTTCCGTGATATGTTTCTTGGTTTCAGGTTTGAATAGGTGGATGAATTTACCGAAATCTTCCCGACCGCTTTCGGACCTTTCATTGGCCATCATGAGAGGCTGCTTGCAAATTCATCCACCAATTTCAACCTGAAACCAAGGCACTTATGAGGAAACAAGAAAAGATTTAATAAAATTATATTGACAAAATGTGTCTTTAATATTTAATCAACATGGTTAAATGAAAGACTGCTGTCCAACTACACACACACATATATGCTGTTTCGGACACCCAATAATTTTATTTCAAAATGACAACAATATGTTTTCAGATCCTGAAAAACTAGGCATTTTGAGTGAAATTTGTAATAGAAGGCATGCATGGACATTATATTTTGTTGCTGTGAAACTTTTGAAATTTTATTCTTCTTATTAAACTTTTCAACTGCAAACAATGTAATGTTTCATCATATTCATCAGGTTATTTAGATTATAGTAAATGTAGGAGTAAAAATGTAAAACATTGATATTCATGTGTACTTATACTTGGGTTTTAAATTTACAAGTCGAGTTGCACTGCTGAGAAAAAAAATAATTCGTTTATACGTAGACGCGGAATCAATTGAATGCTACTAAGGACAAACACTCACAACAATGCAAGTTATTTTCTTTTAATAAAAAAAAGACATTGATACTCTGAAATAAGTTTTGTTCAGTCAGTTCATATTTTGTTTCAGTTTATTTTCAAAACTTTTTATTGGTTGTCGAATTTTTTTCTCTTTTTTTCGGCGATACGGGAAAAGTAAATAAAGGTTAAGGTTTTAAAGAAAGTGTTTTTCCTGAACAATTCAATCAATTAAATATACTATCAGGTTTTCCTCTTTTTCCTAATCTTTCTTCAGTTTATTTAGGCTTTGACACAGATTATCCCATTTTTTCTTCTCATGCAATCTATTTCATCTTTTGGCAACAGTTTGTGATGCCTGCAAAAATTATATTAAAAACATATGGTTAAAAAAATTACACACACACACACACGTGTGTGTAATGATGAGTTGTTTTTTTTATATGTGTGTGTATCTTGAGTGTGACATTAAACTTTATCTAGTGATAAGGTTTCTGTTCTGGATCTCTGAGGAGTATAAAGTACTCCTTCCTTGCATTTCATCCCAGTTCTATTATAATATAATATATATATAATATATAAAAATATTATATATATATATATATATATATATATGTACACACACACACACAGAATTAAATAACCCATAAGGAGTTGATATGCCGAAACAAAATTTAACCAAACCAAGAGATATAAATTAATTCAATATCCGGAAATATTATTAAATTCATTTTAGAAGTGACTTTCCAAAATATTTAACAACCGAGCGTTTTAGAATAGAGACAGTATTATTTTTTAATCTGATAACTTGCTGAAACTTTTACGCACGAAGTTTTAACAAGCTGCCCAAAAAAACAGGAATTAAAACAAACTTATAATCACTGATGATAGCCTTGATAGAAAAAAGTAAAATGTTGAAGAATTTTACTAACAGCAAAAGAATTTTAATATTTATAATGGTATCTCCAAAAACCAACAAAAAATACATAAAAAGTAATTGAATAAAGAATACCTCTTATCTAGAGTTCACAAGAATAGACTCATTTAAAGAATGATGATAAATATTCAAAATATTCAAAAAAATTATACCAATCGAAAATTGTAAGCGAACTCAATAAAACATATGTTATTAATATGCAAATTAAACGTGATATTTTTTAAATCTCAAACATGTTTCATCTTTATTTTTAAAATTATCGGAAAAATAAATGAATTAAAGTACTATCGTACTTACAGTTATGGGTTTTGCCCTAAAATTAAGTTATAGGGATGGATCAAATACCTATCATCAAGCTCCAATTGACCATAAATTATCTGGATTTCAAGTGCAAGTGAAGATGCAGAGTGGACTTATTAACAGTTTCTTTTTAAAATTAAGTTGATTTGTTAAAAGCAAATTTTAAACATTATACTTTATTAGATTCGACAAAGTCCATTCTAGGATAATCTAAGTGGCTATTTTGCAAAGAAAAAAGGAACAATGTAAAACTTTTTTTCTAATACTTTCAGTTATTTCGTTATCAAATCTCTCTCTGGTATAATTTACTTTAGAAGACATATTAGACAAGTACAATCGCATAATACAATTTATTTTGCTGTTTGCAATTGGGATCTACCTTTGATGAAATGTTTTTTTTTATTCTTAGCCAAATAACTTTCACTGAATAAGGTAGAAATATGATAGATTCAATTAAAATTGGCTATCTTTGCGCTTACCAAATACCACAAACAATGTGATAAAGATATTATATAAGAGTTGTGATAAAATCAGGATATTCCGCTTTCATGTATATTTTTGCTGTAACGGATATACATTATATGGTCATTTCGTATTGCACAAAGATGTGATCTTGATATTCTTATTCGATCTGAACGAAATACACTGATATTCATTCATTCAAGCAACATACGTCTATGTTTCAATGATATTTAGCAGTTATCCTTCTTATTAGGATTTAGAGAAGTTAGCCATTGGATATATCTTTCTATATCCCCATCGGAGAAAAATAACGATGTATTCTAATTATGCCGAGGAGATATAAGCATGAACAGAATTACTAGGTTATTTTTTAAAGTAAAATGCTTGGTGTGTTCAATAAGTTTCCAGACTTTTTTGTACAGGCATTTAAAATTGTCGTAGACTCTTGAAAATTCAGTATGTTATTACTATACATCTTATGAGATGACTGACCAATTTTTATGATTTCGGGTTCAAATGAACAGCTACACCACGAATTGGAATACACCCTACTAAAGTCTCATTGTCACGGCTGGTGAATTTCAAAAATGCAATCTGGACCAGAAGACAATTTAGAAGAACGATATGCAAAAAAATTCTGTTTCAAACTTGGAAAAAATGCCACAAAAACGTATGGAATGCTTCAGTCTGTTTTCGACCATCTTGCATGGATTGAGCATCAGTTTTTGAGTGGCATAAGAGATTTAAGGAAGGCAGGGTATCTGTGAGGGAAGATGAGAGGTGTGGGAGGAGTAAGGAAGTCAATACACCAGAGTTGATTGGCCAAAGGGTTATGATTAAGGTTACTATGTTGAGGTTTTAAGGGATTTCAAGAAGAGATTCCTTGGGAAGAGGCCAGCGCTCTTTAAATCGGGTCAATGACATTTCCACCAAGTCAATGCTCTAATCCACAACTCCATCCTTGTCACAGACTATTTGACCGAGATGGGCATCAAAACAGTTCCTCACCCTCCCTATAGTCCAGACCTTGCTCCCAGTGACTTTTGGTTATTCCCTAAGCTCAGATGCTGTCGTTATAAGGCGACTGAGGAGATGAAAGAGGCTGTGACGAAGGTCATTGATACGCTCACACAAGAAGACTTCGATAGGGCCTTCCAGAGGTTGTTGGAACGGTAGAACAAGTGCATTGCAGCCGGAGGAGATTACTTCGAAGGGGACTATAGTTTCATGTGTGTACTATCAATAAAAGTGCCCATACAAAAATAGTCTGGAAACTTATTCAATGATCCTCGTATTATAGATATTTAGCAAATAATGATTGCACATATTCACACATTTTTTAAGTAAACGATGAGGATTGAACCTCGTGCAGATGATATATAATTTTTAGACGAATTGTAACTGGTTGATTGACATGACGTTGGCTCTATCATTTCAACATATTCCATAATAAATTGTTTTAAAGGAAGGATTAGGTGTCAAAAATATTGGTTGACCCGGATATTTCCTCGCCTGTTTCAAATTAGTATATATTCTTCACTGGTGAGTAAATCCGCGTGCTTTATATATATATATATATATATATATATATATATATATATATATATATATATATACGCACACTCATTTGTGTTAACATGAGCCTATAAAAGTATATGCGTTCGAACGTGTAAAATTATGCATGCTTTTAGCATATGTTGTTTTAGTTACGTATGATTATATGGACTTACATTTATTAGCCACAGGAAATGAAATTTCAAAACACTTGCAGTAATAATCTATGCTCATTGCCATACAAAAGATCACAGATTCACAAAAGACCTAGTAGAATGAAAACATGATCATTTGCATATTCTAACAGAAGACTACAAACACACACACACATTATATATATATATATATATATATATATATATATATATATATATATATATACTAAAAATTTGTCGGTTCATCTTTGTTCGTCGGTGAGGTAAACGTATAGACAATATTAGCTATGTGGAAAATTAGTTATTCACTGCTGTAAAATTTCTGCCTGAAAAAAATCCTCACTGTCCCTACATGAATACAAGAAAAATCCACAGTTTGTTTTTATATATTTTTTAACATTTGCATACGGCTTACATTCATGTATTTTTGTTTCTTTGATAAGGGCAACACGCTTTACCTTACTTGATGTACTCAAAATATTTGGAATTGAAATATCCACTTTGATCATCTTATCTTTGTTCTAGTGGCCTGCAGGTTATAAAGGATTCAGCAGGTTTTCATATATATATATATATATATATATATATATATATATATACGTTTCTCGATAATAATCAATAGAAAATAACACATTTCTAAAACTGGAACGTTCACCCGAATCGCAAATCGCATATATTATCGCATAAGGTGTTGAGCATTAATAAAAAAAAAAAGAGCTATCCTTACTTTATATAACGCTGACATATAATGAGATTATATTGATGTCAGTGAATCACATTCAAAACAGTATGTGCGTACAAGACTTTTCAAGGCGAAAAATACTTCTTTGGAAAGGGGCCCAAATATATTTAACGATTTTGCCGAAAAATACCTAATAGACAACTTCCAAAGGGATGGGGTTGGCCTAATAATTGTGGACTCAGAACAAGCGCCGCTGAAGGATGAAATACTGGTAAAGGTGGAAAATATGTTCGAGAAACCCATGCGAGTTTATGCAGAAAAAGAAAAACATGTACGTATCTCTTAAGAAACAACTGTAGGGTGGAACGATAAAATTGTCACCCTAGATAAGACGTCATGATTCCATTTCCGTTTAATGAAAACTGGTTTTCTTTTTTTGTCGCAGACCATCTACTAATTGGCCAGTTGTGTACAAATTCTAAGAGCGATAGGAACCTTCTATTATGTCTGAAAGTGACACAATGTTCAACAAGCGAGATCGGAGATGCGCCGTTGTACCGATCCAAGTTATGACAACATGACCACTGCCAGCACCCTCAAAATGCAAATCCGGACGGCTCAACGCTTGAGGGTGATGAAAACAAAATTTCCGGCTACGGTCTTTGGTGTGGTTTCAAGTGAGGGCCACATCATGCCAAGTCACATCTTCGAATTCGGTTTGAAGGTCAACACCAAATTGTACCTGGAGAAACTGAAGAGTGTGGTGATCCCCTGGTGCAATCAGGTGGCCGGTGGCAGACCCTAGGTGTGGCAGCAGGACTCGGTGCCGGCCCACAAGTCCAAAGAGACCCAGGCTTGGCTTCAGAAGGAGTGCTACAACTTTTTACCCTTCTCTCACTGCCCCCTCCTCCCCCGACCTGAACCCGCTGGACTACTTAGTTTGATCATACGTCCAGAACATCACCAACCTGACCTCCCACAACACCAAAGCCAGTCTGATCGCCGCCATCCGCCGAACATTTGCCGAGCTTCTGCCGGCGCTTGTGGAAAAGGCATGCTCCCAGTTCCGGATCAATATCGAGGCGGTGATTAAGGCTGAAGGGGGCTACATTGAATAGATGTCAGCTCTACTACATAATCAAATAACCTGAATTGATTTTTTTCAATAGAAGTTTTAAAATAAAGCTGTAGTGTTGTTTTTCTTTAAGACGACACTTTTATCGTTCCACCCTGTACAACCAGGTTTGTGTCACTGATGGAATGTTTATAGTTGTTTATATTAAGTGCAATCAAACAATCAAAACTACTAAAATGCAAGCAAACACTACAAATGGCCACATTTAACGTAAGAACCTTAAATAGAATAGGACAACTGCCAGAGCTAATCGCATCGGCCGAAGAACATAAGATTGACATAATATGCATACAAGAACACAGACACACGCACACCGAAGATATCAAATATCACGAAACTGGCGATGGGTGGTCGCGCGTCACTGTATCCGCATGGAAAAACTCTGTCAACGCTGCAGTAGGAGGGGTAGGATTACTTATAGGACCAAGAGCATTAAAAACGATAAATAGCGTTGAGAAAATACAACCTAGAATTATGGCAGCTACTTTTAACGGCAACCCCAGAGCAACAATCATCTCATGCTACAGCCCCACCAATGTTAGTGAAGAAAATGAACTAGTCACCTTCAACGATGAGTTATCCTCACTAGTGCGTAGCATCCCGAAACACAACATGTTAGTCATTGGCGGAGACATGAATGCCCAAATCGGGAAAAACGGAAACAACAAATACAGCCTCCACAACACGTCAAATAGGAATGGGCAACATCTAACAGATTTCATGATAGAAAATAGATTAGCATGCCTCAATACAAACTACCAAAAAAGGGAGGGAAAACTATGGACATACACGTACGCAAACAATACTAAAGCTCAGATAGACTACGTCCTTATAAACAAGAAATGGAAAAATAGTGCAATGAATTGCGAGGCATACTCCTCTTTTGAGGTTGTGTCCACCGATCACCGAATAGTCACGGCGAAAATACGGTTAAGCCTACGAAAAAACGCCAAACGAACAGTGACCACCAAACACTATGACTGGGCCCTATTGAACAACAGAGATAAATACGTATTAGAATTAAGAAACAGATTCGAAACACTACAAGAAAAGACTGAAAAAAGTACACCAAACGACGAATATGAAAATTTCGTCAATGCACACCTCGAGGCAGCAGCAAAATACATTCCAGCAAAACTCAAAACTATATATAGAGTCCCTTGGGAAACATTAGCGGTGAGAGAAAAACGTGCACTAGTGAAAACAGCCTCCAAAAACTATCGAAAAAACCCAACAAACACAAATGCCTTAAAACTAAAAACGGCAGAATATCAATTAGCAGGCGTATATATAAAGGAACAGACAGAATACATTCAAAATCAGATAGATAAGATTAGAGACTCGGTGGAAGATAGACAATCTAGGATAGCCTGGCAAACAATAAACGAAGTGAGTAGAAGAAAGAACACAGCCAAAGCAAAACTGAAAGCAGCAAACCAACAAGAAAGAATAAAACTGTGGAAACAGCACTTCGAAAACTTACTAGGAAACCCACCGAAAATAACACATGAACCAATCACCAGAATAATTAGCAAACAATTAGACATTAAACTAGGACCGTTCACACATGAAGAACTCGACTCGGTTCTCAGAAAAATTAAAAATAGGAAAGCTGCAGGGCTGGACGAAATTCCCCCAGAAGTATGGAAGACCAGACAATTCGACGACATACTGCTCCGACACTGCAACGCAGTATACAATCAAAATCCGATAGATAGATGGATGAAGGGATGCATACACCCCTTCCATAAAAAGGGGGACCTCGGATTAGCCAAAAACTACCGAAGCATAACACTTACATCCATAGCAGCCAAAATCTACTATGCTCTACTACGAAACCATATAGAACCCAAAATCGACAACATACTTAGAAAAAAACCAAAATGGCTTCCGAAGAAATAGATCCACGACCTCACAATTATTAACCATCCGTAGAATCCTTGAAGGTGTACGGGCAAAAAACCTACAAGCGACATTAATATTTGTTGACTTTACCAAGGCTTTCGATTCCATTCACAGAGGAAAGATGGAACAAATCTTACTAGCGTACGGCATACCTAAAGAAACCGTAGCGGCAATAACGATTCTCTATAGAAACACTAAAGTAAAAGTACGATCACCAGATGGAGACACAGGAATACTTTGAATTGTAGCAGGAGTACTAAAAGGGGACACGCTGGCCCTGTACCTCTTTATCATTTGTCTAGACTACGTACTTAGAACATCGATTGACAAAATCAGAGAGAATGGCTTCGAACTGACGAAGAAAAGAAGCGGAAGATACCCCGCAACAACAATTACCGACGCCGACTACGCCGATGACATAGCGATACTGGCAAATACACCTGACCAAGCCGAAACATTACTGCATAGTTTGGAATGAGCAGCAACATGCATAGGCCTCTATGTTAATGCACACAAAACGGAATATATGTGCTATAATCAAACGGGGGACATCTCCACTCTAGAAGGAACCCCTCTTAAACTAGTAGACAAATTCACTTACCTAGGAAGCAGCGTCGAATCAACCGAAATGGACATCGAAACGAGGTTAGCGAAAGCATGGACAGCTATCAATAGGTTATCGATTATATGGAAATCAGACCTAACCGATAAAATGAAACGCAGTTTCTTCCAGGCAGCGGTTACATCGATACTGCTATATGGCTGCACTACATCGGCGCTAACAAAACTGCTGGAGAAGAAGCTAGACGGCAATTACACAAGAATGCTACGTGCAATCTTAAACAAGTCCTGGCGGCAACACCCCGCAAGACACCAACTGTACGGCCACCTACCCCCTATCACGAAAACTATTCAAGTTAGACGAGCCAGACATGCAGGACACTGCTGGAGAAGCAGGGACGAACTCATAAGTGATGTACCCCTATGGATCCCCACACATGGCCGAGCAAAAGCAAGACGACCAGCACGAACATACATTCAGCAGCTATGTGAGGATACGGGATGTTGTCCTGAAGACCTACCTAGGGCGATGAACGATAGGGAGGAGTGGCGAGAGAGGGTCAGGGATATCCGTGCTACCAGCGCGATATGATGATGACACTTATATAAAACTGACATATGTGATGCATTCAATAAGTTTCCAGACTTATTTGTATAGGCATTTAAGATTGTCGGATAACTTTTAAAAATTCAGTATGTTATTGCTATACATCTTATGAGATTACTGACCAAGTTTAATGATTTCAAGTTCAAATTAACAGCCACAGCATGAATTGGAATACACCCTACTAAAGCCTGATTGTCACAGCTGGTGAATTTCAAAAATGCATTCTGGACGTGAGGACACATTAGAAGAACAATATGCAATAAAATTCTGTTTTAAACTTGGAAAAAATGCCACAGAAACGTATGGAATGCTTCAGACTGTTTTCGACCATCTTGCATGGATTGAGCATCAGTTTTTGAGTAGCATAAGAAATTAAAGGATGGCAGGGAGTCTGTGAGAGATTATGAGAGGTGTGGGAGGAGTAAGGAAGTCAATACACCAGAGTTGATTGGACAAAGGGTTAGGGGTGGGGTTACTATCTTGATGTATTAAGGGATTTCAGGAAGAGATTCCTTGGGAAGAGGCCAGCACTCTTCAAATCGGGACAGTGGCCTTTCGATCAGGATAATGCACCAATCCACAACTCCAGCCTTGTCACAGACTATTTGACCAAGATGGGCATTAAAACAGTTTTTCACCGCCTCTATAGTCCAGACCTTGCTTTCTGTGACTTTTGCTTATTCCCTAAGCTCAGAGGCTGTCATTATGAGACAACTGAGGAGATGAAAGAGGCTGTAACGAAGGTCATTGATACGCTCACACAAGAGGGCTTCGATGGGAGCCTTCCAGAAGTTGTTGGAACGGTGCAACAAGTGAATTGCAGTTGGAGGGGACTAGAGTTGCATGTGTGTACTATCAATAAAAGTGCACATACGAAAATAGTCTGGAAACTCATTAAATGATCCTCTTATATCCTAATTTATGCATACATATAAAAGTATGTGTTTATCCATAACATTAAATTGACTTATGTATACAATAAGCACTAAATGCATAAATAAATTCACTTCACAACGTATTGATATTGATATATTGGAAATGCATTCATATTATGTATAACATTTCTGTACACTTACAAGTGTTGTTATTTTTGTCAAACCTTTCCTGTGGTATAAAATCTATAAAAGAACGAGTAAAAATACAACTTCCCTTATTACTATTGTTTTTCATTGATAGTCTTAGGCAGTATAGATTAAAATAAACATGAAAAATTAAGCTGCTATCCGTTCGATAAAAAAAAAATATATAGTGCTACGCTGGTTAGGGTTGATGATTTGTGATGATGAGTGTAGACATTAGAATGTAAATATTATGCACATAACTCTTATCAAAGCCCTAGACTCAAAATAATCAAAGGAGAGAGAGAGAGAGAGAGAGAGAGAGAGAGAGAGAGAGAGAGAGAGATTGATGAAGATTGACCTGAGCAAGCGAATAATTAGCACTACCTTAGTACATACTAGACTAGGCTGTCACAAACCCATCAATGTCCTTTTCTTCGATCTTTTATTATGTTCCCAAGTCTGACCTATCATACAACAGTATTAAATATTGGGAAGAAAAATTTAATCGATGAAATACAAATATATCTCAGCCTATCAAAAATCGACAGGGAACTACCAATCAACAAAGATACTGAGGCAATAATCAATTACTAATTATGTCAATCAATATTTCTTATTGACCAGGAACATAGTTCAGATTGGATGCATGTATGGCTTTTATATGCGTTTCAATCCATTAAATAACAACATGACAAGCTTCTAAATTGACTGATTGATTGATTTTAACGGCATCTCAAACTATCTTGAGTTATTTTTTTTTCCAAAAACTTAGGAAATTGCATAAATTGTACTTTCATTTTTGTTAGGACATTGAATCAAGAAAACATACGACCTATTTTTAAACAGATATATTTAACGATTAAATGAGACGCTGATATGTTCTACCAATTCAAGTTTAGAACAAAGAGTAATCTTAGGAAAGGAGTACTCTATACTCCCTATATCTCCAGAATCTGAGCCCTCACCATCAAACGTAATTTAATGTCCTCCTCAGGACAACCATTTTTCAATGAGTATGACAACTCTGCAGGATATACAGGCAACGTATTTTAGGCCCAGTCGACAGGCTGGTTAGTATTTACTAACCTTATACTTTGGCACAAGGATATGGGGTCAATTAAAAAGGAACAAATAAGACAAGACTAGTGTTCTAGATACGGTGAGATGCGAATTCAAACACACAAAAACAAAAATGTGAGAATTTTTGTTTGTATTCCCTACCTATATTAACTAATTCTGGTCAATACTTCCAGGGAAGTGATGGGTCATTTGAAATTTTTCCATCTTACATTCAAACGATCATTATATTTTAACCATCAATGATCAAACGCGAAATATTTTTTTTTACGGAAACCCAGTTAATTTTCAAGTATGTTAAAGTTTGCTAAAATGAACTTCACTAAAAAGCAATTATCATACATATGTCATCAATAATATTTAATGAATACGTGATTTTTACATGTTTGGGTAGGTTGAAGATAGGTTTCATGTGACGTATCATCATCTAAAAAAGTTTGGCAGGGTATAAAGATCCCGAAGAAGGACTTTATGGATAATTTCAAAAGAAAAAAAATCGTGCAGTAGCAAGTTTGTCCTATCGTGTACAACGTATATATCTCCACACACACACATATATATATATATATATATAATAGGACATTGTTGCTACTGTACGACTCTTTCTGTAGAAGATAAACTCTCTCTCTCTATATATATATATATAAAGACTATCTTCAAAAAAGACGAATCCTGCTTATGAAGTAAACTGTATCTAATGGTTACTCTCTGGCTTTGGACATCTGAGAAGAGGTGGGTAAACATTCATAGCCATTATTTCCCCTTTTAGTCTGACCCGTTGATGTAATACCTTTTAGTGTCCCATCTGCGGATCAAATATTATTCATATTCGATAGCAACTTGTCCAAAAAATACCTCTTAAGAACCAACTACAAAAAATGTAAATATGAACGTTGCATAAACAGATTTTCATAAATCTACGCATGAAAAAAACATAAAAAAAAGCGTTTACATGACGCTAAAAGCAAAGTATATATTATTCTTATATATATTTAATAGGATACATGCTTATCTGTGACCACTGGTTTCATTCAGTCTTTATATGACAATTAGCAGGCAGAAAAAGAAGAAAAATATACACTCAAAAGAATGTTTACATTAGAATTGAACATAACGCGCTTGTGCGTGTTTGTGTATTATAGTAATATAACCTACATTCACACACATATACACACACAATCAAAATGTGTTATACGCAATTTTAACTTAAACATTCATTTGACTGTATTTTAAACAAATTTTCCAATATCTTTTTTTTTCTGCCTTTGGGTCACACTCGACTACCGTTGAAAACTTACTTAAATTATTATATATAAGAGTGAGAACGAACACGAAAATTATAAAGTAAAGCATTTCAATGTTTAAGGATTGGATCGTGATTAAAAATGTCAGAAAATAACTTTTTTACCTTATTAATTTTCGATTTTGAGAATTAAAGATAAAGAAGGTTATAAAATAAAAGCAAAACTATTACAAAATGTGTAAAATGAGAGAATGTCACAAAATTGATGCAAAATATTAATGAGACTAAGATGGGCAGAACAATTATCAAACTTTTAGAGACCATGGATTGCAATTGGTTTTCATATTTACAACCTGAGGACTTTACTAATAAGACACATCGCTCATGCTTGATTTGCCCTTTAGTGTTTGCCAAATATCAGTCGGTTTCCTTGCCGATGATATTCCAAAGACTCTCCATTGGATTGAAATATAGACTTTGCAAAGGGCCATGACCAAACATTGATATTTCCATCGTTGAAGAATTGAAATACGGTATTTTCAGTATGACAAATCTTGCGGAATAATCAACCCAGAAACAAGAGAAGGAAAGGCATGCTTTTCAATAATATTCTTACACAATACGTTATTTATGTTACTTTGTGAATATGGGAGTCAAAACGAGTGTTAGAAAACATACCTCGCATCATTACGCTACCAAATCTTAATTTCACGGATATTTTCACACATTTATGATGGAATATGCAATCTTTAAGCTGTCTGGCATATTATTTACCGTCAGAAAAAATGTTCATCGCTGAAAAACAATCTTACCCAATTTACATAGATTCAAACACATTTCGAATTTGCAAATGATTGCTTTGCTTTTTAGTACATCTTGCTGGGTTTGTCGGCATGAGAACTAGCAGGAAATCTTGTTTCACATAAACGACGCGACACTGTCTACCGAGACACTTTCATCTGAAATTCTTCACTGCTGTGTCAAAATGGTCATAGAGAGATTTTGAATTTCGCATTTTTCCTGATGAGACGTTTTATGTTCCTGTCTTGGTAATTTATTTGACTTCAGAAGTCAAGTTTAAGTATAAAGCGTTAATATTCTACATGATAAATTCTTAGATGTATTAACTTCCTCCGTAATAGTCAACCCTTAAAATGTCAGTGCGACAACCAGACGCCTGACTGATTCATTAACTTTGCGATGGCTTGTCATCGTGTTGAATTAACAATATACCGCAAATAAATAAGGAAGATCTGCTTTCATTGCAATGTTTACTTATGTTTTGCTAACAGTCATTGATATCAAGAACAATGTTTATTCTCTGAGTGTGGACGCTGCACTTTTTAAATAAGTTTTTGGGTCATAACATTACTTTCTCTCTGTTTCTATTTAAACAGTATATGTTATGGTGTTGAGTAAGATTTAAAGGATAATTTCTGTAATCCTTATCACGGTCGAGATTATTGTTGTGAATTTTTTAAAAATTGTTATAATATTGATCAATGCTATCTCTGTCTACACGTATCTATTTTTCTCTATTTCTTTTATATATATATATATATAACGATATGCAAATCAATCTAAAAAGTCCTATGTATTATTTATTACAAAAATCTTCAGTTTTGTAATACTGTGAAAAAATAAAAATAAAAAAAACAACAAAAATTGCATAAATATAAAGAAATGATGTTACGGATTGATATATTCGAATACCGGAATTTATTTATGTAAAGCATGGTAAAAATAACACCTAATAATTTTCGTTTTTGTTATCTAATAAGCCACTAAAAATAACAAACTGCAGGTATCTTTGGCTTAAAAGAAACCTATTTTTAAAAGTTGTCTGAGGTGTATTTATTCATGTGCGATACTCTCTCTCTCTCTCTCTCTCTATATATATATATATATATATATATATATCGATGTGTTTGTTCTAGGGTTCATAATATAATAACATGTATCGGCTCGAAATGGAAAATGAAATTGCAATCTGTCCCATCATCAGATATCTCTCAAATTAATTTTCCTTTTTTATACACATATACCCCCATATATATATATATATATATATATATATATATATATATATATATATATATAATTTACATGGTAAATTAATCTTTCTTTCTCCAATATAGATAGAGAGAGAGAGAGAGAGAGAGAGAGAGAGAGAGAGAGAGAGGTGGGAGGAGAGAGAAACTGTCTTCGTGTCTCTCAATCATTTAATCTGCCGATTGTCACTGCTTATTATCTTCTGCAGTTCTGTTCAGTTTTCACTCGCTGGCCTTCCTGATCCAGGAAGCCGAGCAAGGTTTAATCCTGCCAATCTCTCTTTGCTGATAACGTCTTGAAATAGACCAGTAACACTTATTCCACTTTTATAATATTTTAATGGCTTCATGTTTATTACCGACGCCATTTTCCGGTATCTGTCAGTATTTTTGTACACATTTAGCATTGTATGAGTGAAAACAGCATTTACCTATCTTCTTGCTCACACGTCGCTTATTGCATCTTCTCTCTTTGTTTCCTCAAATACCACGGCCGTA
The DNA here is from genome assembly GCA_963585895.1 of Sepioteuthis lessoniana. Classification (NCBI taxonomy): domain Eukaryota; kingdom Metazoa; phylum Mollusca; class Cephalopoda; order Myopsida; family Loliginidae; genus Sepioteuthis; species Sepioteuthis lessoniana. Next base: position 25,242,713 of record OY757905.1, read on the forward strand.
CATATTTCTGGCATTGATTTCTACCATAGGTAGTAAGAAATACAATGGATGCTGTAAGAATATATATATGAATAGAGAGCAGAAATAATACGGCAGCTAATACTCTGTAATATAATTGTGTTATTTTTATCTCACCCAATATTTACATGTGTGTGTGTGTGTGTGTGGATCTGTGAGTGTATATGTGTGTATGTGCTTGCGTGCATTTTTGTCTGTATGAATATGTTGCAAAATATAACTGACAACCTAAGGTTTTCTGGCTGTTTTTCCTGACATTTTGTTTGACATCCAAGTAGCACTGGTCATTTATGAAAAAAAATTAAAACTCAAACATACTAACCGCAACTATCCGTTTCATGTTTTCTGTAAGATTAGGTGATAATAAAACAATTTTTATGCGAAATAATATCTTATCTATTTTTCCTTTCGCTTCAATATCCGAGTAAAAAAAGAAAAATAAAATAAAATAAAAATATGAATATGAGCGCAGGTAAAAAAATCATACATTCTAGTAGTAATCCTAGTCAAGTAAGAACAGTAAGTTTATAAGTCCCAAAAATTCACTGTGAATTGTCCAGCAGGACACATAGCGTAACGGTTATAAGCATTGGTTCCGTAATCGTCTAAGGAGACAATGATTTGCAGGTTCAGTCCTGACTGTAGGCGAGTAACAATACGGGAATACTTAACACATCGACCCGGTTATGGCAAACGGAATCAGAACAGGTGACCCCCGTGGATAAAAAAAAGAAGAAAAAAACAATTTTTAAGTCATTTAAAAATGATAATAAAGTCACTTGCATTGCAACCAAAAACGATCACTTGGCAAAGATATGAATGCATCAACTCACATCCAGCAAATGAATTGCACGGTAGGCTAGTTTATTTAGCCTTTGTTTGGCAACCAACCTAGAAGAAGGGAAAATCTGAATTAAAACTAATTATACTTCATTTAAGATGAAATGATTTACTGTCACATCCTGTACTTGAAGGGATTTGGGGTAAGTACATACATGTATAAATTCACACACACATGTGTGTGACTGAAACATACAGACAGATGATAGTCGCTTTAACTACCAAAATTAAAACTCAACTATCCTGATTCACAACGCATTCAACCTGATAAACATATGTAAGATACATAAGATGATAAGGTCGTAAGACGTCTGTACTTTGTTGAATAATAATCATAGACGCTTGTATGATACTTATACCTGGGTGCACAAAGCAACATACCGAATGACAAGCATAGCACGGTAACTCATGACTATTCGAACTGCAGGGTTTATTTCAGAGTACCCTCCCTTAAACGTTCCTCGTTAAAGGATAACTACAAGGTTGCTGAGGTCTGATACAGGAGATTTCTTCTCTAGTTTTGATTTTGGTGTTGAACTCTCTTAAAAGGACTGCTTTCACCATGTTTTTGTTATTAGACTGGGGTCGATTCTACTACATACACATCATTATGAATTTTGCGCTTGCGCTCTATTTAAGGTTTTGTATACTCTGATGAAACTAGAGTAAGTTGGGCATTTTCTTTATGAAAACAGAATTATGACGCTATTCACTCCTCTAAAAATTTGGAATCGGCATGCTTTACTGTTTAGCCTTCAGCTGAAGTTCCAAAACACATTTCAGAGGAAAGATTCATATTCATAAAGATGAAAACCAAACACCCAGCCGACATAATGATGTTTGGGGTGGTCGCTAGTGATGGTGACCTCTATTAATCTTTCCACATGGTTTTACACTTAGCATTGAGGCCTACATCTGGGTCGTAGTACTGCCCTGGATCGAGAGAATAACTGCTACAAGACCCTTTGTCTAGCAAAAACACTGTGCCATGCCACACATTTAGGAGAACTCAATCTTAGCTGCCAGAAAATTTCTCTGACCACTTCAACCCAAGTACCTGGCAGCGTCACTGCTCAAACTGCAATCCCCTCGATTATCAGGTGTGACGCACTATTTACCGTAAGATCATTATATTTACCAACCCCTGTGCTCGGGAAGGATATGACACAAGGTCAATGATTTTAACAGGTTTGAATTCAGAGTTTTCCTTCTCCTAGACTAGTTGCCTCACCAAGGCTGAAGAACCTAGTCTGCCCTACTATTTACCCATAGCTGGAGGGAGGATAATTGGATTCATACCTTTCCCAAGGGTATTAGTGCTATGTGAAATGCAATCAGTCTCGTCCAGGATTTGAACTCGTGTCGCCGTGTCCATTCCCCTACGATGATAACCATTACACCACGGGCACCTATTTACCGTAAGATCATCAAAACTCTATGCAACACCAAAGATGAAACGAAGGTAAAGGTATAGGCAGGAGAGCGCTGGAAAGGCTTATAGGAGATCCTGACGTTGCCATGATTGAAATCAATGTCGATTTCTTTGTATAAATCTATTAAATAGAATATCAAGATATTTTCATTTAATTTTGGTAAATATATCAGATCAAGTGATTTGTCAGTATTATTTTCAATTTTGCATAATTTAGATAACAGTTTACCCTTCGCAGCCCGCACATACCTAAACGCACAAAAATGTATTCTAAATTATATATAATTATTCACTATTTAAGGTTTGGTAGTCTTATGTACATTTTTGTTAATAGTGTATTTTACTGGAAAACTGAATTAATGTTATTCGAAAAGTAATTTGGGTTTTACTCACTTTCCTATGTACAGTTCATAAAAGGTTATTCATATATGTCATGATATGAATAATAAATACCCAGCTATCTGGATTTATTTTTAAAATATTTTCTCATAATAAATGTATAAGGGTTGACAAAAGGGCGTTATGAAACCTAATAACAATACGCCCATGAGACCAAATTGGCCTATAATTGGTGTAATGTTGATTCGTTCACAAAACAGTCATTAACGTTTCAAGGTTAATTTTGTATTGTTTCTAAGGATTGAATCAATCCTCACATTATTTATCAATATATCTTATGAATAATGTTTATTATATCTTGCTACAGTTTCAATAATTGCGTTCAAACTTGTTATGTTGATAAACTAGCCTTCTTTCGAATGCATTGTTTAGCTCAAATAAGCAAAATATTATTCATTTGATAAGATATATATCCAACTTAGATTTTATGATTTGAAAAACAAATTTTTGAGTTAATAACTTTATATAACTAGTTGTAACCCAATTCCAAGTTAATTCCTTTGACAAGCTTCATTAAAGCCACTAATTGCAATAAGAATTCAAGGATTTAAAGTATGTACTTTTTGAATCAAGCAGAAGATTAATGATTCATTTTGAATGTATTCTTTTTAAGTCAAGCTTTTCCGATGATCGAAAAATATCATTGGAAAAATATATGGTGTGAAATTACGGTATCCAGTCTTATAAAAATCGTAGAGAGATATGACCAGTGTGTATTTAGGATTCTGTACTTGCACAAATTTATCTTAAAAAAACAAAGAAACCAGGAAGTTACCTTTGAAACCCGTTTCATATTTATCTTTTAATTGACACTGACTCGTTAAGACAAAATCTAAAGTTGTAGATATCACTTTATATTAGAGTTACATGACTGAGGACATGACTTCATTTAAATCTTAATATTGACGGAAGTTAGAAATTTAGTCACAGTACTTTTTATAACACCTTGTATATAAGACAGAGAAAGAGAGAGATATGTGTATGTGTTTGTGAATATGCAAGCATATTTGTGCGCAGTAATGTTGTTGATAAGTGATCTCATCATATAAGTGTTTATGAAAGTCTGTACATTTTCAAAATCTTAGCAATGTACGAGTTTCAGCTTGGATCAAGCAGCAAGAAGCGTTAATATCTACGTGAAATCAGGTAAAGTTGTTAATGTATTTTAATCAAAATGTTTCCATCTCCTTAGTAATAACAAGGCTATGAAATTAGTAGACAAGTTCATATACCTAGATAGCAATATCTCATTTACTGAAAGCAACGCCAAACACACGCAAAAGCAATGCATCGACTACGAATGAAATAAGTAGGAAAATTTTCCAAGTTGTAGCTTGGTCAGTACTACTGAACGTTTACACCACTTGGAGAAAAAGCAAGACGAGAAATACGCAAAGATCTTGTTCATTGTTTTGAACAAATCCTTGATACAGCACCATGTAACAGCTGCAGTACAGCTTATTACCCCCACTGTATCTTGCAAATTATTGACGACGTATAAGATATGCTGGGTACAGCCGAAAAAGTTAGAACGAACTTACAAACGACGTTCACCTATGGACTCAATCAAATCGATACACCAGTCTTAGTTGGCCAGCAAAACATATATTCATCAGCTTTGTCAAGACGCTGGATGTAGTGTGGAGAACTTACCAAGAATAGTGGCCGATAGGGACGGGTGACAAAAGAAAGTTCAAGGAATCGGTGCTGTCGGCATGCCTTAATGATGGTGATTATAAATTTTTACATATACACAAAATCGGTTATATTTTTAATAATGGGATTGTATAAATCAGAAAACAATGTTCAAATGTAGTAAGACGGTATGTTTTATTCATGTATCCTTCGGATAATGTGACAGGTGTCAATTCTTATATTCCTAGACATCCATACCAAGTCACAACACGTTTTGTGAAATGTTATATTCCTTGAAAAAAAAACACTTTGGATTTTGATATCTAGAATATAGAAATATTTCAGAAAGAATAAGAATAACACGGTGGAAAAGACAATGTCTGATAAATGATATAAAAGTTTCAGAAATTTTCCTTGTTTTTTTTTCTAATTTGCTGATCCGAAAAATATTCCAATCGATAAAAATATTTGTAATATAAAACTTTAACTCCTTTCTTTTTCATTCACCTAACATTAAGACTTCGAACAGAAATTAAGTCTTTAATAGTTTATGTATAGATTATTTATCCTATATATGCAACACAAACTATTCCCATGCGCAATAACATAACTATTTATTCCTACAGGTACACGACTATATATGGATTTGTATGTTTATTCATACGAATTAAATGTTTTATTGTCAAAGAGTCATTAAAGTTTGTCGATTCTATTCTTTAAGTTTCCTTGCAATGTGTGAGAACGTAAGCAAATATCCTAACGACTAAAAACATTTAACTTGACTTAGAGCAATGGTAATGCAAAAAAAAATATTTCTGTTCTGCTTCCAGTAAGGAAGATAAAATATTTAACTGGGTGCGTGACTATTTCACTGAGGGTCTCGTTGAGTGAATTGCCGTCGTTAGCTGGACAACGTTGTTCAGATTTTACAATGTGTCACTATTCATCAGTCAATGGCTACCATCTGAAAATCTAGAAAAAAGAGGAAACCACTGAACAGATAAAATTCACACACATTCTTGTTATATCACACTCACATATGACCTTGTAATGCTTCATGTAGTTGTCACAATCACTATTGAAAGTCTCAGATGAAGAGGGTAAATGCTTATGTAGAGCTAGTAAATTACAAACACTTGAAAGCGCATGCATCTATTCAAATACACTTACATATTATATATATATATATATATATATATATATATATGTGTGTGTGTGTGTGTATGTGTGTCTATAAGTAATTATGTCTGTGAATGTATATAAGATTATGTGCGTGTGTTTTACCAGAAAGTGAAGGAAGCCAATATTTCATGCGTATAAATGTCATTGCATACCTTCTCTTTTCTCACATACGTACGTGTGTGTGGATGAGTGTGCAAGTGGCTGTTTAAAAGATAGTGTGTCTGTTTTCGTCGCGATAAAGTTGAAGGAAAGCATTGGCATTTATTCACAACAAATAAAAGATGACCAACAATAAAAAGACAAGTTTAAGTAAGAAAGAAAAGAATCCTCTGGATTTTCCATTCTTACTTCCCAATGCCTGTTTTTAAGGACTTGGCAAATGCTAGTTCGAATGTTGACCGTGGCAATTCAAAATAAATAAAAGTAACAATATAACCATAAACCAACATATAAACATTTTTTGAAAAAAAAGTAAAGCGAAAACCTGGTTGAAAAGCTTACATTTCAAGTCTAGGTATGCGTAGAATAAGGTACAAATTTCCATTGAGCACTTAAGGAGCACATGTCGTGATATTCAGCAAGGTTTTAGGCTAGACGTTTTTGTTACTTGTTTTTTCTCTTTAGAGAAAGGTCTCGTGTGTATATTTGCTAGGAGTTTGAAAACTTACTCTGCTGTCATGTAAGATTTTGAAAAAAGCCAAGTCCACTAAATCATGTGGTAATGTGGGAATCTTTTTTCAGTCCTGTTTCTTTATTGCAACCGATGCGATAAAGTGTACACACACACACACACACATATATATATGTAAATAAAGAAAATGTAAACATTCATAAACACAACACAACACACACACACACACACATTATTTTATTGTTTTGAGTTAACTTAGAGGGCTATTGCAATGCAAAATGATAATTATTTGAGTCTTTATTTCAGAGTAAAATTAGAAAATAATTATTTTTTCGCATTGCAATAACCCTCTGAATTATATCAATACAATAAAATAATTTGTACAATGTTTCAAGTAAATTGAAATATACTTTTGTATATATATATTTAGAGAAGGGGTTACTACAAGTTGGAATCATTTGAACCAGAAGCTCAAACCACTGTATTCAGTGTGGCCTTTGCTATTTCTTTCTTCTGAAAAGTGTAGTTTTCATACCTAGCTTCCGCAAATCAAGGAACAGAAAGTAGTTTTTTAGGATATGAAATATCATCATCATCATCATCATATCGCACTGGTAACACGGATATCCCTGACCCTTTCTCGCCACTCCTCCCTATCGTTCATCGCCCTAGGTAGGTCTTCAGGACAGCAACCCGTATCCTCACATAGCTGCTGAATGTATGTTCGTGCTGGTCGGCCTGCTTTTGCACGGCCATGTGTGGGGGTCCATAAGAGTACATCTCTTATGAGTTCGTCCCTGCTTCTCCAGCAGTGTCCTGCATGTCTGGTTCGTCTAACTTGAATAGTTTTCGTGATAGGGGGCAGGTGGCCGTACAGTTGGTGTCTTGTGGGGTGTTACCGCCAGGACTTGTTTAAGATTGCACGTAGCATTCTTGTGTAATTGCCGTCTAGCTTCTTCTCCAGCCGTTTTGTTAGCGCCGATGTAGTGCAGCCATATAGCAGTATCGATGTAACCGCTGCCTGGAAGAAACTGCGTTTCATTTTATCGGTTAGGTTTGATTTCCATATAATCGATAGCCTATTGATAGCTATCCATGCTTTCGTTAACCTCGTTTCGATGTCCTTTTCGGTTGATTCGACGCTGCTTCCTAGGTATGTGAATTTGTTTACTAGATTAAGAGGGGTTCCTTCTAGAGTGGAGATGTCCCCCGTTTGATTATAGCACATATATTCCGTTTTGTGTGCATTAACATAGAGGCCTATGCATGTTGCTGCTCATTCCAAACTATGAAGTAGTGTTTCGGCTTGGTCAGGTGTATTTGCCAGTATCGCTGTCATCGGCGTAGTCAGCGTCGGTAATTGTTGTTGCGGGGTATCTTCCGCTTCTTTTCTTCGTCAGTTCGAAGCCATTCTCTCTGATTTTGTCAATCGATGTTCTAAGTACGTAGTCTAGACAAATGATAAAGAGGTACGGGGCCAGCGTGTCCCCTTGTAGTACTCCTGCTACAATTCAAAGTATTCTGTGTCTCCATCTGGTGATCGTACTTTTACTTTACTGTTTCTATAGAGAATCGTTATTGCCGCTACGGTTTCTTTAGGTATGCCGTACGCTAGTAAGATTTGTTCCATCTTTCCTCTGTGAATGGAATCGAAAGCCTTGGTAAAGTCAACAAATATTAATGTCGCTTGTAGGTTTTTTGCCCGTACACCTTCAAGGATTCTACGGATGGTTAATAATTGTGAGGTCGTGGATCTATTTCTTCGGAAGCCATTTTGGTTTTTTTCTAAGTATGTTGTCGATTTTGGGTTCTATATGGTTTCGTAGTAGAGCATAGTAGATTTTGGCTGCTATGGATGTAAGTGTTATGCCTCGGTAGTTTTTGCCTAATCCAAGGTCCCCCTTTTTAGGGAAGGAGAGTATGCATCCCTTCATCCATCTATCTATCGGATTTTGATTGTATACTGCGTTGCAGTGTCGGAGCAGTATGTCGTCGAATTGTCTGGTCATATGAAATATATTCATGAATAAATTCCAGGGAACGTTGTTGACTCTTCAAATATGTACACATATATGTAGGAGTGAATCTGAAATTCTGTTTTAATCTATACACCAATTAAGTATATATAATAAAAATGTATACATGTCATTTTAACTACTTATGTCATTTACGTCCAATAGAAGATCGTATATCATTTTGGGTACACACACATATAATTTAGAATTTCTAAATATATAACGACGTTCATAAACATCAATAATTATGTTTGAATATAATGTTAATTATTAGGAAAGTTTTAACGCATATGAAGTTTATATATACATATATATATATATAGGATGATAATACATATATATAAGATTGAAAATGACTGTAATATTACTTTGCAATTTAGTACATAGCCAATCGTAAAAATTTAATGGATAAAAACACTTGTAGCGTTTGTTGTATCGTGGTAAGTAAGAGATATACAGTGAAATAAATAGTTAATTATTAATTAACTGAAGTGGTACAGCCCAACAAAAATCATAAGTCTCGCGGTGTGGGTGTTACGTCCGAAGTTGGCCTTACTACAGACTGAGATCTTGCAGAACCCTCGCGTTTAAGAAACGCTGCGTCTTTTATACCACTGCGATACTGGAAGTTACGTGGTACAAGCCATTATACAACAGCATTACATTTTAATCATAATTATATATATATATATATATATATACGCACAGACAAACAACGGAGCATTTCCAGTTAGATATTTCTGATGCATTGCTGACTCGGTATCATAGACACAATATTTCTCTTACCCTTACGTCCAAGATGAGATTTAATACAGGGTACATTCTTAAGCAGAGTAAAGCTATTTTGAATTGAGAGTCTCTTTTCTAGGTTGTTTGTCTACCAAAGCCAAAGAAACAAGTAACATGATTTCTGTATGATGTAAAATGCAAACATCCCCGTTTAGGTTTTAACGCCGATTGCTGATGCCATTTTCGATGTCGATAAAGGTTATGTTAAGCGCTGGCGGACGAAGGTGTTACTAAGATGTCACAATTGTCCGAGACGAAACGGATGACGGAGTGCGAGTAACGTCACGCACCGGAAGCGCGCAGAGTTTTGTGGAGAATTGGAAGAAAGTTAGAGAGTTGAATACTAGATGCCAAACGAGGAGGATCGACTTTTGGAGCTCGCAGACGCGATGCGAACTTGCGCCCAATGGGGGCCGCTCGAGTTGGGGGCCAAATGAATAAGACAGCATAGAAGATTGTGTCTCTCCTCCTTACGTCGAAACCTTTAACTCAAAGTTAATAAAAAGGTTTCGTACCTGAACAAGAAGTCGTTACGTGTTTTCGTATTTCGAGATTCCTATGTTCTTTATGTGTTCTATGTTATGTATATATGTAATGAACGTCCCATGTACATTTCGCAAATAGCCGTATTTACCTATAGTACACATAGAAACTTTAGTAAACCAGCCATAAATCCATGCACGCATTTAGTTAGCATTACGCTAGACCTGTTTCCTAAACCTTGTTTATTTGATTATGCATCATTTATTTCTATATGAAAACATTTTATTCATTGAAAAAAAATTAGAAACATAAAATGTCTAATGACCATTAATTATTCTCTTAAGCAAATTTTCCTTTTCCTTCGGTTTCAGTAAAAGCGTGGTTTTTAAGTGTAAATAATTTCGGAACATTTTTCAGAAATAATTCTGGTCGATTCTGATGATTGTCCCCATATGCCTTTGTTAAAAAAATATAGATTTTTTTTTTGCTTTGGTTTTTTTGTGTAAGTCCATATAAACATTTGTTAGGCGCCTCTGGTGGTGTAATGGTTAGCAAGCTCGGCTAGCAAACCTACACGAGTGAGTTCGAGTCTCATTGGGTGCCCCTTTCATATGGCCTAGTGCCACATCTAAGCAAAAAGCTTAGTAAATTTCCATATAAACATTTGTGGAATATTTAAATCCAAAGATTTCCTTGAAAAATTGAAGGAGTTGTGTTAATAACGCAACAGCGGGAGGGATAAGCGATTTCAACCCTTTCCCAAACATGTTAGTCTAAAAGCTAACGTAATAGCGGAACAAGAGTTTGAACTCACTCACTACGGTGTTGCAGTCTACACGTTAGCCACTTTACTAAGGATACTCCTGCTAGTTTGTTTTAAGTCTGTTTATACACTATACAATGTGATGAAAAATGTAATGTTAGTTTGAAATCTCCTAGAATTAGCTATGATCGATTTATCAATAAATCACATTGTTTCAAAAAATTATAAATAACTGGCTGTTTGGCATTTATCGGTCTCCAATATTTAGGCTTCCTTATTGTTTATTTAATGCCATTTCTGAAAACACTAAGCAGAATAGATAAAATTCTGTACGTCGATATCCTTCTTGATTGTTAACAACTAATTACAAAAGCTTTCTTGAAATAATAATAATAACCGCCGACATTTTTTGAATGCCAAAAAATTGGCGACGTTACTAATTTAGATATACATGATAACATCCGGGTAAACAGCCAAAAGCAATTTATTGCCCTTTGTCTTTGTGTCTGCTTTTGTTTTTCATCGTTTTATATATATATATATATATATATATATATATATATATATATTCGAATATCTCCATGTTTCGCTTTAAAAGAATAATGAAAACAATAAATGATAGTACTTGTTTCTAGGCGGCCAAACTTTTCTTGGAAAGATGACTCCTGATAACTTGCCTTATTTTCAGCATCTTGCCAGGCATTTCCATGGCCAAACGAAAACGATCCCTGCGTTGTTTGATCATGAGCCTTGCCGTTATTTATTGCGGACATCAATCATGTTGTAAACGAATTTTTGTTTAAATTTCTTATTTATTTTATCTTATCTTTTCTGGTAGGCCTTTCCCTTTAATTTGCTATCTGATGGTACGCAAATTGTAACAGATTACGGGTGGCAATTATAGAAGAAAACCTATTTGTGTTCTTTTACGTATAGAATCAATGCGTTACTGCTTTTATAACAAAGTTCGCGTATTTGACGCAGTAGTTTTTTTTTTTTTATTTCCTCTTTGAATTGCTCAGATTACACCTTCACAATTAATGCACTTTCTTTAATTATATAAACGTCAAATTTACACAACAAAATGTAAATCCATCCTCATTATTACATAACATTAGCAGAGATTCCATCCAGGCAAGATGTTGCAGAAGGCCTAAACGGTGATTTTGATGCTAGTTAAAGATCATGGATTTGAAGTCAACTTTTTACTAATACCGTTTTTGAAAATCATCGCCAACGTAGATGATTTGAATAACATTTACCTGAGACATATGGAATTTTACTTATATTTTAATGAATTCTTTTTCATTTAAAATATGGAATATCATTTTATATGTATTTGTTGAGATGTTAACGAGCATGACAACTTGGTAAGACATTGTTTTTACTATATAGGGTCTGCGTTATGAGAAGAGTATGAAGTTAGAAGACCTGAAACTCTCCAAAGAACCAAGCAAGACATCACTGACGACACCCTCCGTTGCCAAATGCATTAAGGCGTTTGTGTATATATATATATATATATATATATATACGTGGTGCCTTCAATAAGTTTCCAGACATTTTTTGTACAGGCATTTAAAATTGTCGTAGACTCTTGAAAACTCAGTATGTTATTGCTATACATCTTATGAGAAGACTGGCCGATTTTTATGATTTCAAGTTCAAATTAACAGCTACAGCAGGAATTGGAATACACCCTACTAAAACGTGATTGTCATAGCTGGTGAACTCCAAAAATGCAATCTGGACATGAGGACACATTAGAAGAACGATTTGCAATAAAATTATGTTTTAAACTTGGAAAAGAATGCCACGTATGGAATGCTTCAGGCTACTTTTGGAGAAACTTGCATGCATCGAGCATCAGTTTTGGAGTGGCATAAGAGATTCAAGGAAGGCAAGGAGTCTGTGAGGGATGATGAGAGGTGTGGGAGGTGTAAGGAAGTCTGAAAACCAGAGTTGATTGGCCAAAGGGTTAGGGTTAGAGTTACTCTGTTGAGATTTTAAGGGAGTTCAGGAAGAGATTCCTTGGGAAAAGGCCAGCACTCTTCAAATCGGGTCAGTGGCATTTACACCAGAACAATGCCCTAGTCCAGAACTCCATCCTTGTCTCAGACTATTTGACCAAGATGGGCATCAAGACAGTTCCTCACCGCCCCTACAGTCCAGACCTTGCTCCCTGTGACTTTTGGTTATTCCCTAAGCTCAGAGGCTGTCGATATGATACAATTTAGGAGCTGAAAGAGGCTGTGACGAAGGCCATTGACACGCTCACACAAGAGGACTTCCATGGAGCTTTCCTAAAGTTGTTGGAACGATACAATATGTGCATTACAGCTGGAGGTTATTATTTCGAAGGAGACTAGAGTTTCATGAGTGTACTATCAATAAAAGTGCCCATACGAATAAAGTCTTGAAACTTATTTAATGATATATAATCGGCCCATTAGTACCGTGGTAGTGTTCCCCAGTGGTCCGGGAGACCGGGGTTTAATTCCTGGTTGAGTCATACCAAAGATTAAAAAAATGATACTTGATGCCTCCTTGCTTAACACTCAGCGTTATGAGGTATTGATCAAGGGTAACTAGATTAATCCAGGAAGAGGATGAGCACCCTTCTCGACACCTCGGAGTTGTAACTACTGAAAGGTGAGCATTTTGTAAGTTTGCCTACTATAGTCGATGACGACAATCGACTATGGTCGGCCAACTTACTTATTTACTATATAACATTGTGAGTTACCGTTTTACAAATTTTCCAATTACAAAACTGTTTGGCTCGGAAAAGATTATTATTAGTATTCAATTTACTGGAATTGATAAATTACCTTATCCTTAATTATGCAGTTGCCTCCAATAGGTACAGACACCAGTTCAAGTTGGCTAAGCATAGAGCAGAACCAAAGAATTTGGGCACCCAGTGTGGACCGAATTCTATTACATCTGATAGCCTTATGTAAAATTAGCTTTCTAAACCTTACCTTAGAGAAGACGTCCTATGCGTGTATTAGTGTAATACAGAGATGGCACCCTCGTGCAGAATCTGCATAATCGCAGTCTTTTTATCGATTGCTCAATTCTGTAAAACCAAACACGAAAATTGCTATCAAAAGTTTCACGAAATTCTTATTGCGTGTGAATTTTTCGTTTCCTTTCAACTTTGTCTTCGGTCTTGCCATTTAATTTTCCTGACCGCCGACGGCTAAGTGTTTTGTCAACTTTCCAAATCACTTTGATAAGGGCCTAATTGGATGGGGGTGACGTCACTAATAGGTTTATACATGCATTGTGGCTTGGCAGCTAAGCAAGAGCTTTACAAATCACAATAAGCAATGGATTAGTGGCTTTCTTCATATTTCACACACTGGTCTCAAATTTGCAAGCCATTGTGCATCGTTCTTCTAATAAAAGTTAGATTTAGGAAATATTAATCTGCCTTTACGTTTTTCCAATTCTCTGTTTATTCTTTTTCTCGTTCCTTTTACTATTCATATAACCAACATCACTATTTTTCTTTTCGTCATTTTCTGTTACATGTATTGATCATCTTAATAATCTCAACCAATTTTCTTTCTTTCTCATTCCCTACTCCAAGTTATATATTCAATATCACTAAGATCTCAATCTTCCTCCGATTTTTGTCATTCAGTTACATATATGATCAGCATAATAATCTCGCCGAGGTTTTTTCTTCTCTTTTCTTTACTTTCACTCTTTTTATCCTTCCCTGTTATATTAATTAGATAAACATAATTTCAGTCATTCCTACTTAGCTCCCTTTCTTCCTTTTTCTCATTCCCTGATAAGTTTTATATCCAATTTTCATTACTTCTTATGTTTGTCGTTTCCTGTTATATCTATATAAATAGCTTAATTATCTGACCCAATTATCTTTCTTTCTATTTTTGCCATTCCTTGTTACATCTATATGAGCAGCTACATCATCTCACCTAATTTTCTTTCTTCCGTTCTTTTTAATTTTTTTCATTCCCTTTTACATCTATCTGACCTCCAACATCACCCGACACAGTTTCCCTTCTTTCTTTAACATTCATTTTTGCTATCAATGTAATCAAAATCAACTCAGTCTTTATTTCTTTCTCATTTTTTATTTATTTTGGAAAATAATCATTAATTCATATTTGCTTATTTTGCCAGTTTTCAATATTACTACTAGCACTATAACATTTCTTAAACTACAACTCTTAAATAATGATTTTGATGATCATGAACGTTCACACATGAATATTTAGAAAATTAATGTTTCTTCGTAGCATATCTATTTTGAAATTCCCAGTGCGCTTCAAAGTATTAATTGAAATATATAACTAGAAGTATTATAAAAAGTTACAATCTAACAAAAAAATGTTCATGCGAAACATACATCTCCTGCAAAAGAATATGTTTTCATTTTCATTTTATTTCATTTGCTAAATTGTGAGATCAGCATTAATGAATTGCTAACATGAATATCATTTACAGATAAAGTATAATTTTACAAAATAGTAAAAAACAAAGAAATTAACTCAAAAACAACGTAAAAATAGGTTGTCACTCGATTTCTTATTCTTTTGATTATAAATGAGAAGTTATATTTCAGCTTTTCTCGCGATTACGCTGATGTAATTAAAAATTCAGCTTATGTTAACATATCTTTGAAATAATTTTACACTATAATCATAGGAAATTATTGTTTGCTTCAAAATCAACACGAAGATATTCTCAATAGTCAGTTATCCTAGATAAGCTTCTTATTTATTGATTGATTGATTACCCAAAATTGCAACTTGTATTCTCCCATTCCTCTTTTATAATTAAATATTACTTTACTGTTTACCGTCATTGTAATTTTAGAAGCAGCACTTGCAGCATCAAATTTGACGTAGATAATTTTGGCAATTATTGCAGAGAATAACGAGAGAAATTCTGGCTGTGATAATAACAGTCCTGCCTCTTTTGCCAAGTCAAGATCCAATAATCGGCTTCTGGACCAATCCTCAATCCTGCTAGACGGGTTACTAAGTTGTGCAACCGATGTCTCTCGAAAGAGAGTTCTCTTGTATTCAGTGTAAAGAGAGGCACGGTAGATCAAAGAAAACAGGCAAACATTTTCATACGTAAGTTCTCAAGAATTATGGAAGATTCAAGGAAAGACTTTATTGTTAACTAAATGGGAATTGACGAGATAATTTCCTGGAAACTATCGATATTCGATGGTGCAGGATATTTCTTTAAAATGTAATCTTTGTCAAAAGCAAGAATAACCTAGAGCGAAAAAAATGTTTATTCATATGTATGGATGTTTATAGATAGAGGAATTCGAAAATCCTTACATTTGATGGTATTTCTAATGACATAAGAAAGAAACTAAAAGTTTTTCTTCGTTTACAAAACTTAGAAAACTTAAGGAATACAAAAGTTAACGAGAAATACACAAGCAAATTGATTTTATCATTTTAACGGAATCGCAGCTAGTCTAGGGTCATTTTATGCATAGAGTTTAGGGAATAATATTTCTTGTTTTGTCATATTGACATTTATATGTGTTTGTTTCTTTTTCTTTTATTCATTTTTGCACCAGCTCCAATCAAATATGACCATTTTTGCAAGAAACCAATTTGACCATAGATAGGATCAGTGGAGATGCCCGTGGTGTAATGGTTATGGTCGTAAGAAATGGACACGGCGACACGAGTTCAAATCCTGGACCTGGCTAAGTGCATTTCACATAGCACTAATACCCTCGGGAAAGGTATGAATCCAATTATTCTCCCCCCATCTATGGGTAAATAGTAGGACAGACTGGGTTCTTCAGCCTTGGTTAGGCAACTAGTCTAGGAGAAAGAAAACTCTGAATTCAAACCTGTTAAACTCTGTTTAAAAATTGACCTTGTGTCTTATCCTTCCCGAGCGGATGGATTGGTAAATATGGATAGGATCCTTACAGATGATACTATTCCATTTCACAATGTAATTGAAGATAATAGTTATTAACGGATACGCCTCACTCAAAATAACTCCAGAACTAGAGCCTCAACATCAGATGCAGTTTAGGGTCATTCATAGGACATACCTCCTTTTTTTTTTGGCAAGTCGAATATTACCCCTGTCTTGGGATACAACCAAACAAACAAGGCAATGCATGCAGCAGGCTTATGAAAATGTTTTTGAAGTAGTTTTAATAATTTTTATTAGAGAAACTCCGATGAAAATTTAACTGATATTTTTAAGTTACATCTCTAAGTAAAAACGCACAAAGAATTAATGCTAAACTCAAGCATCTCATTAAACATAACAAATGTAGTGAATCTTATCCTCATTGTGAACCCGACAATTTCAGTCTCACGTACTATGATAAATGTATTTCATGAAAAAATTTCAATAATCAGACTAATCTTTTAAAAATAAAACAAGGCGTGGATTTGTGAACCCGACAATTTCAGTCTCACGTACTATGATAAATGTATTTCATGAACAAATTTCAATAATCAGACTAATCTTTTAGAAATAAAACAAGGCGTGGATTTGATGTATTTACTATGATTGGCACAGTTCATTTTAAAACTAAATGCTTGAAAATAAATCTAGGGATTTTCGTTATTCTAGCATTAAATGAAGAGAACCTGTTTAAGATGTCAATATATTGACTTTTATTTGACTGGAGCACAGATCACGGGAATTTGTTTAATATGCGACTGTATTAGTTCAAAGCAATAACAGACATTAGATCCATATATTGGTCCTTTAATTAGTGATTCCCTTCTTATCATTAAAATATCTCTACTTGATAATCTTCGAAGAAAAAACAAGATTTGTTTTGCTTGAAAAAAAAAATCCACCTATCTATCAATAAAACACAGAGAGTGTGACGTGGGCGTCGCATTGTCCAACACAGGTGAGATTTAGCCGTGTGTCCGCAGAACGTTTCTCTTGAGAAATTTCTTGGGATCACGCAAAATAATTCGCTATCAACCCACGTTTTGCCTTTTTTAAGATCCGAACAAGGTATCAAACACTAATCGGCGTCGCCGCTTTGGTAAAGATGGCACCGCACAATTAAGAAAGAAAAAAATGTGCACCCAAAATCAAAACAACACAGCTTTGCAACAATAATAATATTTACTTTATGCTAAAGAAAATATCATTTAACTGTTTTTACCTTCAACACTCATACGTAAATACATTTCTATCAGAGACTGTTTGGGATTAGCTTAATTTTTATCTTTTATTCGGGTAGTTTGGTACAAGGCAAACTTTACGGTGGTTATGTTTGTTTTTCTTCACCGCGTCCTATTTGGACGGTTTCCTCACTTTCTTTACTCAAGACTGTCTGGTACAAAGTCAATAAAGCTCAAAACTTGGGGGAAAATTTTTCACCGATTCATGCATTGTTCCTCTGCTTACAACCACCAAATACAATTGCTATATTGGACGAAACATCTGAATTTATTTATATTCGTAACCGGTTAGGGTCGTCGTAGGGTTAACTTTAAAAGTTACATTCTCTGCCGAATCCCGGAGCTAAATTTAGTTTACAAAGTCACTTTGATCGAGACGGTTAACTTCGAAATGTCAACAATTTAAATTTAAAATTTCCCCTTTTCATCAAATGAATCTTAAATTCTTTTTCATCATCATGTCCTTGACATGTTCACAGTGAAGAGGTCGACACTCTCCTTTGATCGACATGCCATAACACAAGTTTCATAACAGAACTTTCGCGATAATATAAACAACACGATTCTTTCTTCTCAAAGCCATTATAGATTAGAAATATATTTTCTCTATTCTTTTAAAATCCACATTAACTTCTTTTTCCTCTGGGTATTAAACCCCTTCTGACGGTTCCTGAATCCCATTGGGCTACAAGAGATTGAGAGAAGATTTGGAAGAAACGATATGGTAGATGACTGAGAGTACGATATTTTGAAGAAACGGTATAGTTAAAGAGAAAGTCAAACAAAAAGTGGATAGAGAAAAAGGAACGAATAGAAAACTTGTTACAGGATTAACGATGGAAAAAGATAGACGAGTGATAAAAATATAAGGAAGAAATTCACCAAAAAAATCTAAGATAATGATTTAGTTTATATGGTAAAATTGAAAACAGCAGAGAAAGCACGAGAGAAAGAGGTAACATAAGTTTGATCGATCAAGAAAGAGGGGTGATAGAGAAAAGAGAGATCAAATAGTGAGAAAGGGATTAAAAAAAAACAGGGAGTGATATAGAAACATTTAAGATGACTTATATGATTTAATACTGACAGATTATCGATAGTTTTCTTTACATTCTAACAGAGTGCAACAAATATTCACTCACACATACAATCTCTCACGTGCATGCGCGCACACACACACATTTATGTATAGTGTACACATATATACGCATGGGGTATTGATTATCATCCGAACAAAACCGTCTCAATTTGAGTTCAAATACTGGCTGAGGTTGCTTGCCTTTCATTTCGAACTAATCCACCTGGAAAAGTCCTGAATCCTTTTCCCCTCCTTATTTCCAGGGTTGACAGGTCTTTTTAAATATTTTTAAGTTAGCCAGTAAAACAGAAGAAAACTATGTTTTGAAAACCAGCGGAGTGTTATTCGAAGAATTTGTAGCACATTGGAGTATCATTCTACTTTCAACTCATTCAAAAAAGTGGTTGCTCCTTACTCAAACCTTCACCCCTATGAACCATCACCAGTGTAAGGTATCAAGCAGCTCATATCAAATGATCTGTTGAATATATTGTGAACGCCAGGGGAACTAAGAATATACGATATATTATCTACATTATTCATCTGTACTACTGTTTCAGAAGATTCAATGGTAAAGATAAATATTACGACTGAGTATTTTGAAGAATTATTTGAAAACTGAGTTCTAAATGGAAACGAAATCTAATCCTATCGCTCAGAATATAATTCAGTGTTAAAACTGTGCGAAATTGCCCTTAGTATTAAAGCCTGGAAATGTACAACAATCAATTACCGATTAGGAGGCTTTAAAATGCTAGTTGGAATGAAAGGCATCAGACATAGTTTTTTATATTAGAGCTAGGACTACTGAAGTACAGTATAAATTACATTATGTACTATATAAGCCCCAAAACATCCAGTTGATTAAATAATATGATTATACACCTTAATCTGCTTTGTTTTCAAACCAATATTAAACAGAAATATTGCCTTAAAGAATTTAGCGGGCCACCCATTGGCTAATATTAAAAAGAAGAGAAATAATGACAAAAGCCAGAAGAAGAAATAACGATACGATTGAATAGATAAGGAGAGTCATAAAATCAAAAAAAATATCATCAGTGTGTCAATGTGTATAATCATATGAAATGCAAAACTCAGGCAAAACATTGTCAGGTACGTACGTACCTATCTGTTTTTTAATAAATCGAAAGAAAAAAAAAAAAAGGGTCATGCATCTAAATAAATATATTAAACTGAATGCAATAATTGCATACAGACCGAAACATACTAACGAACACAGAAATTTACGGAGACGTGTTTGCTGTGGAACGTTATGTAATGATCTCAAAACATTGTAGGGGAAGTCCTGGTCGCGTAGTTGTTATCGTTCAGGACTGTGGCATCGTATTAAGCCAGTTCTAACTCCAGTATAGCTTTTACATTCATTTTCGAACTAATACGATCAAAAAAAGGAATGAACTCCCTTATCCCTCCAGCTATGTGCTCAATAGAATCACTACTGTTTTTTCTACAAAGGTAGTTTTCGCATTAAATAATCCATGATGTTTGCCATGCTATTAAAAAAGAGACCAACCTTAACCAGTACATTGTAAATAGAATACATTTCTATTTCTTACTGGTTAGAGGGAAACATTAATGGTTGAGCATAACTCATATGTGGCTGTATAAATTGTCAAAATTATCCGCGAAAATTGCATGACCACAATTTCTACCTCATGATACTGATTTTTAGACTAGCAATGAACCCACGGTGTGACTGTCAGTATGTATTCATCTCTCAGTCTAGATAGAGAGACATAGAAATTGTTACTAGAATGAATTAGCAAATCAATGCAGAGATTGCATTTTCCCCATGAATTATTTCCAAATACGGCAATACACTTTTCTGAATTTGTCACTAAAGGACTGAGTCAGTCGTTGGAGACATCATTCAGTATTCACGCAAATAGCAAAGACGTCAACTTAGGTTTCGTTTTTGCCAAATCCATTACTAGCAATTTCCTCTTTCCTTACATTCTGTGGAATATATACGTACCGAGATAAGTGGATTTATGGTATAATCATTTTCTAGCGAAAAGCAAATAAAGGTATACTACATGAATTTTATTTACTTAAGAGAAAAACGGGTGGTATAAATGCAGTCGAGGTTAGACTAAGGTAGAAGGTACTAGCTTACGTGAAGTGTAAAAGGACTGTGCAAATGATAATAGCCAGTTTCGACGCATAAAAGTTAATATATTTGTGGCCGGAGATACTGAGGTCTGTGTTCAAGCCCTGGTATATTTATTACTAGGAGACTGAATGCTATTTTTATTTTATATAAGCTTACCTTCTTCACCTTGGAGCATAATCATCAAAATTCTACTTAGATTGATTCTCTTGTAACTAAAACGTATGCGCTCAACAAAACACTTGCCAGATAAAACGAAACTACATATAACTTTCTGAATGTATAAACAAATAAATGATTCTTGAAATGATAACACATTAAAGAATTTTTTTTAACTGATATAGGATACATATTTCCTTTTGTCTGAAAACATTCACTTATTCTTGGAAAATTTGTGAAAAAGAAAAAACTGAGAGCTAAATACAAAGCAATAGCGATGTGAATTAATTGTAAAGGAAGTGTAGTAAAAAGAAAATACGTCGTTAATATGATTTACCAATTCAAGTAACAAAAACATCTGTCTTTCTTTCGTTTACATACTTTTTCCTAATTCCTAGCTTATCTCTCTATGTTTCTCTCATTCATTCATACACCCTCTTTCTCTAATTCACTGTCACTCTTTCCCACCCAGTCATCCTCTCCGTCTTTCAATCACTCAGTCTTCCAGTCGCTCTCTCTATATATATATTAATTTTTTTCCATAACATCTGTTGTTCAGTCTAGCCTTCTCATCACCTTATTTTCCTATTTCACACAATCGGTTTCAGCTACTCATTTCCCTTGATTTACTTATTTACCTACCCTAAAAATTACAATTAAAATTATTTTTCTTTCGCTTCGAAAGCGTAACTTATTTTTGTTTCAATGAACGAGAATAGTGTTGATCTTACACTCTTGTAAAGAACATCGTAAAGGCAATAGATGCAACCCAGTAAAGTAAGATTAGAGAATTTAAGAGCCGTAGAAAGCATGTAACTTCTACATTCCTGTCCAGAGCAGAAAAAGTGTATCGATTGTAAATTCAAATAATCAAAATAATTAAATAAATTAGATAAGAAAGAGACTGGACACGGATATTACACACTGATTCCAAACACAAAATCCGGAAAGGCCGTAAAAAGAAACAAGTAGACTATTTATATGACCTTTTCACTCAACTTTATTCATTTATTAGCCTTTTCGTTTTTTTAACAAATGTCTGACATTCTGACAGTCCATAACTCATTTCATGGTAAGTATTTATCTGTATTTTATTTACAGTATTATTAACCATTGGTCTTTTTATTTTCTTCGTCAAATTACTATTAAACATATTTATGTCCAACAGATTTTTTTCTCATGTGACTGATCAGAAGTAGGAAATCGGGACTCATGATTTCCAGTTTTGTACTAAGACAAATCACTTCGCGGGTTGGGTAATGAGCTGATGTTGACACTAGCTTTTATGTTTTTCTCAACGGTTCTATATCTACTATTTGCATAAACAGTTGTTTTCCATCGAATTACCAGTATTGATGGCGGTTTTACATGTTGATTTCAAATATTTTCGAAAAATAGAAAATATATTCAGAGGACATGTTTTTCATGGGTTTATATATTATTTTTAATCATCGTGTCTTTCCTTTTTTAATTCACCCTTTGTCAGAGAGGCTTAGAATGCGCTTCTATTCCCTACAAGCTACTATGACCCTCCTCCAAGAAATGGATGTTTTAGTTGTGACACTGAACTCCATCCGATGGTGAGATTCAGTTCAGAAGACTGGATGAGTAATGAGTATTTTCAATGCTATTAATCCAAGATTCTGTCTGACTCGAAATGTTAGCAACTGTTACATTCCTTTCCGTGGTTCAATTAAATCTTTTAAGGGATGATTTGTATTCGATAAAAATATTTGATGCAACATAACTGTAAATTATAAGCGTTAAGTCTTGGTACTTAAAGCTATTTTATGCTAAATATTATTACTATTGTGCAAACAAAGTATTAAGGAATAATCATTTAAACAATATAATCGAAAGCATTTAATAGCAATACTTAAAAAATTAGCCTAGCGGTTAGAGTGTTCGCCAATGGCCCGGGAGACCTGGGTTCAATCCCAGGTCGAGTCATACCAAAGACTCAGAAAATGGTACTTGATGCCTCCTTGCTTAACACTCAGCATTATAAGGTACGGGTCAAGGGTAAAGTGGAGCAATCCAGGGAAAGGAGTAGCTCCCTCCCCTACACCTTGGTGTAGTAAGCTATCGAAAAGGGAGCCTTCAGGTCACCCTCGACTATGGTCGCCAACTTTTACTTTACTTAAAAAACCTAAAATTCTTCGCAAGTTATTCTTGTTAGATGGGCTACTTGATATATTTATGTGCAAGAAAACCTCTATAAAAGCCACGACAATAAAATGTAAATATGATCGCACTTTGAAGTCGATTCCCTAAAATCTGTGCTTACCAAGTCAATTTGATATGCCGTTAACACAATCAGTTAACAAGTTTGTAAGTTCTTACTTAACACGTGAATATAAAAAGTAAAAAAGGATATTTCAAGAATTAGAAATTAAAAAAAGAAGAGAAAACCAAAGATTAGGAAAATAAAACTGACTGATGAGTAATATCTGTTACTATTTAAGCCACAAGCGAAATCACGGATTGTTTATTTAAAAAACTAATATAAAACTGTTTTTTATTGGTAGTTGGATTTATTAAGACAGTTTCTAATCTGTTCACTAATATCAACTGCTACGACAGCGAGTTATATGGAAAAAAATGTTCAATCGATATGTTGCCAAACAGGCGCGATACTTTTCATCCTTGTAACAAGTGATTCTTTGTTGAGTTCTGGTCGAATTTGGAATTTCAGATTCGTTTGGCGCCATTTTATTGAATGGCACACATTTTTGTGCGAACGACAGATTTATGAATGCAGTTTTAAAGCGTGAATGACACGTCGAGTGCTGACAGTTGCTCGTCTATTTTCTATCAATCAATAGATACACATCACTGAAAAGATTAAACATGAAGTGGGTGTACACGACTCTTTTTGGTTTTTATATGGGTGTGTGAATATTCAAATTGCTATCTATCACTCACTCTGAATAAGTCCCTTTATAGACGGCATTCAGTTGTCTGTACAAAAATATCTTTTCTCCAGTAGTTTGGTATTACGAATAGATACACATTTCATCAGTATTATCTTTTTCAGATTGATACATTTTTATACATTTGATAATTAAGCATGGTTCTCGTGTATGTTTCTCAGAAGGAGACTACCTTAAGATCTGACCAAAAGAGAGTTTGTACATATTCTTTCCTGGGGGTAGTGATATGTAACCTGGGCTCTGAGACATCTGAATGCGGGCAGCCAGCCAGAGAGTAACATGAAGAAAGCATAAGACGTACTAATCGCCTTCACCAAAGAACTGAAACGATAAATGGCCTTATCCCGCAATATTCCCCCAAAATTCCACAACCTCTAGACATGATAAATGCTGAAAAATTAACTCTGTTTATTGTTTTTATGACTTCTCCCCAGTCAACAAACAATTGTTGGAAATTATGTTACTGTACAAGACAGCGATTACAGTCAGCCAGGATAATTATCATGGCGATAATCGGCTATCTTCTGAAAACTGTTAGCGTGACAGCGTACTAGCCAACGTCTATGTTAAGCTGATAGTCCCTTGGTCGACCAAGCTTACAAATTCTACCGCCTACGTTTGAACAAAAACCTTATTTATTGATTGACATTCATGTAGCTGATCGTTTTGCTTACTCCGATAAAATAAAATAATAAAATCAAGTCATGATTGGTTTGGAAAATAACTAAATGAAAAAAAAGTATATATATATATATATATATATATATATATATATATAATTACACACACCAAATTTGGTCTCTCTCTCTCTCTCTCTCTCTCTCTCATATATATATATATATATATATATATATATATATATATATATATACACACACAAAGTTTGGTCTATATGAAAGTAAATATAGATTAAAATCCGACAGTATGAAGGTAGCAGAAAAACATAATCAAAATTGGTGAATTATTTATGATGTAAAGTAGACTTTAACGTTCCGGTTTCAGTAACCATCATCAGAATTTGGATATCAAAATAGTTCACATAGCGATGGATGCTCCTGTCATCTCAGCAAGCATCCATCGCTATGTGAACTATTTTGATATCCAGTCCTGATGATGGTTACTGAAACCGGAACGTTAACGTCGACTTTATATCATAATAAATTCACCTATTTGGTATATATATATACATATACAGACCAAATCTAGGCGTATGAGAGAACAACTCTTTTGTAACAACAAAATTGTGTGAGTGTGTTAACTATTGACACCCACCGAAAATCAGAATCACGCAGATATTTGCTATCTTGAATGTGGCCTTGGTGACAAAGAAACAAACACGACAAAAGTAAATGACTGGGGGCAGACGTATAGATAAAATTGGCTAATATGCTGTATAAAAAGGCAATGTATGATATAATATGAGCATCTATTAAATGTTCTTTAAAACATGAGTGAACTCAAAATAGCTGTTTATATATGTATATATATAACTACATGTATATATTATACACATGACAGGGAGACTTCTGCGCATATATAAAAAAAAACACTTGTTATTTCAAATGGACACTGAAGAATATTTATGTAAAATGTGTAAAAGCATATACATGCCTAGGTATGCACATGTATACATATTTTCTTTTTGTATATTTTTGACTTAAAAATATTCATGTCTAATTTTGAATTGGCTTTACAATGGTCTGAATAGAACATGGTTTATGAATGTTTTGGATAAATACTTCAACTATTATTTGAATTAGTTATATATTGGCTTGTGCCTGTCTTAATAATATATGGAATATTGGTTTATTTTTTAGATGTCTGCAAAGCTAAGTTGGCAGTTTATTGAGGTGACAAACCCGTTTAAGCGTTTAAAACTGTGCCAAAATTGGGAAGGTATTTGTATTGATCAAGTGAAGAGCAATATGAATGGGGTTACTTTGACGCTGCAACATAGTTAATGAACATTGAATCAATCAGAATGCAATGTGCCGTGTATTAATCGAAGCTCGCCAATATGTCTCATTTCTCAACCCAACAAAAGGAGTGTATTTTTTAACTGTCTCACAATGAAGCGGAGGCAGTGGAGAGGAGCCTATATTCATTCCCTTTGGGAGTCGTCTTTGCATACCTTTTAGGACAGTAAATCTTCTTGCGCAAACACTTTTTAAATATTTTATTTTCACCTTATGATACTTCTTGAGTTCTCTAAAGATGACTCAAAAAAAGAAGAAAAAAATGCGGAAGTTATCTTCAATAGCCTGCCTTCTTGTGTGCATTTGAAAAGCAATATTATCAGCCTAGTTGATCTTCATTAATGTGATGACGTCTTTGTGATTTTTTTATATTCATAACTGTTTTTACCAGAGCATCACCTGTGAACATGTGCACCTCGGGCCCTATCCACATGATTGCGTGCATATTTGCATTACTCCAGTTGCCTGTTTACACACACGTCGATATTTTAAATATATGTTCCTGAAAGAGGTAGTATTTCATTATTGTGCAGATATCATCTTGGAAATAGTATGATACTAAATGCATGCAGGATTTGAAGTCGAAAAAATGTATACGTTTTTCATTTAAAACAATACGGATTGACAATTGTGGGTTACGGCCGGCCGCATTCTTCTCACGTAAATGTTTTTTTTAAATATCTATTAAAGCAAAATCATCATTAAGTTATTGGGTCTATAATGTTAAAATAGAGAGAGTCTAGTCGGCTGAGGCTGAGGAATATGCTTACTGCATCATCTTCACAGAAGACAAGACCACCACCTCAGAACGAGTGTCATAAAAAGGACACTAAACCATCAAATGATATGACTCCACTCCTGGAGCTTTGGTCAAAATGAAGTATCCCTTTATTGACATTATTCCCAAGTCCATTCTGACTCGTAGTACAAGTACCTGCTTGGGTCCAATAAGAGTAACGTAAAGTTGGCTACCGTAGTCTAGGGTGACCCGCTGGCTCCCTTTGCAATAGCTACTACACCGAGGTATAGGGGAGGGCACTATTCCTTTCTCTGGATTGCTCCACTTTACCCTCGATATGTACCTTATACTGCTGAGTGTTAAGCAAGGAGGTATCAAGTACCATTTTTAAAGTCTTTGGTATGACACGACTTGGGATTGAACCCAGGTCTACCCGGACCATTGGTGAACACTCTACCCTCTATTTGGGTCCAATAGAACTAATTAATTATTTACTATACTCTAAAAAATGAAATTGTGCACAAATAAATGATTAAAATTAAATTGAATTATTAGTAGTAAACGGAACTTCTTTAAACCATTTAAGTATGACAAATAGATATATAAGTGTTATATAGCAATACTTAAAAACAATTTAACCGTGTAAAAAATGAGCCCTGGCTCATTGGCCTAGTGAGTAGAGGGCTTGCCAATGGTCCAGGAGACCTGGGTTCAATTCCAGATTTCGTCATACCAAAGACTTTAACAATGATACTTGATACCACCTTGCTTATCACTCAGCAATATAAGGTACTATCGAGGGTAACGTGAAGCAATCCAGGAAAAGGAGTAGCGACTTCTTCTACACCTCGGTGTAGTAGCTATTGAAAAGAGGGCCTTCTGGTCGCCCTCGACTACGGTCGTAAACTATGCATTTAAAATTCATTTATTGATAAACAGGATTTGGGATTAAATAACAATCAAGGGTTGATATGTCATCAAACAAACTGATCTATACCAATCAAAATACTGAAATTTAAACTTTTAAGTATCAAATGAAAAAATACTACAACATATACCTAGCTCTGTGTGAGTGTTTTGTTTATTTTGCTAGGAATATTCCTATGTAGCTGAATGTTGGGTTACCTATATGTATAATTTACTAAGAAAACAGATAAGCACTTTGTATATTGTACATTGTGATTTGAAGGTCATTTTCGCAATTATAATATTCGAGATTTCTTCAGTGCCCAGCAAACACATGCCTTCCGTTAAAAAATATTAAAGAATTTAAAGTCGCGTTTGCGATTGTTATCTCAGGTAAATTTTATTAACCATTGGTAAATCAAATATGCGTTGTAATTTAATATTCAACTTTTAGCGCTCAGTGGGGAGCTAATTGAAATTAAATTTGGTTACGACGAGTGTATCAAGTAAAAGAAACCCTGTTTCACAAAAAAAATGGAAACAATTTTGTTAAATAAAAAGCTAATAATAAAAATGAAAACATTGCTGCAAAACTACAAAGTATATTGTCTACTAAGTAAAAATAAACTATAGATTGTATTACTTACTAAATAAAAAAGAAATTAAAAGAAATCTTCGGAATACATTACAAATGAAAACTGATTAATGAGCGCGAAATTAGACACGTAGTCATTTTCTTTGTCATTACTATTAAGGTCTATTGACTTTCACAATACATAATCAACGCAGATTATTAATTACACTGGGAACGTCACAAGATTTAATGATAAAAAGAATGGTTTCATCGAGAAAGTGCATATAGCAGACAGTATCCGGTAGAAACTATCGCTGAAACAGACTAAGACGATGAACAAGCCCTTGCAAATACCACTACACAAATAGAATATTTGCTGCATAATTTGAATCCGGAAGCAAGAGGCATCAGTGTCTACGTAAACTTAAATAAAACAATAAGTTCATGTGTTTTAACATCGATAGAGCCATCAACTCATCAAACAATAAGCCCCTAAAATTTGTTGACCAATCCATATACCTCAGTCGCAATATATCATCTATTGAAAGCAATGTCAACATACAGATAGATTTGGTTTGGTTTGGTTTAGTTTGGATGGCATATCAACTATTTTTAGTTATTTAATGCCAAATCCTCTTTATACATATAAATCAAATATTTGGTTTGGTTTTGTCATATCTACCATTTTAGGTTATATGACGCCAAATCCTCTTTATACATATATATTAAATATACATGATTTGGTTTTATGGTATATCAACTAGTGCAGGTTAATTAATACCAAATTATTTCTATACATATATATCAAAGATATAATTCTAAACTCATTTTGTGGATAGCATATTTAAAAGAGCCAGAGTTCATTCTTTTCACATCGTTTAATGGTTTAAAATATGGCTATCTAATACGAACAATTCTATTTACTATTAATCATTTGTTTGTTGACAGTTAAAGGCTTTCATGTTTAGCTACTTAACACTAACAATTCAATATAATCACTCATTTGTTTACACACAGTTAAACAATTAAACTGTTCTATATCAAGCAATTTAATTTAACATGAGTTATTCGTTTGCACTCAGTTTAAATGTCAAATACAAAGTTTAGATTTCAAACAGTTCTATTTTGTTTACAAACAGTTAAATCATCAAACAAACAGTTAAATTTCAAAGAATTCAATTTAGCATAAGTACACAGTTTAAATGTCAAACAGTTGCATTTGATCCAGAGATCAGATCCTATTAGGTGCTACCATTCCGAGCTAGAGTGGATATGGGAGCGATGGCAAAGAAGGAGTACACTGCATACCCCAAAGCTCCATTATTACTGGAGCCTTATCATCTGATGGTTTAATATCATATCCAGGAAACTCATTGGGGGTGGTCTTACCCCCCCCACTGAAGAGATGCAGCCAGTATATTCGATCGCCCGAGCCAACTGGGTTGAACATAAACATAGTGTGACGCGAAAGGTTTACTTTTATCCCAGAACAGGGGTTTTATTTTCGCACGTGTGAAGACGGGGCAGGTTGGCACTTGATCCCTATATAGAATAAGTCCTCGTTC
The DNA here is from genome assembly GCA_963585895.1 of Sepioteuthis lessoniana. Lineage (NCBI taxonomy): Eukaryota > Metazoa > Mollusca > Cephalopoda > Myopsida > Loliginidae > Sepioteuthis > Sepioteuthis lessoniana. The sequence continues at coordinate 25,272,145 of OY757905.1, forward strand.
AGAGTCTTTCTCTCAGGAATGTAAGAACTGGCATATTATGTGAGGGATTAGTTTTGGGCTAGACTGACCACCGCTGGCAAGGGGTTCCAAATTTCACACTATCCTCACACCCACCTAGACGACAGAAGATATGGACCTATGAGTTTAGTCGTAATAATATTATATTGTAGTAGTCGGCAACTCCGGTTTCCCGTGTGATATTTTTAAGGAATTATTAGGACAATTCTAAGCAAGATAACATAAGGCGAATAGAAGCTGAAAAGGAAGCATGAAGTAACAAATTCGTAGAAGATACGGCAAAGAACAACTTCGACCACGTGGTAACATTAAAAATACAGGAATCCTATACTATACAAAGAGATACACTTTCAAAGTGTCAAATATATAATAAATGGACAGTCCACGAATATAAATGTTATGTCTTGACTTTTGTTTTTCTTCAAATTGAGAGAGAGAGAGAGAGAGAGAGAGTGGTATATAAAATTTGGGTATAAAGGAGAAATAGCCCCAAAGTTACTTATCTTATTTTTCGACGGGGTTCCACTGGAGAATCTTTCTTCTTTCACGGACTAATAGACTTTAAGCTATTTTTAACACTGGCTTGAAGAACTTGGGTCCCTCGTGTCTCAGATATTCTTTTGTCTTCTACCCGAAGTAAATGGCTATGGGTCTGTCTGCCACGAGCCCTTTCCAATAACTAACTTTCTTATTATTTACTTCCGCTGAGGGGAGGAAGTCCCCACTTCCGTTTTGGGGTCCCAGCCAATCATTTGGCTTCTCTCTTCTTCCTCTTGGTGTCCGGCGACCTGGGTAAGGTCACCAAGTACCAACATCTGGTCTCCCCTATGTGACCTACATTCTTTCCTAACGGTCACTCTTTGACGGCTAGATACTGTTAATTCAAACACGAGGAGTAGTAATTTTATCTCCCTCCTCCCAGTGGGATATCACGTGACATCCTCACCCTTAAGAGAAGAAAGGCATAACAGAAATACCAAAAAAAAAAGGCAATTCCTTTTACTGTTCTCTCTCCTTTTCTTTCTCTCCCTTTTTTTTTTTTTTTTCACTTTACTTTTCTTTTATCCCCTTCTTGCTTTGACGAATTCTCTTCCTTTTCCTTTTTTCGTCCTTCGTAATTTTCATCATAGAGGAAGACAATTCTTTTTCTCTTTCTTTCTCTCTCTCTCATCCTTTCTTTTTCTTTAATCTTGTCTTCCTTTCCTTTTCTCTCCAGGCCTTTTGGCCGTATCATGTTTCAACCTTAAGGAGGTAAATTCCTTTTTCTTTCTTCGTCATTTTTGACGACTCTATAAGCTTAATTATCAAGCTCTGGGAGAGAGATTTCCTTTTCTTTTCTCTCTTTCCCCTCTTCGTCACTTGTTGACGAACCTCTTTCTCGTCCATCTCATATTTCAACATTGGGGACGAGAATTCCTCATTTTCTTTAGTCTCTCTCTCTCTCTCTCTCTCTCTCTCTTTCTTTCTCTCAACAACTACGAAAGAATATTCCGCTACTACATTTTCGTAGGGCGTTAGAGAAATAAACCTGGGTATTTTTCTATTAATTTCTCTAAGCCCTCTCTCACTCTGAGACAGACAACTGGCTCAATTTTTCCTCGAATTTATTTGGCATTTCCGAGTTCTTAATTTTTCGAGGTGGGCCTTCTTGACGGACATATCTCTTTAATTTGTTTGTGTGACACACTTGTGTCTTCTTCTTTCCCTCGTGGGCATCGATTCTGTATGTCCTCTTGTCTATTCTCCGTGTTACTACATAGGGACTTATATATCGTCCACCACAGTGTGGTCCTTTGAGGATAGTAGCAGGGGTCCCAGCCAATCATTTTGCTTCTCTCTTCTTCCTTTTGGTGTCCGGCGACCTGGGTAAGGTCACCAAGTACCAACATCTGGTCTCCCCTGTGTGACCTACATTATTTCCTAACGGTCACTCTGTGACGGCTAGATTCTGTTAATTCAAACACAAGGAGTAGTAATTTTATCTCCCTCCTCCCAGTGGGATATCACGTGATAATAGGAAAAACATTGACTGATATTGACTGGTTAACAACCGTATGAAATTATAATCTCTCTGAAAAAATCAAAAATAAAAATTTCAAGGTTATAGCCGTGTAAGTAATAATTTATAGTTGTACGACCTGGACTTTGTCAAAAAAAACTTGTATAAACAGTTAAATGATTAATACACGTAGATAATGCTTGCTGTTTTTAAGAAATCCTGGAAGAAGCACCGTAAAACACAATATTGTGCTTAACTGGCAATACTGAATAAACTATACCTAAGCAAAGCATTGTGCTGAACTGTTAATACTGAATTGTTTGCTGCTAAAAAAGCATTGCGCTGAACAAGAAATTCTGAATAGTCTGTTGATACAGAAACGGAGTTGAACAAGCGATGCTGAATAGCCTAGCTAAAAAGCATTGGCCTGAACTGACAATGCTGAATCGTGTCGCTAGAAAAAGCATTGAGCTGAACTATCCATGCTGAATAGTCAGCAACTAGATAATCATTTTACTGAACTAGCAATGCTGAAAAAGTATTTCTCAGTTAGAATGGTTGATTATCAATTCTCCACAGAATTATCTTTAGATTTACCATATATTTATGATTTTATCAAATTTTCAGTTTAATATCCTTATATTTAGTGAGTCGAATAATATAATTCAACTTTTAATATCCATGTATTTATTGGGTGGTTGTTTTTACCGAATATCAACCCTTACTGAATCATTTCATGGTTAAGTTTGTTTAACAATTATGATATTCTCTTACTTTGACAAATATTCAATATTTTTTAAAACAAATTATCACTTCATTATCCCAAAGAGATCTATCTGACCCATACAGGGAATAATAACAAGTACATCATTCCATATCAGATCTGGAAATAATAGCATCAAAGTAGTGACTCTACACACCGCAGAACTGGAACTTCACCATTAGACTGATATTTTTATACAGAGGACATTTTTTTCTGTGGGAGTGGGGACCTTACTCTTCTGCTGAGGGTACATTCAGCATATCGTAAATTTTGTTCGACAAAGGTTTGAGTTTAAATGTTGCAATGTCTCGTGAAAATGCTCGATATCCGGAATGAATAAATCTTAGAATTTAAGGATTAGTGAATTTTTCGTTAATAACAACTCACATCGAACTTTACTTTTTCAAATCTATTATTCTACGGATTCATTTTCTGATTTTTCTGTAATTTAAACACTATTCTATTTTATATTTTGCTTTTTATGTACAACCTTCTCGCACACATAAACACGTGTATGTGTATATTTATTTATGTGTGTAATTCTCTATAGGTATGCATGTGATTTTTTTTGTTTAATGGCATATAAACTTTCGTGAGTTATTAATTAGCAAAAATATCTCTGTAGATGAACAACAGATACCATTTAACACATAGCTGAGGAGATAAGAGGGTTCGTCCCCTTTTCAGGAGTATTAGTCCAAAATTGAACGTAACGGATTGTCAAGAGTTAAACTATGACAGGCCCATAGGCAAAATGGTTAGAGTGTTCGCAACTGATCTAGGAGACCAGTGTTCAATACCGTGTTGAGTCATTTAAAAGACCAAAAAATGGTATTTGATGTGTCCCCTCTTAACACTCAGCATTATAAGATACGGATCAAAGATAAGTTAAGCAATCCAGGAAAGGGAGTAACACCTTCCCCCACAACTCCGGTGGCCTTCGATTGCTGTCGACCGTCTAACTTATCGGCCCATTGGCATATTGCTTAAAGTTCGCCAATGGTCGGGAAGACCGGGGTTTTTTACGATCGGCCAATTTACTTATATACAGCCCAGCTATGGATTAAATAGTACTACAAGTGTTCTTCTAAGATGATGGATTTGGTATTTAAGATCCCACAAAATTATGTCATTAAACAAAGGAACTATATATATATATATGAGTGTGTGCACACATACACGCTCGAGGATTAAGACATTCTATTATCACACTTCACTGTAAAAGTTACTGCAAAGTTTCAATACTATTATAACTGCAGAGGTTTAAAATATTTATTAGATTAGTTATAATACATCTATTTAAAAGTCTGCTATCGGAATAAATCAGGAAGAGCACAGAGGTGAAAATATTGCCATTGAAACAGCGGAGATCATAATAATAGCCTTGATGAATTAGAAAATTATAGCAATGCTATTTTGTCAAAAATTTAAAAGAATTTACTTCATTTACACTTTGAATGATATAATTTCTTTCTAATCTCAAAGGAATTGCTTCTTTTAGTTATATTCGTATTTATGTTCTGGAATATAGCTTTTATCAGCGATTATCCATTCAATCAACCATGCCTGTCGACACAGAAAAGAGAATCACTGATACTGCATGTATCGATCCGTTTTAAATTTTCTTCTAATGTCAAACGGTGTCAAAAGACAGTCACGAATAATTCGACTGCTTTTAATTTACAAAGCCAAAGCCAAATGAATGCAACTCTAAAATCTCATCATTAAACGACTTTGATCGTATTACTTCCTTCAATGCTGAATAGGCAAAACTTACAACACATTTATGAAGAGTAAAATTCACTGAAAGAGAAAGTTTTACCATACCGGAGAATTATGTGAATTAGAAATTCATGTACAAAATTAATGTTTATAAGCAATCGGTGGTAAACTTGTACGAAATATTTTTCAGTGTTTGCGTTGATGTATGAAGAGTTCGAATTGGAGACGGCTCATGAAAGAAAATATTCAAATACAAACTAGAATACAAGGACGGAAATACTAGTTCATGCTTACAAACATAACCACAAACACTGCTATGAATTTTCTTAGCACTTATGCATTTAAGATTTAACTATATAAAAAGTATGTATGGGTGTGTGGGCGTGTATATATAAGTAAGTATATGCATAAGTAATCATATATGAAATTATAAAATTCCGTATATATATATATATATATATATATATATATATATATATATATATATATATTCCATGAAAAAACAATATTCGGTCACATTAGGATAATAAATTTATTTCCATCCTGTTGAGGGCAACTATATTAATCAAAGACTCTTAAATGATTTTTAACAGGACTTCACCAGATCCAATAAGAAAATAAAATAAATTACAACCAGATCGGAGGGATAGTCAAAGGAAGGAAGGAGAGGGAGAAACGAAATCCATATCAGTTATGTATAGCCTTTACCCATGTAAGACTAGTGATGGTCCCTTCTCGTTTCAGATTATGACAACTACAAAACCAATAGAATTAACTATTTAACAATTCGACTTATACATATCCAAATTTCAACCATTTCTTACAAAATTAAAAATTTTAATTTTAGTATGTCATCATTTTTCTTTGAAATATACCAAACCCACTGCCGTTTATGGTAAGACATCTTTAATCATGTTAAATATCTATATCAATTTAATAATTTACTTAATTTATATAGATATTCAGATTCATTACATATAGATTTATAAAATTAATATAGATGTTAATATGGTTAAAGTTGTCTTACCATTAAGTCTAACCATTTAGAATAAATTGATAGAGATATTTCTCTATTAAAGATATTAATTAGATATAGATATATTAAATTAAATCCTTCCTTTGACAATCCGTACTATCTGGTTGGAATTTATTTTATTTTCTTATTGGATCTGATGAAGTCCTGTTAAAAATTATTTAGAGTATTCGATTCATATCAATGCTCGTAAGAGGATGGAAATAAATCTATTATCCTAATGTGACTGAATTTTTTTTTTCTTGAAATAATATTTGCTCTGTGAATTTATTTACATTGGGCTCTTTACTAGGAATACTTATATATTCAAAATTTTAGTGATTTATTTGTCCTGCCGGAATTGTTCCCTACTCCGGATTTCCTGGATAGAATACCTTATATATATATATATATATATATATGTATATAAGCATATATGCTCATGTATATGTACAGATAAACATAATTATATATATATATATATATATATATATATATATATATATATACATACAATCATGTATATGTACACACAAATATATATATATATATATATATATATATATATATATATATATATATAAGATGTTTGTTGTAGGTCCAAAGAAAGAATAAAAATATATTTTTAAAAAAGGGAGGTCCACGAAGAGATTTGTATGTAGATAAATAGATAGATAGATAGGTTATTCTTCAATCCAGTTAATCCGGAGTAGGGAACAATCCAGTCAGGAGTAATAAATGATTCAAATTTTGAATATGTAAATATTGCTGGTAAAGACCACGAAGTAAATACATTCTCAGAACAAATGATATCATTTCACGAAAAAAACCTATATTCGGTCACATTAGGACAATAAGTTTATTTCCACCCTCTTAAGAACATTGATATGAATCAGACTCTAAAATAAATTTTACAGGACTTCATCAGATCCAATAAGAAAATAAAGTAATCTATTTATTTATTTTTCTACTGGATCTGATGAAGTCCTGTTAAACAGATTTTTAAAGTCTTGAATTCATATCAATGCTTTTAACAGGATGGAAATGAATTTATTATCCTAATGTGACCGAATATTGTTTTTTTCTTGAAACTATATATATATATATATATATATATATATATATACACACACACACACACACATATATATATATATATATATATATATATATATATATAGTCATCAACAGACAGACTGTTTCGTTCTATCAGAACTCTTCAGTGTGGCTAGACCCGCAGGACGCTCGAAGCCGGGATCGAAACCCGTCCAACTTTACGATAGATTAAGGCTTCAGACCACACGGCTACAAGCGGACTACGGTGCCTAAGGGAATTTTAAGGTATTTTATTTTTAGCAACATATATATATATATATATATATATATATATATATATATATATATATATACACACAAATATGTTTGTGTATATATATATATATATATATATATATATATACACACACTCATTTCTGTGAGTATATATATACCCAAATATATATATGTACATACGTATCTACATATATACATATCCATAAAGACACAAATATGTGTGCGTATGTCTACATACTCGTTTATACATTTATCTACATATATCCACTCATTTATAAGATATATATAAAATGATAAAATTCAAGCGAAAAATGTGATGCTACATAACTGCAAATAATTCCTATTAGACTTTTTACTTGTAGCTTTAATTGTTTTGTTTTCTAATGAGTATTCATATCATCTTTCTTAAAATATGAATAACTCTCTATATATTTATGCTTTTACTAATTAGAATGAATTAAAACATAAAACTGAAAAACAATTTTTCATGGTCGATTTCCTTGATTTCAAAGATTTGTGTGCAATGAATCGAATTCTTTAGAAAAACTACACAGAAAATATAAAGATGAACTTAGATGAAATGGGATTCCATAGATTTTTTCCATCAACTCATCTAAGATGTACTGAAAAATCTGTTAAAATCAATAAATTAATCCATCAAATTTTAATAAACATCTGTGTAGAGGACATTGCCTAAAGTTTGTTTATTTTCTCAGATAAAACCAGAATTTTACTCTGAATTAATTAATGTAAAATAATCAATTTTGGGGTCTGATAATAACCATTGAAATAAGATTGAATAATGTATGGAATACATATATAATTGAATATGAAATTATCAATACATCTATGAATATAATATTACCTCTCGTAAAGTAATATTTTGATCGTTCAGTCTTATAATGATTTCACTCTTCTTGGGCTAGTTCTTTGCTTTGTAATCAACAGATAAAATACGTATTGAACACGCTCAACATACACATATACACACAAATGTCTTCTACCAGATTTGGGCCGACTGCATCTCGGGAAAGGACTTAGACCACCCCCATAATGAGTGTCCTATAAATGACATTAAATAATCTAATGGTGAAGCTACGGTCATAAAGCTTTGGGGAATGTAGTGTACCCGTTTAATTGCCACTACTCTGGTCCATTCAGATTTAGAATTGTATTACCTGATAGGGTCCTATCAATGGGTCAAATAGAACTCTTTATATTAAATTGATATAGAACTCTTTGACTATTAACTGTTTAAGCAAATCACTGTTTAATTTATTTCTTAGTGATACGTAGCAATATTTGGAACCATTTAACTGACTTGAAATGAATGTGTAATGTTGAATAGAATTCTAAATGTTCAGTTGGCTCTTCAACTGTGTGCTTAAATTGAATCATTTGTATTACATAGCAATATTTGGAGGAATTTGACTGCAGCCAAATTAATGAATTGTATTGAATAGAATAATTAGTGTTAAATAGTAATACTTCTGACCGCTTCACTATCTGCAAACAAATTATTAATATAGAATAGAATTATTCATTTAGAAATACTTAAAACCGTTTAACTGAACGCATGAGAAAGCTCAGGTTCTTTTAAAATTTTATCAACAAATTGTGTTTACAAATCATAAATGTTTAATATAGACGTATAACAGGATTTGGCATTAAATAATCTACGATGGTTGATATGCCATAAAAACCAATGGAGGTGCCCGTGGTGTAATGGTTATCGTCGTAGGAAATGGACACGGCGACACGAGTTCAAATCCTGGACGAGACTGATTGCATTTCACATCGCACTAATACCCTTGGGAAAAGTATGAATCCAATTATTCTCCCTCCAGCTAGGGTAAATAGTATGTCAGACTAGGTTCTTCAGCCTGGGTGAGGCATCTAGTCTAGGAGAAGGAAAACTCTGAATCCAAACCTGTTAAACTCCGCTTAAAAAATTGACCTTGTGTCATATCCTGCTCGGGCGGAGGGGTTGGTAAATATGATAAAAACCAAGCACCAGGTATAGCTTTAATAGTACCAAATATTTTTTTCTACAAAGTTTGCTTTGAAATTAAATAACTCACAAATTCATATATGCCATTAAACAAAGAACTAAACCAAGTTGATATAAGTGGAGGAACATAACAACATTTACTCGGACACAAGCTCAGAAATTTAGATTAACATAGAAATTCTGCAAGATATATCATGTGGTCTCCAGTCTTTAAATCTTGGAATTAATGGACTCATTTTTCTAACGCATTTTAGCAATTGATTATTTTTCCGGATAAATTCAGAAAGATGTATAACGGAAATCATCGTAAGAAATGGATTCTGCGATAGAAGTTAAAATCCTGTAGTATGCTCTCTGTGTTTCATTTTACACTAACGAATATGACAAAGTCATACATCCATTTCTTTTCGCCAGATATGATTGTTCAAAGTGGACTCTATGTCCTTGGTAAAGAAACTATAATCGGAGAAGGAAAAATATGAATTCATAATCTGAAGCAAAAGTCTCTAAAACTGTTTAACGTAGCATTGTTGCCATAATTTCAGCGACATTGATGCTAAGGTGTATAACACCTAGCCGTTAATTTGGAGAATATCAGTACTATAACCAGAAAAAAAAATGTGCTGCATGAACAACTGAAAGCTTTCCAGAGAAACAAGACCAGGTCTATGCTGAGATCCAGCTTAAGACCTAGTCTCAGGAGACCAACTTATGTCATACCAACATTTTGTCTGGGCCTTTATAAAATTTGAGATTTTTACACCTTATACATTATTTTTCCATGAGAGTACAAACTTCTTTCTTAGAATTGTTACCCTTTATATTTGTTTCTAATCTTCCAGAGCGAATTGATAAAAAGGATCAAAGAGAATTAAATCTATCAAACTTATTGCTCAGTCTGATTTTTAGCCCACGAAAATATATATAAAAATGGATGCCTTTGTACGGTGTGATTTGCATCGGATGATTTAATTTTCTTAGTTTCAGCTGCTTTCATACTGTGAACTTACCTTGGATTAGGGTTGTGTACATTTATAAAGCAAATATTTTGGGGTGCTTTCATTTGGCGGGTGACTTTGCGTGCGAGTATCCTTGGATGCATTACTTTGGGACCTATCATATACCAAATTGACTTGGATGTTAGTTGCCTCCGGTGTTTTATATGGTGAGTTGTTTTATGATACCCATCAGTAGATTTGCCTTGGATACTTTTTTATGAAGAGTTTCATTGTGTGTATCATATGATTTGCCTTGGTTTCTGTCATAGCGCGAATTGCTTTGGGTTTTACCACATTGCATGTTGCTTAGGTTGCAAGTTTTGATGGGCGTGTTCAAATGTCGACTGACTTGAGTGCTTTCTTGTAGCGTGCTGTCTTGCTTCTTTTCATTGGCCGAGTCACAATGGGTATTGCCATATGTTTACTTGCATTGGGTGTTTTCATAGAGCAAGATGGCTTTGGTGGTTTAAAATCTAAAGTTGAGTGCGAGTGGCCATGGGTACCTTCATATGTCTAATTGCCTTAGATGCAGTCGTATATCCAGTTGCCTTCAATGAGTTATCTGAGTGCGTTATATGTCTCTTTCATAGAGCGAGTTGACTGTCTCTTATTCGAAAAATTAGTTGGAGACCGTTTTATATCGTTTTATTCTTGTTTTCATTCCCTTTTATTTTTTTCCATTGATGATTCATTGAAAATATGGCATGACAAAAAGGAAAAAATACGTTTGTGTATTCTACATTTTTACAATAACTTTTTATCGCTACATGCTTTACTTTTTACAACCTGTGATTTGTATTCTTAGGGGATTAGTTTCACACATGGTTTGTTTTTTTTAAAAGTGAGTTTATTATCTGACAACAAAATTTATATGAATGTATTTTTTCGAATATTTACGTTGCTTTACAAGTTTTATTTACTTCTGTTAGTCTTTTTAATGGTTGTAACACACATTTAGTAGACTTTATTGTAACTATAAACTCACTGACAAAGATAAACAATTCCCACATTGTTCTAACATAACTGACTTCATCATACGGTGCAAATGGCCAATGATATGGATAGAAATAAGTTCAACAATTTGTATTATTCGTTACTTTCGTATGAATGAGTAGAAATTAATCCAAGTGTCAACCAAAAAAATCTTGGAAGTAGTGTTATGTCAACATAGTTGCAGATTGTTATGGAGAGATTGTAATAATAATAATATTGGTAAATTGAGGTTGTAATAATTAGTGCATAAAGATTTCGCCCCATTCAGATGAAAACACTGAATTAATCTCTGCAGATGAGGAAGACACAACCAACGAGTGTCCTTGATATGACACTAAACAATCGGATGGTGAAGCTCCATTCATGGAGATTTGGAGACTAGGAACACGCCTTTATTGTTATTTTCCAGTCCATTCTCACCTGGAGTGATACTATTTGTTAAGGTTCCATCAATGGTTCAAATCGAAATATGTAATCATTTTCTAAACTTGAAGCCATTTAACTGTCTGCAAACAAATGAAACCTGGATCTTTTAAAAATGTCACCGAACAACAATATTTTTACAAAATCATATATAATTCATACATATGTTTAAACCGGATATAGTATTAAATAACCAACAAGTATAGATATGTGAAAAATAACTAACCATCGTATGATTTCTTGAAAAGAATTTTCCTTTCGTTTGAGAACTCAAACTATATTTATAGCCAATGTTTCATATGCTGATTTTCACGCAAGAATTGTTATTTTCTCTAAATCTATTTTCCTTTACGGTTGCTACTTAGTCTACGTGTCAGACAAAGCGAATCCTATTAAAAGAAGCAGAATACAGACTCCAAAAATTGAGATGTTATATATACATGTAAATGCTTAGAAGTGTTTTATTTTGAATAAAATATTTATTTAAGGCATATATTAAAAAGTATTCTTTATATTCAGATCAAATATACATTTGCAAACAAAGAATATCACGTCATGCTATAAAATATTCTGGACTAACACAACTAACCGTCAGGCTACGAGATGCTTCTTCTATATTCACTCTCAAAGAACTCGTGAAATAACAGATCTATTTAAGAAGCGTGGAAGTATCTCAGTCACTATTAGATTGCCGGGATAACATACTACTTTTACTTCATGCTATCTCTCAGGGCAACGTGGTTTATTTTGAGCAGTAATCATAACGGGGTAACATGTTAACAGCAGCGTGGGACAATCGCTGATCTTTTACCCAGCTTAAGGCTGAACGACTTTTTACTCACCTGCTATTTATTCATTCATAACAGGGTGTAGAGGTGAACTCATTCATTTCCTCAGACATTACTACGAAGTGAACGTAAACTGTCCCTAAGTAAATAAAACTACAACTTGGTTATCGAATTCCATTCTCCATGCTATTAAAGGTTAAGTGAAACCTCCTCCCTATAAATAAAGTTTGTTTAATGTCTTACGAATACATCCAAAAGCAAACTGTAAGTCTGCCAACTTTCGAAAAAAAAAAGTGTTTTCTTAAAAAATGAAGCGCAAAAAAAAAAAAAACAACAACATAGTATTCATGGTTTTATCTCGTCTGACACGCAGGTGTTTAGTTGTATTGTAAATCATATCTAGAATAAATTATTAGGAAGAATTAAAAAAAATCACATCAGATATTATACAATGCAGTGACCTATTGTGGCAACTAGGTTTATTAATTACAAAGTCGTGCATATTTGGAAGTCAATGTTTATTAGGACTGTGAACGTATTAGCAACTTTTAAAAATGTTTTTCCCGTATTAAGGTGTACCACAGAATAGTAATTGGTTAATCGGCAAGTGCACTCAGTGGATTGCAATAGAGAAATGTCACGCTAGTTATAAAAAAAAGAATGGTATTCCAACTCAAAATATACAAAGAGAAATTTATAGACACGTGACTCAAAACAGCAGTTTTCAAACATTCCCTCTGACACTTCCGTTTAACCCGTTCGTACATGACGACACAAACAAATAACTAAGACATTTTTAAACCTTGGAAACACCATAATTTTTTCGATTTCAAATAAGCCACGAAACTGATCTTCTTGACCATAATACACGCACTCACACACACACACACACACACACACACACACACACACACACACACACACACATATATATATGTATATATATTCATATAATCAACATTCCACTAAACATATGTACAACCACCCACCACTCATCTTCAAGATATCCTACAATATACGAACAAGACATGCGGAACACTGATGGAGGAGCAAGGATAAACACATAAGCGATGTTTTCCTATGAACCTTCTTCACACGGACACGGACGCGCAAGTGTAATACGACCAACTAGAACATATCTACAATAGCTCTGTACGGACGCAGGATGTAGCCTGGAAGACCCGCTGGAAGTGATACATGATAGAGACGGATGGCAAGAAAGAGTTAACGAATCCGTGCAAGCAGCATGAGATTATATATATACATAAACTCAAAGTTTTTGCAGATGCTTTAACTACAATGACGTCAGCAAGAAAAATACATCTCAGAAATTTTATTTTTCATAATAAAGTTAACACGCCCACACAAACGGTTCTGTCTTAGAATGTAAAGTAAATATGAGAACATAGATCCTAATATATTATATAATAACGAGAACAATATTTGCAAATTATTTGTGTTATTGTCATCACCGATTTAAAGATTTTAACATCCTGTCTCTACTAGCTGTACGTACTGCAGTGCACGTTCACACATCGATTCTAATATTGCTGCCATATCATAATGGAGGAGATCTGGTGATCAAACCGGGCAACGGATGAAGCCGTGAAATTAGCTACGGTATCCAGGAAGTTGGTTATCTCAGAAGTAAAACGCAAGTGAAATACCTTGGTAGCTGCTGGTCCACTCTATGCAATCAGCAATAAGAGTGCCTGCGCGGCAGCAAGTATATTTTGGGGAGATCATTCAGTGGATATATATATATATAAAATTTATGAGGAGACTGAAGTAAGGGTTTTATTCAAATATATGCTGTTATAATATCCTTCCTAGAGTTGTTTCATATTTAAAATCACCTTTCTTTGACTAATAATTTTTAATGTCTAAAAGGTCTTATTTAGTGCAACGCAATTCAATATTTATTGAAATCGCAAAAAATTTCATATAGAAAAAACGAAAATAGTTTCACCGCTTAACAACATCTTCCATTATTTTACATTAACTTTTGTATTTATTTCAATGTGTTCGTTCTTTTTTTACTTGAAGTGCGTATGTATGAATGTAGCCAACTCCTTTGCCATGAGCAGAACAGGATACTAGGACAATGTTGAAGAGGAATTATTGCTAGTTTAAATTCAGGGTGTTCCTTAAATTATATCAGTTGTCTTTGAAATCTTATAGAAACTAATCTTACTATTTACTCATAGCTGGGAGACATTCCCAGGGTTATAAGTGTGAAGGGAAATACCGAGAACCCCAAGTAAGATTTAAACTCAGTTCATCAATTCTATTTCCTATGGTGATAACTATTACGCTAATAGCACATCAAAAGTACTTATGTAACTATGGATATATTCGATCACTGTCATACTACTGAGATTGGTTTGTAAATTACATTATCTCATTCAAGATTGAAATACCATTTTAGAAAAAAAAAATTAATTAAAAATTGTATTTACATTATTATTTCAATGAATATTTCAATAGGATATTTGACTTCTTAAATGCTATGTCGGTTCAGAAATGCATGCAAAGAAATTGAATATGTTTAACTATCCGTTCATATTTTGCTTTGATAGACTTGACGAATAATGAGCTGAATATATATTTTTATATAATATTTTTTTATTCTTTTACGCAAATACTATAGTTGAAGAATATGTTCTCAGATACAGTTTCATAAACCTACATAATTTGATAAGAAATTATATACTGAAAATTATAGTAGAAGTACGTTTGAAATGCGATATTGAAGCGAAAACACAAAAACAAAATGTTATGAAATAAAACTTAAAGATAAAAAGATAGATACACGTGAAAAATATCTAATCGATAGAAAGAAGGGGAGTTTCTGAAAATGAAATATTTTTACTGTCTATTTAAAACTGGTTCATTTTCAAGCAAATCAACTGCAAACAGCAGGATATCTGATGAATTAATCTATACATAAGAGTTTTTAAAACATTTTAATAATCGAGTAGGAAATAAAACATGGATGTACACCTAAGGAGGAAAATTCGGTGAATATTCGCCACTTTCGATCTCAGAAAATTAAATATGCAAATTTCCTTTGCTTGTTGAAGGAGATGCTGCCATCTAAGAAAAGATTAATACATTATCCTATGACAAGTGTTCGCATCCATTGCAGCAAACAACTTATTTCCTAATGTGAAAAAAAATCTTTATAACAAATATAATGTAAAAATAATTTTCAAAAGACGGAAAAATAAGAGGAAACAGAATATAATTGGAAAATTATTGAACCAAAACAAAGAAAATATTAGTTGACATAATATCAAATAGAAAAGTGTAAAAGAAAAACAAAAGGAAGAAATAAATATTTGAAGATAGATAGATAGATAAAATAACATTCGTGGGAAGGTAAAAGAAAATAAAGAAACAGCATGATTATGAAGGAGATTGATAGACTGATGGTGGTACGTAAAATCTGCAAAACGTGAAAAATGAAAGCACGAAGATATATAAAATTGAAGGAAGAATAAAGTACAATGAACAAGAAAGAACTTTAAGAAACAGTGCTAGAAATAAAGATTTTAGGAGAAAATAAAAATACTAAAAGAAAAAAAGTAAAGGAATCAAAATGTAATTTGAATGAAATAGATATAAAAAAAAAAGAACAAAAATAATAAAGACATAGAAAAAACGGAATTTAATAAGCATTTATTCTAGTTCTTATTTCTTTTGGTTAAAGTGTGTCTGCCTTTTCCCTGAAGGTTTCTTTTCTCTTACCGACCATCACTTGTGCACACGGAGAAACGACTTATATAAGTTCTTCTCATCTGTTCATGACAAGCGGCTCAAGGCTGAGAGAAACCTCTTCCCAAATATATTTCTTTGGCCAGCCTCATTTTAATCTTTTATGCTTTCACCTCAGTCCCAGTCAGTCACTAGCTGAATAATTTTCCGAACTGGCTCAAAGCAAAAAAGTTTAGGATATGGTATTTTAACGGGGACGGAAATAATTGTACGGCTGAAATTGTGTAAGGTGCTAGATAAGACCGAATAAAACGAATGAAAGGAGCAGCTGTGAAAGTGAAAAGGGTGTCTACTAAGAAAGAGCGTGAAGTTAATGCATTTGAAATCTGAGGCAAAAAAAACGTTGATAGAAGGAAGGGTAAGTGAAACGTGAGAAATTTGGGCGAGACAAACGTGAAGTCGAATACTCTAGAAAAAAGTGAAATAAAAAATGGAAGACAGAAGTTAATGTTTAAGTAAAGGACACTATATATATATATATTATATATTAAAGAGAGGCTGAGAAAAGTGAAAAATAGACACGGTTAAAAATTAAGTAAATACCAAAAAGAGATATAAATGATTAAATAAAGAAAAGAATGCATACAGAGAAAAGGATACAACAAACAAAAGGACAAAAATGATTTTTAAAAAGGAAGAAAGAAAAACGAAAAGAAATTTAATTAGAATGATTAAAAGAAGAAAGAATGAACGAAAAAGGAAAGAGTAAAATAGGAAAGGAAATCAGTAGGTTTAAGAGGGAAAACCGGAAGTAGAAAGAAAAGAAAAGAAAAAGCATAGAAAAGAATAGACGAGGGTCCAAAAGAAAGGGAAAAAAGCAATAAAGTGAAAGTGAAGGAAGAAAAGTAGAAATAAAGAAGAGGAAAGGAACGCATAAGAAGGGAAAACAGGGAAAAAGAAAGTAGAATGAAGAAAAAATGCAAAGAACAGAAGAGGAATAAGGAAAAAAAACCCAAAAAAACAAAGAGAGGGAAGAGAAAAAAAAGCTAAGTACAAAAAAGAAAAGAAATAAGAAGAGAAGAGGGAAGTTTAAAATAAGGACGGAAAACAGAAGATGGAAAAGCTCCAAATAAATTTCGTAAAGAAAATACGGGAAAAAAGAAATTAAAGAAAAGAAAGGAAGAGAGAGAGAGAGAGAGAAAAAAAAAAGTCAAAATAAATTCAAGAAAGAAAATATATCAAAAATAAAATGGCAGTCAAGAAAATGCTGACTGAGTTTTGAAATACGGATGCTGGTGTAGAAAGGAAGTGAGAACAGAGTTTATTCAGAAAATGAAGAAGAAATGGCAAAAGAAACGGAGACAAAGAGAAAGATAGTTACAAGACCAGAGAAAACAATCCAGTAGTGGAAGAAGTAAAGACGTCAAAAAGCGTTTTGTAGCATATCGATTTTCGCAGCAAGCCATCGACAGCTGTGTATGATTGGGGTAGTTCGGGGAGAATTCTTGCTTTCGGGGTTTTGATAAAAGGGCGCGCACTGAGTTGGTGCCAGAGGTAAGCTGAAAGGCAAAGCGGTAATAAAACTCACCAACATCGTTCGTGACGGTGCAGCGGAAGAGTAGATAGTCAAAGTTAGTAGAGATGGAATAAGAAAATGTCAAAATACAAAACTCTCATGAAATAACTCAACAAAAAGCTAAATAAAGATTAAAATTTTGCTGCAAGTATAAATATACTTTGGTTATATAAGTAAATACGAAATGTCGGTTTATGACTGCAAATTATACATTGAACCAAAAATTGTTATTATTTAAGTCTCAAATATTTTCAAGAGTTTTCAATTTTTCATTAAAAATAAAATTCTGTTTATACAGATTATTAATTTAAATCTAATTATTCACAATTTTACTTAATTGTTTTTTTGTTTTTTTTACTTATTTACTTATTAATTTTTGTGACGTTCATTTGTTTCAATTGAATAACAACTATTTTCATCACTGGAGTAGATTTCCCAATAACCTCGTTGAATTTTTGATTCTTTAAAAATTTTTCTACCAGCAACGATGTTTATCCTTGTCTCATATCATTAGTTCACCAAGGGAAAACAGAGTATTGCTTAAAAAAAGTAAGAACACCCTAACATTTTTCATATAAAGTAAATTTCTTCGAAATAGATGCTGCTGTAATCATTGAGATGAAAATTTGTATCTATTCCACGAATTATCTGTACTAGAATTGCCCTGTTTTTAACATACGTCTTCACAAATATCGAATCTAATGTATGTTATGTTAATGTTAAACACATTAAATACACAGCATCCTGAAGGCCATTTTCTTTAATTTATCGATAACGATAATACAGTTCATAATTATTACCGTTATAGGATCGGTCTAAAGCCTCAAATGTTTATGCCCAATTATTACAAAACACCAACATTATTTTTTGATAAGAAATACTACCAAAGATATACTTTCTGTATAAGGAATAAATACCTGAAAAAGCAGAGGAATAATTTAGCCGGATTTCCGTACCAATGGCCAAGGGAATTGCATTGAATAGTTAAAATCTTACTTTAAAAAAAAACATTATACGTAAGCCGGTGACAGATTCTCTCGATGTTTGCTTGACAGATTTTACTATTCCCCTTATTAACTGGTTTCATTTGAATGAAAACTAGAGCCAAGTTAACTTGTTTGTTTTAATAAGAAAAGTGTCGAGTACAGCTGCATGAAACATACATACAAAATGGCATAAACATACTTATAAAACAATAAAAATATGGATACTAAACTGAATGTAACTAATTTATAAGTTCTAATGGCATCACACACAATAAATGGCATTTTTAAGTTCAATCATGTGCTTAGTCAACATAATATATCTTATTAATTATTTGGACTATAATGCACGAACACAACCATATATTTTTTCTTAATCATTGCATCAAAAAGGGAAATGGAATCGGCTTAACCGAGTTCAAATCCCTGATAAGTTTGTTTGTGCTTCACTTCTCGCTATTGCCTATGAAAAAGACATGAATCATTCTTTCCTTAAACTACTTGTGGGTAAATCTAAGGATAGACTATTTTATAAAACTTGTATACTGAAAGAAATTATTATAATGTATTCTTCCGATGCCTGTATGGTTGTGTTAATCCACACACATACATACACATACATATTATCATTGCACCATGCTAACAATAAAGATTACCCTAATTCTCTTTCGCCATTCATTCCGATCGGTCATTGCTTTTGAGTTCTCTACATATCATCGAGTGTCCGCACACATCTAAAGTATGTACGATTTTGCTGATCGACTAACAATAATGTGTACATGAATAGGATTCTTCAGATGAAAGTCGATTATGATTTTGTCCATGTCCTCCAGAAGAGCTCAACCTGTCTAATCTGTCTTACATGAAGTCTATGTGATAGGAGGAAAGTAGCTGTATTGCTATCTAGCGAGGTGCTGCTTCCAGATTGTTTTTTTTTAACCTAACACCGCTGTATGTGGACATTTCAACTAATTGTCAAGACCTGGCATTTAGATAGATTCAACTTTTTAAAACTATATGAACTTTTTTTTTTTTTATCTAAGTTCACTTCGAGGCCAATATTTCTTGCTGCCAGCTCCAGGCTGTATGGGGTGAAATACTATATCTGATATTCACTCACTCCAACAAACTGGTTCACGTCTTTTCCATCTTTTTCTCTGAATAATGCTTCTTCTCAGGATCTATATTTTTTTATGAGTAATGCCTATCATTGTTTATATTCATCTTCAACTTATGAAATTGCAACAAAAAGACCCAATGACTATTTAAATCAGTTGACTCGTGTGAAGAATCGTGTCATAAAAGTGAGAAAAGGTTCTTTTAAAAATCTTAAAAGGCACCTATCTGAATCTATAGGGAAAAAACGTCATGAGAATTCAAGTGTTGTGAATATAGAAACTACCGAAAATCACAGTGACCTAAGGTTATAATAAAAATGTAAAAGATGAAGTCTCTATCTACACGATACTTATAATTGGGTGGATCTACGTGAGAGGAGGAAGAAAATAAAAAAGAAATACACAAACCGAGTTCGAATTTCAGTTAATGGCTTTATGTTCTGTTAACATATATGTATAGTGCAATGGAATCCGCATCCCCACCGCCTTGTTCTATACCCATACATCCTAAAGAAAGTATCAAGTCACTGACACGATAATTGAGGTTGAATTAAGTCATTCGCTGAACATTTGGAAAAACCTTTCTCCTTAGATGCAATAACTTATAATAAATTATAATATTTATTACTAAACGAAACAAAGTCTTCTCATGTATATAGCCGTCTTATTTTTAGTTAAAATGAGTTGGCATCTCAGCACATATAAAGGCATTAACATCCTTATGACTGCTTAGATATTCGTGTGTAGTAAGGATCAGTAAGCCAGACAGGAATTACTTGCAAGTTCAAGTATCAGAGATTGTTTCAACATCACGGTCTTGTGCTACAACAAGGCTAAACTTAGTAAATAAATAGGTATTCATGATTTCTGTTGAACCAATATCCCCACACAAAATATATGTTGAAATATCTTCGGTATTGATTTGAAGACGCAAACAACTAGTTATTTTTTTATATAAAAGCCTGAATTATATCTGTATATATATTAAGAGGTTTTGATATCTACACTAAGTTTATATAACCCGTTTGCTCTTATCAGACGAGTGACATATTTTCTTTATCGAATAAAACTTTGATTTATTAATACTTCCCAGTGAAATAAATCTTCTTTAAATTTCGTCTCGTGTTGTCTGCGATCAATATCAAGTCATTTCCAATTTAGAGAATTTATATTAATTTGCAAATGGTAAGATTGTATTTTATCAATATTATTATTATTATTAGTAGTAGTAGTAATAGTAGTATAGTTTTTTATTAGATAGCTGACGGATGAAGTGACAAGAAGACACGTAAATGATTCAGTAAAAAGCAGTTAATAGACTTGCAGTTATCTTATGTGGATAGATATTTCCTATTCATTTTATATCTAATTAATTGAAATCCCAATTACAGAAAAACTGGACTAGAAAATATTTTATTCCTCAAATTAGTTAACTATAAGCATATTACGTTGATAAACATCGTATTATGCTGTAGATAATTTTGCCGCCTTGACATACAGAAGTCACATAATTATAATATTAATTTAATAATTTGTATTTAGTGGACTTCTATTCTGATAATCACGCGTAAGTCACTTACTGAGTGATATATCATTTCCCCAAATTAATCAAATGCATATCTATCCGAGCCGGTTTTGCTAATTGCCTCAAACAATTTGTCTTGACTTGTCAGATTTCCAGTTGTTTTGTTGAATGCTCGAGTGAATAAAATAGAAATGACGGTCGGCTGAGGCCGTTGAATACTTAAGATTCAAAAAGTGTTACTTGATGCCTCCTTTCTTAACCATCAGTATTATAAGACACGGATCAAGTGTAAGTGGGTCAATATAGGGAAAAGGGTAGCGCTCCCGACACCTCGGTGTAGTTGCTATTGTAAAGGGGGCCTTCGGTCAGTCAGCCAGTATATATATATATATATATATATATATGAGATTTGGTATTAAAAACACTGAAGAGTTGATATGTCATAAAACATAACTTCCAAAACGAAAATGATGAACATCCCTCTAAATCTGCATCGATGTATGGCCAATATGGTGAGATCCTTGAAACTGATTTGTTTCTATCTACAGTTTAGATAAAATTATGTACAATATATACAGAATCAATATATGAACAGTTTTTGATTATGTATATCTTAGTGGGTGGTTATAAAAAAAATTCAGTCAAACCAAGAAGGTAATTTATACAGAGCCATAAAACGTTCATCCCATTTTACAAATTCATTACCCTATTAAACGCTGAACACTGACAATTTTATTTAGCCCTTTCAAAATATTTAAATACCATCCTTTAAACTAGTAATTCCCAACGGGTGGGGTATGCAATATTTTGGTGGGGCTTGTTTAGGAAGCAGATCAATTACCTTTTAAGCTTTCTTCACCAGAATAGCAGTAAAACTTTGAATATGTAAGAATTAGATATTATGGGGGTGGGGGTACATCAGAATTTTAGAAATACTAAAGTGAGGCATGGCCAAAAATCGGTTGGAAACTACTACTTGAAAATTTATTTTTCTCTTAAATTGCCCCAAGAACTTTTCTAACATATAGTAAGCAAGGGTTAAGTTAATGTACGTTATATTGATATGCGTTTATTTATTCAATCCCTACGCCATAAACTGAAAGCTACACAAGATCAATTAGTTAAACCAAGTAAAGCTAGTTTAAAAATTAGAATTCTTGTAAAAATGCAATTCAAATACGTAACAATATCTTCATTCAACATTTGACGAGGGTCCTCATAGACCTGAAATAAATTAATTACACCAAAGTATTGATTTTTTTTTTTTTTTTTAGTTTTTATTTAAAAACATTTTGGCGTGAGTTTTGATGTATTCTTAATCCTGAATTAATTATACGTCGAAAGCCGTTGGTATTGAGCACTCAAGTCGGATACTCGTAACCCTAGGATTTTTTCTTCGGATTATATATATAATAGTGAATATGTCACATTTATGGACATCATTTAGTCATTACCAGAATAATGAAAAATGATTTGTTTAACACAGACAATATCTAATTTTCAATTTAATGTTCTTTATTGAAGTGGCGAATAAAATTACATCTATAAATCGATAGAAAGCGAGGAACTTCAATGCAAGATCGAAAAATGTGAAAGACAACAGAATTATATATCTATTTTTGCAGCATGTTGATATTTGTATCCATTAGACGTATCTATTCACTTACTCTAAAGGCAGTTGTTCTACTTGATTTTGTCTTGCTTTTTAAATATATTTTTTTAAACCAAGTGACTTTTTATAGACAAATTTTAGGTTTGATGAACTCTGACCGCTCACTCGAAAGCAGAAACAGGATTAAAGAATCAGCCTCTTTAGAAACATGAAAAACGCATCTAATATCACAAGCATCGGTTTTATACTGATGATACGTAATCATTGTAATTACATAGGTGAGATTTGATCTATTATCTTGATTAATGACACTTAATATATACCTACCTTGAATATATGATTTCATCTATTAAAGATACTTAGTTGTTTAGAAATACAAAAAGAAAGATCTCACGAAGGCAATTTTCAGCTTGTCTATATGTGTGATGTCACTCAAAATTAGAGTTTGCCATTTTAACGAAAGAACACGCCTAAGTCCAAGTACTTTATCAGAATTCAACTAACCCGTTACATTCTTTTCTTTAGTACCGTGAGAAAGGAGGGTGTGCCGAAGAGAAGTCATTTATCAAGGCCAACGCTGAAAGTAGGGCATACGCATGTCGTTAACCTGGTTCTGCTTGCTCAAAAGTCTCACATTTCTGCTGGTACTTCAAGATCCTCTGTCATCTTTTTGCCATCGATGACGTCAACGTAAAAGCTGGTCGTTATTTTGTGGCTGCCGAGTCGGTACTAAGTAACACTTGCTAGCGATACTTCTTTTAAAATGTAAACTAATAACTTATTTCTGCTAATGTTTCATAGAAATTAAAACGTTTTCGTTGTAACTTCCTGCCTCTATCACTCGTTTCAAAAATGTCTTTCAGTAATTGAGACTAGTGTAAACCTAAACTCTCTTTTTTTGTTAATTTAATAAACGTTTTCTTAAAAGTAAGTGAATTTCCTTCACTATTTAGCGCTAATACCCTGATCATCAACGAAAGAACGGTTGATGAACAATTAGCCTCATCTGAAATCACCCCAGAGTTAGACACTATTTCAATCAATTTGGCTGTATAGATTACGTATGGTCAATATTTATTGCTATAATACTTACTCTCTTCTGATTAATAAAAGCATATATTTTATTATTTAATACAAGAATTTGATTCATTTGATTGCAATCATAACTATACTTAAATGTTATATTGCAATTATTCACCTTTGATACACAAGTATCAAATAATAATCCTTCATAAACAATAACTTCAAGTATCTATTCTTAATACAAATAAAGCCTCATAGTTATACAGAATCAATTATCTATACGTAATAAAAATCAATTTCAGAGGTAGATTTTACCTATAGATGGGACCTTGACAGATACTATCACTCCGAATCACAGTGAAATTCAATGCAATGATGAAAAATCATTGATAAGCACAGCACTAGACGTTCGGAACAAGTTTAAGCTATGAGCAGGCAAACGTTCCGGAAGACCACAACTAGGAACTTATATTGCATCGAGTGAGTTCGTGTCCAGCTGAGTCACGAGGTTCACATCGCACCTAATGAACCGTTTGATCATTTGAGAGTTAACAAATGACTGATGATTAATTCAACTTTTTAGGATACATAGCAATACATGAAAACCTTTAACTGTGTGCAAACAAATGATTAATAGTAAATAGTATTTGTTAGAAATAAATGAAACCATTCAACGTGTAAAAAATTTGCTCAGTTTTTTTTTTAATTTTATCTAAAAAATGTGTTTAGAAATCTTATATCTAATATGTATAAAAAGGATTTGGCATTAAATAACCTACAAGGGTTGATATGCCATAAACCCAAACATACCCAAACCCGAAAATTATCTTTTGTCTTTATCCTTAAATTCCGATCTTGATTTGACATTTTTATTTCAGCTTCAAAAGACAGAGACCGTCTTCACAGTTTCTTTTCAGCTCGTATGTGTGCTGTAAAGATTTCAGTATAGCTAAGATAAGTCTATGGTCATGGAATGTTCGTAGAAAATATAGTTTTATGGTCAGATTTTCGTTTAATGATTCTTATATTGTTCTCTCGGCGACTCAAAATAGAGTCTGTGGAAGAGCTTCGTTGTCCTAGGTTTGCTTACCAGCTTAAAGAAATGAAAAGGAACAATAAAAGTGAATAAACATACTTGCATGCTAAAAAACAGCGATACCACAAAAAATGTTATTCGTGCTCGTAGCAATTATGTGATTATAAACGGCCAAGAAGTGCAGCCTTTTCGTACAAATATACAAGTGAATGAGAAAAGAAAATAGTACAAGTCGCAGTGAAAAAAATGAGAACATAAAAATAGTTTTTTGTGTCTGATTTACTGATGTATATACATTAAGCGAGATTCACATTGGTACACGGAAGTAAAATAATAGGCCTTCTGGGATGTAAAAATTGCCCCAAACGTTGGCTTTTTAAATATATATCAGTAACTTTACTCACACATGCACACAGTATATGTCTATGAGAGAGAGAGAGAGAGAGAAAGGCAGTTAGTCTGAGAGTTAAGTGGACTTTCTGTCGAACCAATAACCCTTCTGAAATATTTGTTTAAATATCTTCAGCATACTACTGAGAATAAATGAACAAAGCGACGTTTGTTAAATTGGAGAAGCAAACAAACAACAAAAATCGTTCTTTTTTAAGCGACACAACTGACATTTTGTTTACTTACAGAGGCGAAAGAAAGTCGCTTGCAATAAATACATCGAATTTTGTGCCCGAGAAACGTAATCTTTTTAAAGCGAAAATCTGGCTAGTTTCATTAACAGTTCTCTTCGACGCTCCAGTCTTTTTCGTACTGTATGACATTCCAAACTGAAGCCTTATCCTCGTTTTGGATTTGACCCTACAACTCTCTCACCTTTGGGTCTTTGTCTGGAATTCTGTGACTAAACTTTCGACAGCTGCTCTCTTTCGATCAATGCCATAAGTCACTTAGACTATCCTGGCAAAAATTATGGGATTAGCCCTCAGAGGATGTTTACTTTGGTCCATTTCTTATATAGACCGATTACAATATCTAGTCTTCCGTTTACATTAGTCTTTGGAATACAAATTACAGAATCATTCCATTGTATTTTCCTCAAATTTGCATTATTTCATAGTTTCCTCATTTCGGTTTGGAAAAAAATTACGATAATTCAATTAATTTAATCTAGATAAAATTTTATTAGATGGACTTATATTCAGCAATTTGATAAAATATTTGGTGTCTTCATTGTTATAAGTTTATTAACCGACGAATAAGTAACAAAATGAACATTCTCTAAGATTGCTAATTTCATATATTTTACAAGGGTAGTATATCTTGAGCAGTCTTTCATCATTTTTTTGCCACGCCATTTAGTTGACGTTGTTACCCACAGGTAGAGTGGACATTTATATTTGAAATATCGAGATAATCCGATTTTTAGTTTCGAAAATACTTTTACATATAAACATCCTTGATCATTCAACAATTGTTAACTGTCAAATTTATCATATATTTCTCTTCTTTCAATATTTGTACTTATACATTCTACTTGTAGTCTTATTAGCTAAACTTACTAAATAACTATCAAAGGATTCTGAACTCACGCGATTATTAATATGTTTATCTTATTCAAAAATGCACGTGCAATTCATAAAGCAACAGTGAAAATAAATATTCATAAAAAAAAACATTTATTTCTGAATATTTCAAATTTTATTACATGTCAGAATTAAAGGAAAACGTGATTATATTTTTATCTGGGAATATAAATCTACTGTGAAATATGCTATCGACAGTGCGCAATAAGCATTTTTAAGTTTGTTTCTCAATTTATCGAAACAACACCTGCTAAAAAGCGATGATTATCAAAGAGTATATTTTACAGGCAATAAGTTTATTTCTCATTGGATACTCTGTTACTTTTACCTGGTGTCAGACTAAGCGAAACTTTCTAAATATCTACCTATCTATTAATCATGTGATAAGACGCATGTTAGCCGAAGGCAACACATCTTGGTTTAATAAACGGAAATTCAATGGCTGATCTCAGCAATATGGTTGTAGGAGATAGATTTTTGTGGGGTAAAGAAATCCAAAACGTATTCCGTTACCTATAATATGGTTTCATAAGAAATATATGGGAAATTTTCTACAGATTTCGGAAGGATAAAAAGAAGTTATTTTCATGATTTCTTTTCGTTTTCCTCTTTTTCCTTTTCACACTTTACTATCCTCTCTTAACCGACTCGCTTTTTTCCGTTTCTTCATGCTTGATATTATAATGTAGTTTTTTTTACGTGAGATATATGAAAATTGATTGTATTTTGTAGTTTTCTGGATAAAATTTGATCTATATGATAAATTTTATGTTGTTTCTTTTAATAAACTATATCTGAAATTTTATATATATATATATATATATATATATATATATATATATATATATATATATACATTCTTTAAAGTATACTTTTCTATAAGCATGCACCACAACATTTATTAGATCAGAGCTTCATACAAAATGATGAAGCCGTTCACTATCGACAAGAATTAGTATAGCTAAGACAATGCTACTCAATTCCCATTCGAATTACTCTCTTTGGAATTTAACACTCCTATCGGAGGGTATTTTCTACTTTTCAAAACAGTCTGTACAACACTCTCTCTGGAGATTGCTATTAACTGCAACATCGTGTTCTTTTAGTCCCAGTCACGTTGCGTAACTCCTCACTTTCACTGGCGATTTGAGAAAAGCTAGAAGATCCAAAGTGAAAATTTTAAAAAAATATCTAAGGACTACTTATGAAAATGATTTATGTCATGTTTTGCCACTGCAGAAATAGACGGGATGAATAGTCAATTTGAATATATTTTCCGTCGAGTCCAGAAATCTTCAAATGGTCCTATTATCAATCGACTATTTAATTAATCAAAAGCTGTGTGCCTTCACAATAATCAAAGGTTCTCTTCAGTGAAGGTTTTTATCGATGTGAATTGCCTTTAACGGATTATCAGTTACGTGTGAAGAACCATTATAAAACTGTATCTGTATTTCTCTTTTTGAAGCATTTCCGAAAGGAGTTTAAACCATTTAATTCTTGAAAGGAGAAATGACAAAATCGATGCATATGCGCTGTAAGTGGGCTGGCTATATAGTAATCATATTTACCCAACCCATCCGCTCGGGCAGGATATGACACAAGGTCAATTTTAAGTGGAGTTTAACAGGTTTGAATTCAGAGTTTTCCTTCTCCTAGCCTAGATGCCTCACCAAGGCTAAAGAACTCAGTCTGTCCTACTACTTACCCATAGCTGGAGGGAGAATAATTGGATTCATACCTTTCCCAAGGGTATTAGTGCTATGTGAAATGCAATCATTCTCGTCCAGGATTTGAACTCGTGTCACCGTGTCCATTTCCTAAGACGATAACCATTACACCACGGCACCTCTTGGCTATATAGTAATAGCATCTCACTCTTGACTGAGTGACCCTATATGAGAGGGTCTGTTTATGCATATGCAAGTAGGCCTCTTTTAAGGAGTTACCAACTTATATCCAAGCTGCGCTAAGTGGTCTACAATTTTTTCTGGTCAAAATACTAGGTGTCGTTTGGTAAAATATATGGCATGCTGGAGCAGCATTCTTATGTTATACAAAATGTCTATTCCTCTCTCTCTCTCTGTGTCTCTCTCTCTCTCTCTCTCTCTCTCTCTCTCTCTCTATTAGTGTGTGTGTGTGTGTGTGAATGTAGCGTAAATATAACAAAATATTCAAATGTAAAAAATAATTATGACAAACAGAAAAGCTAAATTTAAGACTGAATAGAACCCACTATTTCAGAACTAAACCGTTTCAATTGTCAGGTGAGTTTGGAATAAAGTATCCTTTAAAGTTAAAATTCACAGATTTGTAGTACGAATATGTATTTGTGGGAACATTTGGCTGTGCCAGTTATTGATCCTTTAATGAATTTAAATGAACAGCATTTGTTATATCAATTATTAATTCCATCAATTTTGATTCAGAAATAAAATACCGTTTCCAATGTCAAGCACATTGCCCATACACCGTGATTGGGTCTGCTTGTTTAACAGAACTGCGTGTCTCGAGCATATCCATTCCATAGATACCTCCACCCGCTTACATCCAGTCACCCGTATATAAGCAAACCTACCGACGCACACACGTACATAATCATGCATTTGAGAATAATAAAAAATCGAGAATAAATAAATATAAATGAAAGCTTATTTCTTCAAAAGATGATATATGTGTCAATATTCCCATACTCATAAACACTATTTCAGCGAGATTGAAATGAACACTTTTCATCCATATATTTCTACATCTATAAAAATACATTTATTTATATAAATGTATTTATATTTATATGCAGATCATCAATTAACAGCACAAAGGTAATTTTATGCGAATATAATGACAGAGTGTATAAT
Organism: Sepioteuthis lessoniana; assembly: GCA_963585895.1. Taxonomy (NCBI): domain Eukaryota; kingdom Metazoa; phylum Mollusca; class Cephalopoda; order Myopsida; family Loliginidae; genus Sepioteuthis; species Sepioteuthis lessoniana. The sequence goes on from OY757905.1 coordinate 25,301,187, forward strand.
CAAAAACGCTTTGCTCTCTCTCGTGAATGAAAAGCCCTGGCTCTCCAGTGTTCATATTAATATCATCTTGGAAAAGATTCGAGCTGCGGTAGAGATAACCAAGAGGGAAATACATTACGACGGTGTAGCTTACAATATAAGTAATAGGAACGTTCAAACATAGAAAATGATCCTCCTTTCGGGACGTGCGATTATGATGTTATTAATGATGCTAAGATTGCTTTTACATAAAGACAAATGTAAGACTAGAACGAAGGGAGGAAGAGAGTAAGAAGGAAATATTTGAACAAGGCAGAAAATGTATTTTTTGTCTGTTTATTGTGATATGCACTTAAGAAGATTAGAAAAACAGAAGAGCAAAGGAAATATAAAAGGGAAGACATTTATGAGGCACATGGCTGTAAAAACAGCACAGAGAAAATCACTTGCAGACACTAAGAGATAATAGAAAAGACTACATATAAAGATGGCTATACTTACAGAACTCTCTCTCTCACACACACACACACACACACACACACACACACACACACACAAATATATATATCAGAAAGAGAGAAAAAACTGAAAAAAAGAAAGAGAAAAAACACATTTTTACATTTGCATTTTTATATTTTATGCATATATGTGTAAGTGTAAAAACCACACACACACACATATTTAGATGTACTAATAGGAAGACCATATATACCTATCTCTTTTGCATTTATTAATATGTATAAACACACATTACTAACACTTTTTTTACACACACACAACATGAGACCTTGTGGCATTGTAGCTAACAGGTTGGATTGCATCATCGAAGTAAACGAGTTCAATCCCCACAATTACAATTACTCTCATTTTCGGACAATTACTCCCGCGAAAGTCCTGAAATTTCTTACCTTCAACACTTCTTGCAATGGATTGAATAATACTTCTACTCTCCTCCTATAAAGATAACTTTGGCATTAAATGACCTGCAAAGGTTGATAGGGCATTACATAAAGCACCCAAAACCGTGGGCGCAGTCGCCTTGGGCTATAGTATACATTGACTGCATCTCTGCAGAGAGATAATACCCTTTCAATGAGTGTCCTGGTTATAACACTAAACGATATGAGGGTAAGGCTTATGTAATGCTGGAGATTTGTGGAATATGTAGTACCCCTTCATTGTCATCACTCCCAGGTTAACTCTGGCCCGAGTGGGAGCACGTGAGATGGTCCAATCAATAGTTAAAGTAGGACTGTCTGTCATGAAGGGAATTATTAGAAATAGAACTGTTGCATCATTCAACAGTGTGTAAACAAATGACTGATATTTAATTGAATTATTAGAGATACAGAATATTACTTTGAACCATTTAATTGTGTCCAAACGAATAAGTTACGTTGAATAGATTAATTAGTATCAAATAGCAATACTTGTAATCACGTCACTGTGTATAAAGAAATGATGAATATCGAATAGATCTATAAGTGTTAGATAGCAATAGTTGAAACCATTTATGTAGAAACAATAGCAATATTCGTGTGCAAACAACTTTGTTGTAAATCATTTGAAAATGAAATTGCCGACAAAGTAATTGCTATAATCATGTATATTTATTCAAATGTTAGCAAACAAGTGACTAATGTTGGATTTTTACTGTTATATAGCATTGGTTTAAACCATTTTACTGTGTAGACAAAATATTAGTAGTAAATAGAATTATTCATATTAGATAACAATACTTGAAACCATTAAACTGTGTGACGAAAATGATATCCAGGCTTGTTAATAAATGTATTTAAAATGTATATACAAAATATATTTAATATGTATGTACAATCCTGGATTTGGTAATAAATAACCTACAATGATTGATGTGCTATAAAACCAAACCAAATCAAAGCAAAACCGTTTATGAGAGGGAGATAGAGATGAAAATTTTTAAGTGAATTTATGTTGATGCAATGTTTTGGGGTTATATTCCAACATTTATATCAGAATGAAACGGGTGTTGATGGGTTTGTGTACTTTTTCGTTAAGATATAAAAGTTAAGCCTCATGATCAACAATATGTTCTTGATAAATATCAACCAATATGGTTGAAACACCTTTAAATATTATCACTTTCAGAATTAAACAGTAGGACTGTAAAGTACTTATTAGTCTGCTTCAAATCAAAAATTCATCGTAACTATGGACATTAAGTGTATATGGACAAAATTGTTTAATATGCGGTAGGATTCACTCTTTAAGTAATCATGCACACACAATTATATACACAAAATCACATACTGACTTATACGTATATGAGAGAACATTTTCTACTCTTTATAAATAAGAGTGTGTGTGTGAATGCGTGTTCTACAAGAATATATATATATATATATATATATATATATATATATATCTGTATCCACTCTCCCTGCTGTAGTCTGCAGCTGAAACTTCTCATGTGTCCAGAATTTCCCATGGTACATAAGTTTACTAAATGTAAGAAATGATACAGAATTTTCTTCTTAAATATATAAAAGGGGGAGAAGATAATACAAAGCGTAAAAGCTTAATTATTTTGTATTGATTTATTGGCATAAATACCAGCTGAATTACAAAGAAATTATGGTGATATTGCGGAAAAGAAGAAGTGAATACAGCAAGTAATACATTTGTGTTTATGACTTATTATGGTGCGAAACATAACCAATATATGAAGTTCTTATGATTTTGTTTATGTCAATTATTCTCAGAGGATACAAATATATATATATATATATATTGATGTGTATGTATGTATGTATGTATGTATGTATACATATGTTTGTGTGTATATAGACAAATACAGTTGTAAATATATATATATATATATATATATATATATATATATATATATATATGCATATACATGTATACGTGGAAGTTAGGATAACGTAGATATAGTCAATGGTTCTTGGTGACAGCCATTTTCATACCTATTTGATCGTCGTGCCCAATATTTGAACAGCCGATCGCATAGGTAAGAAACTGATAGATACTAAGCTCAGTTGATTATTTCACTTAGATATATATTATCTTTCCCCAACGCGTAGGACTCAATATTTATAGATAAAACAGCATAAATATAAGCTTTCTTCTTAGCCTTATTTTATTCTTTTTTGTTTTTTTAACACCGGTAGTCACTAGAGCTTTTTCTTCAGAGACTGAATACATTATGTATATACAAATATCCAGGACACTTTTTAAAACTCCTATTGCTCTTCGTAGAGAAATTGTTTGAATGTTTCGATTCTTTTTCCGATCTACCTTTCACCCAATATCTTTTCAATGATCTTATACTCCAACTACGATTGGCCTAGCGGTTAGAGTGTTCGCCAATGGCCCGGGAGACCTGGGTTCAATCCCAGGTCGAGTCATACCAAAGACTCAAAAAATGGTACTTGATGCCTCCTTGCTTAACACTCAGCATTATAAGGTACGGATCAAGGGTAAAGTAGAGCAATCCAGGGAAGGAGTAGCGCCCTCCCCTACACCTTGGTGTAGTAGCTATCGAAAAGGGAACCTTCGGGTTACCCTCGACTATGGTCGCCAACTTCTTTTTTTTACGATTGGTATCACCGTTAACTTCCTTTTCTGTAATTTTTCATCTCTCCTGCGAGGTTTAGTAATTTGTTCCATTGCTCTATTTCTTATTTTTTCGTTCTGTGGTCTACTGAAAATCCAGAATCCATGAGATGTTAAAAATCTTCCTCTTACTAATTAAACCTAATTGTATTTTTTTAGACTGGATTTAACACTTTGTATTTTCAACTCACAGAAAATAAAATATTTCATTTTCTGGGACAGATTCTGGTTTGTACGTATCCCATGCGTCAATTCGGTAAAATTTCAATCTCTTGCACAAATTGAACCATCTTTGTCTCCCACTCCTGTCTGCTCTTTTATTCCTTTTGTGTCTGCTGCATTCAGTAGCCATGGGATTAGTAATTTAAAACCAATGACTATTTTGCCTTCTCTTGTTATTCTCTTCCTTATTATCAATAGGTGCTATGGCATAATTAGTCCTCGTGGGACTTTATTTTATGCAAATATTCATTGAGAATTTTGTTTTCCCTTTGTAACCATGTCAAGGATATTTTGAGTGCAATCTCTTTAATCTGTTCTTTTAAGTAACATTGCAGTTGGTTTTCTTTCTATTTTTTCCTAGATTGGTGTTTGTTTTTTTTTTGTTTGTCTTTAAGTTGTTTCTGTTGACATTGCTTTTATTAGCACTGTAATTCGTCCTTTGTTTTTCTCTTTTTTCTTAAAACCCTGAATTGTTCCATCATTGTAATCTTGAATGCTGGTGACTTCTTCTCCGGACAGTCTGTTTATGAAATCTCTTAGGTGTAAGGCCAAGTGAATCTTTATTAGTTTTCTTGTCTTATGTTCTATATGTCTGAGTCCCCTGGTTGTTCATTTTAAGAAAGGCTTAAAAACACTTACAAGGGATACTGCATAGGTATGTATTTCTATGATTAGATACCTGCTACAGTTTGTTTTCAAGAACTTCTTTCGTAATTCTTTCATACTTTTTTTGCTTTTGATGTCCGTTTACTTCGTGGTATCCGTTTCCAATACTTTCAGGTTTTTCTAGTTTTCTTTTTATCGAATAATTTTTATACTTTCTTTAGCAGTTTAGTTTTATCGTTTTTTCCCCCATTAGATTTTTCAGTACCAAATTCCATTCCAAAATCTCAGTCAAATATTTTAATAGTATATATATATATTAGTGTATATATATTAGTATATATATATTAGTATATATATTATGGTTTCTCATTCTTTCTCCTTGTAAAAAATCTTTCAATTGTCCATGGATATAAGGCATTTTATCTTTTCTTGAGATTTTTAAATTTCTATGTGCTTTTGGATTTTCAGTTTTACAATTCAAAGGAATCATTTCAGTCACAAATACAGGAGACAATGAGTGAATATTTTACTCCTTGGGTGGTTTTTCACACAAGTGTTAACTGATGGTCCTTCACAGGAGGCTAACTGACAGCAAGTCTCCTCAGCTCTCCAGGACTCTTCTCAGTATTCTGGACAATCTCAACAATGCTGATGATTGTATGGTCACGATTCATCTTCCAGTTTCCAACTCTTCCAGCCTTCTTACCAAGCATTTGGATACGGTTCTAAGCGTGCCAGTTACAAGTGCAATCGCCGTCACCTTTAAGTTCCAGGGATCTTCCTGGAGAACAGAAAAAGCTAAGTACTTGTCTCTTTTTTAGCTTTCTTTGATTTTCAATCAGTGGTCTGCTGGGACGGCAAAATGCACAATTAGGCAAGTTCTCTTTTTGTTCTTTCTTTTGTTTATTATTAATAGGTTTAGGCTTCTGGTCGGGATTAGTTGATTTGTTTGGATCTCAAAGTCCCAGACAATTCTATGCGTCTCATTCTGGTATTTGCACTGATCATTTGGTAGTACGGTCAAATTTCTATTTTTGCACAGTTCCCAGCAGATCACCTTCCCCACTCAGTCATGTCTAGTCTTATACACCCTTTGTGCTACTTTCCTTCATTAATTAGTTGCATGATTAATGGTTTCCTCTATTAACATAAAATCTACACTTGCTATTCTGCCGTGTATTATTGATTTCCGCTTTAATATAATTGGTTCTTACGGCGTTGTTTTGTGTTGGAATTAGAAGAGATTCAATTTCTCTATAAAGGTTTCACTTTCGTAGCCATATCCAGGTCTTCTCGTGGCAGATTTCACTAATTTGTGGCTTTCGTATTGACTCCAGTAACGACTCGTACTTTCTCCTAAGTTTAGTTAACGCAAAATCTCGTCTATTCTCTAAGAATCTTCTAAATATTCTTGTTGATCTCAGTGCGGTGGTTTGGAGAGTTTCAAGTCCTCCTTTATTTCCCTGTCTCCCCAGTGGTATCTTCATGTTCACGGAGATTGAATTCAAGGGTCCTACTCATTAGTATCAGTCATTTTTTAAATTCCTTTTTAAGCTTTCTGGCTGGTCTAATCTAGTTTTTCGCATTCCTTTATTTCATCTGTGATTTGCTGGAACTAGGCTTTGTTATTAAATAATCAGATTTAATCTTAAGTCCAGATTATTATTATTATCATAATAATAAACGCGACGAAGAAAAGTAGTATGCGATTAATAGGATCTAACGAATAGACGAACTGTGTTCTTTTAAACTGGTTAATTGTGAGAGAAAATAAGAAAATTTGATACTTATTTGGCGTATCGGAAATGAAATCTGTAAATAACCTGAAAGTATATCAAAGCAAATTTAAAAGTAGCGGCTGACTTCTGAAAATAGACCGATACGAACGAAACCGAGTAAAGTTCATATATGTATGTGCTAGTATTTACGCACAAATGTAAAATTTACGCAAGCAGAAGAGAATGTTCATCCAATGAGACATTAAAAAGATGTTCAAACTGGAAAGCAGGTCAGGTGGTGTTGAGAATAGAATCGATGAATCGTGTTCATACTCTGGCTGGAAAACTTTACATAATACTAGTAATGTATTTGAAAATAAAACATGAATTTAATTGCTCTTCTCCACAATCTCTAGTTAAATTGCAGGGAAGTTAGAACAGTAAAGCATTATGAATTAGTTACGCATTTATATATTTTTCCAAAATTCCCGCGATTATTCTGTATATATACGCTCAAAAAGTCAGCAAATCCTATCAAAGTGAATGTCGATAAACTTTTTTCATAAATTTGTTAGAAAGAATTCAATAAAAATATTAATGGCGATTCAAAAATAGATCTATGTATATGCGGTACAATAGTTTTTGCAAGCTTTTCCAAAAAGATTTCTGGATACAATTTTTGTTGATGCGGCCTAATCTTTCTGATTCTTTCTGGTAAATATTTGCATGCATATATAATAAATTTATGATAAGGGAAAACATTTACTTTACTTGATCACGCTGTCAAATAATTCTCTTTTCTTATTCTTCGGATGATGCAAAGAGGAAACGCTCACAGTATCAAATACGGAATGTGTAGCCTCGCCATATGCAAACTAATATTAACTACAAAACGTATCCATAATTACAATGGAAGGAGAATCGCCAACAAAAATGCCTGCTGAGTAAGGTCATGAACTTTTTTTTATTTATTATAGTAAGAATAATCTCAATAGTATTCATGAGCCATTCTTTGGCTGCTAATTTCTTCCGTGTTTTGGCCTGTTTCTTAACGTTTTTAGTTCAAACAGTTTTTTGAGGGATTCGTTTCGAATTAACTACGCATCCAAGTCTATTCTCAAGTGGGAGTTCAGACACTGACAGCTCTTGCGGCAGACTATCGTCGTCGTAACCAACGACGGAGTGTCTAAACTTATTTCTTAACCAGCATTTATGAATGACATCAATGTTTACGCCTTGTTGGAACGCAGAGCTTTTGAAATTCCACCGACAATAAACACGGCCCTCTTGTGCCAGAAACCGAGGGTGACATATCAAAAATAAAACTAATCGATAACACACATTATTCAAATAACTGCCAGAAGACAACATACTGGCTTGACGATATCCATGATACGACCGACCGGTTCTGGCTAATAATCAAACACAATACTAGTCAACAACTCAACTCCTTAAAAATAGCACCTGTACATAACAGATGACCTCAGTCTCATCAACAATATCAGATATATATCCTGCTTGAAAAGAAAAAAATGAGTTTAATATATTTTATTTTATGAGTACGAGTGCCAACCAGACACCACATTAATATGCCCAAACATATATGCAGATTCATATAACTTAGGATACAGTCTTATATACCAGTCAATTGAGGTGATTTTTAGAGTGTTTTCTTTTCTACAGAATTTATTTTGGGGAACTGGTTTAAGATAAAAAATTATCTTAATATCGTAGAAATATTTGTTTTGATGCGATTAGAAATTGCAGCAAATTAAACAGAATGTTCCAGGGATACAAAGAGGACATTCTTCAAATATTTGGGTCGCTGAGAAATAAAAACTATGTGAAAAATGTGTGATGTATACAGAGAAGCACCTTTTCGACCAACGTGTTTGAAAATTGTTTAAATTCTACAAAGGCGGTCGAAATAGTTATACAGTTAAAGACACGCCAGAAGAGCCCAGAACAGTAGGAACAGCTGAACTGGTATATTTATTGACAGAATCGCGGCCATTTCTAAAGAAATGTTTATTTCTGTGGGTACATCACGCAGAATTATACATGATGATCTTGCTTTTTCCAAGATCACTTGTCGTTGACATGACGTCAGAGAATCAACAAAGGAGAGTCCTGTTGTAACAGATTAGTTTGGAATAGCGGATACATCCTCCTTACAGTATAATCCATCTCCTGTTTTCCTCTTGTTTGGCCCTTTTGAGATTTTTTTGTTTACAAGTGACGATAAAATGAAGAGCACTATAAGCAAATGGATCAAAACTGTCCAAAGATTTCGAAGCTGATTTTTCAATCGGAAAAATGCTTTAAACAATGGAGATTGAAAATTGAATCAATTTTTCTCTTGGTGAGATGAGTATCATTTTATTGCAAAGTTCACCTCACTTATTAAATAATCTTTGTATATTAATAATCATACTCTTCTTTATTATATCGTTTCGGTTAATGCTAAAGTTAGGAATTATATTTTAACCAAACAACACAATGAAAATAGATAAACAAATTAAAAATAAAAGAACTTTGCTAGTTTTCAAGAAGATCTATGAATCCCATTTGAGAGATAAGATTTGCGTTGATCCTCAATATAAAAAGTAATATATCATTTCTTTAATGGGAGCGGGTGTATATGTTTTAAAGCAAATGAAATCATAACGTAATATAAAATCATTTCAGCAGATTTACCCGCTAGAAATACTTTCAACTTCAGAAAAAGGATGAATGAATATTGGTGCTTTCTTTGTAATTTATTAGGATCAGATAAACATTCTTTATGTAACAAAGAATGAAAATCAATTCTCTGTAAATTATACCCTAGAAAGAAATATCAATTTAAAGTCTGTTTAGTTATCTTATATATATTTGTTTTTTTTTCAGATTAGCATCGTAAGTTATATATATATATATATATATATATATATATATATATATATATATATATATACTCTTTCCTTAGAAAATAAGAGAAAACTTTCTGAATATAATTTAGAATTATGCGCGCACATACACACATATATGTATGAGTATATATAGAAAGAGAGAAACAAAGAGTGATGAAAAATAGAAATGAGAATGGTATACTGGATTTCGAAGAAATGTCTTCCCAAAGAGGGAAAGGTTTAATAAAATACGACTACATTTATTCTCAACAGAGGCGTGCTTAGTGAAACGGCTATCATCGTGGGAAATGGACTCCGTGACCCGAGTTAAAAACCTGGACGAGCTCTTTTCCCATCGCGCTAATGCTTTTGGGAAAGTCATGAATCAATCTGTTCTCTCTCCAGCAATGATTAATTATAGGGTGGACTAGGTTCTTTGGTCTTAATTAGGTAACCAGTGCAGAAGAAGGAAAACTGAATTCAAACCAGGTTTCTTTCCGTTTGAAAATTGACTGTGTCTCATCCTGCCCGTTGCCGATGTTCTGAGTAAATATAGGCAAACATTATTACGAAAGACATCGAGCCAGATATGGGAGACGCTGTATAAAACGTTTGATTAATGAATGAGGTAAAATGACTCCAAGTTTCATAAACACCGCACACAGAGAGAAAAAATTGTTAGAGAAAGAGAGAGTGATATATATATATATATATAATTAAATTAAATTATCACATGATTTCATAAGTTTTCCATGTAACATACTGGTTTCTTTATATCCAGTAAGTGGTAATAAGAGTTACTAGGGTGATTAACGTGCTAAATACTTCATGACATTTCTCATCGTAATAAATTTTACTTCGCAATACCCAACTCAAATTTCAACTAGTCATAATATTTAAGCAACAGAATGGCAACTTGAGAGAAAAGGTGAATCTATTCCTTCAGCAAGGGCAGTCATCCAAATAAAAACAAACAACTGAAGGCTATATTCAAACCCGAATCACTAAATCTACATTTTCTACTATTAAATACAATGTTAACACCCACTTTAGTGACATTGAATGTCAGAAGTAATTACTTTTCGTCTTAAAGTCTTTTTTAAATATTCATTAACTTCCCTAAAACTTAAAAGTCTGAATTAGAATTTTCATCACGAAATCATCGTCGGAATAGTTTCAACAAAAAACATCTGAAAATAATGAGAATGATGATGTCGACAACGATAACAAAGACAACAGATTAGACCCAGGAGAAATGCAAGTGTTAGCTACGTGTAGAGTGGGAGATGAAACAATCCAGTCTATTATGAAAAAAATGCTTCAAACTGGTATAGCAGTAGTACAAAGTATGACTATCACAGATTGCTGTGTATAAATCGACCTTTTAAGCCGGAAAAATCTTTTCAAAATTATGAGTCGGATTATACGGCTGAGCTAATATTTTCAATTGAGAGGTCACCCTGTCGTAAAGGTTTGGATTTTAATCCAGCCAATAAAATTGATAGCTATTTTTGTGGCGATTTTTTCAGGCTTTTAAGGTAGACTTATATGCCACAGTTTACCGTAAATGGGAAAATCTATCGACTCAGATCTGGACTAACGACTGTATTTTATCATTAAGTCAAATTCTATGAAAAAGAGTAGAATCTCTTCCAAAAACATAGACCTGAAATTCCAAGGGATTTTGACATAAAAACTGGTTATCCGGACCTGGCCAGACTAACCGACCATATTATTATAGTCAGGAAGAAAATTGTTAGTTACCGAACTTTGCCATTCGAGCAGAACACAGAGTGAAATTACAGGAAAACGAAAAACTAAATTGGACCATACGGAAAACTGAAAATAAATAGATAAATAAATAAACACTAAAAATTGAAATACACCGTGATATTAATTACACTGCCCTGTGATGTTTTCAAGGTCGAATATATAATGGCTAATTTTTAGGCATTTTTTTTCGCGGAATCCCAAAATCATACACATTAAATTGTTAAGATACAAGCTCTTACTTGAAATGTATAGAATAGTATTATAACTATTTATTTTCTTGTTAAATCAAATAAATAAAGCTAACTTTGGGAATTATATATTGACATTGTGAAATAGTAAGCTGAAAAACACAAAACAAGCTATTCATGAATTAAAAGTCTTTTCAGGGATTCTTCCTATGCTCGGCAGCCACCGCATCCGGTTTCAGGCACCAGCAGTAGTCAACGAGAAGGTTTACATCCCACCGGCCTTTGTAGCACACTTCCATTATGCAAATGTCTTAGATAAAGTGCTCATCCAGCTCTTCATTCAAATCCCCGAATTTCTTTGGAAAATAGTCCCAGTCTGACTGCAGAAGGTACAGTTTGACAGTCATTTGTGGCCCGAGAAAGCGAAAACTCTTCCGTCGCCTTTCAATTTATTTTCATATTCTGCGCTTCGGTGGTTTCCCTGGAAGTTTATAACCTTTGACTTCAGTGACTGCCAGAAGGACTGTTCAGTTTTGCTCAGTATTTCGTCAAACATTGGTCTTTCATTAATTCTCCTATTTGAGGGCTGTCGAATATATCAGCCTTGAATTTCTCCATGCTAATCCGTGAGAACTTCTCCTAGAAGAAAGCGAACCTGCGTCTTTCCCTATCCATTCCCTTCACAAAGTTCTTCATTACTCCGAAGTTGGTATGTAAAGGGGGAATCAGTTTTGTGTTCGGTTAAACCAGAGAGCGAGACTGAACGTTATGCAAGCGAAATTTTAACCATTGTCTTAACGGCAACTCACAATTTACTATTGATAGGACAGTGAATTCTATTCGTTAATAATAGAATAAAAAAATCACATGGAGAGAAATAATCATACATTTATTTACCAAGTTTGAAAATTAATTTCCTGATCAACTATTACGTAGTGCTACATGTTTGCTAAAACAGTATGTGGATCTCTATTTCGGATGACCTCGACAAGAATAAAAATATGTTGACCTGAGAAATCATTTACCTCCTTGGCAAGTTGAAATTGTTTAATTCTCTCTTTTAAAATCATTAAAACATTTCCCCCATCAGGAATATCGATGTTAGGTAAATATCTGGTAATAAAGCACTAACAAGAATTACTAATCTGGGAAGTCATTAGTCTTGCTTGAAGAAATATTGCAATTTAAGAAGGAAGGAATTTGAGAATTTAAGAGGAAGGATTGAACGAAGACAAAATAAGTAAAGATTCGAAAGAATTTCTTATTGACAATGATCGTTATCTAGAATATATGCAATATGAACGAAATATTTCCACGTAATGGCTGTTGAAGAAATAAAGCTTGGCTGAGGAATGTGGCAGGGACGTTTTGATAAACACCTAAAGAAAAATATATTTACCAAAGTAAGAAATAACAGAATTTGGAAACATCGAATTAGCTTAAAACATAAATGGAGAATAAAACTCAGTAATGGGAATGAAATGAAACAAAAGAACTGAAAAAGAAAACTTACATTAACTTAAGAGCATTTTAATGGCATTTTTCTGTGAGAAATGGATGGACAATATGGAAAGAAAATTATCCCGCCATATGTAGAAAACGCACATTTATGAAAGATTTTAGGATTTAATCAATGCTGCTATTTACTAATGGAGCAAGAAAAGCCAATCATTGTCATTATCAACATTGGCAATGCCTTTACCATTTCAGCAATAATGACACTTCGTCGAAACCTTCAAATCACTAAATGATAAAAGATAATCGATTTTTTAAATATGCATCGTTCATGTTTAGCAAAAGTATTTTCAGAATTTGCAAATTTTAGGTACGTTATATATATACATTGATTAGGTTGGGTACCTTATGGGAGTGTAATGATTATCAAGCTAGTTTACCGTATCACTTGCGACGAAAATATGTGACATCCATGTGGTTCTTCACAAGTTTCTTTTGGGTCATATTCAAATTTATCTTAGTTGTGTAATTGGGAATTAGGCGGAACCCATAACAAGTGAATGTTATTATCACTGAAAGTCCAGTAATTTTTACTTTCATAGTGTAATTGTTAGCAACCTGATTTCATTAGTGGCACTTATTTCGTTTTTATTGGTTATTTTATAGACGACGATAATTGCTTTGTAAATACAGCAACAATCTTCTATAAATAACTCATTTTTGTTTTAATCAAATCTAGTTTTCTGATTTCCAATGCATAGCTTATAGATTAATTAGTAAAACTTGAAAATCTTTACGTTAAAAATTACAAAAAAAATTTTAGTCTTTGGTTATCTATACGAGAAACGTATATATACTAGTATTTTATGAATATCTATCAGTGATACACTTTCTTTATCTTAATGAGATAATTAAACCCTTTGATAGGAACTCCCCCTTGGCACAATACTAGCACGTATTACGAAATATTTTATTTGAATGCGATTTGTTCCGAAAAGAGAGCTTAAGGAGATGGCAAAAAATGAAACAATAATAAATACGAAAAGATCCATTGAAAAATATCATTTATCTTTGATTAGTCGAAATCTCCGAATGCTTTTATTATTGTAATAAAGCAAATTTTATGAAGGTGCTTGTAGTGTAATGGTTATTGTCGTAGGAAATGGACACGGCGACACGAGTTCAAATCCTGGACGAGACTGATTGCATTTCATATAGCGCTAATACGATTGGGAAAGGTATGAGTCCAATTATTCTCTCTCCAACCATGGGTAATTAGTAGGGCAGACTGGTTTCTTCAGCCTTGGTGAGGCAGCTAGTCTAGGAGAAGGAAAACACTGAATTCAAACCTGTTCCACTCTGCTTAAAAATTGACCGTGTGTCATATCCTGCCCGAGCAGAGGGGTTGGTAAATATGATAAAACAAACTTTTTGAACAATGCCATTAAAAGAACCTGAAGAATAAATCAATGTCTACTTCCATTCAGATATTCTGTCGGTGATTCAGCTGCGCACACCGATATCAACATCTGATCATACTATGCATGGTTGTTAAAAAATCTAAAAATGAAATCATATTAGCATTGAAAAAAAAGACAAAAACAAATATAAAAGATATATTAACTTTAACGTAAAATAATGACCACTTATAAACTAATTAGTTTTCTGTATCTGATTTAATTTCTTTAACTAAGTAAAAAGTCGTGCAAGACTGGAAAACACGCTAAAAACGAGAGTTCCTGAAGATACTGATGCTAAACTTGAACGAGTGCTAGACAGAAAAGGTAGCGCAGCAAAAGCCAAAAAACCACTGACATATATGCTATGTATAAGATAGCTTTACTTTTCTTTCAGATAACTATAAAATAAATGAATATGAATTTATTAGTCTTGCAACTTAATATAAAATAATGAAATTCACCCAAAGTTTTCTTTCAAAATTTGTTTTTAATACAGAACATATTTCTTTGTAAAGACCGTACGTAATAAAAGGAAAAGTAATAAAGGTATTTTACAAAGATAATTTAATACATTATGCGATTTTCTTTTTATCCAGTGTAATCTGGACACACTTCATTCTTTTCTCTATAAACTCTTTCCAGTAATAGCTCAGAGTATTATCAAGTGTTCGGCAGATCTGCGTTCTTATTTCAGTATCTGGTTCAGAATACAAAAGTTGATTCTTCAGATCTTCAAAAATGCTAATAGAACATGTTTAACTGTTGCAAATTCATTCTTTTGGCGAGGAGGGATGTTTCCTTCCTCCATGCAATACATTTTTAACAGAGACATTCTCAATTTCATTTTTGCTTTTATCTATTGCTATCTAATGGGGAAAATATTTTTGAAAAAAAAAAAAAAAAGACAATATGTAGAAATAGTATGCGTTGTTGTAAAAGGGAAAAATAAAGCACTCTACATCTCCAGCTGCTGCTACTGCTGTAGGCGAACTAAAACAAAGATTCCGTGAGACCGTGACACGTGTCTTAGAGCTAAGACACTGTCTGCTTAGATGCAGTTGTTAAGGAAACAAAATGTTCACTAAATTTGAAATTTGATGTGTTTTTATTTTTTTTTTTTTTTTGTTTTACATGGAACCATATTCATGGAAAGTTTTTCCTATTAATAGAGAAATAATTATTAAACAGAAAAGCCATCCTTATCAAAACCGTACAAAGAGAAGGAATACCCTATATCTGTAAAAGTAATTAGGTGAAAAGCAATAACACCTATGGCGCCTCAGGCAGTGTAATGGTTAGCAAGCTAGACTACTAAACCTGCAGGAGTGAGTTTGAGTCTCACTGGGTGTCCCATTCATACGGGCTTGTGCCTCATCAAAGCAAAAGGCTTAGTAAATTACGACAAACAATAACACCGTAGCTGTTAAAGAGCTACAAATCTACAATCCCCTATTGTATATATATATAACAGGGATTGTAGTTTTGTATTTATAATGTGTGTGTGTGTGTGTATGTGTGTTTAGGAGTGTGAGTGTGTTTATATGGGCATTCATACGCGCATTTACACATACGTATATGTTGGGTTTGGCTTCACTTTTAATGGCATATCAAACTTTGGCGTTCTTTTTATGCTAATCCATCCTTTTAGAATAAAGTACTGGTACAATTTAAACCTTAGCAGTAGGAATTAGGGGATTCACACTTTCCACAAGGATATTAGTCCGAAAGTGAACGCAGTAAGTTAACTGTAGTTTGATCTAGCTTGTTACGATGGCAGAGTCCTGAACGCTAGACACTCAGCGGCGATAACTCAGCATAAGTCTGCATTGGATAAATTTGTATTTTCTCATATGGTGCCCCATTCAATCGGCCTTGTGCCACATCGAAGCAAAGAGCTTTGTAAATTACAATAAATGTGTATTTTTGGATTTTAGATTTCGTGTCTGTGTATGGCTGTTTCTGTTTTTTGTGCAAATATATGTATCACGTTCCATGGGCCATTATGTAGACTAAACCATTTTGTTCGAATTTGAACTTAAATTATTATTTTAAAATGCTCGACGTATATGAATGATAAATAAGCAATGATTATCTTAAAAAATGAACACTTGATCAAGGAAAAAAAGTATTTTTTTACCCTAATTTGACAGTAGATATTGTAAGTCTGCGCACATGTAATGAAATTATCCTCCAGATCCAAATTTAACTTACTCAAAGCTTGGTAATGGTTCTGAATTTATGTGTTTTACATACACAAAAATTAAACCCTTAAAGCACACCGATATATTCTCTAAGGAAAGGGTTTCGGGGATTAAATAATAGATTTTAAAAAGATAACATGAAAAAATAAAAATAAGATCAACACAAGATAAAACAAATAAATACAAAACAATCCCAGGAGTCTTCTGCCAGAAAGAGCAATCTGCGCATGTCTGAGAACATGGACTTCCAGATGCCAAAAGTAAACCCTTTCTCAGAATCTGATGGACATCTCGACCAGGAGGACGGCTATTTTATTCCATGAAATCAAAAGTAAACCCTTTCTCAGAACCTGATGGACATCTCGACCAGGAGGACGGCTATTTTATTCCATGAAATCAAAAGTAAACCCTTTCTCAGAATCTGATGGACATCTCGACCAGGAGGACGGCTATTTTATTCCATGAAATCAAAAGTAAACCCTTTCTCAGAACCTGATGGACATCTCGACCAGGAGGACGGCTATTTTATTCCATGAAATCAAAAGTAAACCCTTTCTCAGAATCTGATGGACATCTCGACCAGGAGGACGGCTATTTTATTCCATGAAATCAAAAGTAAACCCTTTCTCAGAATCTGATGGACATCTCGACCAGGAGGACGGCTATTTTATTCCATGAAATCAAAAGTAAACCCTTTCTCAGAACCTGATGGACATCTCGACCAGGAGGACGGCTATTTTATTCCATGAAATCAAAAGTAAACCCTTTCTCAGAATCTGATGGACACCTCAACCAGGAGGACGGCTATTTTATTCCATGAAATCAAAAGTAAACCCTTTCTCAGAATCTGATGGACATCTCGACCAGGAGGACGGCTATTTTATTCCATGAAATCAAAAGTAAACCCTTCCTCAGAACCTGATGGACATCTCGACCAGGAGGACGGCTATTTTATTCCATGAAATCAAAAGTAAACCCTTTCTCAGAATCTGATGGACATCTCGACCAGGAGGACGGCTATTTTATTCCATGAAATCAAAAGTAAACCCTTTCTCAGAACCTGATGGACATCTCGACCAGGAGGACGGCTATTTTATTCCATGAAATCAAAAGTAAACCCTTTCTCAGAATCTGATGGACATCTCGACCAGGAGGACGGCTATTTTATTCCATGAAATCAAAAGTAAACCCTTTCTCAGAATCTGATGGACATCTCGACCAGGAGGACGGCTATTTTATTCCATGAAATCAAAAGTAAACCCTTTCTCAGAACCTGATGGACATCTCGACCAGGAGGACGGCTATTTTATTCCATGAAATCAAAAGTAAACCCTTTCTCAGAACCTGATGGACATCTCGACCAGGAGGACGGCTATTTTATTCCATGAAATCAAAAGTAAACCCTTTCTCAGAACCTGATGGACATCTCGACCAGGAGGACGGCTATTTTATTCCATGAAATCAAAAGTAAACCCTTTCTCAGAACCTGATGGACATCTCGACCAGGAGGACGGCTATTTTATTCCATGAAATCAAAAGTAAACCCTTTCTCAGAATCTGATGGACATCTCGACCAAGAGGACGGCTATTTTATTCCATGAAATCAAAAGTAAACCCTTTCACAGAATCTGATGGACATCTCGACCAGGAGGACGGCTATTTTATTCCATGAAATCAAAAGTAAACCCTTTCTCAGAACCTGATGGACATCTCGACCAGGAGGACGGCTATTTTATTCCATGAAATCAAAAGTAAACCCTTTCTCAGAACCTGATGGACATCTCGACCAGGAGGACGGCTATTTTATTCCATGAAATCAAAAGTAAACCCTTTCTCAGAATCTGATGGACATCTCGACCAGGAGGACGGCTATTTTATTCCATGAAATCAAAAGTAAACCCTTTCTCAGAACCTGATGGACATCTCGACCAGGAGGACGGCTATTTTATTCCATGAAATCAAAAGTAAACCCTTTCTCAGAATCTGATGGACATCTCGACCAGGAGGACGGCTATTTTATTCCATGAAATCAAAAGTAAACCCTTTCTCAGAACCTGATGGACATCTCGACCAGGAGGACGGCTATTTTATTCCATGAAATCAAAAGTAAACCCTTTCTCAGAATCTGATGGACATCTCGACCAGGAGGACGGCTATTTTATTCCATGAAATCAAAAGTAAACCCTTTCTCAGAACCTGATGGACATCTCGACCAGGAGGACGGCTATTTTATTCCATGAAATCAAAAGTAAACCCTTTCTCAGAACCTGATGGACATCTCGACCAGGAGGACGGCTATTTTATTTCATGAAATATTAGTAAACCTGGGAATGAAAGTTGAATTTAAAAGTATCCCTGTCGCTCTTTAATCGTTCATTCTTTTTCAGCCTAAACAAACAAAAAAAGAAGATAATTAGTGAACGCGTTAAGAAAAAAAGTAAGAGACTAAATTTATAATGTTTTCCATCTCATCCAAACCTCTTTTACCTCATTATGTTTTATTTCAACGTTCTTTGTCGGCACGAACTTTTTTTTCGAAAATATCGTCTACTGTATTTTGAAAAAAAAAATCCGTCTATAACTATCATTTAAATTTCTAAATAACTTAATTTTCTCCCAGAAACTTGTCTGCAATATTGTATGACAAGAGTGTTTTATGATAATAATTAGACAAAATCAAGCTATTTTGAAATTTTTTTTTATGGCTGTGTTTGGCTCTCTGACATTTACTGCAGTCAACACCGCGCAGATCTCAGCAAAATTTCTGGCAATCGTCGAGACGGCGGCCAAATATTGAGTGAGAATTCAAAGAAGCTTCATTATGGCATGCCATCTACGCTTCCTTAGTTTTTAACTATTGTTGAGATAAGCGCGCTCGCGCAAAAATGCGGCCAACCAGGACAAAATAGAAGGCTAAATGGCGCAGTTTGAGTCGTTTGTAAGCCAAAAGTTTGTCTGCTTCACAATGTTGATAGTCATCTTCTGTTTATTTTATGGCACTCTGCCTATAACCTATTGGACAGAAAAATGTCTTTTAGAATTAAGGAATTAAATGTTGTGCTAAAATGCAAGAGAAATCATATAAAAGATATTTTAGCAAAGA
The DNA here is from genome assembly GCA_963585895.1 of Sepioteuthis lessoniana. Classification (NCBI taxonomy): domain Eukaryota; kingdom Metazoa; phylum Mollusca; class Cephalopoda; order Myopsida; family Loliginidae; genus Sepioteuthis; species Sepioteuthis lessoniana. The sequence goes on from OY757905.1 coordinate 25,320,395, forward strand.
TGTTTCTTCTAAATATGTTTAGAAACTTTGGTACCAAATGTCCTTCTATCGTCTACATAGTAGGGCTTAAGGAATACAGTATAAAAGTTTGACTCCATCTACAAAAGAGGTAGTTCTAGTACGTTATCTCATGGTGAGGTCCCAGTTCTGGACTCTGGATAGTGTGATATACTCGTTCATTGTCATTACTACAAGATCAAATCTACTTCCCCGTGTTCGTACCTGTTAAATTCTCATCCATGAGTCAAGTAGATTTGTTTAAAAATTATTCGTATTCGATTGGACCATGTGCAAAACAGAATGTATGACACAATCCCCTAGTTTTTATGCAGAAAACAACCATAGACTGGCTGGCGAGCCATTAAAATGAATAACACTCCTCGAAATGACAAATTCGCTACATATAGCAATCGGAGTGATCAACAATATTTATAGATTATTTGAGCATAATTTTCTGGTAGATTAATCAGAGGTAATCAAGTGTTCGTACCCTTATGGAAATGAAATAAAAACTCAAAAACTAAGTGTGCGAGTTCAAAGTCCGGACCATTGGACAGCATTCTACTCATTAGGCCTATATATATATATATATATATATATATATAATATTCGGATCCGTTTTGCAATGATGTTTGAAGCAGTCAGCGTTCTTTTAGGCAAGCTGGTGACCCTGGTGAAATTGTCCTCTGCTGTTGTTGTTGCTTTTAGTCAACCAGCCTTACTTTTCGTCTTGTTTTGTTCCGTTTCCTGACTCCAAACTGTATAGTACTCTATAGTTGTGGGAATTTTGATTTTTTGTACTAATGAAGAAAACGTTTTCAAGTCAGTATAACCAAATGTCTTTTGAAAAAACTAGAGTCAAGGTTACTGAGGAAGACCTTTATTTAGTATAATTAATAAAAAATACTGAGGTGCTTAACTTGTTTTTATTAAAATTAACACTTTTAGGGTGAGAAATAAAAAAAAAAAACAATTGTGGGTGACCAAGTACTTTCACTTGTAGTTTATATATAAATACATATATATGTATACACACTTATATATATATATATATATATAATATATATATATATATATATATATATATATATAATGCTTTTTGATATGATACTTAATACTAGGCAATAATGTTTATGGGGCATATGTAGATTCACCCGTGTTTAGAGACATTTTAGTTTCAGAACCCCATGATCATCAAATCAAGTGTCTGTTGAGTTGATCTTATGGATGAGAAACTGACAGTCATCAACCACCGGTGAATCAGTGTCATATATATATATATATATATATATATATATATATATATATATAATGCTTCTTTAAATTATGACTAATATGATGCTTTTTATTTTTTTAGTCACAGTAGCTAAATTCGTATAATAATGAGTTTACTCATTATTATACTGTTCAGTTTCTTTGATCTAGTCACCAGTGTATTGAGTAATTCCATTGTCCATGTTGATAACACTTACAAAATGATAACAAAAAAAAAACAAAACAGAAATTGGGAAGAAAATCAGCAGTATTTCAGTGAAGTATAACCAAGGAATTTTTTGAATTATCTTAATCCTTTGCTTATAATCAAATTCCAACTTCGAAAGCTGTAACTCTTGATTAAATACACCATGTGCGCGCGCATGCGGACATGCATCTCTTCGGTATAAAACATTTCATTTCTTTATGTTAAGAAATGATTTATTGTTCCAATTTCAAAATCTTTTATGGTTCTTTTCTCAGGTACTTGCAAAAAAATATTCTGCCATAGAATGTGTTATTTTTCAAACCTTCCAATTTAGGTAAAAATCATTGCCCACTTCTCGCTGAAATTTACAATCCCGATATTCACTTCAATAAATCAATGCAATTATTTAAGTACTTCTTAATAATTGTTTAATAACATATTTCATATAGAAGTATTGATGGACAAAAATAGTTAAAAAGCTTTCCTTTCAAAACAAAACTTCAAAGTAAACCCTTTAACTATGATTTCGATAGAAGTAATGAAGGGTCTATCGAAAGCACATTCAATATACATACATCTCCCTGTCTATCTGCACGCACTCACAGACACATAAAAATACGTGTATGTCTCTCAACACACACACACACTATATATATATATATATATATATATATATATATATATACGCTTTGTGTGTGTGTGTGTGTGTGTGTATTCTTATGATACGTAGTAATGTATGTACTTCGACTATCTCATCTAAACTTTTTCTGTCTAGTATTTTTCTAAGATTCTAATTTGTTGTAAAATTGTTTGGTCTTATTATAAGTCAAAGATATTTAATCAGGGATATTCTTTTTACTATTTAGCACAATGTAATATTCTTTTAATAGATGTGCGTTTCATCCACTTTCATTTTAATAATTTGTATGACATCTTATTTTAATTGCTCTTTGGTCCATTATGGTCTCTTTCTCTCACTTAGTATTGTTCCGAGCATAACCTTTGCTATTGATCTCTTTTTGACATTCGGTTTAAATTCAGTGATTTGATTAATTTTTACGCTTCACGCACATAAATGATAGATGGTATTATGAAGTAATTGTATACTTACGCTTTAAGCATATTGGTAAATTGCCCGCCATTACGTCTCTATTTTTATTCAATGCCTTCCAACCAATTCTAATATGTCTTTTATTTCATTTTCATAATTTCTCTAATTTTATTATCCATCTCGAATAGTTGTATTTTGTAAGCATCTACTAAGCATTATTTTCTTATTCAGTGATTGTTTTCTAGACGTTTAAAGTTGAAAATTACTTTGGAACTGTATCTAAATACTATTATCGTACTTTTAAAAATAACTAAATTCATAAGATTAATGTTTAATAAAAATTAATCAATAGCGTCCGGCATGATTTAAATTAGCAATCTAATATTCTTATAATCAAATTTGCAAACTCCGCTGCCTTACTTATATGTGTAGATATTTTATCTAACTCAGCCTAATAAATTTCAAACATGTATTTATTTTTTTACGTACAATTTCACTATTACATATCACTTGATATCACGAGTTATTGGTGATGAACTGATCTTCTATTATTTTAGACCCTGTTAACGGATGTAAGAAGAAGCTGACCGTATTCTCTGTTGAGGAGTAATACCAGCCTCACTATACTGGAATTACTCTCCGATCATATCTTACCCGGAGGGATAAGACTTGTGAAGGTCCCATCAATGGTTCAAATAGATCGTTTTAAAAATTCTTTTTTGATAAAAACGTATTTCCTAGAAAAACATATGAACGTAAAAAGAACTCTATTCTCTAACCGCATAAACTTACCCAAGAAGGGATGACATGCCGTTAAAATCAATCCATCATTTTTTTTTAAGAGCATCGTTTGGATTTTTTTATTTATGTTTCATTACATAGTTAGAGGACTAATAAAATTCAACATTAATTATACTAACAAATGTTGAAATTGAAACGTGTTAGTGAAGAAAAAAAAATGTTGAAATTTAAATTGTTGTGTTTTTACAAACTATGCTCTTGTCTGTCTATCCGTTTGTCAAACATTTCTAAGCGGAAACATTGTTTTCGATTTTAGACAAAATAAAAAAACAGAATCATTAATTGAAAAATATAAGTAACAGAAATCCATTTTGAAAAAAATAAATTAATAACCAATCTTAAAAAATAGCATTATTTTGGCATCAGAAATCTGCGATGAAAGATTTTACTCTTTCAGTTATAGATTCCATAGAGAAACCAGCCTCATTGTACGTAACGTGTATTGATTTATGCTTCAACAATAGATGGGAACAACAACAAAAAAGAACACACTTATGCGGATACATCAACTTGAATTTTATGAGATAAAAAACACCAACAACGTGCCTGAGAGAGAGAGAGAGAGAGAGAGAGAGAGAGAGAGAAATAATATCGGCCTAAAGTCATCGGATGAATTAGACTGTAGCGCTTTTTCTGACTGTTCTCTTCGTTTCTGTTTGTTTCTATTTTGAATCAGTCACGGATTTATTTTTAAACTTTATGCTTGGCAGCTTTCCATTCTCTGAGAAGGAATCTCCGACAAGACAGAAGTGTTAATTGTGTCAGATAACCTACTCGTACTGTGTTCGATTCTCGGTAAAATATACATTTTTTTTTAAAATTTTAAATCTATAATATATCTTGTAACCTTCACCAGACAATTATTCGGCAAAGTGGGGATTATATTGAAAAATCCGTATTTTCCCGAGATTATTCCGTTTTCATCGTTTTATATATATATATATATTTGGAGATCTCAGTGGCTGGTGTCTATGACAGGAAAATGTAATAATCTGGATTCTAATTCAACGAATTGATATTAAACGTAATCAATTAATTTTTTCATCGTTTCTATCATAGCTGATTAAATATTTCAAAATTTTTTTTTATTATTTTCTTAGTATAACTTTCGTTCACAGTTCTTTTTTCCTGCTATATAACTAAGATCGAAACCACTCGGGAACAATGAAAAAAATAACAGAAATTAAATATTCTAAATTGTCTCGTCATATATATATATATATATATATATATATATAATGTTTTAAAAAAACGCATTTTAGCAATAATGCTCACTATCCAAGATAGAACAACTTAATGTTCAACGGATGATGGACTTGATCATGTAACTGCCATTTGAGCAAGATCATCATGATGGCTATGATTTTGAAGAGGTTTTAACTTTTAATAATCCTTTTTAATCTTTGCCTAACATTTTAATATATATATAATTTACTAAACATAGCGGTATACAATTCCAAGTGGTGGTTTACCAGTAAGGTAATTTTGGGAACCTCAACTCCCCGATTATACGCCTACACACTACCAACATATTTTATACGTGCATCTTTAACATAAGAGCATATGTGAAAATTACACAGTAAAAATTGAGGTCTTTTTTATACTAATGATATACTTATTTATAGTGGTCCATAGATTGTATGCAAAAATATATATTTAAACTTTGTATATATCCATTAATAAGTCAATATATATATATATATATATATATATATATATATATATATATATATATATATATATGCCATGTTTTTACCTTTCAAATCCAATCTCAACAAAAGGAATAAGGTTTACCATTTTTATTAAGATGGATTGTCTATATTAGATGAATACTAAATATAAGACTTTATTTGATGCAAAAAATATTGTACGTTTTTCTAAGCATTCAGAAAATATCAGTGTATAAAATAACCTCAAGAAACATCTTGTGCTCAGAAAAATACGATATCATATTAGTATCTATCAAAATGAATATAAATGTTTAATTACCGTGTTTAACAGGCTGTATGAAACTTTTGTCATTCATTCAAAATCTTTCAAAAATGTCTTACAAATATTTTATGAGGTAGAAATATGTCCCGTTAGAGAAAGATGAGTATTTTAACAATGACTAGAAAATAATTTTTAATGGCTTGTAAACGTTGAGCTAAAGGGAGCTAATTCTTCAATCTCCCGTATAATATTGAAATTGTCCATGACTAAATGAAAATATTATTCTCAGAACCATTAGTTGGTCGAATCCTTCAACTGGAAAATATTTATATTTACCGCATCCCCCCTCCACCACCAGCAGGATGCAGTACGAGGTATTTTTAATCAAAGTAAAGCTGTTTTGAATTCAGATGTTCTTTCTTCTAGACAAGCTGACTAACCAAGACAAAAAAACGCAACTATTTACCCGTATTTGATGGTTACAAATATAAATCAGTGCCAAGGATATTAATATAAAGTAAAACACAAACAGCCTAGTGCAGGGTTTGAACTTGGTTCTCCGTTTCAATTGCCTGAGATGATAACTGTTACACTCAACGCGCCCCCTATTGGATTTGGGACATTACTTAGCAAGTTCAGGTGGTATGAGATACAAATATCGGGGCTTATATGCAAAGATGACGCAAAGGATAAAGTTTTTTAAGTTAATTTAGACTAATGGTCCCTGCCTTTGGTCTCTCTAATAACATTGTAATAATATATTTGAAGTTTAGTTCTTATAGGCCATCAAATTCAGTACCCAGGCACGCACACGCATAATTATTAATAATAGAAACATCCTTTGCGCAGTTAAATTTTCAAAAATAATGAAACTTATGACATATCTATATTGATAGACATCACTTTTTCTTACATAAAATATAATGTATTGTCGACGATAACTTGAAACTATGATGCCCGAAAATAAGTATTTTAATCTGACGTAGATATTAAATACAAGTATCGATTTACGTTTTTGTAAGAATATTTCCCTTATACTAGAATGTTAATGGCTACGAAGGAGCATTTTAAATGTGTGTATCGATTGAAAGTCTGCCTATGAAGAAAATTAAAATACGATTCAACGACTACATTTTTTAACATATTTTTTTCGTAATTATGAATTTTATCGATACAATATTTCATACCTTGCACACGAATATATTTCTTTTATTTTTCTACGTACAAAAATATGAAAAAAGAATTCACATTTATATTTTCATAGAGCTGAAACATTAGACAGTTTTCAAATGATTCTTATCCTAAAGATTTTTTTTCAGGCCAACAGATTTCATTCATCAGTGTTTGTTTTCTTAAGATATGCTTTCGGTTTTCAATTTAGACTTCAAGAATTTGAACTAAGAAGGAATTTAAAATTTGCCTTGCATCCCATGCTAAAGAATTCTCCGAATAAAGTAATAAACTGCAAGACATTTCTAATAAGTCTTATAATTTCTTGTAATTCCTCTACTTTAAACAAAAGAAAATGTAAATTACTTTACTCATTCGGTATTTACTGCTTTGTGCCTAACATTGCTACGTCATATTTCTTAACTAAGATTTAACAGAACTACGATTAAATTATAATGTCTGAAGTTCTACGATTATTACTGCGGCTGATGAAAACAAGATATATTCACACAATATTTCAATTTTAGTAAAAGCTCAATCACTTAGTGCCTTAGTTTAACAGTGATAATCTATATACTTAAATATTGTTTTATCTTATTTCTAAGTATAAAATGATATATCGCAACATTTTAAATACAAATTATCACAATGACGGTTAAAAGATTACTGAAAAATTCTATAAATATACCAAAATATTTCTGCCAACCTCCCTACATATATATATATGAGAGAGTGATCTACACATACATAGTAAGATGTAATACAGAAACATCTATTTATTCATCTCTTTCTCTATCTGTGAGTGTATATATATATGAGAAAAAGAGCGATGAATAGATGTGGGAATATTATAATTCTCTCTATCTCTCTCTCTCTCTCTCTCTCTATATATATATATATATATATTCAGCTCGAGAAAGCCAAACATAAACGAATGCAATCTTTGTCATGGCATTTCTTGTGAAATTATAAAGGGTTTGGAATGAATATAATAAAAGCATAATATGTAATTCTTTCAGATAAGTCAAAAAGAATTGTTATTGTTTATTTATTTTATCAAATACAAAAATGCTCTTTCAGAACTTATTTTTATTTTTACTACTCAGTCTTATTCTATAAATCATTTACCTCGATGGATTCTCACTTCCCGATTTTATAAAAGAATTGATATATACCCCTAGTGCCTGTGACAGTTTTCATTATTTTCAGTTCTTCATCGTATTTTAGAAGCTTGCAAAGATTCAATCACACGAACACACATTATATATATGTGTGTGTGTGTGTGTGTGTGTGTGTGTGTATGCGTGTCAAATATCTAGTTTTGATGTTTTATCTTATGAACCGACACACACACATTATATATAAATAAAGAGAGGGAGAGAGATGCATACATATAGAAAATATATAGATGGCGTGTTAAGACCATTGTTTTTTGAAGCTGAATATTATACAAACACTGACACGCACAATATATATTATACATATATATATATATATATATATATTATATATATATATATATATATATTATACATATATATATATATATATATATATATATATACACACACAATTTGTGCATGTGTTATGAACATCTTTTTTCGAAGCTAGATGCTTTATGCGTTTCTTTTCCTTTTCATTTTCCTTCTATTAAATCTAAACTTCTTAAAAACTTTTATTTTTTATTTTTAGTAATGGAATGTAAACTTAAAATATTATTCCTGATTGAATTTCTAGTAGGATTTTCATTTGCAGTTCTATTTTTATCTTCAAGTGTCTTATGGGAAATACAAAGTAAGATTTATATGATAACTTGAAAAAGTTTAATTTACGGTTTGAAAATGGTACACAAAAATTGCATTCATCAAATGAACATCAGATAACATCAGTATAAACATACTTTAAACATATATCACTCGAAGCTATTAAAGTTTCAGATACCTTTAAAATGACTATAAATGAAATTATTTCATAATGGAACGAAACATTCATTAATGTATAGTCAGGTTTTATGGAAGAAATGCATCAAAACTTTCGTTTTATCTCATGGTTATGTATAGATAAATACTACAATGAAATTTATATTTGGTTTACGCTTTGGTTTTTGTTTTCTTGCTACTGCCAAGTGAATTTACTGGTCCAGCTGCTGCGCTTATCTTTACTCATTTTAGGCTCTAATAAAACAAAATAGTGGATCAATATATCCATCACCGGAATTGTTATTAGCTGAATTCTGATGTGAAGCTTTTGATATATAACCTTAGATAAACTAGATTTACATTCACCAAAATGCTTCTCATTGATGTCAGTATTTCTCCTCAGATATACAAGTCCCTTCCAAGTATACCAAGTGACCTTAGCAGTGCTATAGTCAGGATTATTTCTCTCATTACTATTATTATCCCCATCATTACTCGTGCTGTCGTCTGGGTTTTCTCGATTCTTCCTCTGATCTCCAATTCCTTCAGTCTCTTTTCCAAGACAGTGGGGACAGTTCCAAGTGCTCCCACAATAACTGGTATCCTAGTAACCAAAAGGTTCCACAGATTTTTTTAACACTCTGGTAAGATCGAGGTATTTGTTCATCTTTTATCTATTTTAACAGTATTGTCCGTTGTTACAACAAAATCAATAAGTCGGTCGCTTTTTAATTGTTTTTTTTTTTGTTTTTTTTACAAAGGGTGTTTATGGGACTGGATCAGAAAGTCGGTAGCCTAATAATTTTTTGGTTATCTGATTATTGGTCATTGTAAATTTTATCTGATACTTTCTCAACAAAATATTTAATCTGTAAGATGACGAGAAATACACAATGAAAGAGAATACATTGTAGAATGAACATTCTAAAATCTATATTTTACGTCATTAGGCTATGGTTTCTTGATGAAATTATGCATAACAGACAGTTTTTTAATGTTAATCTAAAAAAAAAAAAATAGAATGTTCGCCTATGGCCCGGGAGACCTGGGTTCAATCCCAGGTCGAGTCATACCAAAGACTTTAAAAATGGGACTTGATGTCTCCTTGCTTAACACTCAGCATTAAAAGGTAGGTATCAAGGGTAAAGTGGAGAAATCCAGGGAAAGGAGTAGTGCCCTCCCATACACCTTGGTGTAGTAGCTATCGAAAAGGGAGCCTTTGGGTCATCCTCGACTATGGTCGCCAAGTTTACTTACAACAACTTATATATATATATACACACAGATACTGAGAGAGAGGTGGGGATCCAAAAGGAATCAGACATCTAGAATTACTATTCCTTTCTTTTCAATTTTAAGTTTCAAAACTAAAGAACTCCACCGAGTCAACTAGTATCAAGCTTTATTAGTATTCATATGTTATCAATTTTGAATAAAATACCAAAGGAAACGAATCAAACATGGAAAGTTTTTGAATAGTTTCACAAATGCAACAAGCTTTTCAGGTTGGATATTGAAAATATCTGAATCTCTAAGGAAGATAAGTCTAACATTTATGAGAGAGAAAAATGGATTCATGCCTTTCCTATGAGCATTAACACGCATTGATTAAAAACATAATCCGATTTTTGAACTTAGGTCAGCGTGTTATACAATGAAGGAATGATTTTTTTTATATTAATCCTTTTTCGTTAATCATATTTAATCAGTTTCTTAGGATTTGAATTATTCCGATCTCTTAGTTCAGGTGCATAGTCATTGGGTACAGTTTTACGCTCGCATGAAAGGATATGACAATCACCATTTGTCACAATAAATCCCCAGACAGGAAATAGGACTGGAGATGGGATGACGTCATGCCCGGAAGAGATGGTCCTGAGAATTTGAGGATTTTGAAAAGACGTCAATTGAGATTGGACCATTGAGGCGAGAGTTAGGATTGGACTGTTGAGGCATAGAGTCGGATTTTGACAGTTGAAAGATGTAGTTGGGTTTTTCGGATCTCTACCGACAGAGATCTTATACATCAAAAGATGTGCCGCGCGTTGGGATGGGGTCAGTATAGTATGGTTAGCAAAGACTTTTAAGAATTGTGCCTCTCTCCTCGTGTCGCCATGGACAGAAGTTAATAAACCCGTTCGTACCTGAAACGACAGAGTCCGCCTGTATTTGTATATGTATTGTATTACAGTTGTGATCACGGTATAAAACAACCGGTTCCTTTTTCTTCAGTGATAAGCGTTACGCTAAGCGTGCATCCGTTATATATGTATATTTCTTAAGGAAATCTCATGTTAATGTCGTATAAACACATGCTTATATATGAAATGTATCAATATGTGTTTGTGTAGCGCGCCTTAGTGTGTATTTAGTTTATGTTTATGATAGATTTATTCTGCTCATTCTTTCATGACATCTCTAGAACCACCAGATCGTTAATTGGCCTTAAGTATTACCCGCAGAATGACAGGCACTTCGAAAGGATTCAATTCTTTTTACATTGACTATCACAGCGTGTTGTAATGCTTTTGGTGTTGGGCTAGAACACTATTATTAGGGCGATTGATTACCATTGTTTTCCACAAAGATCAAGATTTTTATCAAACTAATCTAAGCTTAATAGATATATTTACAAAATATACAAACAATTACATACTCTTTTTCAATATTGTATGACAGGACTATGATGCAGTCTAGAGTTTCCTTCAAAGGAAATTAATATGAGGTGAAGTTAATTATTGCAGTATTTTAAACTCGGTTTGTCGAAATTATTGTTAAAAACGAAAAAGAAAAGGAGTACCACACCTTTCAGCTATAAAAGAAAAATCGATTTCCCTCTAAGCTACTGTTAGGTTACTTAATGCTGAATTAAAAAAAAAAAAAAAAAAAAAAAAAAAATCAACGTGAACATCAAAGTACACCGATTCCATAATATTTGCTGGGCTTATTTTTTCTGTTTTCTACATAAATATTTCTTTTTAATCAGGGTTTGAGCAACTATTTTCATAAACGGAAAACACAATCTACCTCAGCCAAATCAAAGACCACAAAGCTTTTCTGTCGTCCTAATCTTTTACATCATTTGCTTCTTCACTCACACAACTTCTAACATTTTTTCTCTCACCCCCTCTTATTAAGAGTTATTCTATTACATTGCATTAAAAGCAAGGCTTATGTGTACGGTCACTGTGTTTTAATTTTTCTATCTAACATTTCACTATGTGCGATTTCTTTCACATTTTAAAATCGAAGTAACCCACACGAATCTTGTAATTTCATTACTATATAACATTATAATGCCTTTTGACCAGACTTTTTCAAAGCTCTGAGAGATTAATTAGATGGGATGGATCTTGCACGATAATATCAACTTTAACAAATGTGTGTCCTTTTTTACGCCTTATACAAATTGGTTAAGATGGTATAAAAACGAAGAGTCATTTTACTTCTTTTTGATACTTCCTTTACATATTTGCGTGGATAACACAGAAAAGAAGGGATTTTTGAAAAGCCAACTCTTTCATTGAAAAAAAGTAGCTGTATGTTAATCAAAGAGAACATGTGCGCATACCAATGAAAAAATAAAATGATATAATAATTAGTGACGTTTTAATTGTACCAAAAGTGCATAAATAGGTGTAAAGTTAGCAGTTGTTCTTCACCAAACGAAAGTTTTTGATTTCTAATGACGGCTTTGGTGTTGGATGTTAAATAACTTCTGCGGAACGATGTGCGAGCTTCTAGCTAGATTAAGATGGTTTACTGGGGAAAGTTGACACAAATGTTAATTTTTTTTCTGTGTGAAAAAGGATCATAACATATTTCAAAGAATACTGTTTATTAGAATGTTAGAGCTCTGAAAGTTAAATTAGCATATCACCGCGATACACACCGAATAATGGTAAACTTCTTTTATGTTTAAAAAAACTACTCGTGTTTAAATATTATTTAATTGTAGCCTATATTCAAATAACCATCTTCCATGTCTAAAACAATTTTAAAAAATACAAGTGACACTCATCTCTATCCAATCATATGATGGCTTGAATATTTATTCGATTAAGAAGTTAACTGATTAAAAGATTGGCGTAACAGTATCATCCAACCCCCACCCACTCTCTCTCTCTCTCTCTCAATATATATATATATAATTATAAAAAGTTTACAACAAATATATATTTGAATTATGGATAGAATAAGTCCTTTACTTTGAGATTCATGTGTTTTTCGCAAAGCTCAGACGGTCTGAAAATTGTGTAAAACACAAACTGTTACTCTCTCCATCTTTGAAAACCGGGTTAAAATTCGCATTTCAAAACGGTTCTTTATTTTTAAAAATTATGAAACAAAGTTTTGCGAAAGACTGATCGACTTCAGACACTTGTTGAGATGTTGTTTTTCGATTTCTATTCCCTAGTTTTGAGCACTGATTGGGACCCTCCACTTGTTATAATCCCAGTAAGAGCAAAGAATTCCTAAATGTTAATATAAATGTATAGTCCTTAACTTAATCCTACTCTTACGATCACACGCACATAAATCTCGTAAATGATTTTTTGTCTTTAAATTTACTAATGAGTTCAGACTTCTTATTCAGGATATGGTCCCGTTCGAGAAAAGAAATAGTAAGTATAATCTCCCACAACTGGGTATTCATTGGATTTGTTTTTAAGCTATCGTATGAAATTTGATAGCACTATGCTACAGGCGCAATTGAATGGTTGTCTCTAATTATAATCCCTCTGTTTGAAGAGCCATTCAATGGTTCTTATATATACCATGTTTGGCTCATCGTCACTGATGATAAAAATACACACAAGAACACGAATCATATCATATATGAGGGGGTTATACAGTTATTTTCACTCGTGCAATTTATATATTCTGCATCATTTGTTAAACAAATACATGGGAAATATTTCAAACATTCTCGACCATTGGATAATTGAACATTTTTACTCATCTAGGATATGTTACTAATCGTGAAAATAGGAGTGAAAATTATTTTTCTGTTTATTGCTTTAGGTTTTGAGACATCTCATTTAATTAATTAATTATTTTAAATATCGTAAGCAAATGAAGTTGATGAGTTTTAAAACTATGTACCAGAAGGCAAATATTTGACATAGATGAAAATAATATAATAATGTAAAAATTTGAAAATCTTGTTCATCACTTCAGATATTGGATTTGAGAAAAAATAATATCATCAATAACTAATTGCAAATAATTTCGTATTTTTCGGACAGTAGTCTTTGTCTATAACGCTGTAAGCAAAAGAATTCATCCGATATATTCCTTGCATATCTTCAGGCGTGCCTGTTTTAAGAAAAAAAAATGGCTGAATATTGATAATTTTATTTCTATTAAGGGCAGTAAAAGTGATATGCAGAAATCAGAAAACATTAATTTAAGTATAATCATAAATACTCAAACATACCTGAGCGCATATATGTGCTTGAGTATGTGTGTGTATGTGAATATCATGAGATCGTAGATTTTAGGTTTTCAGTTATTTCTACAATCCTGTTTATATAAAGCTTGATAACATCTCTCCACCAATGCCGTCAATGAAATGATCCATTGCAGTGGATTTAAATTACACGTTAAATAACAATAAGTATCAAGAATAACTTAATAAATAGAGTGAGTGTCCGTAGCATAATGACGAATGTGCTGCACTACGGCCTTAAAATAAGTAAGTTCGAACTCCAATCACAGTATTAAGTCAACTTTCGGATTTAAGAAATGTATTAACCTTCTTATCCCTTCCAGTAGTAGGTTAAGGAATATCACTGATGTTCTTCTAAAAGAACGGCTTTTCCATTAAATAACCCACCAAGATTGATATACTATTAAACAAAGAAGCCAAAACACCAACAAAAAGGAAACACACGTGTATATATATATATATATATATATATATATATATATATATATATATATATATATGTGTGTGTGTGTGTGTGTGTGTGTGTGTGTGTGTGTGTGTGTGAAAGAGATAGAGAAATATCTTAGTTTGGATAACGTTGACATCGTCGATAGTTTCTGGTCTATGCGATTATCAGATCAAACACACATATACATTTACATGTGCTCTCCTACCGATATAGAGTAACCTTTATCTATTAGACAACCTATATTGTTTATATACCGCTCCTAGGCAACTAGTAGATGAATATACCTTTATTCAACGTGAAATATTTCTAAATAGGATCCATTTTGCACACTTTATTAATAAATATAGAAAACTAATATGTTATTCTCTCTCTCTCTTTATATATATATATATATATATATCCACACACACACGCACACACATGCGCGTGTATGTTTGCGTCTAGAATAAGGTGGCATGTTAAACCAATCTAATATGTAACATATTGTTGACTGTAATAAAAAAAAAAATTAAAATACGGAGAAATTCAGCGCAGTCAACAACCTTCTGACAACACAGTCTGTCGATATTTTCAAAGAAAGAATTCTAACGCTCTTAAACCAAACAGAGTCTTTCCGTGTTTTATGTGCTATATATTGATGCAAGTCATTATATCACAAGATAACATGTCTCAAACACTTTCGTTTTATTTTTTTATCTATATGATCATATAACAACAGCTGACGTCAGTACGAAAACTAAACATTAATATATATATATATATTAGATAGATAGATAGATAGAGAGAGAGAGAGAGAGAGAAAGAGGGAAAAATCCTCGAATTGAATAAAATGACAATATTCATCCAATGGATGATACCATTTCATTAGCACTCCAGTTTATGATGTAAACTACATGACACTTTCCTTTATTTCACGAAAGTCATATTGCTTGGGTCGACTAATTCTTTCTTTCACGTCAATGAAAAAGGTGACTAATTATTCGAAACCGATTAATTTCTCCACTTCTGAAATTATTATTTTTTATTGCAATTATCAATCAATTTTAGCCGAAACGCTTCGTCAGTTCTGATGTGTAGATTCTGCGATAAATTTTATTCTTTATCATTGAAAGTTATCAATAATAACGAAACCGATTAAAAAATATTGCTTCTCATGAAGCTCTTATAACTGCGTCATTACTGGCCTAATTTTTCTGAGAGCAATCATTAATGTTCTTAATTAAAAATAAAAAAAAATACCCATCCATTCGTAAGGTATTAAAATGTAACGTTAAAAATACAGTATATCCTGAGAAAATTTACGTTTAATTAACGTTCTTGATATATAGATAATCGCTTATTTACCTGTTTTATGTGTTGATTAATTATTTTAATACTGCTGTATATAACCTTCGGATATACTGAGTGATATTTTTTCAGTTACAGTCTTTATTTTGGTTTTTCTATGTATATCTTCCATATTTTTTAATTCACATAAAAAAATGACCAAGTTAAATATGTAAAAAATCAACAATTGCTTCGAGAGATTTTTTTTTTTTTTTCAGGAATTTCAAATATTCTTTCGAGTTTTCTCTTTGACTTCATTTTTTATATTTATTTCTATTACAACATTCTCATTTTTTCGTTGTTTCCTTTCGCTAATTTTAATTTAAATGCAACCAAAAAAATAAAATAGAGAAAATAGAAAAGAAAATTACATGAAAAAAATAGTATATTGTGACAAGAAAGTAAAAAATAAAACGGAAATTTAGAGCAAAAAATAAAAAGATCAAATAATAATAATAATAATAATAATAATAATGTCGCTTTTGGTAATAAAACGAAACGGTTATCGTCATAATAAATTGAATCAGTGACCTGAGTTCAAGTCCTTGATGAGGTAGTTTACTTTTCAATTTGCGTCCAAGCAATTGGGGAAAGGCTTGAATCGATTTGTTCTTTGCTAGCTTTGAGCAAATAGCAGAGCAAACTGGGTTCTTTAGAATCAGAAAGGCAACCAGGCATAGAGAAGGAAAACTGAATTCAAATTAGCGTCAGCCCGTTTAAAAACTGGCCTTGTGTCATGTCATACATAGGGCAGAGGCATTTGCTAAATGCATACAATAATATTGGTATCTAAAGCATTGAAAATGCAGTTCATTAAAACATTTTTCATTTTGCGACGCAAGTTGTCTTCTAGTGTGAAAATTTATTGCTATTGTGGATTCTGGCAGAAAGGAATAAAATCAGAAAAATGATTGATAATATATTTCAATAACGTAAAAGGAAAAAAAGATGAAGAAATGAGTCAATATATTTGCGATATATTTATAAGCATAAACATTGGAAGGTGCGATTACCTCATTGAAAAATGAGTCTAGATAACCATTCTTTGAATTGATTATATATATATATATATATATATATATATATATATATATATATTCTTTATAAGATGATCATACTCAAATCCATGGTGTCAGCCATCACACACACATGTGTGTGTGTGATGGCTGACACCATGGATTTGAGTATGAACGTGCCATGAACGGGCGTGGCTTTTTAAAGCCAGCAATACTTACATAGTTTCTACGACAAATTTGCGAGACAAGAGATCTTATCCAGTAGGAAACTGTTTAATATGCTTGTTAATACCTTTTCCTTGCTTCCATTATCTATTATGGATGTAATAGGTATTGATGGTAGGTTTATATTCAACTGTATTTCATTAAACTTTCCGTATAACACTAATAACATTTAAACAAGGTTTTATCATAGTTCTAAAAGTATATATATATATATATATATATATATATATATATATATATATATATATATATATATTATTTTTTGTTGGTCCAAAAAGAGAACAAATAAATATTTAAGAATTAATTAGCCTACGAATATTTACATTATTTTAATTTTTTTTCGTTCTTACACAGTGTTTTGGGCCGATGTCTTTCTTCAGAGAACCGTTATTGATTTTTCCGGTGTGGAATTTGGTTTATATAGAGGTCACCATTTTGATGGGGTGGTTAATTCTCTTAATTTCATGTTAGATTCCTCGTATGGGTCTGGCTGTCACTTTCTCTTTTTCCATTTTTTCTCGTTCTAAGAGTGTATTTCGCATCCTCTCTTGTGGGTGCATTTTCTTTTACCCTAATTAGTCTTTGATATTTGATACTCTTTAAAGTTTTTCTTGCTTTACTCTGGGTCATTGTGTGTGTTTGTGTATATGGATGCGTGTATAAGTGTTTGTGTGTTTAGTTGATATGCAAAAGAGTTTATGGGTCGTTTTTTTCTGAGAACTAAAGTCGTGTAGAATTCAACTGACATCCACTTTTCTAGGTTTCTGTGTGTGTTCACATGAGTGTTCATATTTGTGGAAAATATTAGTCCTTAAGAATATTTATGCTTACGCATTAATATAGAAATTAATTAATGCCATTCAGTACTTCTGATTCACCGAGTTGATTGAATCTGTGTTTATATGGTCAAACAGATTATTTTCTATGCTCAATTTGGCGTTCTTTGGCTGGATGATTATTTATAAGATTACGAATAAACCTCATTATTTTCATGCCTATGATTTTACGTGTGTTTGGGGTTGATAAATTAAATTTTGATTTTAAAATATTAATATGCTCACTGCTTGCTTAATACAGTAAATTATAATAATGTTTTTAACATCTCATTGTAATCTGAATCCTTTCCCGAAAAACAAATTTATCTTTTAAAAATTAATTGGAATTTTCCACTCAAATGGAACATTTTGGAGTGCATCCGTGTAAAGAATGGCGTAAGAGATTAAAAAAAAGCAAAGATGATCAATCCTACTGAGAAATTGATAAACTCGCCCTTCCGGTAGTTTATTTGTTAATAAAACTTAAAGAAAAACTTATAATTGAATAATTAGCAATCCAACTTAAATTAGGATATATCACCGAGTTCTGAGGGTGGAATTTTTCCTAATTATTCTTATTTTCACCAAAACCTTTTTTCTTTCAATTTTTCCCTTCTCATCGTTTCCTGGAAATTCTGTCCGTAATAAATACTTTCATGAGACAAACTAAACAGAAAGTAGGTAAAAAATCCCTGAACCAGACGGTGTTCTAAATGTAATAAATTAATGGTCTAATTCATTTTAAGATGTATTCGATATTATTTAGAAATATAACTCAATAAAGTATTTATTTCATCTAACAAAATTTTTAAAGAAAAATTAAATCATGTTATATATGATAGAGAGAGAAAAGTAGGTTTAAGTGTATTTTTACATTGATTTGTCCGGTTTTTATCATAAATTATGCTACGACTTTGAAATAACTGATAAAATCAACCTAAAGAAATGTATTCAGATTTCAAAAACTAAAAATCCTTTTAACAAAACGATGTTAAAAAAGACTCTTCAAATTCAGAAACGATATTCATCTTCAAAATCAGTTTATCTTTTATTTGATTCTATTAAGGACAATTGGTTGCCTTGTTGAATTAAGCGTATATTTTTTTGAAACAGTTCACTTCAGTTGTTTCGATTCAGCTTCTTTTGTTCTCTCTTGCAAAGTTTCAGCAAATTATCGTCTCGACATTGGAATTCACTTCACGAGTTATAATCTAAAGGGTACGTAAACGTCGAAGCTAAATGTGTCCCAATTGCCACAGTTGATGTACAAAAATATATTGATATTTGTTAGATTAAAAATAGCAGATATTTGACTTGTATGATATAGGATGCAGATTTATATCTAAAAAATAGAATTCAAAGTTTGCTTTCACTATTGTTTTAAAAATTTACTCAATAAAATCAGTCATCATAAATCACTCTCAATACAGAAATCTAATTACGTGTTTTCATTGTTTAATGGTTTAATTTTATTCTGATCAGTAATTCTTGAGTAATCAGTCTATGATACAATCATCATGAAGTCGAGCTACTAGCACGGATTTCTCTCTCGCTCTCTCCATTTTAACCTATTAACCATCACTCCTGGCAGGTCCTCCAGACTACACCTTGTGTCCGCAGAGAGCTACGATGATTCGATTTAAAATTCAAAATTGCATTTTTTAAAATGGTTATCGAAAACTCAAACAAAATATTTGGGTCAGAATTTCAATCATGATTTGAATTTATTAAATGAGATTTTAATTTCTTTTCTGGTTTTGCAGTTGATTTATAAGAGCAAAAATAAGGCATTCGGCTTCAGAACACAAATATCTTTAGGGTGACAAATTATTTTACTTTAAAAACCCAGAGTCGTGCTTAGCGTAATGGTAATAGTGGGAGAAAATGGAATAGACTACTGTAGTCGAAATCCTGGATGAGGTAATTTGCATTTTATTTCACGCTAATACCCTTAGGAAAAATATGAATCTCTCTCTTACTTCCCTCCCAGCTATAGGTAAATAGTACTGCAGACTGGTATTTTTCGCTTTAGTTAAGCAATAGGTCTACAGAGAAAATTCTGAATTTGAACCAGCCATAAGTCCGTTGAAAAACTGTCCTTGTGCGGCATATTGTCCATAGCAGATGGATTGGATAAAGACTCACAATCAGCAATTAATAGTATACAGGTTTATACTTGTCTGCAGGCATGTAGATGTTTGTAAGGCAACGAGAAAAGCAAAGTCGAGTTCTTAAAGAAACCTGTCTTTATTCCTTTTGTTAGAATTCTGTAGGAAAATAGACTACGTTTCTCTTTGTTTGGGGCTGTATAACATGCTAACTTCATCCCTGCTGTGAGGTAAGATCCAGCCAATGTGTTTTCAGGATATAAAACTGAAACACCTGGAAGGAAGTGTCCACTTCTGGAGCTTTAAAAAATGTGGGATACCCGTTCATTGGCTAGCTTCCAGGTTCACTCAGACCAGGACTGGTGGTACCTGTTAACGTCCCATCTATAGGTAAAAAAGAAATGATATAATTATCTAAATCTGAAACCATATAAATGTGTAATATTGAATAGAATTCCTAATGTTGAATGAAATACTTGAAACCATTTAACTGTGGGGAAAATGAGCTCAGGTTCTTTTTAAAGTTGTTACCTACAAGCTATTCGTTTACAAACCACAGCTATTATATAAGAAAAACATTTGAAAATTACTCATATCTTTTGAAAGAATATTTATTTCAGCAGAGTTATATTTAAAAAAAATATTAGATCTGCATCTTCAGATAAATAATTAAATATTTCTTTGTCTGAAGATACAGATCTAATTCTTTTTATATATATATATATATATATAGCTCTGCTGAAATAAATATCATTTCAAAAATATATGAGTAATTTTTAAAGGTTTTTATTTTATACGGAATTATTTTCCCAGTGATTTATTCTATTATTATTTTACATTGAGCTCTCTATTGGATTTTGAATTACATGGATGTTGTTGATAGAAAATCCTAAAATTATATCATTTCTTTTTTACCTATAGATGGGACGTTAACAGGTACCACCAGTCCCGGTCTGAGTGGACATGGAAGCAAGGCAATGAACGGGTATCCCACTTTCTGTCGACTGACTCAGCGTTGTATGATATATATATATATATATATATATATATATATATATATGAAAGAAAAAAATATTTGAAAATAGCCATATAGATTTATATGATATTCCTCATATTCTATACATGAATTATCCACACCCACTACCTTCGGATGCTGTCTGGATATTACTATATATATATATATATATATATATATATATATATATATAGAGAGAGAGAGAGAGAGAGAGAGAGGGAGAGAGAGAAAGGGATAGAGAGAAAGAGAAGAGGAGGATTCGGCATTAAATAACTTACAAGTGTTGATATGCCGTAAAACACAACAGTCTGACAAACATTACTCTCGTCTGTTTTGACAAAATTTGAGAGAGAATTTGGGCAAATCACTCATGTATTATCACATTGCATAATACATGTGGCAAAATGCTGCTAATGTAGAGACAACCTTGATCTTGTTACATTTCTCTCTACAGCTGTCACTTGTAACTTATAAGCCAAATATGTACATACATCAAAGATTTTTCACCAATCTCTGTACAGCTTTTTCCAAACTAATAAATTTAACATTATTCCAATTCAGTATTCGTGTTTCATACAAGAAATGATACCCGAGATTATAAAAAAAAGGAAAATATTTGCATATTCAGATGATGTTTCTTTTACCCTCTGCGATCAAATGATAGATATATATTTAACAAAATGTAGGTGAAAAAGGCACCTGAAGTTTGAATAATATCTTTTAACATTCAACTTTCTACTTGCTCTTTGTCTACTAAATCTAGATTTTTCCTTTTCTTATATTGGACATATTTTTTTAAATATATATGTAGTTCATGGTTTTGCTTTAAATTTAGCTTTCTTTCTTTTTTTTCTTTCGGAAAGAATGCACTCGTAAACAGTCCTACGGGAGATGAAATATGGTTAAATTCAGTGCGAGCTGCGTCTGGATTCAGCTAGACATCTGCTTTCCGCATGAAGTCTCAACAAGCAGCCAGTAATCAACCAGATGGGTGGTTTGAAGATGAGTGGAAGATTTTCTCATAGCACTATATATACATGTGTGTGTGTGTGTGTGTGTGATAGATACAGAGAGAAAGATAAGGAGAGATTAATCATTTTCTAATGCCAAAAGATTTTGAAAGCATTTACATTACCTTTACAAATATATATCCTTTTCTCATCGTATTTCCTGTACTTTGAATGTGCTTAGATCTGTGGTAAATTTTGTATACATAATAAAGTTAAAATCTTTGATAAAAACCCAGCTAATAACTATATACATCTTAGAGAACAACTATATATATATATATATATATATATATATATATATATATATATCCTGACTGAAGATATTGTGCAAATCAGATAATCGTCAATAACTCAAAAAGTTCTGAAATTAATATTTTTCAAATTCAAACTCGTCCATTTTCACCTTATGTAAAAATGTAACGATGTTTTCTGTATTTATAAAAGGTCCGTTTCTGAGATATTAGCCATTTACGAAAATGTTGTGGCTGAGATTAGTATGCAAACTAAACTAATATTAGGGTAAGACCTGTGCAATCTAATTTTTTTTTCCTTTTTGCCCACAATATGTTAAAAGATGGGTAAAGGTTAAAATCTAACACCTGTTGTAAAACAGAAAATAAAGTTACAGAGTGAGGTAATGCCAACGTCGGAGATATCAAAGGAGCTTTGCATAGATCATCAAACGATAAAGAAGACAGTCGAAAATATAATGAAGTTGAGAACTCAAAGCAAAGAAAAAGAGATGTAAGAAGTTTCATCCGCGAAATGAACGTAAACTAAAATGAGTGATAGCAAAACAACCACATTTAACTAGCGCTAAGAATTTTGAAAAGGTTATCGGTTAAAGGAGAAGTAGAATATTATCTGAAGTGGTATCTGAAAAAAACTCTCCATGGCAACTTCTTCTTCAAAATTGGGTCAACAAATTCATGAAAACATACTTAATTTTCTCGGACAAACCTCGAGTGACATGTGATAGACTTGATGGATGGGCCAAAGGATTGATGTTATCTAATTCAGAAGTGTCTATGTCTGAAATAAGGCGCCAAGGCGGCGGTAGTGTGATCTTATGGCCAAAATTATTGGACCATTAAAAGTCGATGAAGTAATTAAACTGAACAGTAGTAACTACTCCGATTTATAGACAAGACGTTCTTTACATGGTACAAGTCCCAGTCTCGTAGTTTAAATGGGTAGGGTGTATTTATACACGACCATGCTCTTTCTCGTGTATCTAAGCTTACCTTTGAATTCTTTGAGCATAACAGATTTCCTGGAGAGAAGATAATGGGATAGCCACCATCAAGTTCTTATCTAAATCTGATTGAAAATCTAAGATCAGTCATGAAGATGGTCATAAACAATAAAACAACAGATCAGACTGATGGGAAGCAAATAAAACTATCGCGTCGGAAATCGATCAAGCTGAACTAAAGAAATTAATAAAATCAATGGATAATAGGTTTGGTTTGGTTTCTTCGTTTAATGGCATATCAACCTTTGTAGATTATTTAATGCCAAATATATTTTCCTAGAAGAACAGTAGTGGTACTATTTAACCCATAGCTGGAAGGATAAAGGTGTTCATACCTTTCCCAAGGGTATTTGCCCGAAAGTGAACGTAATAGTGCGACTGGAGTACCAACTCGCTTACTACGATTCCGAGGTCCATCGCTTTAACCATTACACCACGAGGACACCCCCTCGATGGATAATAGATTACGGGCTGTTACTGTGAAGGGGGTCACCGCATTAAAGGTAAAAAATTCAAAGACTTATTAAATAAGTTTGAAATTTGTTCTGATGTCGCTATTGATCAAATTATATTTAATTATCTTTCTGTTGAAGTAAAATATTATTTGGGTTTGCCAAATAACTTCAAACGGTAGTATATTAGAATACTGCAATAACTTGCATAAAACATATAGATACTTCATAAAGAAATTTTCCCAAGCTTTGTTTTGACATCAAAATCGATTACACAAAATTTGACAATTTTTTCAAGCCAAATTTGATTTAATGAAGTTTATGTTATTTGATAAATAACTTTAGACAGGGTGTAGTAGTCCTGTTTTGCAGCTTTAATGATATTTTCTTTTTCAAAAACCTGATGGGATTTTTCAAATAAAAAAAAAATTGCATATGATGCTAGTTTGTTATGTATCTCTTCATGATGTCCTGCTATATTAATATCCTCATCATTGCCCGAAATTATTCTTTCAGCAGAGACATCATTACCCTACGTACAACTGATTTACTTTATTTTATTTTGATTTTTTTCTTAAAAACGTCATCGGGCGTTTTGTATAAAATCCTCTCATCTGAACGACGAGGATAATGAATATTAAAGTTATATATTACAATTAGTATAAATCATCCAATATTGCTGATTTTACAAGAATAAATGTTCATTAGGGGAAATGAAACTACAATATTTATAAAGTCATACTTTTCTAAAGACTTTATATATGGGATAATATCAAACTCATATCTTGTTAATTAATATGTAGATGGTTCTTGAATGTTTTCTTCACGATCTCGTTTATGCTTTCTATGACATGATATCAATATATAAATAGGATTCTTAGAATAGCTATGTATGATATAGAATGTGATTCAACTAAATATCGGTATATTTAATGCGTTATTTCAGGGTTTAAGCCTGCATTATTTCTCTGATAGAAGTTATTCTTTTAAAAAATGTATTTTTAATAGAATCATATCAATATTAAATATTCTAAGTTGATATTTTTTAAAAGGTTCACTAAGTGAGTCTACAGCTATTTGCTTCACTTTCTTCATGAAGAGATCCCTTTAAGTAGGTGTTGGGAGCTTGGCTTACACTTTTCAGCTTGGTTGGAGCTATATTTATAATTCGACAAGCATAAATTCTCAGGGAATATATGGCATGCTTTTTAAAAGTTGATTAGTCTCTTAGTTGTCTTGTTTAGTTCCGATATTCCCTGATTTGAAGGCTCATAAAAACATTTGATGCAAGTTGCATTAAGAGGAATGCTTGCATGAGAATAGAGAAAAATACCTAAATTAAGAAAAAAAAACACTCTAGAAAAATTGATGCAATTAAAAAATGACCGTGTAATCAACTGTCCCAAAAATTAAAATATGATTCTAGACTATGAAATCATATTACATCAAATTTTAACTGAGATGTGTGATAGTAAAAAAAATCATTGGGACATACCAATATACAAAATGTGGTATTGAAAAAAGATATATATATATATATATATATATATAAGGAAAAAAAGAACTGGATTAAGGTACGAATAGAGGTAGAATCAGGATTATTCTGATGAGAAAAAGAAGATATGAAGAAGAGTAGAAAGTTTAAGGAAAGGGATTAAAAGAACAAAGAGATATAAAGAGTAAAAGACTTCAAAAGGTGGGAGAAAAAATAGACTTAGAAAAAAATAAAAGAGAAAGTGGAAAAAGGACGCAGCGAATAAGTCATAGATTGAAAACAAGGCGAAAGAAAAGGAATAAGAGTTTAAAAAAAAAAACGAAAATTAGAAGGTAGATGAAAACAGAATAGTAATATACAGACGACTTAAGGAAATATAGCAAAAAGAGGGAGTAGTAGAAAAAAATGGGATGGAGGGTAAAAAGCTATTTAAAAAAATGATCGGTGTGTGATAAAAAAAAAAAACGAAGATAAAATCAAAGGAGAGAAATAAAGGAATAGATAGTAATAAAAAGGTAGGATGGAAAGAAAATAAATAAAAAGAACAAAAAAATACACGAACAGCAGAAAAAGAAGTTAAGGGATAAAATGAAAGAAACACTGAACTGATAACGTAAAACGAAATCAATGAGAATATTGGGAATAAATTCTAGTAAAGTGAGAATAAGCAGAAAAAGGCTGGAGGGAGTAGAAGAGAGAAAGAAAACTGTTTTTTATTTATTTATTTTTAATGGCGGAAAATATATAAAGGGAGAAATATACCAAGAAAGACGGTATGAATATGGAGAGACAGTTTCACGTGCCGCTAAAAATTAATTCTGTTCGGTGAATTTTAATGAAAAACTTCGGTAAATCGATAAAAAAATCTTTATCAGCGAAACAAGCATTTTCGTTAGAGCCAATTTCAGATGATCACTTTGCCTTCGTCATTTATGTTAAAACAAAAATAAATAATTATTAAAAAGGTAAAAAAGAAAAATTTCAAAGTTGTTTTCCAGAGTTTCTTTTGTTTTGTCTAATATATATATATATATATATATATATATATATATATATATATATATATATATACACGCACATACACATGTGTGTGTGTTCATGAACTTTTTTATCATATACGGCAATATTGTGCAATTAATTTAAAACAAATATTAATGCATAAATTAAGTATGAAATAAATTACATTTTCCTAAATTAACAGATTGGAATTTTGTCTATAATTTGCTTTGAGAACCGAGGAAAAAGTTAGTAAATGCAGTTAACTGATGATAAAAGCAATACATTTTTCCTGAAATTTTAAGTTTAGAAGATTTTCACCATTCGCTTCGTGTAAAACTCACATAGACAGTCAAATTATCCAAAATAATTCTCAGAAAACGCAGAAAAAAAATCAGTAGTTTCCGGTTCGTACATCGCCCAAAAATATTTTTTCCTCTTTCATTTACACAGTGTTACCAAGCCTTCCATTTTTAAATATTCGAGATGACAGCTAAACTTTCTAGTGTCTTCAATAGAGATAACTTCAACAAGAGATCCAAAGTGTAAAACCTGAACAACATTTCAAAACATCAATGGATAGTAGGAATATTTAGCATAATTCATTAACTGTATACATTGTTTTTATGAAGTTATTTTGGATACAATATACAAAAATGTAATATGATTAAATTGTAAGGACGGAAATCATAGATTTGCAATATGTGTTGCATAGAGTGAAAATTTCAAAAAGTCTTTTACAATTATTCATGAATAAATTACTGTCAAGAGTCTATGTGGACTATATAGATTTTAAAACTTACGAGAGTAAACCGAAGCAAAACTTTATTTTCCAGATGCAGGTATCATTGGGTAACCATAAAAATTACGGAAAATGGGCATATTACAAAATAGATTTAATAGCAAAATAATCCTATTAAATAACAAACAGGAATGAATTTCATTTTCAACTAGAAACAGTAATGTTTTGTCCAATTTTGTAATTCTGGAAAAAGAAGAATATAACAGAAGAAAAAATAAAATTCTAAAGGAAAAATGTTAAAAGGAATGCTCCAATAAATAAAAACACTTATATATATATATATATATATATATATATATATATATATATATATATATATATATATGAGTTTTTTGTGGAAATAGTTTTTAAAATCAAGTTAGCAAGATTCACTAGAGCAGTTCTTTTCAAAAAGGGTAAGAAATGTTTGCAGCAAGGGCACACCGATGTTTCAAAGATGCTTTGAAATTTTATATTTTCCAGTTAGTTTGGTTTGGTTTATGGCTTAACAATTGCAGCTTATTTAATGCCAAGTTCATTATATATATATATATATATATATATATATATATATATATATATATATATATATATATGTGTGTGTGTGTGTGTGTGTGTGTGTGTGTGTGTGTTATATATATGGTTTGTAAATATGAGTTACAGTTAAATACTTCGAAGTATTGCTACGTATCACTAACAATTTTATCAACCATCAGTTATTTGTTTACACACAGTTAAATAATCAAATAACTATTTCTAACAATTCAATTTATCATAAGTAATTTGTTTGCACACAGTTTAAATGTCAAACAGTTTTGTTTGACCCATTGATAGAGCCCTTTCAGGTGCTACCACTCCAGAACAGACGAGACCTGGTAGCAATTGCAATGAAGTGGTACTCCTCATTTCCCAAAGCTACATTATTACTGGAGCCTCACCATCAGATTGTTTAATGTCATATCCTGGAAACGTTGTGGGGTTTTACCTCTCCACAGAAATGTAATCGGTATTTTTTACAGCCCAAACCGACAAGGCTGGTTTCCGATTAGTGATGGAATCACAAATTCCGATATCTTGTTCCAATATCAACTTCGCAAATTATGTTAAAACAACAATCACTCGCTTTAATATGCTTTGCGACAACTTATATATGAGGAACAGCATTTTCATTACTTACAAATATGATGACTAAATACAAATCTAGGATTATTGTTAAGTGGATAACGTCTTTTATTGTCAAAAATATCAAAAGAATCGACAATTAAGACCAAGTAAGGCAAGCGACTCTCTCAATCGATGTCATTTCTTAAATCAAATGTAATGTTTATTAAATACATTTTTGTATAATTTAAGCCTAACTTACCGAGCGAGGGGGTCCAAGTGATTTAATTTTTATTTACAGATCGAGCTGGGGTTCAGGAAATTTCATTTTTTTTTTACAGAGCAGTGAGACCCACGAGATATAATTTTTATTTACAGGGTCTGGAGGCCTACGAGATATCATTTTTTATTCACAGGGCGGAGCGGGGCGGGGTTGACCAGATTTATTTACGAGGCAGGGAGTCCATGACATAGACCCTGAAACAGAAAATAGTCTTGGGTCAAAAAACGTCTGAAAACCTTTAGTCTGGACTCATCAGAAGAGAAATGTAATCATTTTAAAAATAATCCTAACAGTACTAGTGAATGAAGTGCGATAATTTATGTTAGAGGCTAGTAACACGCACACACACACACACATATATATATACGCATACACAAACATACTTGTCTTACAAGAATTCTGACGATATTCTCCTTTACTTAGCCAAAATTTGATTTTCTTAATAAATTCACGTTCATACAGATGAATCTTGACCACTTGTGAAATATATTAAAACTTCTTTCATTTACTATCCGTTTTATGTAAGCGTACTGAACCAACGTATTCGGAGTGAATATATACATATACAGAAAGTTCAATTTATACATTTTTATTGTGGTACAAATTTAAAATGCCACAGATGCTCGATTAATAAGTCAATCGTTAGCATAGGTCAAATGTTGAGTCATGATCCTGAAATAATTAATTCGTCGAAATTATTTCAAAATAAAATCATAACTCCTTAGCTTTCCTTAAATGTTTAGATTTCAGAATTTGAAAATTATTCATCATGTCATAATGTCCAAAAATTGTGTTTCAACAATCAACCTATACACGCATCTTATACATTAGTCTCACTTTCTTCTGATTCTCTTTCACTATCCACTTTTTTCTCTCTCTCTTTCCTTGTGCGCGTGTGTGTGTGTGTGTGTGTGTGTGCATTAGGAATAGACATTAGCCCGTAGGTTATCAGAACATTCCTTGCATATACTAAAACAAAGAAAAACACGTATTTTAATTTGTTCCTATGGTGCTTATCTAAATTATCAATGAATGAATAAAGTTAACTTTTTTTTTATTGTAAACTTCAAACGTCCGGCCTATGCAGTAATTACAAAATTTTAATAATATTCGTCCCTTGACGAAATATTCCACGAGGAGGGTCTTTTTGTTTAGGTTTAATATATTCGATGATTATCAAGCGTTACTCAATGCAATTCGAGCCACTTGAAGACCATTAGTGTTTTATCAAGCATCAATTTTATCAGATATAAAATCCGGTTGCCTTACACACTCTCAAATACACACACATATATAACACAAAGATCTAAATTAACTAATTAAGATGTAAATGAGCATACATACATACGTGTGTGTGTGTGTGTGTACAGTCAAATCCAACTACATACGAGTAACAGATGACTATTCAGTTCAACCTTCTCAGATACCTAATATCTCTGCTGTGTTAATATTCTATATATAATACAAATTTCGTTAATTATAATAGACATTTTCTTGTTGCTCCTTTTATATTGCCATATTGATTTTATAGTATTCGGTAAGAATTGATAGATATATTTTCCATAATTGTTTATTTCTCAAGTACTTTCTTCCCGACTTTGGGCCATCATCAGGGGAGGATGTATTATAAAAGTTATGTAACTTTTGTATGTACATTGCTACTTTGTAAGAAGAAGAGTGTCTGTGCCGTTGCAGTGTGTAGCGTTTAATTGATCTATAAATAATGTCAGTAGCTAAAGACATTTAGGTACAATAGCACTGGTTTGACAATTAATTCTCTTAAGTTTGGGTTGCATGTTTCTAATATGTAGTGCTTCGAGAATCAGCAGTTTTTGTTTGTTATTTTGATGTTCTAATATTGTTGTGTTTTCGGTGAGAATTTTCCATAATTCTGTTGGGCATGAATGTTTTTTAAATGCTGTGCTATGGAACTTGTATCAGAAAGGTGCATTATATATATATATATATATGCCTTTCTAAAATTGAGATATATAATCTATTACTGTAAACCAATTAATAACCGTTTGGCCTAAAGTTCTTAACTTTCATTTTTATTGCTATTCACGGGTGTTAATATGATGCTGAATGCATTTTTTCCCAATATTTGAATTAGTGCATCTTTATCTGCATGACGCAGTACATTTGCATATTCAACGTATGTCAGCTTCGAGGCTTGATCTATCAAAATTTGCTATCTTTTGTGTATAAATGCTGATTAGCGAACTAAAATTAATATGAATCAAATTAGTATATGTATCTCTAATTATCTTTTTGAATATCTGAAACTCAGCACAATGCTTTCACCCTAGTATTTGACTTGTTTTATAATTCAACGTTGATTAATTTTATTGCAGAAAATATTGATTGAACTTTGCCATGTAAACCCACAGGGATAAAATACTAGTTCGAATATCTCCAGACTCTAATACACGAGTCATCACTCATGTTTAGGGTGTCCTGCTTAAGGATTTGTTTTCCAAGAGTTGGCATCTGCTACGTCAATCAGTGGTTGATCAGCTGGATATCATGGTATGTGTTAAACTGTATTAAATGATTATATTTCTATTTTCCTGCTTTGGTTAAATGAAATAATATCTTGATAGGCTTTATCAACGTATAAACCCGTTTGGGGTTATTCTATGCCAAGAGATTATAGAGTTGTGTTTATTGTATGCTTATAATTACATATTTTGTGTAGTTTCAGCTTTTTGTGCCCAGTTATATGATATAAAATATTCCTAGAGGAGGTGCCCATGGTGTAATTGTTATCGTCGTAGGAAATGAACATGGCGACACGAGTTCAAATCCTGGACGAGACTGATTGCATTTCACATAGCACTAATACCCTTGGGAAAGGTATGAATCCAATTATTCTCTCTCCAACTATGGGTAAATAGTAGGACAGACTAGGTTCTTCAGCCTTGGTGAGGCAACTAGTCTAGGAGAAGGAAAACCCTGAATTCAAACCTGTTAAACTCCGCTTAAGAATTGACCTTGTGTCATATCCTGCCCGAGCGGAGGAGTTGGTAAATAGGATAAAATATTCCTAGAGAATACAAGTAATATGTCTCCAGATCTACTTGATCCATTGATAAAATCATGTCATGAACCACAACTCTGGAAAAGACGGGACCTGAAAGTATTGGCAGTGAACGGGCACTTCATTCTCCACAGTGCTGCATAACATTATAATCATTTTAGAGGTATATTCAAGACACCTCAAAATGGTGGCTCTTACTTTCTACAGGGCATACAGTCAGTGTATCCTATGCCCTTAAGATTGGGTTTTGGTTAAAGAATTCCAAAGGACAGAAAATAACCAATAATTTATAGATTGTTTAATGTAAAGAAAGAAATACATGTTGACTTAATTATCAACCCCCTCTGGATGTTTTGTTTTGTTTTACGGCATATCAACCACAAGGGGTCATTTAGTGTCGTGCTCTCTGGATGTATTCCTTATCTTATTAAAACTTATTGAACGATAAAGGATTTATCATAGCAATTTTAAAGCTTCTTTCATCTACTGTATACGGAAACCAAGCGTTTGATAAATTACCTATTTTTTATATTAAAAATGTTTAGATTTCCGAATAATAAATGTCATTGTTTAGTTAGTGTTTCTCTTAAATTAAAACAGTTAAAAACATGGTAGTACTAATTGAATAACGTTCATTGTGCTGTCAGAAAATATTAGAAAATTAATTAAAAACGGTTCATTGAAGATCAAATATTGAGCAACTACGTTACACGTTTAATTTATAGGTATAAGAATATTTTGATGTAAATAACTCAATCGCAAATAATATGTCAGTGTCTGGAAAATGGAATATTTTTTGTCTCTAGCTATAATGAGATTTTCCCGTATTATTAAATCGTACATTTTGCGTTACTTATTAAATCATAGACTGTATCTCAATGTGTTTTCAAACACTTAAAAATAGGGTCCCGTTTTTTTCTATTCTAACTACGCGTTATTTTGGCATAAAATAAGGATTATAAGCCCTGTAAGCTAGAGTGTAGAATGCATTGATTGCATCACAACAGAGGGATAAGACTGTATAAAAAGTGTATTTGATATTACACTAAAACAACAGTTAGTGCGCTAGTCATGGAGCTTTTGGGAATGTAAAGTACTGATTCATTGCCATTACTCTGAGGTTCATTCTATCCTGGAGTAGTGGCATCTCATTGGCACACACATCTATGTGTGAAGCATTTAAGTGTGTGTAAACAAATTAGCGGCATTGAATTGCTGGTATTATCTAGCAATACTAGGAACAATGTTAAACAGCAATACTTAAAACCATTTAAGTTATTACAAATAAAACTTTTTATATGAGCAATAATTAAAACCACTTAGTAGAAGTATTAGTGTTTGCATTCAACTGTGTGAAAGCAATTGAGCTATTTCTTGTTTAAAAACTACCAGCTATTCGTTTACAAGTCATATATATTAGCTTAGACCCGTGTAAATTACACGGATTTTGCAAAATGATTTTTCACACTATTCATTTCTTTGATCTGCATCTAAAACATTAACTATCCATTGAAGCTCAATACTTCTCCGCAAACTATATTCTTGGTGACTGTTTTGCCTCGTCTAATACCTTATTTGTTTGTCTCAACCATCTTTACTCTCAGATCTAAAAGTATTCGAACTCAAGAGAAAGCAAAACACCCCGTTTTCTCTCGACTAATAACTTGTTAGTCTTTCTCAGCCATCTTCACTCTCAGATCAATAAGTATTTAAACTCTAGAGTAAGCAACATACAATTGACGGTGGCTAAATACCGCACCTGGTAAATATAGTTCCACCTTTGCAAATGCTTGCCCCTTGGATTTATTGATAGTCATTGTGTATGCTAACCAGACAGTAAGCTGATATTCTTATGTAAAGGGAAGGTTGGGGTCGGTAGGGGACTGTTTGCATCTTGGTATGAGTGCGTGTTTGCCTTTTAAAAGGTCTGTATATTGTGGTAGCAGTAATACAATGTTATTAAAGAAATTAAAATCCCTTAAAAAATTATTTCTTTGTAAAGGTTACTTTCTATGCAAAGTAAAATTTTCCCAAGCATTATGGCATTTTTTAGCACTTTCTTTTTCAGAATTCATGGTCATTTATAGAAAAAATTGAAATTTAAGAATTTTTAAAAATTTCATGTTTAATTATTTAGACTCTTTATAGAAAATATATTATGTCTACTATATATTTTGTCCAGGTTTCGTAGAATGAAACGGCGTAGGGGGAGAGGCGATCAAATAAAAATAAAGTATTTCCCACAAATATATTTTAGGAAAAACCTATTTTAAACATAAATTCTTCTAATAAGGTGAATAAGCATGGAACATTTCATGAAAATTTGACACTTGTTTCATTTTTCATGGAATTCTTAATAAAGACTGTACGCGTAACTTTTATGTAGCCACGTTAAATTTCAATTAATTTAATGGTGAAAAAGAAGTAAACACTGTTTTTGTTCTTAATTTTTTATCATTTCCGTAAGCTGAATTTAAAAAAGAAATCATTGTGCTAACCCAAAGAGAATTGAATAAAGGGTGTTGTTTTTCATCAAAGGGGCGGCGATTTTACTATTGGAGGTACCTATCGGTCAAAGTTTACGATTAAATAATTTTGTAATATGATGCAATATTTTAAAATAATCTTAAGGAATTTTTTTTATTAAATCTAAATACAGATAAAAATAAATATTTCTTCGTTTTTAATCGGTGGTAGTGATTTTAAATAATATTTACAATATTTATGATATTTTATGTATTTACAATAAATTAACATTTTCCATTACTCTCTTTAAATATTTCTCACCAAACAAATAAAATATTCCTTAAAAATTATATGTTCGGCTGTTATGTTTCGGACTTAACAGCCAAAACTGTGACTCAAATTTCAACATGCTTACTATTCAGGTTTCTCTTTTCTTGTTGATATTATTCGATTTAGTGAAAATGGATCAATGTTTAATTTTTGACACTGCTTTCAATTCAATAATGATTTAAATGAAGGAAAATTCCTATAATTTTTGTTATTCCGATTACTCACACATAAAATAGACTGAAAAAAATTTTCACATTCTTTGCTTTTTCTTTTGATTTTTTTTTCATAACATCCACAAACAGTCAACAGTTTGTATTAAAAGTTACTTTAGAAACTAAAAGAAAAACATACTTTGACCATGATGTCTAATAAAGCTTTGCATAAGACGCAAAATTTGATTGGTTTTTGCTAACCTAGTTTCAACCAATAGGATTATTATCCAAGCGTCCGAATTAACAAGGGATTATTCTATTAATATATAAGATATATATTAAGTAACATGCAAGGGTTAATTTACCATAAAATTCAGCCAACAAACTAAGAATTGTGGAATTTTGCTTTTACTCGCGTCTTGCTAATTTCACAAATAATAATGTCATAAATAATAGTTAATTTCCCAGGTAAATGTCAGTTATAGTTAGTTTCCCGAAAATAGAGTTAATTTCGTTAATAATACTTTATTTTTTTCTCGAAATTGTCGATAATACTTTATTTTAATTATGTTAGTTGTACTCTTGTGTAAGTGAACGATGATTTTTTTTTTTTAGTTCGAATGATGATAATTGATTATCCCTTTTTCCTATCTGTTTGGTCAGCTGATCATTTTTTTAATGTTAGGCTAGTGAACAAAATGACTTTTTAAA
Organism: Sepioteuthis lessoniana; assembly: GCA_963585895.1. NCBI lineage: Eukaryota > Metazoa > Mollusca > Cephalopoda > Myopsida > Loliginidae > Sepioteuthis > Sepioteuthis lessoniana. The sequence goes on from OY757905.1 coordinate 25,355,207, forward strand.
AAAAATGTCCGGCAAGTTAATGAAATATATCTTCATTAAGAGAATTATATAAAGACTTGAGTAAATAGGAATCTGGTAAATACAACAGATGCATTAGGAATTCTCAGCGAAGAAGTGACTATTTTTTACCAAGTCATCTAGAAAAAAACCAATCTCTACCTTTGGCCTCATGGAATATTACACCCTTTTTGTTGATTAATTCTGGACTCTTAGCGTCTTTTGGCATGACCAATTTCTGAAATTAAGAGCAATAGAAAATGTTTGGTTCTCCTGAAAGCGGCCATGCGAATCCTTCCCAATCTTACAGTACACAGCATAAAGGTCTTTGATGGAAGACCGACGATTGATGGAGGAAGTTCATTTCACTGACCGACGACTAATTGAGTTCCACGCAGTTTTTGAATATTTAGATCTTATCGTTTAAAATATATCTACATTCCATTAAAGCAACAAGGAATGTCCTGATGAAAAGTTAGAGCCGTTCATGTTCCACAGCAGAAGATGGAACTACTGAGTACCAAAACTGACGTCTGCTTTAGTATTTAATGAAACAAACATGCCAATGAGAAAGTTTAATTTATAAATCAACCATAAGTGGAAAATAATATTAATAGTGGTATATGTAGTGCCTTCAATAAGTTTCCAGACTTCTTTTGTACAGGCATTTAAAATTGTCGTAGACTCTTGAAAATGCAGTATATTATTGCTATACATCTTATCAGATGACTGACTAATCTTTATGATTTAAGGCTCAAATGAACAGCTACAGTAGAAATTGGAATGCACCCTACTAAAGCGCGATTGTCAAAAATACAATCTGGACGTGAGGAAGAACGATATGCACTAAAATTATGTTTTAAACTTGAAAAAATGCCACAAACGTATGGAATGCTTCAGACTGCTTTTCGACCATCTTGCATGAATCGAGCATCAGTTTTTGAGTGGCATAAGAGATTCAAGGAAGGCAGGGAATCTCTGAGGGACGATGAGAGGTGTGGGAGGAGTAAGAAAGTCAGAACATCAGAGTTGATTGGCCAAAGGGTTAGGGTTAGTATGTTGAGGTTCTAAGGGAATTCAGCAAGAGATTCCTTGGGAAGAGGCCAGAACTCTTCAAATCGGGTTAGTGGCATTTCCATCAGGACAATGCGCCAGTCCACAACTCTTTGTCATAGACTATTTGACCAAGATGGGCATCAAGACACTTCCTTACCCTCCCTATAGTCCCGACCTTGGTCCCTATGACGTTAGAGGCTGTCGTTATGAGACAATTTAGGAGATGAAAGAGGCTGTGATAAAGGTCATTGACACGCTGACACAAGAGGACTTCCATGGGGGCTTCCAGAAGTTGTTTGAACGGTAGAACAAGTGCATTGCAGCTGGAGGAGATTACTTTGAAGGGAACTAGAGTTTCATGTGAGCACTATCAATAAAAGTGTCCGTACAAAAAAAAAACCTGGAAAATTATTTAATGGTCCTCGTATGTACAACCCAGCAGCTGTCCTAGAAAATGACACATAAACTCCAATGGAAATTTGACATACACACGGATCACCTAATCTCAGACAGTAGAGCAGACCATTTAATAATCAACAAAAAAAAAAAAAAATACAGAAAAAGAAAATTTTCAAAATTGTTGACTTTGCGGTCCCGGTTAACCACAGAATAAAACTGAAAGATTGTGGAAAGAAGAATAAGCACCTCGACCTTGCTTGGGAATTGAAAAAGCTATGAACCATGAAGGTGACAATTATACCAATTGTGTTTGGTGATTTTGGTACAATAACTGAAGGATTATTAAAGCGACTGGAGGACTTGGAAGTTGGATGACAAGTGGAGACTAATCAAACAACAGCATTATTGAGAACGACCAGAATAGTGAGAAAAGTCCTGGAGACTTCAGGAGATTTGCTGTCACTCAAACTCTAGTGAAAGATTATCAGCAAAAAAAAACTGATGGGAAAAACTCTAATGAATGAATAATTATATGGACACCAGAATAACAATAACTAGGAAACAAAAATGGGAAGGAAAGCAAATCTATGGGCCTTTTAAACGACTAATAAGCAACATCTCACACACAAAACCTGGGCATGGCTAGGAAAAGGAAACTTTAAGAGAGAAATAGAATTCTCCTAATAGGACCACAAAACAATGCCATAAGAACTAATCATATCAAAGCGAGAATAGATAAGACGCAGCAAAATAGCAAATGTAGGCTAGGTGGTGACAGAGATGAAATCATCAATCACATAATAAGCGAATGCAGCAAATTAGCGCAGAAGGAATATAAGACTAGTCATGACTGGGTTGGCAAAGTGATCCACTCGGAGATATGCAAGAAATTTACATTTCACCATACGAACAAATGGTATAGGCACAACCCAGCACCTGTCCTAGAAAATAATCCACGTAAACCCCTATGGTACTTTGACATACACACGGATCACCAAATCTCGGTCAGAAGACCAGACCTAATAATAACCAACAAAAAAAAGAGCACTTGCAAAATTGTTGACTTTGCAGTCGTGGCTGACACAGAATAAAGCTGAAAGAAAGTGAAAAGAAGGATAAGTACCAAAACCTTACTAGGAGATTGGAAAAACTATGGAACATACAGGTGACAAATATACCAATTGTGATTGGTGCGTTTGGAACAGTAACTAAAGGATTACGAAAGGGCCTGGATGACTTGGAAGTGGGCGGACTAGTGGAGACCATCAAAACTACTACATTATTGAGAACGACCAGAATACTGAGAAGAATCCTGGAGACTTGAGGAGAGTTGCTGTCACTCAGACACTAGTCAAAATCCATCAGCTAACGCTGATGTGAAAAACTCTTATGATTAAATAATAATAATAATAATAATAATAATAATAATAATAATAAGCAAAATAAATGCGCATGGACAACATTAAACTGTTAACCAAATATGAAAAAGAATTGGAGACCCTAATACAAACGTAAAAATTTACAGTCAGCATATAGGCATGCGATTTTACATTAAAAAAAGGGCCGTGTAAATAATGAGAAGCGGAAAAAGACAATTGCTTGAAGAAACTATATAGCCGAAATCACATCAAAGTGATACATAGCTGGTCTGTCCTCTTTGTAAGATACCCGGGACAATTCTTTACGAGGACGAGACAAATTTACGAAATAGACCAGAGAACAAGAAAACTAATGATAATGTATAAGCCCTTACATCCGAGAGATGACCTAAACTGGCTATACGTATCAAAAATCGCAGGGGGACTCGCCAGCATTGTAGATAACGTCAATGCATCAATAAGACGACTCAAAGACTATATTAAAAAAAAAAGAACAAAGAAAAACTAATCACAGTGACCAGAAACAACTCAATGATCAACAGAACAATAGGTTGGAAACAAAAGTGGGAAAAAAAGTATAAATATTCAAACGAAAAACAATCAAAATCTCACAGGAGAAAACTTTGACAAGACTAAGAAAAAGGAACATTAAGAGAGAAACTGAAGTTGTTCAAAATAACGCCGTAAGGACAAACAATGTTACTGCAAAAATAGATAAGACGCAACAAAATAGCAGACATAGGTTATGTGGTAAATGAGACGAAACGATTAATCACATAATAAACGAATGCAGCAAACCAATGCAAAAAGAGTATATAAAACTAGACATGACTGGGTGAGAAATGTAATTCACTGGAATTGTGCATGAAATTTAAATTTGACCATGTGGACAAGTGCTATACGCACGACACAAAATCAATCCTATAGAATGAAACTCTTAAGATTCTCTTGGATTTTGATATATAAACGGATCACCTAATCTCTGCCAGACGACCAGACCTAGTAAGAGTCATCAAAAAAGCGAACATGCCGAAGAGTCAATTTTACACTACCGGTGGACCACACAGTAAAAATAAAAGAAAGAGAAAAGAGAGATAAGTACCAAGACCTTGCCAGATAAGTAAAAAAACTATGAAACCTGAAGGTGACGTTGATACCAATTGTGAATTTGTCTACTCAGAATAGTCACCAAAAATTTGGTAAAGGGACAACAAGACTTAGAAATTAGAAGACAGCTCCTGACCACCCTGAAAGCAACATTATTAAGATCGGATAGAATACAGAATGGAGCGCTGGATATTTAACGATATCTGCTGTCACTCAATCCCCAGTGAAAGATCATCAGCTATTTCTTGTGTAAATAACTCAAGAAATACTACTGCTACAACTAATAATAATAAATATGGACTTTGCTGTCCAGGTTGACCACAGAGTAAAATTGAAAGAGAGTGAAAAGATGGATAAATACCTCGACCTTGCTAGGAAATTGAAAAATCTGTGGAACATGAAAGTGAAGTTTATACCAATCGTAATTGGTGCTCTTGTTACAGTCACCAAAGGATAGACAAAATGACTTGAGGACTTAAAAATAAGAGGTTGAGTGGAGACCATCCAAATGACAGCATTGCTGAGATCGACCAGAATACTGAGAAGAGTCATGGAGACTTGAAGAGGCTTATCGTCACCCAGACTCCTGTGAAAGACCTTCAGCTAACGCTGGTGTCAAAAACTCTCAATGAATAATAATAATAATAATAATAATCTAGAATAGATTAAAGAAGGAGAAAAGGACTTGTAATTTAGTGAATTTTCCTGTTCCAGCAGCAGACAGGCGGAAAATAAAAGAACGCGAAGCGATACAATAATAAGTGGATAGTTTTAGGGTGCTGAAAAAAGAAACTATGGAACACGAAGATGGCGATGATACGACTTGTAGTTGGATCTTTTGGAACAGTTCCCAAAGGTCAATAAAAGAGACAGTGGGAATTGGAAATCAGAAAGAATCGATTCCATCGCAACCCTTGTGAAGCCAGCTACAATATTAGTAAAGTAATCAGATCAGTGTTCTATTAGCTCTTATATTCTCTGTGTATCAAATGTTGTGCACGTATGCCTTGCTGAATATGTGTCGTATATGTTAAATTTTGGGGGTAAGCTAAACTAATGCATGATTGATTTCACGGATGTTGAACTTTTTTTTTGATCAAGAGTCAAGAGGAGAAAAAGTGTTGGTTTTTGTAGGCTATTTAATGCCTTATATATATATATATATATATATATATATATATATGATTTGTAAATGAATAGTTTGTAGGTAATATATTAATCGAGCTTGAGTATCTTTATTTGCACCCAGAATTTTAATTATTTCTATCTAAAATAAATAATTCTATTTAATAACAATCATTTATTAGCATACTTTTATATGGTTAATCAAACAGGATCTATAAGTGAATAGTGTATTGATGATTCTATTTTTGCATCAGATATAGCAAACGTGTTTGCTCACAAGTATTGCTATATTTCTAATATAGTTAAATGCTTTAGAAGTATTGCTACCTAACACTAAAAGTTCACTTTAATTTCAATCATTTATTCCTGTGCAGGGAAGTTGTTTCACGTAGTGCTATTTAATCCTAGTTGTACCCAGTCATATGATTTTAGATATTTGAATGAAATACAAAATTTACACTTTTGACTACACACGGTTTCCAGGATTCATTTCTAACACCAATTAGTCTATCTAGTATTAATCATTTGTTTGCACACACTTAAATCGCTTCTAGTATTGCTATCTTACACCAATTTTATTTCCAGACAGTTAAATGGTTTCAAGTATAAAGTCATATACCGCTAACATTTTAATTTAGTATTACCCATTTATTTGCACACAGTTGAATGTTTCAACTGTTCTACTTAGTCCTAACAGGTACTACCAATCTGGGTTTAAATGGACGTGAAAGTAATGGTAATAAAGAGGAATTCCACTTCAAAGAAGTTCCATAATTGGAGTCTCATGATCAGATGTTTTAGGGTCCTATCCCGCACACTCGTTATATGGTCTTAGTCATCAGTAAAAATGTATTTGATGTATTCTACAACCCTAACGGCAGGGCTGTAAAAATACTGGTAATGTACGTATATCCATATTGTGGTCGTGAATTACATCCCTTAGTTACGTGGAGTGGTAAAGGGTTGCGTTAAAACTTCTTAACAAGTTAAATACATGAATTATAAATGAATACAACAGAAGAAAGTGTGATGCAAATACTAAAACATCATTATAACATTCAAAATGAGGCTTCTAACTTGAAAAAGAACAATAATAACGGCATTTACAATTATGACAGCTGTACATCCAATCTAGCGAATGTTTATACCACATGCAGATATTGTCATTTCTTATTTGCCAAGATTGATGTAATTTTGTATGTGAATTCTCGCATTTATAAATCTAGAGATTTTTTCTGAGCGTAAGAGCAAAAGCATACGGAATTTCTACCGATGTGAGTCTTAAGAAAACTCTCTAGTTAACGTCGAACGATTCTCAAATAAGATGGCAATAAAATCATTATTACTAAGCAGTTTTTATCATAAACCCAAACTGATAATTAGTTTGAATCGAACTGAAGCTCTATGAAGCATGATATACATGAGTATGGGAGAAAGACAAGGACTGACTTACCATGTTTCTAAAACTGATTGGCAATCAATCAATATAATTAAAGCATAGATCCAACAGGATTCGAAACCTGTTGAGTTTATCATTGAGCAAAACTAATTACGATATCAAAACCACACACACACAAGAATCACTGAGAAATTTAACGTGTGCTGAAAGTGGATTTGATACACTAAAATTTATTCTAAACAATAAAAAACAATTTTTAACTCACGGAAAGATATAACCAATATGAAGGTCTAATCATGAAGTTGTGGTCAGCAACATAGCTTTGCATTTCGTTACTACTGCTGTTTTCGCGAAGCTTATTACCTGTACAAGATTATGTTGCATTGATGTAATTTATTTAATTATGTAGACTTGAATAATCTGGTCATGGGTAGCTGGATCAAAGGAATATTATCTTTTATTTTGAAATTTGAAGAACCACTACTGGCTATAAGTCTCTATGTACACTGCGAGCAATACTGAACAAGTCCTGGCGGCAACAGCCCACAAGGCACCAACTATATGGCCACCTGCCTCCCATCACGAAAACTATCCAAGTTAGACGAACCAGACATGCAGGACACTGCTGGAGAAGCAGGGACGAACTCATAAGTGATGTACTCCTATGGACCCCCAACATTTGGCCGGGAAAAAGCAGGACGACCAGCATGAACATACATTCAACAGCTATGTGAGGATACGGGATGTAGCCCTGAAGACCTGTCAAAGGTAATGAACGATAGAGAGAAGTGGCGAGAGAGTGTCAGGGATATCCGTGCTAACGGCTCGACATGATAATGATGATTATATATATATATCATCTCGTCAAATCGTGCTGATGATAGCTTGGAGTTTCCTGACTTTCATGCATCCGTCTCTATCATCTATTGCTCCTGGCTGGTAGTCAAAATTGTATCCAGTATATGCACAGAGCAGATGTATATTGCTGGTAAGCCAGATTTCATGAGTCCATGTGTGGACGTCCATAAGGGAAGTTCGTCCTTACTTGCACATCAAGCCGTATTCGTCTTACGTTGATGGTTTGTGAGTGACCGTACTACAGCTTTTTTTGTGAGGTATTGCTTCTGTTGTTCCATTCTAGGCTTTTCTTTATGCGTTTCATTGGCGTTTAGGTGAAGCATCCATGCAGTAGTACAGATGCCTGGCATTACTTGGAAGAAATCTAGTTTTATTTTATCAGAGAGATTATATTTAAATATATTTGATGACCAGTTGATAGATGTCCTGGTCTTCTCTAAGATTACGTTGCCTTCACTTTCAGTTGATGGGATATTGCTGCTGAGGTCTAAGAACTGATCTATTTTTAACTCTTGGCAGTTAAATTCGAGATGGCTAGTTCTTGTTAAAGCATATTTATAACCAAAAAATTAAATATGGTGAATAAGACTAATTAAATACAAACTATATTGACGTAACTCTGACCTATATATATATATATATATATATGAATAAATCGGAATATAATGGGATATAAAGATCCCCTGTCCCACATGATTAAATTACCAGTAGTTATATAACTTCTTACTTCAGCCATCGCCAGTGTTAATTTGCCTAGCTCAAAAAAGGCCAGTAGCAATTGTAGTGCTGCCAAGGTTGGACGCATTATTGGTGCACCTGAACTGGGCAATAACATCACTTACCCAGGATGTTGAGCAATTTCAGCCTCTTAAGATTGTGTAGAATTATTCCACATTGTGGTAAACTCTAAGTACCAATATCGCAGGTGTCAATGTTTTTGTTTATTCTTTATGTAAATAGATATTTGAACGTATTTGGTTTTGTTGTCTTTCTTCGAGGTATAGAGCTCTTTCTTACACAACCCTCAACATATATATATATATATATATATATATATATCAACAACAAGGAATACAAACGGCATTCATGCTCAGATTCTTTTGCTTCACCTTTTTGTGTAAGGATTGTCTGATAATTGTTGGTAAATCTTTGGTCCTAAAAGACAGGAAATAAGTCTCTATGACACTTGTTCGATTCAGTTGATAAATTTTTGCTGATAATTTATCTCTTTAATGATTATATATATATATATATTAGTGTTGAGTAAGATATATTGACAAGCGAAGTGATTATTTTGAATAATTCATAACTGCTGATGAAATAGATATTTTTAATCATTAGTCTCCGAAGTAGAAATACGTTCTCAACCCCAACTAATGCATGAAATTTCCATCAGTTTAAAAACTTAAACGTTATTTAAAACTAGAACAGCAGTGCTCACACCAATACATTTAGAAATGACGAAATATTGTAAATAAATCAATATGTATAAAAAAAAAATCACCCATGAAAATCACTTCATCACAACATTAAGTTTCATCGGATTTTGATCATCGATTAAAGGTTGATGCATAAACATTCAAACTGACGGCGTTACACTCCTCAAATATCAAAGGTTTTAGTCTAAAAAACAGATCATATGATAAAAACATAAGGATTTAACCTCATAGTGGCATCATCTGATTTTTAAATCTTTTTTTTTTCTCTATGAATTGAAAAAAAATGAATTTTCCTTTAAAACAGAAATTTTAATTTCTGTAATTAATTGAATGTATCTGGTCTCCTTAGAAGGGGTAACTTTATTTGTGATTCTATCCGGTTAGTATTACTACATTAACACACGTAGAACGGCAACTGGTTTTATTTCTCTGTTTACTATTTCTAAAAGATCTCAAGTTATTAGAACACTTTTTTGTTTTCTTATTGACTCAATGTAAACCACGTTTGGATAATGTTGCACTACATATACATATACATATATATATATATATATATATATATATATATATATATATATGAGAGATAGATTTATAGATAGTGATAGGGCCATTCAATGAATTTTAAGCCACAAACAGACAAAAGAGTATAGCCGAAATTGTTTGGTGTGGCCGCAAACTATCGCTTCTTATTAAAGTAGAAAAACCTGAATTCGTTTTGTTGTTCTATGAGATTCATGTGTTGTCACAAGAGCTATGCTCTTCTTTCTGGGTGAGAGAGACTTTTGAACGACATGCGCACATACACACACATTATATATATATATATATATATATATATATATATATACACACACAAAGTAAAACTTTTAAACATTTTATACTTCAAAACTTTCTCAGATTTAGATTGTTACAAGCCATGATTACTCGAGTAAAATGTCATTTTTTCTGACACTTTGAGAGTTTTACATGGAGCAATGACTTTTAGATAGTTTTTGGGTTCAATGTCAACTGTTTCAATCTTGAGACACGGATCGAGCTTTGAGATTTACTTTTGCTAGCATAATGACCTCTATCAGTATATATGTGTGTGTGTGTGAGAAAGAGAAAGATATTGAAATATGTCGAGATAAATATAAATATGTGCGTGTGTGTTGTATTAAGACAAACCAACGTGATTCACTCAAGGTATGCATTTGTACAACCACTTACCTTATTATAACCATAGTAATTTGCATGCATTTCCAAAAATATGCAGATCTCTGTTTATATATATATATCAGGTGACAAATCATCGATCACAGGAACTGATCTGGACTCTACTGATCTGAACAGTTTGTAGTAAGTGGAAGTCTACAAAATTCCCGCGTAAAAACTCGTCTGACAAAACGGCAAAAACTGAATGAATTTAAGACGCTTATTAGCTTGACTTCCCAAAACATTAATGTTTTCTCTCAGCCATTCTACTTGGGAATTCTGTTTATATGTCCATTGTGTTTCAATTCGTTTTTTTTCATTCTTCTCAAATAACTTGAAAAGTGTATACAAAGCAGACTTTATCTGATTTGAAGGCACGTATTACTTCTATAACTGCGTTTCTTTCTTTTTGTTTCTCTTTTAGCCAAACCTTTTTGAACATTCTTACCGTCTCATTCTTAAAATGATATTTTAAGCATAATCCGAAAATCTTTTATCTGGCCATGAATATTTTGGCACACAAACAAGTGAAAACCATTGATTTTTGTTCCCACTTTTATAATCTTTTTTTTTTTTTTATAGATACACAAGAGAAACATTTTTATACGATTTTTTCATTATATTTCGATCAACATAATACTTTAGATTTTCGTCTTAAATTCTGTTTTAAGAAGCAAATTATTTATAGTAGGATTTTCCGGTGCAATAGAAGGAAAAACGCAATTGTTCTTCTCCGCCCCTAAAAAAATGCACTTCGACATTTGAAATCCAACATTTATGAAGGATTCGTGCATGTATTTGGCTTAGAATCATATTCAAAAATTCTTCTCACTAGGATATAGAGAAATGGGCGTTTACTTTCTTATATTCGCTAAGAAATCAAAGTTATTCAATAATAGTGTGCATTGGTTTAAAATAATCGCATAAACCTAAATAATAACAAGTTTAATATATTGTTTTAGTATTCTCAGATTTCAAATAGACGATATCAAATTAATAAATATCGGTTTGTTATCTATACAATTTCCAGCACGCTATATAAGAGAGAATATATAAAATAGACACGCTCATATACATGTATAAACTGGCTTAAAAATGGGGATAAAAAAATATGAGTATATTTGAAAAATGTGAAGTGTCCAAGAGACAGAAAATTTTCAATACTCATGTAAATAAAATTCATCACATTATACAACGGTACATTTTCTTAAAAAAGAAGCAATAATAAATGATTTATATTACGAAAATAGGTATCCTCTAAAAAATAAGGACAAATACTATCATTTAGATTTATGACTGATTTATATATATACCTATATAAAATCCTCAGCGAAATATGCCAACATTGCAATGTTAAGAAATAGTGCTTATTCATCTATAGCATTGATTTCTATTTTCAATCCAATGCAAAGTTGATGTATCACGGATAACATCACACTAAAAAATAAAGAAATGACGATTTATGCTATTTGAAAAGAAACTATTTCTGTAATAATAAAAGCTTTATGTTGGTACTGGATCTTAAGTTATCTAAAACGATTTCTAAGCATGATTAGGTGATTCAGCAATGGTTGTCGATTTTGTCAAAGCAGCAGCCATCACAACTCATGTAAACGACGAATATGACAAAACCCTATAATATCAGATGACTGCACCACTACAGTTTTGCAAGGCTTTATGTAGATTGTCCCTTCTCATCGGCAAGGAGAACCAAAAGGTTAAACTAACGTTGCAACCAGCTCATTGCTGGACCGATGAAAATTGGATATAAGTTCTTTAACAATGAACTTAAGTTTAATTTTGTTGACACTTATGTCAAAGAGCACAGAACACATCATAAAGGTGTGAGATTGTCTCTAGTTTGATTTGGATTTTGTAGGATATTAGAGTTAGGGGGCTTTACAGGTGTTTCCGTTGAACATTTCATTTGGTTCAGACGGCATAAAGCCTCGCCTAACATAAGAGGTTGGTTGGGTTTTATTGCATATCAACATTTGTAGGTTATTTAATGCCAAACCCATTTTTAAACAAATGATCAGTTCTATTTCAAACAATTCAGTTTCAAATGAGTACACAGTTTAATCATCAAAAACATTTTTATTTCAAATTATTCAGTTTATTCAAACAGTGCTAATTCAGTTTGGTATTAGTATAGATTTTATTTACACACAGTTAAATGTCAAAACAGTTCTATATTAAACAATTCAGTTTAGCATAAGTACAGTTTCAATGTCGAAATAGTTCCATTTCAAACAATTCAGTTTAGCTTAAGTACACAGTTTGTCAAAAACATTTCTTTTTCAAGTTATTCAGTTTAGTCCAACATTTCTAATTCAAACAATTCAGTTTAGCATAAGTATGCAGTTTAGTGTAGGAAGAGTAATCGTTGAGTAGAATTTAAATCCTAGACGAGACTTTTGGTGTTAACTTCACGTTAATATTACTAAAAAAAAAAACAAAAACCCTCTGTTCTTCCAGCATTTATGGGATCTATAGCTTAGTAAAGAATCCCTGGTAGAATAAGGAAAACTTTAAATTTAAAACAACTGTCTTCCTCTAAATTAATGACGTTGTGTTATAGTTTAATCAGGGCAGAAGGAACAAAGAATGCATGCATAACAAATGATGTTGCTGTGAATAGGTATACGAGTCGCATTTTTAGAATATCCACTTCAAACTTCTTGATGAAGAAAACTGTAGAATTATATATATATATATATATATATATGTATATATATATATATATATATATATATAAGCAAGCACATGCGTGTTCACTACTGTCTGCCAGAGGCAATGTATTTTCAACTATGAAAAAGTAATGAGATATATCTTATAAAAATACGAGGATACTGGGAGAATTATTGTTCAACCAAAAATAAATTATTATTCAATTCAAATTATGACGACAAGCATCACAGTTGCTTTAAGCAAACATATCAATTCACCCTTTAGGTTATTTTTTCGGTATTTCAGTGATACGCCATATTAAAAAAAAGCATGAAAAAGTGATTATTAATTTTCTAACTACCAAACCACCTTTTATATGTTCATATGGTAACCAGAGCAGTCAATACGAACATTACGAGTTAATGAAGCCATTAAAGAGGGGTGCCAATGGAGTTAATACTTTTAAAAGACATATGTGGTTTAATGAGTATCAAATTATTCTTTTTAAAGCGACACATATGTCGTGTAAAAGTAAAGAGTGAAGTTCAACAAAAAACGAAATAAGACGAATTTGGAAATAAGTTCACACGAAGAAAAAACATGAAAGCCGAAGTATTTAGGAATAAATATATGAGAGCTCACTCTGTTGTGGCTGTAGAATACCCCGATTGCATCACTAGAAAGGAGGAAGAATATCACAAAGACTGTCCTGGGTAAAATAGAAAATCTGATAGGGGCGGTTCAAGATTTGGGGATGTGGACGCCTCCTTTATTACAATTGTTCCTAAGTCCACTAGGAGCAAGAGTATTTGTACCTGTTAAGCCCCCATCAATTGGTGAAATAAACGTTTAACCATTTAATAATGCGCAAATATATGACTGGTGTTAAATTGTCAGTGCCACATAGAAATACTAGAAATCACTTAACTGTGGGAAAACAAATTCTTGATAAAAAGAATTATGAGTGTTTGATGGAAACGCTAGAAACTACTTAAATTTGTGCATATAGAACAATTAGTGTTAGATAGCAAAACAATTTAGATGCCAGCAACAAATTAACACAGGTTTGTCTAAAATATTACGTAGAAAATATCCATTTGCAAATTATTTATAAGCGGGCATTAAATATTTCACAAAAAAAGCCTTCAAACAAAACTTTTGATACGAATATAAATTTGGTATTAAATATCTTACAAATGAAACTAAACATACGAATATATTCATGTATATGATTTGTCATTAAATAACCCATCAAGCTTACTAACAAACATAAACATACGAATATATGTATATATATATTTATACATACACATCAGTATAAACATACATTATAGTGTGTGTGTGTGAAAGAGATCTTTCATGGTGTAGTGGTTACCGTTGTAAATGGATATAACAATCAGAATACACATACTGGACGAAGATGAAAGTATTTCGGTTAGCACTAATAACTTTCGGAAAAGTATGAATTCAACTATTCTACCTCCATCTATGGTAGAATTGAAAGACAGGTCAGGATCTTTGACTTATAGTTAGTCGTGGAGAAGAATGATATGTTTGAAATTAAACTTCGCTCACAAATCGACCAAGTGGAACTGATTGTGGGTGTGTGGGTATAACTTGCAAAGTGTAAAATATCCTGCTTCGTATCCGACCCAAAATCAAGGAAATTCCTTTAAATACTAGAATGAAAAAATGCTCCACAGCCTCACTGATTCGGACAAACCATTGAAGCATCGAATGAGTACGAGTAAAGAATCTTGATTCAACGCTCCTGTTCTTTGATTTCTCAAAGGCATTCGATTCCATATACAGAGAAAAATCGGAGTAAACATAACTTGCGTATGGTCTTCCTAAATATTTTTAACGCTACAATTATGCCCTACAAACACCCGAAAACAATGGTTAACTCACCTGATTGAGAGACAGACTTCTTCGACATTGTCGCTGGAGTCATACAATGATATATATTAGCAAGATATTTATTCATATTTTGCTTAGATTATGTGCTTCAAAGCATCCACAGATCTGAGCAAAGAAAATGGTTTCACATGGAAAAAAGCAAGAAGCCGATGTTATGCCTCAAAAAACAATAACAAACACCGACTATGCAGAGGAACAACTTCTCCGAACAACAACACCCAAAGTACAATCCCTACTGCATAGCTTAGATCAAGCAGCAAGACGCATTGGCCTCTATGTGACTGTCTGTAAAGCAGAGTCTATGCGTTTAAAAAATGGAACCATCTTCATTTTAAGTGGAAAGCCTCTAAAACTGATAAAGCAGTTCACATTCCTCGGAAGTAACATCTCATTTATCGAAAGTGATTTCAACATAGCTGAGCAAAGGCACGAAATGCGACTTAGAGGCTTTTGATCTAAGGGGAATCTATAATATCAGATAAGATAAACCGGTTTTTTTCAAGTTGTAGCTGTGCCCATATATGAATATGAATGTTCAGCATGGATATTTAAAAAAAACGCTTAAAAAGCTAGATAAGCACGAAAGAATAATACCGTTTACAGTCTTAAACAAGTGCTATAAGCATAACACCACAAATCGGTAGTTGTAAGGCAACTTTCCTCCATCTCAAAAGTCATTCAATACGAAGAAGACATTCGCCCCACTACATTAGAAGCAAGGACAGACTCAAAAGAAACGTTCTCTTCTTGAACTTCTCCTCATTGACTCTATTGTTGGCCACCCAATTAACTACATGATATCAGTGCCAGTTTATATATATATATATATATTAACACAAAAGTATGTATGTATTATATACAATGCACACACATACACTCATATATAAGATATGGACTGCTATTGATAGATTATCGATCATATTGAAGTCAGACCTGTTTTCCAAGCACCAGCCATGTCGATTCTTCTATAGAGATGCTCCACATAGACGCTGACAAAGCGTATAAAGAAAAAGCTAGACGGGAATTGCACAAGAATGCTATGACTCATATTGAACAAATCCCGGAAGCAACATCCAACAAAGAAGCATCTCTGCGGCTACCAACCTCTCACCTCTAAAACAATCCAAGTAAGACGGACAAAACATGCGAGACACTGCTGGAGAAGTAAGAACGAACTTCTAAGCAACGTTCTCCTATGGATCCCTTCAAACGGACGTGCAAATGTTGGACGACCAACTATAACCTATCAACATCAAATTCGTACAGACACAGGATGTAGTTTAGAGGACCGGCTGAAAGCGATAGAAGATATATATGTAGTATTTTATGGTAGAGTTCAATTTCTAACATAACTGCCTAAAGAAATTTACACAATAATCCGAGGTCAAATCCTGAATGAGACAGCTTGCATTTCACATAGAGCTAATATCCTTGAGAAAGGTATAAATCCAATTATTCTCCCAAATTTGAGTATATAGTAGGTAAGACTGGTATAGCTACTGGTCGAAGAGAAGGGAAATTCTGAATCCAGATCTTTTAAACTCCGATTATAAATTGACATGTTGTCCCTTCCTGCTTCCGAGGAGGGGTCGGTTAAAATATACTTATATGTTATATATATCACATGTATGATTTCTATATGAGAGAGAGAGAGAGAAAGAGAGGGATATACACACTCTTCGATGGATAATTTTTTTTATTAATCATTTCGTATAGGCACTTTTTTATTAAGCTTTTATCGATCTTATAGCAAGCTAGAGCAGTTTGTTTTTGTTGGTATTTTTTTTTTGTTTACTGTTAGATAAGCATCATTATAATTCAATTCATTCCTCCAGACCTTTTGGAATGGCATGTGGTACCGTTTGTCCTTCATGATGGATGCGTCAATATGAAGATTTCAGTGTGTTTACGTGTCATTCTGCGATCAGATGCATATTTAAATTGAGGAAAAGCCTACACTCAATCCACATCTACTCACATGGATTCCGACTCAATTCGGATACCTACTTTACTTTCGGGAATATGGCTGACCTGGATCAAGAGCATGGCTGCTGGAAGTCCCTTTGTCTGGTAACAAGTTTGTGTTCTGCCAACCAAATAGGAAAACCCGGTGTTGGCCGTCAGAAAATTTAAGCCATCTCATTACTCCTAACGACTGACTGCTGAACTCTTCAGATGGCAATTTATGTGTAAATATTCAAATCTTGGTATTTTTACGATGTTGATTTGAATATTTCTAATTGGTTTAGTTCTTTCGTTTAATGGCATATCAACCTTTGTAGGTTATTTAGTGCCAAAGCCATTCTCCTAGAAGAACTGTAGTGGTACTATTTAATCTATACTTGGGGGGGGTAAGGGGGTTCATGCCTTTCCCAAGAGTATTTGCCCGAAAGAGAACGTAATAACACGACTGGAGTACGAACTCGCTTACTAGGATTCCGCAGTCCATCGCTTTAACTATTACACCACGAGGACACCCTCCAAAATATTTCTGAATACATTGTTTTTTATTAATTCATTTGTTCACATTTGTACACTTAAACCACCTTCAGATTTGCTTCTGTCCACACACAAACGCACACTTTATATAAGAGAGAAAAAGAAAGAGAGAGAATGAGAGAGAGAGAGAGAGAGAGAGATAGAGAGGGAGTAGGAGAGAATATAAAAAAAAGAGAGTGACTGGCAGATAGACTTGCAGAGTGATAGATAGTATAAAGTGAATCTGACTTTCGCTATAATCTATCGCGTTAGTTTTATCACATGAACTCTGATTTATACAGATATGAACCCTCTAAGCTACCTAATATGTCAGCTATAATTGCTATAACAATTGTTATTCCTGACATATGGAGGCTCACAAATGACCTGTTTGTCACAATACCTCAAAGTATTAGACAGCCTTTATGTAAAACTTGATAACAAAAGGTTAGTGTTAAATTATCTGTTAATGTTAGCTTTTCCCCATTCGAGCATTTTCAAATACAACAAGAAATGTCTTTAAAAGAGAAGAAATATATAGTTACTGTTGTTTTATACATATTAACAGTGTCATGATATTCTGTAAATTTGATTAAAGTTTAAGGTGATATTTCCTAAATAAAGATTCTCATAAATGAATTTTGGTTATGAAGTCAATTTAAATTGTCATTCTGCTATTTGCACTCTTTTTAGAGTTATCAAATTAACTCACCTCATCTATCATATTTTCTTTTTGTTTTAATTCTATTTTAGTCAGTTAAGCAGGTGCATTATAACAACCTGGTATTTGTTTTATGCTTTATTAATCAGAGAGGTATACTAATAAAGAGAACAACAGTGGCATCCATACTTCATAGTAAGAATATTCAAAATCGTTTGTTTTTTAAAATCTCGATAAAAACACTTTAAAACACAGAATATGCACATTATGTCGTGACACATCCATATATAATCAAGCAAAATCCTAAATGTTGCATCTTTAAAAACCTTTTTAGTCATCTCTAAAAATGTTCATAAAAAGAATTTTGAAATATTTTCATTGGAAACAAACAATTATAATGTAATATAATGGCCGAGGGATTTCGTTTTATATATCTTGCCTTTGACTTTAGTTAGGCTGAGAACCTTTCGGCTCAGCACATGTGTTAGGTGCAAACTTGAGCGCAGGTGTTAACGCGCACGCGGGGAGGATGTGTCATTCACAAATGTCAAAAAAAAAAATCCCAGATAGAAAATTGTGACTTGGAGATTTGAATGACGTCATGCAGCGGAAGCGTGCGCGGAGGATTTTAGGAGATTTGAAAAAGTCAGTTAGTTGAGACTTGCGGTCCGAAGAAGAAGCATGACTTTCGCTAGCTCGCCGTGGCCTTGTGGCAGGTGCCACAAGTGCTGGGAGTGGGGATGAAAAAGTCTGCATAGAAAGATTGTGCCTCTCTCCTTATGTCGAAAAACCTTTTAACTCAAAGGTAATAAAACGTTTCTTACCTGAACTAAGAAGTCGTGTTTTTCGTGTTTCGGGATTCCTATGTTCTATGTATATATGTTACGAACATTCTATGTACGTTTCGCATATCCGTATCATGGGTATGTTACATTAATACCAGCGTCAGTTTTTCAATATTTTTCGTTGAATATATATATATATATATATATATATATATATATGGAGAAGTGGTAGATGTGAAAAATTTGACAAAATGAGAAAAAATAAGTGAAAAAGTGGGTAAACCAAAACACCGACAATGGATTTAAAGCATATTTCGTCTTTATTTCAGAAAGACTTCATCAGAATTACGAGTTTTTCTAAAGTTCAGCATAGGAGGAAATTGATAATTGAAAATAAATAGAGGGAGAGTCATAAGAAGGAGAGGCAGAAAAGAAATAGAGGGAGATTATATGAGTGGTGTCAGCAGGGTTTATTGGTTGTGAATGATTTATTTTTGGAACATCTGGGCCAAGGCTAATTAGGCAGGAGAAAGGTAACAGCCATTGTCAAGCGTATAAAATTTCATCAAACACTTGACGAACAGAACTGGAATATCTAAATAAAAGAATGATAAACCGTCTAGAACTATGGAGGGAAATACATGTTTTTTGTTATATTTTCCAACTTATTTTCTGTTTTAATATTATTCTCACGTAAAATAATGTCAGCCAGGTTGGGTGAAATTTTCTAAAAGCCAGGTCGTTGTTTAATGTTTTTGAACTTAGTGATGACAGTCGACGAGAGTTTTGTATGGGTTCAATTAAAATGGCCTGGGAAAATTAAAAAGTGTGTTTGAGAGAACGTTTGGGAGAAGAGGGCATTTAGGTGGTCATTTAATTGCACGTTCGTATTCGTAAATCATTTCTTTCTTATTTTCTTGGGTTTTCTCCGATGTAATATTTGTCATAATCTTTACATGGAGTAGAATATATGCCTGCGTGAAAAGTGATTATGTTGTTGGTGCGTCTCGAGATTTTAGTGAAACTTTTGATTGTTTATTATATGGTTTGCATAATCAGTATTCCTAATTTAGTTAATTTGTCATAGAGAGGTTTATTGTATACGTTAGTGGGTAGATATATGCCTGCAGCTAAGAGGAATAATCAGAATGTATTTCTTAAGATTTTTTGATAAATGTAAGTTGAGAACTTTTCTTCTGACGTTTAACATAAAAAATAACGTAGGGAATGTTCGATATATTCAATTTCTTTGTCTAGCTATTATTGGCTACATATTTTAAGTGCTCGTAAATAAAACATATATATATATACTCCCCTACCCCCGTGGGGTTGAGTTCTCTGGCGAAGACGTAATCGTGTTGCCATTAGCGACTATTGCAAGCCTCTTCGTTTGAATTGAGGTCTCGGCTACCGTTGAACGGATGTGTGTAAACAATAGTAATTGTGATTCATAACCGTTTAAAATTTACTTCGCAGCTAATATCTCCTCGTGGCTGAATGGTTAAAAGCTTGCGTCGACGTTTGTGTCAACCGGGTTTCGATCCCAGCAACGGGAAGATACTGTCTAGCCACACTGATGAGTTCTGATAGAACGAAATAGATCTGTCTGTGGATGACTATATATATATATATATATATATTCGGATTTTTGTCTCTTATTACTTCATCCAAATCATTGATGGTGGGGGACTTTGGTTACACTCTGTTTTCTGAAATTAAGTAAATTTTGACTTGGAGAACAACCACTTTGAAATGTCTGATAATTAAAGTTTATCAGGAAACTTATAGCTAATTAGAAAACGAGTTTATTTTGAATTATATATATATATATATATATATATATATATATATATATATATATATATATATATACGCAAATGTGTCAATACGCGCGTGTCTATATTTTCATACGTTCACTAAAGTGTTTGTCTCGTCTCCTTATTAAAGTCACATCAGCAGCTGTTATAAAATGGTCTATTATTTATTCTTGCCGGTTAAATGTTGAACCCAGATTGCATTACAGCTTTTCAGTACTGTTTAATAATAACAACAACGACGACAGATGTAGTATTTATGAAGCTAATTCACAAGGATATGGGGAAACACAAACTGAATCTTTTAATCAGTAATATCAGAAACCGAAGGCGTTATTTTGGGCAGCCAATTCCACATTTGATATTTCTTTATAGTAATTATGTCTAAGACGCGCTCGCTTTAAGGGCATCTCGCAGAACTCTGACAGAAATACAACCTCACGTATTTAACAAACAGAAAACTCTCAGAAATCATTGTACAGACACATAGAAAAATACTATTTTTTGACCAGACGCCGTTATGGGAACTGGTGTAATAGAACACACCCTGATTAATCTCAAATGACTATTATACAGACATATCCCGTAGATTTTGACGGCAAACAGTGCGTAAAATGACCTAGGGTTGACAGCCTCGTTGACAAACATAATCCTCTGGATAAATATCAAGAATTCATTTTGTCCTTGTTAATTTTATTTAAATAACTCATCATCTTATGCTACAGTTGCTTGGAAAAATTAATAAGAAACGGGTAAATATTGCATTGCTCAAGTTCTTTTTAATACTAAAAGGATGTCTGCTATCAAAGACAATTTCGAAATTCTGACGTTGTACGAGGACTCGAACACCAACAAGATATGTTTTTGCAGAAGAATTCAGGCATGATGAAAAAAAAAAAAGAAATATTAGACGAGCGACTTTTGTTCCAATTTCACTTTGATTATTAATTAGTCATTTATAACACTGCTAATATATATAAGATACATATATGTGGGGGCTTTGAAGGTGGAGCAATTTACTTACTGAATTGCACATTATACTAAAAATTATACTTTACAAAGTCAGTGGCAATATTATTTTAAACCGAATAGTTACATACACAGAATGAAATCTATGGATTACAACAAAGTAATAATTCCATTACATTTCCACTAAAATAGTCACGATTGTAATGAAGATACGACTTCTATATACGTACAACATGAAATACCCAATAATTTGTTTATTTATGAAGAGAGACTTGATGTTTGTGAATCGTGCCCATATATAGACTTCTGTATCAAGATGTTCCGTATTCCACTTGATCTCTTGAATGCGTTCCAAACACTTCTCCCTTCGAAGCAATGTTTATGCACAAACCAACACTCAGGACTTACAGAAATTCATCTTAGTCTTATGGGTAATATTTCTGTAAGTTCATACCTGTTTTTCAAGTATCCCAGATGCCATTTGAATAAGTTGATGAAGTCAGCATACAAAGTCCTATTACAAGACAATGTACTTCCCAAATGAGAACAAAATAGCAACAGCGAAATTGACCACAGGAACTGTTATAACTGTCTTAATATACGTTTCACCAACTTCAGGAGTAAACATTACTTTTGTTTTTATCAATCTTATTTTAAAACTAAATACAGTACATAAACCTTCAAAGAGAACGTCAATATGTTGCATGATATCTACAGTGTGAGCCAGAAAAAAAAATTAAGAATATAATGTTTTACTTAAAGGTATCCAGGTCACGTAAATATTTTTAAACAGAGCACATACGAATGATCTTGGCATTTCGCTTATCAAGTTTGAATTTTTCTAAAGATTGAAAAGAAAATTCGCAGAAAAATGTCGTTCACTGCATGTTGGACAGGGAAGCTTTCATCTTCATCATCATGTCGTGCTGGTAGCACGGATATCCCTGACCCTCTCTCGCCATTCCTCCCTATCGTTCATCGCCTCAGGCAGGTCTTCTGGACTACATCCCGTATCCTCACATAGTTGCTGAATGTATGTTCGTGTTGGTCGTCCTGCTTTTGCACGGCCATGTGAGGGGTCCACAAGAGTACATCACTTATGAGTTCGTCCCTGCTTCTCCAGCAGTGTCCTGCATGTCTGGTTCGTCTAACTTGAATAGTTTTCGTGATTGGAGGCAGGTGGCCGTACAGTTGGTGTCTTCTGGGGTGTTGCTGCCAGGACTTGTTCAAGATTGCTCGCAGCATTCTTGTGTAATTGCCGTCTAGCTCTTTCTCCAGCCGTTTTGTTAAAGTCTATGTAGTGCATCCATATAGCAGTATCGATGCGACTGCTGTCTGGAAGAAACTGCGTTTTATTTTATCGGTTAGGTCTGATTTCCATATAATCGATAGCCTATTGATTGCTGTCCATGCTTTCATTAACCTCGTGTCGATGTCCTTTTCGGTTGATGCGACGCTGCTTCCTAGGTAAGTGAATTTGTCAACTAGTTTAAGAGGGGTTCCGTCTACAGTGGAGATGTCACCCGTTTGATTATAGCACATATATTTCGTTTGCGGGAAGCTTTCACTTTACCCTAATTTACGATGTCGTCTAATAATTGTAATTATAAAGAATTAATATTTTCCCAAATGTTCAATCTCTTCAAACTTTACATACTTATTTAAATTGAAATTAAATATTCATTAAAAAAACCGCCAATTGTATATACTTCTTAATTTTTAATCTGCATATGACAATGAAATATGTATTCATCACTAATCTGAGAAGACAGATATATAAGTGTATAAAATAAGTAATTGTTGATATTTTCAATTAATATAAATTAGTATAAAAAGCAGGTTATATTCAAGCCTAATAATCAAAATGTAAATTTATTTATACATTCATTTGAAACTATGTTATGTTCACCGATTTACTGTGAGAAAGAATGTGACTATTTTGCTAAAATCATTAAGCAACATCTCAAAATAATTCCGGAAATTCACTTTCTTAAAATTACAGCAAACGTAATATTTGCAGCCTCATTCTGCACATTTACCATTTGATAGTATTAAATGCACGCATAAATTCCTGCTGAATAGGGATATTTTGAATTTGCGCGTCGACTTAAATGTCTACAGACGCTTGGTGAAATATCGAATATATAAAGCAGAATGGACATTTGCCAATTTTTGAAGAAGTGTAGACAATATATTTTTTATTAAGATCGTACGTCTAAAATTGATCATATTCGTTGTAAGGATGAAAGACTAACAAGTGAAGTTGAATAAAAATTATAATAATTGTTTAGATCGTTCATCCTTTCATTAAGCGGCATTTTTTTTTTAGATGTTTTCAGTTAAAGGCAGAGAGACGTGCTTCACCTTTCTTGAATTTTCGATAAGAAAGTGTTACTTACATAAAACTACAGAATTATCAATTATAGTCGGGAATCGTCGCTTACCAAATATCACTATAATTTGTGTCTCGAGGCAAAACTAGAAAGAAAATGAATCAGAATAAACGATCGATAAAATTAAAAGTGGATATTCCATTTGAACAGAATTGTTCTCATTAACACACATGTACGTTGCTAAATTTAAACTTATATAGCGATCTATCTGCATGCGATTTACAATTTACATACATACTAACACATTATACGTATATACATAAGCATATACGCATACATGAGCTTATTGTTTATGTGTTGTATACGTATAATTTAACGTACACGCACACACATACTATATGAGAGAGAGAACGATCATATATAAGTATATAAATGCATACAGGAACGCTCTCATTAATGCAACGCAAGAAAATATATTTCGTGAGAGTGCTTGAGTATACTCACCTCAGTTGAGTTATAATGAAAAAGTGAATTTGTTTTTTTGCTGTTTTTTTTACATCAAATATTATTTTTCAAGATGGTTGCCTTTTCCTTTAAGGCACCTAATATAACTCTTCTACGCCAATGACGTAAAGACATCTATGTCTTGTTCCGAAATTAACGTCTGAACCATATAACTGGATAGGTTGAAAAAGTCATAGCACCTTCTTAAAGACCTAAAAAAAATCTGGATATGATTAGAAAACTTCGAAGGCAAATTGCTGAAATGTTCATCACATAAGAAACAATATTTCGAAAACAACTCAACAATAACTACGAAATCGGATAAAAGTATTGAAGATAACTTAAAATTATGCTCACTCAAAATTTGCTTCCAAAAACGTTTACGCCCAATTACGTCAACGCCTAAATTTAGCCTCTTTTTCCTAAATCTATTTCACTCTAAACAATAATATTTTTTAAGTGATTTTTCTCTTGTTAACATGTCCTTTATTCAATGTACTCTTAGGCTTACTTTTGTATATTTATGATCCACTAGTGTTATTTGTTGACTGTTATGGTAACGTAGAAGAAAAACACAAGCTATACAATTATATAAAGAAGCAATTTGAAATTTGTTGCAAAAGTTTGATTTTCCTATGAGCGTAATTAAATAGATTTTTTAAAACCAAACGGCGTATCAGAAAAAAAAAAATCTCAGTTTGGTCATTCCTGGAAAATTTCTAAGCACTGATGTCAGTCATTATGTAGTGACTGATAATATAATTATGAATACAATCAAGCAATCACCAAATCACAGCACAAAAATAATTTGAAATGCAAATTATTTCAAAAGAAAGTTTTCTTTCATTTAATGGTATACCAACATGCGTGGCTTATTTAATGTAAAAGCTATCTTCGTAGAAGAACAGTACAGATATTACTTAACACATAGCTGGGAGGGGGGGCTAAGAGTGTTCCTACCGTTTACATGTGTATTACTAAGTACTCGTAAAAGTGTGAGTGGAGTATGAACTCTTATGGTGATATCACAGAGCAATATATTTTCCCCTTCACGTTGGGGACTCAACTATTTAAAAGAAGGCTATCCACAAAAAGATAAACACACAAAGGAGACCTGCCCTTTTAGAAAAATTGCATCAGTTTCACGAAAAAGTAAATGGCAGTAAGTATTGAACACTGATAAAAGAAATATAGATTTAAGCAGTAAAAAACAGAACATAACAGGTAAATTTTGTTGAGTTGCTTGCCTTCGTTTCAAAGCAAATCAATTGACTTGATTGTTTTATACCAAAACCTATATATACATATATATTGCCATGACAGCTGGGGCTGTAGAATACAACGACTGCTTCTCTGCACAGGAGTAACATCCCCGAAACGAGTGTCCTAGATATGACACTAAACAATTTGAAGGTAAGGTTCCAGTAATGCTAGAGCTTTGGAGAATGCAAAGCACCCCTTCATTGCCATCGCTCCCAAGTCCACTCTGGCGTGAAATGTTAGCAACTGAAATGATCCTGTCAATGGGTCAAATAGAAATAAACTGCGTATTTATGCTAAACTGAATTGTTTGAAATAGAAATGTTTTTGACAATGAAACTGTGTTTGAAATATAACTTAATTTGTATAAAGAATTGATTGGCATTAAGTAACCTACAAAGATATGCATAAAACCCAAACAATATATTTAATATATATAATTTGTAAACGATTAGTTTCCACATAACAATTTTTACACGAGATAAATTTCAAGTTTTACTATAGTTTTATTTGCAAACATTTCAATAGTTTTAAGTAATTTTGTCTAATATTAATTGTCCTATTAGCCTCAGTTAAATGCTTAAACAGTTCTATTTGACTCATAGTGGGGACCCTGATACGTACTACCACTTTAAGTCAGAATTGCAATATGGTGTTACACATTTTCCAAAGCTCTGGGAGTGGATCCTCATTGTTACATAATGACCTTTGTAAGCCAGTTGTTGTGTATTTAGTAAACAGGATGCTCGTGTCTTAAGATAAACTAGAGACGGCGGAAATGAATCATAGGAATCGCGCCGGCGGGAAAAATATGTGGGTGTCACAAAATTATATAATACGGAGAAGACACGTGGCTCCAGGGCTGAGAACTGGTCTTGTATCAAAGTTCTCGTCAATGAAAAAAGGCTCGGAATATGTCTCTTCCAACATGGTGTCTCCGTCTCTCTCTTTCATACGCACAACTATCACGACGTTTCCAAGCAAAAGAACTTATAGTTTTAAACACGAGCATTGTTGGAATTTGCCCCACGTTATGCAACATCATCATCAAATGATGTTTAGTACCATATCCAGGACTCTCGTTAGGTTGTGGGTTCTTACTCCCCAGCAGTGATGCAGTCGGCGCATGCTACAGACCACCGACTAAACTAATCGTATTTAAAAAGTACCACATCGAAGTGATAGGATGCAGCATTGACCATTCATAGGAGTTAATTTAGATATGAATACAAGATCTTATCACCATGAAATGAACAGTGACAAGTGCCATGTGACAAATTCCTTGCAACCAACTAAGAAATATCCAAACAGTGAACTTTACGTTTTAATAGTTATATTATATGAAACATTTTTTTTAATCTAAAGAAAATTACAAAAATTCTCTGTCAATTTTGAATCCATTGATTTACGCCTGTTTGAGAGTCCTTAAAGTATTTGCACATTATGTGTTAATAGCAACTGTCGTTATTACATAAGGATTATTTCAATTATCACTGAAATCAAACAACTGTCTTTGTAAAAAGTGAAGATGTATTCATGATGCCGTATTTAAAGCTTTATAATATCCAGGATAAAAGAGATAAAGTTTTATCACTAAATATTTTTTGCAGAAGGCAGTGTTTTATAATTATATACAATCTATATTTATCGTTCAATTTGTAAATATTTTGCTTGAAACAGACTATCAGTTTGAATGTTTGTTTGTCTTTGAATATTCATTAAAAAAAACAAAAAAAAAACAATGATTATGAAGCATAAAAGAGATTCAACATTCATCAGTCTGGCTTATGACTGTTCCATGTCATTTCAAATTTCAAGTTAACAACAGTTACCAATGTGTCGTTTTGACCTCCTCTTAGAATGTTCTACCATGCCTTCCTTCATTCTGGTTCGCTTACTTTCTTTAGCTGCTTGTCCGTTAACATATCTAACGATAACTCTGTTCTCGTGAAGGCATTTAGAAATATTTTCGAACCCACGCAGTTTGAAGAAGGCGGGATCTTAAAAGAAAATCCCAAGAAGGGCACAAAAAGACAACTTTGTGACGGCTGCTTAATTGAAAAATATAATTATTTAAAAAAGACTAGCATAAGGTCGACCAAGAAGTGTAACACTTTCATACAATTATATATATATATATATATATATATATACGTTTGTGTGAGTGTGTTGGTAAATATAACTGGGTATTTTTAGCACACCATATTTTTTCGCGAAATGCTCAGATCATCAACACATATCTCATAATTATTATATCTTCCCATTCTGTTTATTTTCGAACACGTCTGCATCACTTCCTTTTCAATTGTCTGCCAAATAAAGATACATCACTAAAATTTATTTACGGGTTCCACTGTTGGTTTTTCCTTTCAGTTCAGTTTCCGTAACACTCAAAAGTATCCAGGGAAGCTTCAATTCTATTCTCTCTTTCGCTTCCGCTTCTCGTCTTATTATTAAAGGTGACTTAAAAATACGCACATATCTTGTTATTTACTTCAAGCGTATATGATAAAATATCCACTTTATATATATATATATATATATATATATATATATATATATATATATATATATATATATATATATATATATATATACGTATTTGTACAAAAACCATCTTTAAAAACTAAAATATATGAAAACAGATACTTATATACCGGTATATTTTCTGGAGTTTATAACATAAGAGGAATAGAGCTATTCCATATATATATATATATATATATATATATATATATATATATATATATATATATATATATATATATATATATATATATGTTGCCGGGATTGTTTCCAGGGATTTGTGGAATTTAACCTATTTTTATGTTATCTAGATTGTAAAATCTGTGTAATAGGAAAAAGTCACAAAATACCGTCAGCAGAAATTGCCATATATATATATATATATATATATATATAAGAAAGAAGAAATAGCAAAAAAATGAAAATATTTTAGATTTAAACTTATGAAATATTGAATAAGAACGCCTTTAGATTCATGCCTTAAACATTTTTTAAAGTATATTTCAAGATTCATATTCTGTGCATATCTATTATGTTACCGTTTGTCACGATAATATACTCTATCAGATAAACTTTCTTTTTCGATTGATCATTTTTTCTTTGTATTTTATGACTATTCCCATCGATTTACTGCCTCGAAAAAATAACTTTTTTTAGAATTATTGTTAATAAGTATCATGATATCTTTACTGAATCCTTAGATTATATTCGTACTCGAGGAATCTTTACAAAATATTTGCAAAAGTAGATTTTTCAAGTTTTTTTTTATTAGTACATCTCTCATTCGGGTTATCATTGGTATGAAAATTAAATAATAACATAATACAAGAAACAAGTTTTACTAGGGGAAGCGTGCTTGAATTAAATACAAATAACTGACCCCGCATCATAGGAATAAACTTTAATTCAGCATAAGACACACGTATTTTTGAATATTTAAATTAATATTATTGAGTGATTAATGTTTCTTGGTGGCCATTGCTTGTACAACAAATGTAAACATTACTTTTTTTCATCTTTTAACCGGAAACAAAATTATGGAAGAATGCCAAAACTGATATCTGGCAGGGAAAATTTCATCTACATGACTGCTTAAACAAACACCGACATCATCCATCTTGCTATCCTGAGTTTGAGTTTTGTTTAACCGCATATCAACCATTTGCTACCCAGAGAGACATGTATTTAGCCTTATACTTATATACTGTAAATTGAGCAACTACCCCATAAAAGTGTAAAAAATGTAATTGTCAAATGAGAAAAGGTTAATAACAGGTTGTCAGGGACGGAAAGAACATTTGGTGTCCACAGTAGTAACATTTTTGGGTTTATGAGATATAAATTAACAAAAAATCATTTGTTTAATCATTGCAATGTTTATTCACTGACAAGGACGGAATGCTAACTCAAATCCTAGATAGATGAATATTCGTAACGAAATAAAACAATATCAAAATTTAGGAATCTTGGATGGATTTCATGTTTTAAGAAAAATTTACAGACATGCAGGACACTGCTGGAGAAGCAGGGACGAACTCATAAGTGATGTACTCTTATGGACCCCCACATATGGCCGAACAAAAGCAGGACGACCAGCACGAACATACATTCAGCAACTATGTGATGATACAGGATATTGTCCAGAAGACGTGCCACAGGCGATGAACGATAAGGAAAAGTGGCGAGAGAGGGTCAGGGATATGATGATGACGACATGTAATTATTCAATCATTTCATGGTGTAAACTACAAGCGTTTTCCTCGTCGATTTGATAGTTCATTGAAATATCACATACAATACCAATGATAAACTCATAAGTAGGTCTATATATCAATCGTAAATTTACTGTAAAACTAGAAATAATGAGGTGAAATGAATTTACCCATTGTCAAAATTAAATCTAAGGAATATTCAGTCATTATTTACAATGTTTTTTTCAGTTACATTCTACGTGATTTGCAGCCAGTAGTGCATTTTATTTAACAAAAAGACAAAAGAAAAAAATTATTAACGCTCAATCCAATGTGATTAAACACTTATTTGTTTCCAAACATAAAATGTGTTACTGTTAAAAGAATAAAGTTAATACGTAGATTCATTTTTCAATCTGTTCAGCTATGAGAATCATTTACGAAACCATACTTCTTAATGACCAGTTTTACAAATCTCTATGTGGGTTTTTCAGTTCACACACGCAGGTGGGAACTTTGGTAGCGTTATGTTTCAAATTGCTGTGATGTAATTCGCGTTTCAAAATTTATTTATAAAAACTCAACTACGGAAATGGAATGCTTTAAAAATTCTCATCCTTTTCGTTTCATTTAATTACTCATACGCCCTGATGAAGGTCTAAACACCGAAATAATTAACGTTAGCAAATAATTCTATAAATAAAATCCTCCTTTAAAGACCTTGTGTTTTTTCTTTACTTTCTCTCTCTGTCTGTCTGTCTCTCTCTCTCTCTATATATATATATATATATATCAAATTATCTATTTGTTCAGTATGTTATATTTACATTACTCAATCAAGGACAATTACCTTTTATCAAATCCTCATGTGTGTCTTGAACATTTTCTTTTCAAATGATGAAGGGCTTCTTGACCATCTACTTTATATTGAGGAATATTGAGAGAGCGAGAAAGTGTGTAATAGGAAGGAGTTTTAAATAAAATCCAGCCTTTCAAATATACATTTTCCTCAAGACAATTTTTTCACACAAATATCGATTGATACTTACGCAGAAACATAAAAATGATACATTTACAATTTTGGATTTATTTTCCTCCTGGTAAAAAATTCGTTTTTCAGATCCAAAATCTAAGAGAGAAAAACAGCCTGGAGTTGAAATCCAGAAGCATTTTCCGGACCTGCATGAATCTTGGGTCACGTATCTGCTATTGTAGGCTTCGATGTCCAGGATGTTGCAATATACCAAGTTTATGACCTTGTAACATTGGCAGATGTTACGTGAGCTTTATCTGCTCATGCAAATGCATCTATAAGGACAATGTAATTATAAGTGAAGTGAACGCGAAATAAGTACAAAGAGATTTCAGGAAATAAGTGCTTGCTAATGCAGAAAGTGATCTAATCTAAAGCACGAATGCATTGTGACAAAAACTCTGTAAATATGTGTTTTTTTTTCATTTTTGCTTGTTGATATAAAAAATATATAGAGTAAAACCAAGCTTCTCTAAGTAGAATATATTAATCCATATGAAATATACTGGTAGTTCCAGTATATATATATATATATATATATATATATATATATATATATATATACACTGTTTGTCCAGCATATCCATTGGATATGCTATGCCAACAGTTCATTTTACATATTTTTATTCATTGCATATCAACTCTTCAATTTAACGAAAAATTGAATTATTCTGAAAGGATCTTTCTTTAAAAAATATTTTTTTCCTCTTGACTTAAGGTTTAAATTAGCAGAAAACCAATGACAAAATGAACATAATAGTAATATTCCTATTTGGCACAACTTTTATATATATATATATATATATATATATATATATATATATATATATATATGAGAGAGAGAGAATATGTATGTTTGTAAAATCTATTGTACATTTTTGATGTTATTATAGAATAAACTCTATATTAGAAGAGGTTACTGAAAGGTTCTTGGCGAACCAAGAAAGGAATAACCCAAAATATGCCCATACGATTCCACATATTTATCCAACAGTTCCTCTTCTTGAAATATCGTTTGTCAAATTAAAGAATTTTGATACGTATTCCATTCTTTAGTCTGGTACATTTTCAGTGAACATTCTTAAACACACACACAATTATTTTTGAATAATTCATAATCTCTATTAATCTAAATTGTTTTCAATTTCTTGTATTCCAACAATTACCCAGCTTGCGAGTCTGTTTTTCAAATATTTTATACACAAAAAGTCACTGTTTTTGATTTTTTTTTTTTCAGTTAAAGCCCGATCGATAGCCAAGCTGATGTTCATTAACTGCTAGATACAGCTGATTCTTCAACTAGTATACACCGCATATAATTTTAGTATATGTTTTATTCTGCGTAACATTAAAACACTTTTTCCTGTTCTTTCAACATATCGAGAAACAGAATTTCTGATTCTTTCGGAGAGCTTTTAGATAAGGATTTAGATTCTATAGGTGTCTTTAATGCATAATCGAGATTTTTACTCTGTTCTTTAGCTAAAGAAACAAAAACCTAAGATTCTCTTCCAATCAAAATACTTGAAGTTTGTATTTTACAACTGACAGATACTTACTAAGAAGCATGATTTTGTATTGCCCTCGACGTAACGTCAATATAAGAATCCCATAATTCCTACCTTTAAAACCAAACTTTTAAAGCAACCAGTTTATGTAATAACTGTTTTCCCATCCAAAAGTCTGGGTTTAACATCATGAAAAGGGTTAAACTATTCAAAATCGTTCTATTAAAAATGTTTGGACAGTTTTTATATAAACTAAACTCTGAACAATGTTCATTCCCAAGTAAAGTGGAAATATGAAGAAAAACCATTGCGATATTTCATCACGCGTCCTAATGAATTATCACTGGAGATATAGATATTCAACACCACCATACAAAAGAGTATGCATATTCTCACGCAACGAAAGTGCGCCTGTACAAAACTCGACATTTCTTAAATAGATTCACCTTGAATCAATATTTCTAACTTTAATAAGAGCAACCTATATCATCCTATGAAATTCTAATATATATGTGTATGTGTGTATTCTCGTCGTTTAGTGACATATCAAGTTACATGAGATATTTAATGCAAAATCCATCCTAGTAGAATAAAAGAAGCGTTACTATTTAACCCATAGCTTGGAGCGATGATAAAGAGGTTTTCGGCTGTCCTAAACATATTTGTCCGAAAATGAACGCAAAGTGCAATTCAATTTCAATTACTACGATATACCACTCCAGCATGTTAGCCATAACGCCACAAGGACCCTCCCATATATTCGAGAATATGCTTCAAAGTTTTTAGACCAAACAAGAAGGGAATTGGTTTGTTTCATATTTGTTGAGATTTATAGAGTAAAATAATCATCAGAACGAAGTGCCAACATGGCTAACTGTGTGATGAATATCTTAAAAAGCATATACTTCAAAAGTTTAGGTCATTTCATTATTTGGGCCGAGAAAGTGTGCGTGTGTGTGCGCGCGCGTATGTGAGCAACTGAGATGTGTTTTTCTTTCTTTTAGTTTTTCTTACATTATTTATTGAATATAAATTTATGAAATT
Source organism: Sepioteuthis lessoniana (assembly GCA_963585895.1). Lineage (NCBI taxonomy): Eukaryota > Metazoa > Mollusca > Cephalopoda > Myopsida > Loliginidae > Sepioteuthis > Sepioteuthis lessoniana. Next base: position 25,388,356 of record OY757905.1, read on the forward strand.
TTAAAAAAAATGAAAAAAACATTTTGTTTTCTTACTATTCATTTCAATTGTCCATGCAGTACTGTGCAGTTCTGTAAAGTCTGAGAGAGAACAATTAGCTAAAACTACTGTTGCGCGATATTTATTGAGTGGTCCAACATGAATACGAGCCCGAGTTATGGTGAAAGGACACTAAAAGTACCGGTTGCCGTCAGTCGACCAAAGTTAAGCAGCTATGAACCCATTCAGCTGATATGGGTTACCCTTATGAAATTATAGAAGGTATAGTGTGCTTGTCTCACCAAAGCTTAATAAAAATACATATTAAAGCAACCGTTCACATTACGTTGAAAATTTGTAAATATTTTTACGCGGCTGCACGTTTGTAACTTCATAATCACCTGATCTGGCGCTTTGCGATCTTTCTTTACCCAAGTTGAAGGGTTTATCTTCTTAGATGTGATCCAATTGAGATTAGATATGGTTCATGACGTGCTCAAAATCGGGACATTCAGAGATCGTCTTGAGCTCTAACGAAGCTTTCTATCTCTTTATAAGGTGATTTATTTCAAGAAATTAGTGGTTAAATTTAGTTGATTTAAGAATAAACTTTTCAAAAGTGATGTCACTGAAATCTCAGATCATGCGATGTACAATAGAAATATATAACTTACTGTTTTACTGGAAATCTGTGGTCAGAGTTTAAATACTCGACGAGCATGTCTGCGTTTCACTTCACGCTAATGCTTTTGGGGAAAGACATGAAACCATACATGCTTTCCTAAGGTATGGGTAAATCGTCAGGTAAAGTGGGTACTTGTTTTGCAACCAGTCTTGAAGAAGAAAAACTGAATTCAAACCAGTTATACTCCCCTGAAAAACTAATCTTGTGTGGCGGAGGGGTTTGGTAAATAAAGTTGGCGACCTTAGTCGAGGGTGACCCGAAGGTTCCCTTTTCAATAGCTACCACACCGAGGTTTAAGGGCGGGTGCTACTCCATTCCCTGGATTGCTCTACTTTACCCATGATCCGTACCTTATAATGCTGTGTTAAGCAAGGCAGCATCAAGTACCATTTTTTGAGTCTTTGGTTTGACTCGACTTGGGATTGAACCCCAGTCTCTCTGACCATTGAGAACACTTTACTCATTTGGTTAATCGCTTGGTAAATACATACTATAAAATATATTGAAATACGGGAAAAATTGGTAGGGGTGAGAAGTTCATGCAAAACTTGGTTATAAAATGAATTTTTTATATGTATAATAATTGTTTTCAAAATATTCTAAAAAAAAAAAAAAAAAAAAAAAAAAAAAACATTACCAAATATTTTCATAATAGGGATATGTTAGCTAAACTGACAGATATTTACAACCTTTGGTATATTCTGACATAATTGGGGATGATGAGACTCAAACGCCAAGTAGTAATAGAGACTCACGGTAAATGCCCGACGGGACTCATGTGTGTGTGTGTATATATATATATATATATATATATATATATATGTGTGTATGTGTTAAATAGTAGTAGTAGTAGTGGTGGTGGTAAGTTTTTAGATTTAGTTGTAAAAAATGGAATCCAATACCTGTATTCAAACCATGGTCGCGGCTGTTTGCGTTTGACTTGGCACAAGTGCCCTTGGAAAACATGAATTAATTTGTTCTCCGCCACCCTGAAATGTGTAAATAATACGGCAGAATGTTTTTTATCATTTGTAAGGAAAACTGAATCCAAACTAACAGAACTCAGTTTACAAAAATATCTCATGTAGCATCCTACTGTGACAGAAGGGCGGATATGCATACATATTTTGAATTCAGAAAACCTCAAGAAATTGGATTTACCAAACACTATAATGATGACAGGCTATGACGCAAGGTTCCTTTATCATGACGACCTTTCCAGAAAGTGACCCACTCAAGTGGAATATTGTAAAAATTAGCCAATTTCGTCGACAGTACCCTTCAAGGAGAGCCTCAAGCAATAAACCTAAGCCTTCTCCTTTTAGAGGAATGGACAAATGTCTGGAGAGTGAGACAGCTTTTGAGATTGAACGAGATATTGAGAACAGTAGGTATCTAAGGATAATTTAACTCATTACACAAGTAATCGTTAGAATATTTTCTAAAACAACGATTTTTCCGTGAGACCTAAATGCTGGCATTTATTACTTATATATTACTGTGGTACAAGGGCATTTTGAAGCGTCTAGTTCAGAACAATTGTCTGAGATTCATTTGCAATCCATTGCTCAATGATAGGCATGAAATGGATATTAACTGAGAAAACTTAATACCTCCATATTTTTTTTTCAAAAAGTGTGTTTTCACTACTTCTAAGTCACCGGTTTAAAAACAATGCAGGTTGAACGAATAATTTCTTCATAGCTGATCAATGACACAATACTATTTTTTATATAACTTTTTTTAACTTAACTAAACTAACCAAAAATATTATGATTAATTTTCCCAAGATATCACTCCACTCTTCCATTGCATATTTTTTTTAAGAAAGTGCTCTTTCTTCGAACAGCTGGTATTTAATTACTCCTCCATTTTTTATTTGTTTTCTAAAACAGGGAAGAATTAGTTTTGAACGCACATCCTGTCTCACTATATGCGCTGAAATAGGTGATATGATTTGCTTTGGTATTGTAATGAGCTAGAAAAAGAAAGAGTATTTTAAGTAATTGCATGAAAATAAAGTCCTTGATTGCTTGTGGAACATTTTTTAAGATGAAGACTAAAAACTATCAATCAATTCTTCCATCGTTTAGTACAAAAGTAGAAATACAAATCACATTGAACATTTGAAAAAAACTGGGATAGCAAAAACGTGTAAAAACTTTACTCTATAACAGACGCATAAAAACGATTTTTTTTAAAACTGATAACGAATTCATTTTCAATCCTCTCAGCAATTTCATCTAATAAGTTTTTCATTTTATTCTTTCTCTTTTTTCCGTCTACAACAATTACGGATTTTTTTCACAGTAGTAGATCTACAAGTGGTAAATGGAATATTAAGTGGAAAAGAAAAATGTTACCGAAGAATTAATGACATTCGTAATAATTTCGTTGGGACATTTACGAAAAAGTCAAAGCGCTTAATTTATGAATGTAAAAATCTTCACTGCATAAACCTCTGGCACCCAGTTCGATTTGTAGATATCATGCCTCTTATAAACTAGAATGGTTCAGAAAGACTTCGGGCAATAAAATGGGACAAATCACAAACTTAATTACTAACCGTCCAAAGAATTAGCAGTTGAAAAATGATACGTTCATTGTTCCACTTGATATGTTTAAGAGTGGGACATATGTAAATCAAGGATTACGAAACCTTATTAAAAAGAGCATCTAGTGTGTGTGTGTGTGTGCACGCACACACAGAAATACATAGCCAACAGGATTTTAAGCACTTCTCGGCTCTACTAAACGAATTACCATCACAAAATGTATTCAATCTTATGGGAAAGTTTAGTTTGGTTTTATTTTATGGCATATCAACCATTGTAGGTTATTTAATACCGAATCCATTTTATAAACAGTTCTATTTCAAACAATTCACTTTAGCATAAGTTCACAGTTCAAATATTAAAACATTTATATATCAAGCTCTTCAGTTTAGTCAACAAAGTTAAATCGTTCCACGTATTAGTTTGGTTTGGTGGCACATCAACCATTGCTGGTTACAAAAGCCAAATCCACTTTTACACACATAAATTGTTCTACTTCAAGCGATACAATTTAGTACAAGTATTTTTTGCACAAAGTTAAATATCAAAACTGTTCTATTTCAAACAATTCAGTTTAGCATAAGTACAGCTTCAATGTCAAAAACAGATTTGTCTCAGACAATTCAGTTTAGCATAAGAACGCAAGTTAAATATCAAAACAGTCCTCTTTCAAGCAATTCAGTTGGTCATAATGACACTGTTCAATTTCACACGTACATAGTATCCTATCAGGTGCAACAACTCCGGACCACAGTGGACCTGGCAGCGAAGGCAATAAAGAGGTACTCCGAATTCCCCAAAGTTTACAAGAACCTCATCATCAGATTGTTTAGTGTCATATTCAGAACACTCATTCGGGGCGGTCTTACCCCTCTGCAGAGAAGCAGTTGGTGTATTCTACAGCCCCAATCAACTCGGTAAGGGGAAGTTTAAAGAAACTTCAGAAAACATCTGCTCAGAATACACTGAATTTATCCCTAAAGTGGGATAGGACCCTTAAAAACCCGAGTATGATATTAAACTGCATTTGATGGTGAGGCTTTGGTTTTGAAGATCTGGGTAGTGTAGAGAATACGTGTCCTCTGACCCAGACTATTAATACCGGTTATAGTCAAATCTATAAAACTGCTTTTGCCAAATTAATTAAATAATAAAACACTTAAAATACACAAAAATCTGAATGCAAATGTACAATGTAAGTAATTCCTTAATCCATATGCATAAAATAACCCAAGAATGTCTGATATGCGGTTAAAATCAATCATTCATTCATTTAAAAACAAAGTATTAAACTGTAAGACTTTTATAAGAATTATTAGTCTTGGGTATATCCTTCTTGTTTAGAGCTAGAACTATCAGCGACTACCATGTATGTGCTTACAGGGGTATGCATGTGTTTATAAGGGTAGATATGTGTGTATGATGGTAGAATTCAAACAAGTAATTGTTATTTTACTTAAAACAAATTACTTTCAAAATTCTTTTCAAGTTAAACAAATGCTAAACAAATTCAGCTCATTTATGATTATCCATTAGAATATACGCAAATCTTACAATTTTCTGTCTGTAATGCTTGCTTTAATTACTGACCTATGACGTACACATTTCATCATTGATTTTTTTCTTTCGAATGAACATTTAAGTATTGAAATTTGCTTAAATATACTTTAGGTCTAACACTAACAAATTAGAGGCTTAATCATCAATATCAATTTCTGCTGTCAGGAAAAAAAATCGGTCGTGTTGAAAATGACAAAAGAAAAAATGGAAAATAGCGAGCAGCCATATGAAGAGCCAAACACTTGCCTTACCTATTTTATTCTCGTCTATCATTGCTGTTCTTCTATTCTTGCAAGAAAAATATTATAGTTAAAACCATCTTTCTTTGAGTGACCAAAGAAAACATACGGTTTTACATATTTATATAAGCTAGAGGTAAATAAACCAGTATTTTTATCTTATCTATTCAATTTTAATATTGGTTTTTCTTCTTTTTTTAATGGTATGTAATCCTTCCTGGGTTAGTTAATACCAGAGCCATCCTCAAAGAATAACAACAGTAATACAGTTTAACCCATAGAAGAAAGGATAAAAGAGTTTATTTCTTTCCCATGGTTTTAAGCCTGAAAGTGAACGTAATAGCGTGCCAGGAGTTCGAACTCGCTTACTTTGAGGCGGCAGTCCGGCATGTTAACCATTACGTCAATAGGATTACTCTAATTCTACTATTGTTGTTAATATTCTGAACACTAAGTTAATCTTAGCCAAAAATTTATCAGCCCATAAAGTACCATATTGGACAATTATGAAATAGCTTTCAACAAGGTTTAAACTCATAATCCTTACCTGAGCGAAATGTTTGAATCCATCAGTTCATTTTCCAATTATAGCTAAATAAGACAGACTGTATTATTTAGTCTTGGTTAGGCAAACTGAATTCAGGAAGCAGTAGCCACTTTAAAAATTGGCCTTGTATCGCACCTGGCAGTGAGGAAGGGCTTGTTTAAATACTTACTTGATGATATTGTCTTTCGTCCACATTAGCAATATATTCTCTGGGGCTGTGGTTTTTAAAAAACATGTCATCCCAACATTTGTGAATATGGAGAAAACTTTATTGGAACAGTGTTTTCTAACTTGAAAAATGCTTAATCTAAAACTTAATATATACACACGTGTGAGAATTCCTGCTTTCTGAGTCCTGAATCTTATTGATTTGAAGCTTTCCAATGTTTACAAAATCTGAATAATCTATAACTGCTCGTAATAATATATGAATTTCGTTTCAATAATTTCTATGAAAAGAACTTTACCGACAATATTTCATTTTGAAACTCCGAATTTGTCACTTTTCTTCGATCCTATTCATTGAAATACAGGTCAATATGTTTCGGCTTATTATTAGTCGGTTTACCCATTCCCATTTTGTCGAAATTTTCGAGGGGCTGCGGAAGTGAAGAGAACAAGTAAGAGAAGAATATATTAAATATCACCTTTTTATTCATATTTTATATGGAAATAGTTAAGAATCTATATAGGCTCTTCTCATACGTATATATGTGTTTGTCGTTATTTCTTGGCTGGTGTGTTCAGCTGCGTTACATTTTCCTCTAAGTACGAGGCTGAGCTAAAAGACTTTGTATTTTTCATTTATTATATATAGTGACTCAATATTTGATTGATTCTATATATACATTGACATTTTAGTATATAAAAGTGTGTATGTCAATTAATTTATGTATGTATGAATGTAAGTATTTGCGAATTGTTTTTTTTTTATCATGTGGGAGTGTTTTCGGGCGCTTGCCTATACTTGTGCGTTTATTTCCTCTTCTCGGAAAAACGTGTATACAACAACGCCATTGGACATAGTTGAACTCTATTCACCTGCCAAGAATAAAAACCTTGCATTAGTTAAATTAGGATTCCCGCGTGTTGACACAAGTCATTCAGTCAGTTGGAAGTCCCTTTAGGCTTAAACACTCTTCAGGGCGAGAAAATTCTTTTTAATCTTTAAAGAACGTCCGTTTCTTATCTGTATATTCATGTTTCTATATTTTACCATTGAATCTGAAAATATTTTTAGTTATGCATCTTATCGAATCTTCCTCTTTGCCGATAACTTAAATAATACCATCTATTCAATGGGAATAACGCACACATACACACACATATATCAAAATGCAACAAAATGACTTATGTACACACAAATACACTAGAATATAGAAAAGAAGAAAACAAAAAAGGAGACTAAATCGCTCCCGACATATACCTACACAGGTGACCATGCACGTACTTAAAACCCAAATATATATTTTCCAATGCTCATCATGGTTATATATAAGATTGACATGTGTATATATACACACACACACAATATATATATATATATATATATATATATATATATATATATATATAAACACTTTCTAAAGGGAGAGTCCATTCAGTCAAGGGAATATATTTTGCAAAGATGTGGATGCCTATTCTATAAATCACCACTGGAACCCCAGGAGTTAATTTCTGCTCGAAGGTCTATTAAAGGTATAGATTGGAAACACGCAATTTCTTTAACAACTACACACTCACATACACAGTCTAACTTTCATGTTTGTCAATGAGAAATCTTTCTCTAACAAGCACGTATTTCATGAAGTACTTATTAATCACAAATGGACACTCGATCCAAACTGTGTAAATCTATATACATTGCACTTCACGACACATTCTGTTTCTGCACGATACAATATAATTGCCTACATTTAGAAGGCTACTCCAAATATATTACTGGACAAAAATCTTTTATTTGTAGGAAAGTATCCAAGATTATTCCTAAAAGATTACAGTGTAGAAAGCTTTAAGGATTAAAGGTATTAACCCTGGCTATATCATATAATATTGTATAGCAGTGAAATTAATAATAAACCTCACACTATCTGCTGGAACTGTAGAATACACCGACATCACTTCATCAGAGGGATGAGACCCCTCGCTAAAACGCAAGTGCATTTGGTATGATATTAAAGTGCATCTGATTGTTTGTCTCCTGTCCTGGAGCACTGAGGAATGCGGAGTATTAAATTCAATTATTCATATTTGATAATAATGTTGAATAGAATTACTCGGGTTACATAGCAATACGTGAAACAGTGTCTCGAGTATCATATCATTTTGCGACTGATGGTCAGGCTCCAGTCTAGGAATTTGAGGAACGTGAAGTACACGTTTATTGCCATTACTTTCAGTTCATCTGTTAATCGGAGTGGTAGTAGCGTCCCATCTATGAGTCAAAAAGAAGTTTTCAGTCTATCGCTAGGACATATTATGTGTCGTTTGAAGCTATACAACAGTGTGTAAGTTGTTCATATTGGATAGGACTATTTGCTGGTTACAGTTGCTGGCGGTAGATAACAATGCTTGGAACCCCTTAATTGCGTGAAAACAAATGATTAATAATTATAAATAGTATCAGTAATATCAAAAACAATTTAACGATGGATTAATAGTGATCAAATTTCATAGTATGATATTGATTGTTTGGTTTTATATCATATCTACCGTTGTAGGTTACTTAATACCAAATCATCATCTCACATATACATTAAATATATATGATTTGTAAACACATGTTGTTAATAAAGTTTTTAAACGAGCTTAGGTTTATACTTTTGCAAACCGTTAAATGATTCTAAGTATTGCTGTGTAACACTAACAATTGAATTAAACACACTGTTAAAGATAAAGCAGTTCTATTTCAAACAATTCATTATAACATGTAGTTTGTTTGCACTTTGTTTAAAAGTCAAACACGTTTATTTAACCCATAAAAAGGACGCTATCAGGTGCTATAACTCCCGGCCTGAGTGGACCTGGGAGCGAAGGTGATGAAAGGATACCCCGCATTCCCCAAAGCTCCAGCATTACCAGCTCCTCAACATCAGATAGTTTAGTGTTATATACAGGATGCTCGTTGGGTGGGGGTGTTACCCCTCTGTAGGGATTCAGTCTGTGTATTCTTCAGCCAACTGCGTTAATAGTATAGTAATACTTTAAACAATATAACTCTCCTTAAACCACGGATTGATATCAACAATTGTGGGCAAACAAAAGATTTATATCAAATTAGTAATACTAATGCTGAGTAGCAATATATTAAACGATTTATCTGTGTACAAACAAATAATTGATATGAAATAGAATAATTAATATTAGGTAGTACTGTAATTGTATGCAAACAAATAATTACTATTTAAAAGATTTTGTTATGGTGAATGATAATACTTGAAATTTAACTATGTGAAAACAAATGAGCTGTAGCCCATTTAAAAATGTTCCTTCAAACTGTTCACTTACATATATGAATGTGTGCTTATGTGTGTATGTTTGTGTTTGACATTTAATAACCCACAAGAGATTATATGCTAACCCAAAACTAATGAATTGTGAACTTGCTTGAATCTCTCTCTCTCTCTCTCTTGTATGTGTGTGTGTGTGTGTGTGTGTGTGTGTGTGTGTAAATGTGCGTGCAGCTGTTTTTATTTAAACGAAATTCAAGTATATCTATTTATGAATATGTAGTGATATGTATGAATTCTTTGTTAAATATCACTGCTTGTATTGTTTATGGTAGGGTGGGACCTCACCCTACAATACAAGCAGGATGAGGTAACAGCAAGTTTTATAAACACATATTGAATTCAGAGTTTTCCTGTTGCATATTGACCTTAGACTGAGCCGATGATCAAGGATTTCTAAAACAGGATGTTCCATGTGTGTAAACAAGGGGAAGCAGTTCACGTGGGTTGGCAGGCAGAAGCGAATCACGAAGAGGGAGAACGGGTCGGCTTTATGAAATTATATATACAAGGTCAGACGGACAGTCAGTCATGGAGTCACGTTTGGCTAATTGAAGGGCAGAGGCGGCGTTAGACGCCATCCGCAGTGAGGGGCAGTAAGCCTCCGGCTGAGAAGCAGAAATAGTGCTAAATATAGAATCAACCTGGGTCAAGAAAAGATATTTATCGCTGTCCTCTGCCAGTCTGTCCAAGTTCTTCGTCTCTCTGTCTCTGTTTCTTTCTCATAGTTACAGAATTACAACCCGTTCGAGAAATAAAAAGGAGAGAGAGAGACAGAGAGAGAGAGAGACAGAGAGAGATTTTCATGACCAAATGATATGGTGTTTTGTTCCTTAATTATACGATTACAAATCATACTTTTACACTGGTTGCTGTACCAAGATTAAAATCAAGTTTAACTTACGATTTATCCTTAGTTAGGGTAAAAGAGATAGATTCATGCCTTTCCCTCGTTTATAAGTTTGATATAAAACAAAAGCAACCTCGTACATTTTTAGCATTGTTTAAGGAGGATATCTTTAATCTGTTCAAAGTTTTCTGATATTGGTTGCCGTGTCATAGTTTTGAATCATATTTTACATTTCATCACGAAGCTTTTGTAGAAAATGCACCGAATAACCCTAAAAATATTTGAAATAAATGTTTGCGCATGTGTGTACCACATGTTAAGCATCTGCAATATTTCATGTAATATCGATGGTGAAGAAACAGTAACTCAAATAATTAAATTTGTTCGCTAAGTTGCTTCTTAAACGTTTAAGATATTTACCAGCAAAGATAACGATTTAACCCCAAGACATTTGTGTTTTTTGAAAAAAGTGTATTATATTTTATTAATGTTGAAACATAAGTTCTTTTGTATATATTTAGGTGGTTTTCCTTTATAGAAATAAAGAATGCACTTATTGTATCGATATAAAATCAGAAATTAAAAAAAAAAAAATTCCAAGAACATCGCTATTAATTTCATAATAGAGAGAGAAGAGGAAATACAATTTGAACAGATGAAAATATCGAATAAATGAAGGCATTGCTTAAAAGATAAGGTCTACCTTAGAAAATTATATTCTTATGAAGTATTTTGCAGCAAAATATCAGAGTTATATGCCGGGATTTAATAACCTAAGCTTAGTTCAGCCTCTAACTGGTGCCGTAACCAGGTCAGATTGTGAGGACTCTACCACATAGCGAGTTTTGGGTAGGAATATCCTAGCAAAGACCATCCCTATCCTGGTGTGCAACTGGCTTGAATTTAGAAGTTTCTTTCTCGTAGACCGATTGTCATTGCAAGGTTGAAGAGCCAAGCCTGCCTTATTTACCCGTTGCAATAAAAAAAATAGTTATATTTATACCATTCCAAATGTTATTTTTTTAAAGTGAAATGTAAACAGTCTCATTCAGGGATTGGACCCGTGTAGTCTACTTACGCTGATAATATCCATTAGACCTTGAACACCTCCGTATATTTTATCACATGAGAGAAATATTGTGCATCAGTGAGATTTAAACTCACCACGAATAGCTTACAAGTCTAGCTTGATAACACGATGTTCATTTTAAGACCACGCTGTTCAACTATATGTTCATTTTTTTGCATCAGCTACGTAGATTTTTTTCCAGTTATGTGTCTTATTTCGTTTTTAAATTTTAGAAAGATGTGAGAGAATGATCTGAAATTTCCTGATTTTATATTTCTTAACACGTTGACTATATTGTCTTTGGTTGCTGGAAATGTGATATTATATGATGGAAGAGCTCATGTCATTCATCTTTATTAACTTTTGATGCCCTCGATAATTTGTCTGAACGTTAAACTCTATAACTCAGAATTTATATTCATAATAATCAGAGGAATTGTACGTAAACTTTATTTTTCTTCAAAGTTGTGAAATTAACTAAAACGGTGTAAAAAGACTTGCCTTCTATAAACACACAAACTCTCTCTCAATATATATATATATATATATATATATATATATATATATATATAGAGAGAGAGAGAGAGAGAGAGAGAGAGATGTGTATGATTTGTATGTGTGAGTGCATATATTGTTTGTGTAAACGATAATAGATGTGAGTATATATGCTTGTGACTGCCAAGTGCCACGTGTTAATTCTCTCTTAATCGTGACCCCAGGTAGGAATTTTAGGAGGGTATATTTAATATGTTTCAAGGTCTTATGTTGGAAATTAACTGAAATTTAACATTTATTTAGGCACACTATGGTAATGTTTTCAGAGGACCTTCTATTTTGATGCCGTTCCCGTTATTTCTATGTTTAATTAAGATCAGGCTGTGTTTGAAAACAGTTTTCCAGAACCTTGTTAAGCTCCCTGTAAATTTTGATTAAAAATTGACTGATTTAGGCAGATTTACATACTGTTTTTAGAATATCTGTTTTTAATTTTTTCTACTATTTTGAACAATCAAGAGGAAAAAAATTGTGATTTTGATCAAAGCTGTTGTGAAATAGCAATACTCGAAGTTCAATTTCCACGAAATAAACGAGGAATTTCCTCATAAATTAGAGTTTCTATCGCAGTAGATATTTCGAAAACAAAAAAAAAAAAAAAAAAAAAAAGAAGATACCCATGACTTTTTCGAAACAAAAAATGTCCATGAGTATTTTATGTTTGTATATTTATTCCCTCTTTCAGTCGGTGTCTAACATATCGACATGAACTTACTTTGAATATAGTCTTAATTAGTGACAAATAAATACGGATTTTTCTGTCTTTTTAATCCTATGAATAGAGGAAAATTCCATAACTAATATCAACAATAAAAAGCAAACCGTATTTTGAAATAACACACACAAATGTGTGGTGTACACAAGAGGGATTGTTGGAAAGTTCATAGGCTGAAGAAGACACTCTTATGGAATGTGACAAAATGATAGGGGTCAACATAGCCCCGCTTTGGGCCCACCACTTTTTTCATGATGCATAGCTTGTACCCCGTTGGTATAAAAGTCATCAACAGCTGATATGACACCTTGTGTACATTTCAGTCAACCCCTAAATGTATATATATATATATATATATATATATATATATACGTGTGTGTGTGTGTGTGTGTAAGTGTCTAATATTATATACTAAGAATCAAACTTACCCTATTCATCATATAAGATTGTAATAAAAACAACCAAAACTTATTTTGCAGAAGTGTAGTCTCCAAATCTAGAGGACCAGCTTTATCATTAATATTCATGGCTGATTTCTAAAAATAACTGGAGATTTCCCAAAGAAATGCAAGAACAATGTAATTCATGAAAATACTCCTTATTCGTCTGAACCATTGTTTACTAAGTTTTAATGAAAATCCATTTGAAAATTGATGAATCACACCAGTGTCGGGTTGTTGAACCAAAAACTGATAGGATAATGATATGTAAGATTTCAAAAGTTGATAGAAATAAGAATGTTATTTCAGGATATTGAAGCTTTTAGGTTATTCTGCTTCTTTTAACTTATGTAAAATAACTTGGAGGCTTCGTAAAACGTTTTAGTTTAATCGGGCTATTCAAGAAAGTCGACAGCGATGACCATTTTGAGACAGCAACTCATATTGCGTGTCTTTTAACCGAAACATTCGCTCAGTGTCTCTGCAGAGAGTGTTATGTTGTATATGTGAAATAGAGCTTCACGCACGTTCTATTTCCGTTAAAACCACTCATCAAGAAGAACCAAAAAATATAGACTCGTCTTTACAAATGAGCACGTTGTGCGTACTGATGAAAATTAGACATGTCTTCTTCAGCTATGAATGTGAGTTTAATTTGGTTGGCTCTAACATCAAGCAGAAAGTGTAAAGATGAACAATTTCTTTCCAAATGGGCGAAATGAATCAGTTAAATTTCGTGCAGGTAGCACATTTTCCCGAGTGATATTCTTTGGTGCTAGTGTTGTCTACACCAATTCGGTTACATGACAAAGTGATATGATTGTTATTGAACATTATTTTGTTCCTTCTATAAAAGAAGCTGCTACCCTTGGGCTCATCTTCATGCAAGATAATACAATTTTTTTCATACTTCAAATACAGTAAAACAGTTTTTCGAAAGTTAAAACGTTTAATTTATAAGATGGCGTGCTTTAAGTGAAGATCTCCGTCCCATTGGCGATTTTCTGAATCGGCGGTGCAAAAGCAAAGGAATCTATTAGGGATTCGCAGCAGGAAGAGGAAGGGGAAAATACCTCATTTTCACAATGTGATCAATAAGTTGTGTGGTCGTAGATGTAATTAAAACCAAAACTTGTGCACGCTTAATTAATATTCTTTTTCAATTAATGCATGTATTTACATTTTTTTTCCTTAACTTCGAACTTTATACTTCTTCAATAATTGGTTTTCATTCTCTTAATGCTCTGTTAGAGGTTGTTTTTATACAAATTCAACATAGCAAATATTCCATAATTTTTTTTTTTCATAAAATCGACTGAAACTTAAATCGATATTGGAATTGGCACCTCACACCTCACGTCGTGTAATGATTTGCAACCAAGGTGTTGTATCGTCCTGGCGAATGTTATAGAGAGAAATGAGTGCTTAATATATTTATTCAGCACCAGTATCCGGTGCTAACGGATACATACAAAAAAGACACAGTACAATTAGTTACAAACCATTAACAAGAGAATTTTCTAGAATTGAGGTGAGTAAAAATGCGGTATGGCCAAACGAAGAAAGATCAGTCCAAATATTAATCAGCATATTAAATCAATCCCCGAAGTCTTTAATCATAGGCTATTTATGACTATGAGCCAGTCTTCTGGTAGAGTGATGAAGGCGTGTTTAGCCACTCTACGACACCAGGTTCGCAAAACATTTTCAGTGAGTTTGATTCTTATTGAACACGTCATACTTCTGGCAATGTATTGCATGTGCTTTGAATTCAATAAATAACTAAATCAAGCTAGACTGGATAGACTTGGGTTTTTTCGACATTAGTTCTCCAACATTTGACAGTTCAAATCATGACCCGTAATAAATTTATTAAACGGTCCACGTACTTTTTTATTCGTAAATTATCATTGATGGAAATGATAAAGATTTTAAAACAATTTAATTTTGAAATAGTAAAATTTGATTATATATTTGAATGAATGGGTTTGATAAAGTCTTTGCCTATGATTATATATATGAACATCTCTATGAATTTGTGAAGACAAAAAAAACGCAGGAAGATATATGTACATTTGCACATGGAGACCTACGTAGAAATACGCAGAAACCTGTGTTATCAAGTAAAGTTCAAGGATGAGTCATTTGTGAAATAAATAGAGAATACCAGATCATTGAGAGAGATTTAATGAACAGTTCTATCGTGATCTATTCATATGTGTATGTTTGAGTGTGTAATTCAATTTAATGTTCGGTATCTGTGATGTCTTTATTTAAAATTGTGTGTGTGTGTGTGTGTAAAGGCACACGTATGTATTTCTGTGTGCTTATGTTTAGCGCGTATGCATCTCCCGCACTTACATTTCCTCGTCCGGGATCATTTGTACTGAAATGACCCTTTTGAAATCAGGCCAAGATTAACATTCGCGTTCAGATCTCTTGACAAAAACTAAGTCTACACACACCAAGAGCAAATATAAGATTTTACTGGAGAATGTTTACTACATCTTTATAGTTTAAAAAAAATAGGCGTGAAGAATATTTTCCTGGCCTTCTATTTGTGAAAAATACAGTTTGAAAGTGAATACATAGTATAAAGGTGCTTTAAAATAGTGACTACTTTTGCATGAACCTAGTTACTAATTACAATTTAATTAACCGAAACTTAAACGGCTATTTAAAAACAAACTGGTGTTAAAGGGGAAAAAACCTTCACATATAAGTTTCTGTAAACATGCCAATAGAAACAGAAGTAAGAATGTGCACAAGCTCTTTCAACGATTGCGTGATTCGGAGTAAAGAGTTTGAACCGCTACGAAGGTTACATCCCTATATATTTCTATATACTATCCGCTGCTTCTAAATCTCAGACTTCCATGAGTCGTTTGCCAAATATATAACCTTTTTTTTTTATATCCACTGCCGTAATTTTTAACAATAGATGCAAATATATCCATGAAAAATGTACGTGTAATACAAATATAGTATATTGCACTTATTAAATTAAGTCTTTTGGTTGATAGATTAATGAATAGATAGCCGAGAGAATTGATAAAAACCTAACTTGATATAGTACATAGATGTGAAAGCTTAAATCTATTAGATTAATACCCTTGGAAAAGATATCAAGACACTTTATCCACCCCCATCTATGAGGTAAATAGTATCAATGTTGTTGTTCTACAAAGACGGTTTTGGCATTAAACAAAAATCGAAGTTTGATATGCCATTAAACAAAAATAAAATTTAAAATAACGTAAATGAATACAATTTTATCTCGTCAAAGAGCAATGATTTTTTTTCCAGGACGTTATTCCTGTAATGAGTTCGAATTGCACTGGTCGCTCAAACATTTGGCGATGGATAATACCAAGGTACAATAAATAACTTTCAATGCAAGCAGCATAGTATTCTTTAAGGAACTGTAAAGAAAATCACTCAACCTCGAATTCCTGATAAGAAGAAAGTAGTTATTGCTTTTACTCATATCGGACCTTTTGATGACAATAATCATCATCACCGTTATTGTTATTACTTTAACAACAGTTGTTTATTCTGTTTTTGCTTTATTTTTTGTTATTACCATGCACAATAATCAAATAGTAGTTGTCTTTGCACCATAGAACAGTGTTAAGCATGTCATTATAAAAGACAATTACTTATTTTATGAATTTAATTCGTGTGCCTGCACGTGTGTGCCCCTCTCTAAAATTTTTTTCTTACTTAGTAATGTATTGAGGTAACCCGTCCTTTAAGAGCAGCATATGACTCAAGGTCAATTCCTAAGCAGAATAAAACTTGCTTTCATTCAAAGATTCCCTTCTCCTATATTGATTGCCTAGCCAAAGGTTGAAGACCTCAATAGAATCTACTATCCAAACTAGGGTAGGACAAATGGGTTCATGCCTTTCTCAAATAAATCAGTGTAAGTGTCATCAAGGATTTAAATTCAGGATACCGATTTTATTTCTTAAGACGATAACCATTACGTTAAGCGCGCCTAAAGACTCCCTGGCATTGTAACATTTATCTTACTTTCATAGGCTTCTCCAATATCCATAAGTCTTCAACTTTTTATATTACATTGATCATATTAAACCAAGAGTTTTATTCAAGAAAAAATAAAATACTTTTTGAATGTATAGAAAATTCATATTTTCTGAGATCAAGAATATTCACCTTGATCTGAGCCTATTCTTTGGTACCTTTATATGAAAGACGGGTTTTTAACCAAACTAGTCCCTTTTCTCCCCATCACTGATATTGATGAAGAGAAAGGCAATGGATAATACTACTTAGAATCAAGTCTTTCGTAAGAGTTGCCAGAATGAATTAGAAGACAACGTCAGAAATTCATCTCTAATAATCTAAGTCTTGAATTTGAACTCGCCATACCAATTCCATTTTCTGAGCCGATAAACATTGCACTGCATGCACCTCCATTATTTCAGAATCATATGGTTCTTAAATGCTTGCTTCTTAGTTCTCAAACGAAACCATTCCAGGGACTCAAATTGTACAAAAGCCAATAACTTTCTACAACGAGACAGCATCTGTGAACGATAAAATGAAATAATATTCGTGGATGGCTTGGCCTATTCGTTGTGTTTGCATTGGGGCATTGTAGAGCCTTAGCTAAAACAAACTGGAGATGCTTGCGACCAAATGGTTATCATCATTGGAAATAGACCCAAGGAGCCGAGTTCAAATCCTTGAAGAGTGTTTCTCTTTAATTCACAAATATACTCTTAGGAAATACATGTATGCATCTCTTCTCTTTGCTATGAATTAATAATTGGGCTTAGTGCACTATTTAGTACTGATAAGAGAAGGAAAATCGATATCAAAATATATACAAGCGTTAATAGGGCAAACTGCGTTCTATAACCTTATTAGTCAAACGGTCAGTTAAAAGTAAAACTTAATTCCAATCACCTTTACTCCGCTTAACAATTGTTGGAAGGCTTGGTTGGTTTGGTTTCTTTGTTTAATGGCATATCAACCTTTGTAGGTTATTTGATGCCAAAGCCATTCTCCTAGAAAAACATTAGTGGTGTTATTTAACCCATAGCTGGGAGGATAAGGGGGTTCATACCTTTCCCAACGGTATTTGCCCGAAAGTAAGCGTAATAGCCCGACTGGATTTCGAACTCGCTTACTACGATTCCGCAGTCCATCACTTTAACCATTACACCACGAGGACACCCCCTCGAAAGGTTTGGATAAATAGGTTTCACTCACGAATTTTAACACACAGATATATACACACGAAATTATTAAGTTATAATCCTGGATTTGACTCTTTGCGTTTCCCCTCCTACTAATGCCCCGAAAATATATAAATCCCTCCTGTCTTCCACCCTCCCAGCAGTGAATGAAATAGTAAGGCAGACTTCGTTGTTTAGCTAGACAATAAGTCTAAAAGAACAGAAACGCTGGACTTAAACCAGTTTAAACCCGCTTTAAGTTGGATCTTATGTTATATACTGCCAGTAGTAGATGAATATACATTAAAAACCCTCGACATATGCACACATAAATATTTTCAATTTAGGAGAAGCGTTCAGTATCAATTAAATTTTGAAATGTACTTTTTCAAAAGCAAGTGATGCTCTGCGGACTTAGCAATGCGGTACAATTTTTCTACCGATGCCGGAATTAATTAACAACATCCACTCAACTTTGAGCCTCAGTGATAGTAGCGGTCGTTAATACTACCCTCTGATTTGCTTTCTATCCTGAATTGTTTTTATGTTTAATATCATATGGTATAGCATATTACGCTACCTATGAAACGCCCGAATACATCTGTCTCTGGTAAAAAGAAACGGAATAGAATCGCATGATATTAACCCATCGACTGACGCTTTAAGTTTACAAATTTTTTCTTTGATTGTTCGTCAGTCGGAACTCAAACCCATCGTAAATAAGAGAATAGTTGCATACATAATAATTCATCTCCAGTCATACATATAATGGATATCACCTCAAGGATAATCGACTTATGATATCATTTTGAAAAAGAATAAATAACAATACCATGAAAAGATGTGACTTTAATAGCCAGCATGAGTTCACAAGTCTCTAGTTGAAAGTAGGCACACAATTATTTTAATATACCATCAAGCTGGCATTCTTTTCCACAAGTATAACTGACATTGTTATGTTTTGTTGGTATTTGATAATCCTTTTGTCGTCTCTTAATAGTTGGTATTTCATAATTCTTTTGTAGTCTTTTAATGAGTACCTGAATGTATTATATACAAAAAATATAGTCGGATAGTTTGCCATATTTATAAAGCGTGCACAATATCGATTATAGAGCATGTTTCGATCAAAATTATAATAGAGTAGACACAGAGTCAACGGCATTGGGTGTTTCTCAATTTCTTGTCTATGTGATCATCTGACCGACAGACTGCTCACTGTGTCTAGAAGAATAGTTATTATACAGTCCGTGGTGTAATGGTTATCGTCGTAGGAAATGGACACGGTGACTCGAGTTCAAATCCTGGACGAGATTGATTGCATTTCACATATCATTAATACCCTTGGTAAAGGTATGAATCCAATCATTCTCCTTCCAGCTATGGGTAAATAGTAGGACAGACTGGGTTCTTCAGCCTTGGTGCGGCAACTAGTCTAGTAGAAGGAAAACTCTGAATTTAAACCTGTTAAACTCCACTTAAAAATTGACCTTGTGTTATATCCTGCCCGAGCGGAGGGGTTAGTAAATAGGATTATACAGTATATATAACAAAGAAATCTTAGATACACAAGTCAAATATAGCTTGTTTATGCCCTAATAAATATATTGTGCATTCTTTCCCTTTGGAGATTCTGCAACATATATATATATATATATATATATATATATGTGTGTGTGTGTTTGTGTGTGTGTGTGTGTGTCGACTGTAATGGTTACCGTTGTAGGAAATGGATATGATGACCTGGACGAGGCTGTTTGCATTTCACGAAGCACTACACCCTCGAGGAAGGTATGAATACAATGATTCTCTCTCCCGTTCTGGGTAAATACAAGAGCATACTAATATAACAACCTGGCTAGAAGAAGGTAAACTGAATTAAAAGCCGTTAAACTGTTTAAAAATTGACGTTCTTTCTCCTCTTTCTCGTGCGTAGGGGTTGGCTGAGTATATAAATTGTACTTGCATTTATATATAATATTATTCTTTACTAAGCGCTTGTATGTGAGTGTATATATATATATATACATATATAAACACACACACACATGCAAGACATATTTTTTTTTAAGTATTGGTTTGCATTTAATAGATCTGTTTTACTCGTTATTTATATAAGCCCACTTGTCGATCATATTTGTTTTTAGGTTCCTGAACTTTCTACTCAGTCATACGCCACTAATTCTTGCATTTCTTACATTCGAAGGACAACGTAACTCAAGTATATTCTAAATTATTCCATTTCCAAAATTCTGAATTCCCACAGTGTTAAATATAGAGAAAAGACAAAGAGCTAGCATTAATCGATAAGGGACCAACACTTAATTACGTAGGTAGCGCTTCTCTTCATTTTCGATCAATAAAAGTTTGATTTCGAAACTCTTTATACATGAAATAGCGATGACCTGTTCAATATAGAATAGTGTTTAATATGTTATTTGGATATATATATATATATATATATATATATATATATATTCTGAAAATTTCATTCGTCGCAATATTGAAATTACCATGTTTATAGAGAGTTTCTTGAGCGTTTGAAATGCCATTTGGTTTTATATCTAATATACAACTATCTAGACGTTTTCTGTTTTCTTCCACGTTTCCAGGTTGACAGAAATTGTCCAGATTTATTGTAAAGCCTATGGCGAATACTCGCTTTGAAGATTCATTTGAATTGAAGCAAATTTTACCTATGTATGATATGTAATAGGTTAACGTACTTACTTCAAGCAGACCAAATTAAATGACTACATGAAAATAAATACATAAAATTGACTTGAATTAGAAATATCAACGAACATGTAAAGAGAACATTCATGAATTGATAAACGTTAACAATCGACATATAAATAAACACATATTCAATTTGATAGATAAGTAGCTTTATTTCTTTATTCAGGCCAGCATTATCCCTCTTACCATGAATTATTTTAATTTCACATGGGAAATAAGAACAAATTAGTTGCCGAATTGATAGAAATGTTGATAGAACGAAAGAGATATAAACAGGTAGTTAGAATAAATGAATTAAAAATATCAAATTAAGTAAGGCAATGCCCACTTGGATAATTCTGCCATGAACTAATTAGAGATTTTGACTGCCTAAATATATCTTGACTATTAAAACCACTCGACGCCGTAAATGGTGAAGAAATTCAAATACTCCTTGTGTATAAATCACCAATGTTTTGTTATGACAAAACGAAAACAATATATTTTGTGAAAATTAAACTTTTAAAATAACTCCTACTTCAAAAGACAATAGAACCAATAATTTATATGCATATTTCTAAATAAATTATTTTGTATGCTTATATACATGATAAATTTAAAACAAAAATATAATGGAACTGATCCAAGTATTCCGAAAATACCCCTTGTAACGAAATCAGTTTAAGTCACCTTTCGGGATGTAATGGTTTGTTAAACTGTCCCTCAGAAGAATTACAACAAAACAGTGTATTGGACCTTTATGTATCACTGTGCGTAGACAAATGCCAAATAATAACGGAGTTTGCTTCTTCAAGACTCCTTGTCATTGTTATGATAATAAGCCAACTATCCTTATAGATAATGTAGAACAAAATAAATACTCAGAAATAAATTAAGGACTCGATACTTGTGATATTCAGCCAAATTTTATCTCTGAGTACCTTCAATTGTGGTGTATAAGTCAACTCTTTAAGCTTGAAAATATCTCTTCAAAACAAAGGATCAACTTATACGGCAGGGCTAAAATCAAAGCCTTTGTCATTCAGTAGAACTGCACTGAAAATCGATATACACCACTTACCGAAACTCCAGCAGATTGCTACAAAGATTTCCAACTACATATATAGTGAAATTATTTGACAAATTAACTCAGATTTGTTTTGAAAAATCAGTCTGTATTGAAGATTAAGAATGATGTTAACGTTATATCAAATGCAGTTTTCAACAGCTGCTTCATTAACTGTAAACTAACAACTTTTCAGCAACGTTGAGTTTGTTTCAGGTCTAACCCAGAATTGTCATCTAAAAATCTCGAGATCGACTTAAATAACAGCTCGACTCGTACACCGCATTTTACAATAATTACTTTAAATGTGCTTTCCGTATTGTTATGTAAGCTTGATTAGCTGGGCATTACTTATGAGTAAGATTCTTCCTCGATGCCTCATTCTTCTGGGGTTTGTTCTTCAACTAAGCTGAGCAAATTTCTACTGTTGTGCGACCATATATTTTAGCACCATTTATAGAAACATCCTACCCACCTCACCGAACCACATCTCATCCAGATTTATCCACACACACACACACACACACACACATAATAAATATATATATATATATATATATATATATATATATATAACACGCCACGATGTCACATTCTATGTCAAAAATGAGACTTGGATAGCAGTAGTTATTAACTCAACTTGGCCTAATTTAGCTTAATTTAAGAAGTATCGGGGATTCACAGAAAATCACTTAAAATAATCTGCTATCCTATCTCTCTAGGCATTGCACTACGGTTGGCACCCGAGTCTTTCAAAGCACTTAATCATTTTAAAATCAGTTATCCTTAAAGATTTTCATTTTACGGTTACCAACGGTAGTTATTTAAAATGTGAGTCACTAATTACTAGAATACCCGATGGCTTCCCGTTATAATAGCGGTCAATGATAATACTGATGTTTCAATTTAGAAAAGAGTGAAGTACTCAAATTAGCATTTCATATTTATGAGTTATCACTAGGATTTACATTAATAATTACAATCAGTAAAAACGCAAAAATCACTAAATTATGATCAAATTGTCTCTTAGAGAGGAAACTAAAAGAATTTATGCTTATTTCTCTAAGATATCTTGCTATAGTGTGATGTTTATCGCTGGATTACTTTTTTTTTTAAATATTACACTGATTTTGTCCTAAAAAGAATTACAATATCCAGCAAGAAAATGTTTTATTTTCGTTTGATTTTTTTTTACTATAGGACTCACAAGATATTTACGGATATTTGTGTTTGCATGGCGATGTAATCATAGGTTTTTCGT
This sequence comes from Sepioteuthis lessoniana, assembly GCA_963585895.1. Classification (NCBI taxonomy): domain Eukaryota; kingdom Metazoa; phylum Mollusca; class Cephalopoda; order Myopsida; family Loliginidae; genus Sepioteuthis; species Sepioteuthis lessoniana. The sequence goes on from OY757905.1 coordinate 25,411,311, forward strand.
TTGTAGAATCACATATAAACCTGGTTATTAATGTGTGATTAAAAAAAGAATAGTTATTTAATAAGAGAAGACATTTTTTTTTGTAAAAGAAAAGATAAACTTGAGTTCTTTACGATTCCTTTCTAAGGAATATTTAGAATTATTTGGCCGTGCCCATAACCTATCAAAAAGAGTACTGGTTTGGTTCAAGTTATATTGTCAATCAAAATGTCATGTTAGTGTAAGGAAACATTTGAAGACATGAAGAAATAAAAAAAAATGGCTTCCTATCCAATATGAGAGCTCTCCCCTCTTACACCATCAGAGGGAGGATTACCCATGGTGCAGTGATTAACGTGCTTGACTGCGATATTGTGGAAAGCGAGTTCGAGCTCCATTTACGCTATTACGTTTCCTTTTGGATTAATAACGTGAGGGAAGGTATTAATCCCTTTATTTCCCACCAAACAGTCAATCTTTACTAATACAGCTCTTCTAAAAGGATGACGTTGGCAATATATAATCCACGAGTGTTGATATGCCATTAAACATAAAACTTAGGCTACGGGAAACAATGTTTTGGACTTTATATTATTCCCAGAAAGCATTAAATATTCATATTACGAAGTAGTGAGATGATGGAATTCTCCTATGTTGAAAACGGCATGGTCAACAATACAATCTTTTTTATGACTTCAATATTAAATATAAGATTAAGAGAGCAGGTCGTATATTCTTTATATTGTGAGCAGTAAAAAAAAAATTCATACAAAAACGCTGATGGTCACATGAACATGGTACTATTTACCCAACCCCTTCGCTCGGGCAGGATATGACACAAGGTCAATTTTTAAGCAGAGTTTAACAGGTTTGAATTCAGAGTTTTCCTTCTCCTAGACTAATTGCCTCACCATGGCTGAAGAACCTAGTCTGTCCTACTATTTACCCATAGCTGGAGGGAGAATAATTGGATTCATACCTTCCCCAAGGGTATTAGTGCTATGTGAAATACAATCAGTCTCGTCCAGTATTTGAACTCGAGTCGCCGTGTTCATTTCCCTACGACGATAACGACTACACCACGGGCACCTGAACATGGTAAATGAAATAATGTTTGTCTGAGTAAAAGAATAAAGCAATTTATCCATCTAATAAAATATGAGTTTATAGGTTAAAAGTATTGCAAATATAGACTGACATCGATGTGCACGCATGCAATTATCACCTACCTCACACAGTTACACGTGTAAACAATATATGATACTCTCTAGTTTTATTGTTGATATGCAAAAATTAATTTAAAACCAGAATCTCTGTGCAAGATATTTATGGGTGATATATTCTGTAACATTCTTACAACTGGTATGTAACATAAGTTGATTATTTAAGACTGTTAGAATGCATAAATAGCTCTGTGTGTGTGTGTGTGTGTGTGTGTGTGTGTGTGTGTGTGTGTGTGTGTGTGTGTCTGTGTGTGTGTGTGTGTGTATTCGTTTTAATATAAATACATTTGTACACATTTGAAAATACTAATTCATTATCGTCTTATTAATGCGGAATTAGAATTTAATGAGTATATTTACTTAAATTGATATGTACTACTACACAATTGTCAAATATACGGAGAAAAATTATTACATCATGACATGTATCTCTTAATATTCAGATTTAAAATAGGATTATAAAAATATACACCTGAATTCAGTGGAAAAAAACAATATCGAAACCTAAAGATAATTTTGTTCTCTATGTATACTTTTAAATATATAATAATCTGTTTGATATTGTAACATATCTCAATATTATTAATGTTATAGTCCAAGTAAAAACTGGCATTGTAACCGATTTTTCTGGTACATAGATTACCCTCACTCGATAATGCTTTCTTCTTTACCCTATTTGCGTCTGTAAGCTAAGTTAGAACTCGCATTTAATTACCAACAAAATAGAAAACTCACTATGAAATGCTAATGCGTCCAAATGTCGATATGTTCATCCACAAAGACATGCACCTTACACAAAGATATGCACTGAAAGGAAAACATTTTTTTTTTAAATATAAATTGCATTCACGCATAGATTAGCACTAGAGAAGGGAAATAACGCTTCTTAGCACAAGGAGATGACGAGCTATATAGACATGATTAAGCACACCCTGACATGAACTCAAAAATTGCTCATAAATATGAAGTGGAATTCATTTATTCTATACTTTCTGTAGGTGCAAAGAGATAGCAAAAAAATATTACCCCAGCCCCATACCCCTACTGAGGATAAAATTCTAGCAATAACACATTTAGATGAATGCCATCTTTCTTACATCTCTTAATTCGAGTGAGTTTATAGACCAAAATATATACCAGTCTATATATTTCAATATATGCATGTACACTATTTTCGGAGGCAGCAAGATGATCACTTTTTAACTGAGGCAAACTTCTCGAATATGTTCTGATTACAATATCAGTCAGTAAGCACGTTTTCTAGGATCTTAAAACTAGCTAGATTTTTTTTTCACCTATTACACATTCAATTGGCATACTTGAATTGTTGAATGAGAAATAATAACGAATATCTGCGTATTTAAATAAACAGATATGCATATGTTCAACTTCTCCCTCTCATTCCTTATAAACACCCCCATATATATATATATATACCAACCCCTCCGCTCGAGCAGGATATGACACAAGGTCAATTTTTAAGAAGGGTTTAACAGATTTGAATTAAGAGTCTTCCTTCTCGTAGACTAGATGCCTCGCCAAGGCTAAAAAACTCAGTCTGCCTACTATTTACCCATAGCTGGAGGGAGAATAATTGGATTCATACATTTCCGAGGAGTATTAGGGCTATGTGAAATGCAATCAACCTCGTCCAGGATTTGAACCCGTATCGCCGTGTCCATTTCTTACGACGATAACCATTACACCACGGGCATCTTCATTGCCCCCCACCCACAACACGCACACATATGTATATGTATATATAATAACGAAGTGTCTGTACAGACAGACATAGAGATAATGATATATATTAATATTTAAACTTACATTGAGGTAAATATATAAATTTAAGGTTTGGCCACTATTATTACTAGTTGGAAATATGTATTTGTACGAACATAAACAAATCAGAATATACTTTCTTTTGCTTATAACGTTTGTGTTTTAATCTGGAACATTTCTAATGCGGGATAAGTGCTTATGACAACTGTATGACATTTAAATCTTGTTAGAGTGAAACTTTTTCCTTTGTTAAGACACACAAAAATCCATAATAAACTTTTGTTTTAATGGTAGCATTCACGATATAAAAATCTGTGATGATAATAATCATTGTCTATATTTCCATCCTTGTGTAATTGATTAAAATCAAAACATACTTGCATGAATATCAGTTCTGTTCATTTCTCTACAATTTACTTCGAGTTATACAGATTATTTGTGTAGCGCATTATTATAGTTACATGAAACACATATAGAACGTGGTCATCTTCATATACAAAATGGCTGTTTATATCTCACCGTCCAGTGATCCAACCAAAAAAAAAAAAGCTGATCTTTCAACATATGAATTTCAAGAAAATCAAGATTCCTTCACTTGAAATATAAGAACAATAAAATAATTCAAAAACCCCTTTATGCTTTAGTTGACCATGAGTCATCTTGAGCCCAATCAGCAGTGGATGTAGTATACCCCAACTACATTTCTGCTGACTAGTAAGACCCCACCCACTGAGTCTTCTGGATTTAACTCTAAACTACATTTCATAGTGAGGCTCCATATCAGGAACTTGAGCTAATGCCGAGTACTCCTCCATTGCCATTATTCCCAGGTTCACTCTGACCAGTTATGAGGGAGCTTGTTAGGATCACATATAAATAGAATTAATGTACTAGACCTGAGACTGAACTGATTCTGATGATGAGGCTGTAATCATTTTGGTTGGTTTGTTTGTTTGTTATTTAAAGGCATATCAACCTTCTAGTGTTATCCAATGCCAAACCCATCTTTTTAGAAGGACAGTAGTGGTACTATTTAACACATAGATAGGAGGATCAGGGGGTTCATTCCTTTACCAAGGGTATTTGTTCGAAATGAACGTTATAGTGCGGTGGGAGTTCAAACTCACCTACTACGATTTGGCATCCCAGCGTTTTAGCCCTTACACCACGGAGACACCCCCGTAAAACGTTGGGAAATGTGAAGTACCCCATCATTGCCCTTACTCCAAGGCTCTCTCTGACCCAGAGTGATAGTACCTGTTAGGGTCCTGTCTATGAGTCAAATAGAACTATTTAATCATTGACTATACTGGAAAGCTTTTAATTTTTTGTAAACAAATGATTGATATTAGATTAAATTACTATTATCAGATAACAATGTTTGAAACTATTCACCCGTGAGCAAATGAATGAGTAATGTTGATTAGAACAATAAGAGTTAGATAGCAATACTTGAAATACAATTATTAGCGTTAAATAGCAATACTTAAAACCATTTGACTGAGTGTAAACCATAAATAGCAATACGTGAAACCATTTAACTGTGTGCAAACAAATGGGCTCTGTCTCGTTTAGAAATGTTACTAACTAATATAACTATTAAAATGATTTGGCATTAACTAACACAAAAGGTTTGATCTGGCATAAAACATAACCAAAACAATGAAATATTCTGATCTGATTTTAATAATGCGCGATGATTTTTTTTGATTTTTTTTTTTCATCTATTTAATCTTTGGGTAACCTTCGTTTTATTTTGAAATAGTATGAGGTTAAGAAGCATACGGTCAACGAACAACCCATAAACTGGAACCAGTATATACACTTTCAATTAAACGGAGACTCTTTGTCATATCGTTAGATATTTGGCAAAAATGTGACATCCTGTCATGCCACGATTACCGAAGTGGAAATGAGCGAGTGAGCATTTGTACAAAATATTTCCCATCACTTCCGCTCAGACAGTGATAAGTGTAAAAATCCTGCGTAACTCACACTGATGAATTACCCAGTTAGGTAATCAGATATGACAAATGAATATAACGTGGGGTCGTTTACAAATTGTTTTGTTTGTAGAACGACAAACGAAGCATTTTGGTTGGAAATTAGACGGCAATGAAAACAAAACAATTTCCAACCAAAATGCTTCGTTTGTCGTTCTACAAACAAAACAATTTGTAAACGACCCCACGTTATATTCATTTGTATATCTGATTACCTAACTGGGTAATTCATCAGTGTGAGTTACGCAAGGATTTTTTACACTTATCACTGTTGAGCGGAAGTGATGGGAAATATTTCTGTACAAATGCTCACTAGTCATTTCACTTCGGTAATTATCGTGGCATGACAGGATGTCACATTTTTGCCAAATATCTAACGATATGACAAAGAGTCTCCGTATAATTGAAAGTGTATATACTGGTTCCAGTTTATGGGTTGTTCGTTGACCGTATGCTTCTTAACTCATACTATTTCAAAATAAAACGAAGGTTACTCCAAGATTCAATAGATGAAAAAAAAAATGATTGGACTTTCAAAAAGCTTTTTCTTCCAGAGTTTATATTTGTGGGGAAGGAAGATGATCTCATAGAAACTATACTAACAATCACTTGTGAGATTAACATACAAACAAGCACAATAACATAGATAGTCAGTGGAACAGCAAGCATATTTACAAATATTCAGTGCTAGATGAAATTTCATCCTGCTTAACATTAAGATAGTTAAATAGTAGTTGTTTTGTTAGAAGTAATTATAAAATATCTAAACAGAATGAAAACATTAAAATAATTACTGAAGAAAAATAAAAGCGTTAAAAAGATCTATTTATTAAACAGTAGATTAATACATACTCTTTTGATGCATTTTATAGTGATATGAATAGTAATCTATATTCTTTAAAATATTCAAAAAGGCAATTTTATAACAATTTTACATAAGATTAGCACGGGTATTGAATATCGGAATAACGACTATATATATATATATATATATATATATATATATATATATATATATATATATATATATGTAAATTGTTGAATAAAAAAATGCAGTACATTATAAACTGTCAACAAATAATTTGTATACTAACAAAAATAGGTATAAATCAATGTATGGTTGAGCAATTATGCACAATGAGGTGTGATGCAAATAGACATAGACAGGTTTTTACAGGACAAAGCTAAATTTATCGTAAAACCTTACTCAAAGTGTACCCAATTGAGAAGAAAACTACAGATAGTGGGTTAGGTAACACATAAGCGAGTAGTTGTTCTCATGTAAGCATATATATATATATATATATATATATATATATATATATATATATATATATATAACAGAGAGACAGAAGGATAAAGAATGGGAGAGAGGGAGACAAATACGTTTTATCCTGTGTGTGAACATAAATGTGTACGTACATTTATACACGCACATATATACATATACACATGTGTGTGCGTGTGTGTGTGTGTGTGTGTGTGTCAAATTATGTGAATACAAGCATAGATGCACGAAATCTTAAAACATATAATGAAAATTTGGAATATGTATTTGCATTGGTTTATTTAGCCAACCAGTACACCACGAAATGGATACTACGTAAGATCAGGTTTTCAGCGGAGAACAGCTTGTTTAAGTTTAGGGATTTCCTTCTTTTAGAATGAAAACGTATCATTGATAAATAGTTCAATCTACCCTAGTATTTGCTCATGGCTATCTTCGTAAGTATAGAGGGATTTATGCCTTTCTTTTAATATATATATATATATATATATATATATATATATATATATATATATATATATATATATATATGTGTGTGTGTGTGTGTGTGTGTGTGAACGTATCATATTTCATATCCATAACCATCGAAATTGAAAGAACAACATTTATATATTGATGAATCAACGGAAAGTGACACATAGACATGTATTTAGATAGATATAGTTCTGGTAATAATTATTGGCATCCAGGAAATTTCAGTACACAATGTAAAATATCGCCTTCGAAATAAAAAACAAAAAAAGCAACAACAAATGTATCTAGTGCAACTGTCTTCGTCTATTGACATCTTATGGTTGATAAAGAACTCCAAAGGATAAAATAAGTTGATAAAAATTTTGATATTTTCTGTTTAGTTCTGCAGATATAGTAAAAATGAAAGGGTGCCAATAATGTTAATCAGGAAAGTAGATAGGCATACCACTAGATAGATATTAGAGTCTATCACAGTTGCCTTCATTTTCCCTACATTAGACCATACATAGTATACTCATCTAACAATGCATGATTATATATTATTCACCTGTAACCTTATTTTAAATGATACAATGGTGAAAAAAATTTTGTAGCCTAATTGCCTTATTGTATATATGTTCACACGTTTTGACAAAACTTTGAAGTGAACCCCCATCACATTTTTATTATGACGAATTAAAATGCAAAATAAAAAAGCACCCACCAATCAGAATTCTCAAAAACTTAAAAATCGACGAATTATTCTTATTGTATAACATTGCACAGGATTTTAGAATCATACACCTGCTTATGATGTGAAAACCAATTTGGCGGTGTGTTTGTATATTTATTATGACGTTTTATGCTGATTATATATATAACACAACAAACTGCTTAACGCGTATTATGTCTTTCTTTCGGATTCTTTATCCATATATGTATTAACACATTCTCCAGATATGGGATAAATAGTACCACTAGAGTCCTTCAACAATGAAGGCTTTCCCCATTAAATAACTTCCTGAAGTTGATATGCCATTAAAAACGAAACTAAACCATATATTCATCCACACTTCTTTTCATAATGAATAACAGTTTCATAAACCCAGAGAGAGACAGAGAGAAAAATAATGAAGGTCCGAGAAAGGTTCTTGTATTTCTATAATTTTCTAATGTGGTATCACATTTGTACGATTATTGAGTATAATAGTCTCCATTATAGATATCGCTGAAATATTTTGTTTACAAAAGCAACATTACTACACGTGAGCTGCCTAGTTAGTCCTTCATTTATTAACAATGTACAAATATCGTGCTTGTTTTGAAATAAAGAACAAGACTAAAGATTTGCATATATGTATAAAAAAATCGAACTGATGCACACAAACGTATTTTGTGAGAGATGCTTAGGCAGCTTCAGTTGTAGGTGCATTCACAACAACAGACATCAATTCTTAAAATATCAGCAATAGTTACAGAAAAAAAAAATCTCGTAGTAATTTAGTAAACGTATTGAAAAATAATTGATGATATTTTAAGAAAGGACAGATAAAAAATGATGAAAAGAAAATCAAAAGAAAAACTATTTCCTCGTCCGAAATAACTGATGTCAAACCCAAACATTTTTTAGTCTAGTGATATGTGTAGTAAGTATAATAGAATCTCTAGAGATTTATGTAGAAATTAATACAATCATTTTTGACAACGGTAAAGAATACACCAACTGAGATTACCCTCTGGAGAAGATAAGTTTGTAAATGTATTTTTATTTTATTTTTGAAAAGATGGAGACATATATATTATTGATCTTTTAACCATGATGTTGAAGCTTTCATTTTCATCAAAATGTTATTAGCTCATTAAAAAAAGTCAGTATATCATCTGTTTTTTAACAAACAAAAAAAGACACTCAAATCCTTAGCTTCCTTGAAAGATGATCTATAGGGAATTAGAATCTTGGACTTTTAGTATTCTATTTTTAAAGCTCAAAATAATATGCAAAGTTCATATTATTTAAAATGTCATATAAAAGAATGTATACTTCTTTCGTCTATTTCTCTTTCTTAAAATTTGTCTGCTAATAGTTGTTTTGCGATCAAACAACAATAGTTTTATATATATATATAAGATTTGGTATTAAATTATTCACAATGGCTGATATGCCATTAAATAATATTCAACTAACCAAACAGCGTTTTTCTCAAACTTGTTCAAGTTAAAAATAAGCAGGTCAGGTAAGTAAGTCTGTAGCTTGTAGATTAAAATCATCTAATTAATGCATCATAAATGTCTCTCATAATAGAATTAACCAAGCATTTTTTTCCACCAACCCTTTTCTTCAAAAATTGTAAAGGAAAAAAAATTAACAACTTTGTTCAGATATTAACGATGTGTCTCGCTGTGGCATTTGGATACGTTTTTCTTCATACATCCTTATACGGTCAAGTGAAATGAAAAAAAAAAAAAAACGAAATGAACTGAAAAGGTCCAAATGAAAATACATTTGACCAAAATCTTCATGATAGAGTTTCTTGCAAATGTACTTCACGCGGTAGCGGTTGGCGTTCAAGCGATATAAAAAGCAGGATTCAGAATATTGATTTTCATGGCAGCAAACATATACTCCTTCAGAAAACTAGTTCAAATCAATCTGTCTCCCTCAGTTTGACTATGACTGTAAAGCAATTTGCTATAAGGTTGTCTTGCTGGCTATTTGCAAATGTCAGATATATATATATATATATATATATATATATATATATATATATATATATATATATATACACAGACATACACCTGTCCTTGCATCTGTCAGATTGCACCTTTGCGTCGAAATAAAAGAGATAGGAACAGGGTATAGCTTCATCCCTGAGGCAAAGACGGATGTACTTTTGGGGGGAGAAACCTGCTTTACAATTATATGTGTTTAACAAGCACACCAGCACACCTTCGCACACACGAATGTATACACAAATTACATACGTTTTTATGAATGTGCTTATATAACTATTTACTGATCGATTTCTTTTGTTCTCTCTTCTCACACACGTAAGCAAATGCATCAGGAACACAGATAGAGAGACAGGCAAATAGGTAGATAAGCATTCATGCATACGAACACAGAGTGTTAGGCAATGGTAATAATTAGCCTTATTTTTGTATAGACTTTATGAATTGTAATTATCTAAAATGAAGGAATTCAGCATTCAACACATTTTTATCTGATAGTAGCAATTTAATTTAACTTCAAAACTTTTAATATAAAACTTTATGTAAATAAAGTGAAAAACAATGAAACTTCTTTGTTGCTGTTTTTTTTTCCAGATAAAATGTGAAATGTGTTGAATAAACTAATACTTAATTATGAGTTTTTAAGTGCTCACGTGCCAGAGGTCAGTAGGCTAATAATCATTTACAGAAAAAAAATTAAAAAGTTCTTTCATTAATCATTTATGAGGATTGATCAATAGGTTTTTTTTGTGTAACATGTAGTGATTTGGCAAAATCCCACCTGCGTTATGCTCAGGTTATGAGGTTAATATTAGCCACTTCATTATTACATTTAAAAGATTATGCTGAAAGAATGACAATAAAAATGTAAAATAATTGCATTTTTTAACACCAAGCTGCTGATTTCTTGATGTTCTTAAGTAGTAATTTACTAAAACTCTTGCTCAAATGTGACACAAGGCCGTATAAATTGGGCACCCTATGATACTCGAACTCAGTCGTGAAGTCTTGCTAGTCTGGCTTGTTAACCATTACACTACCCGAGACACCTATGGTGTTCCTAAGTATTTTCTATTTTCATTTGACATGCATTCTATTGAAAATTTCCATTTTATTACACGAGAGGTACTGAAAGATGTTTGATTTAAAAAAAATAAATGACTATTTCTAAAATTTTTCATGGATTCATTTTCGGTGGGTTTAAGAAAATTGACCTGAGAGGCAATGTGCCAAATGTGGGGAACATTGGAAAGAATATATGAAATAAAATGTACGTTATATGACACTATGTACTTCTCTTATTAGTTTAGGCATGAACTTTTCTGCATTCCCATGTAAGAAAGATAATAAACGTACCATAATTTCTCAAGATAATAAACAAAGGGTTTACCGAAAATGTATTCCAGAGCATGGTCAAAACCATAAAACTCCTTACAATTAACCTGCTTTCCCTACCGCTCAAATATAACATTTGGGGATAAGAAGAATACATGATTAGTTTTATCACATAATATTAAATATCTTATGTCGACATAAAAAAGTTCCTAAGTTTTTAAATTTTAAAGTTCCTCAGACTGAATAAAAGACACTATCCGTGCCACTCATTCAAACCTTTAAGTAGACGCTCTCTCACACGTCTGAATTACTCGGAAAGCACGAATAGTGGCTATAAATAAGCATACATAACTTATATTCAAAAGGGTGAATGCTAGAAAAATAGTCTGTTAGATCCTTTGAGTTGTAGAGGGAGTGATTCTTGCAGGTGAACCGGTATCATGGCTTTGTACATGACTGAGTTATGCTTAACAGAAAATTGTTTTGGGTCAGTTTAATGAAATTGTCACGTATTTCACATGACTACAAACGGATGGTATAGCAGATCAAGAATCAACACTGAATGATAAGTTTTAAATTGATTCTTGTATTCATAAGTATGGGTACAACACAGTCTCCTTTCTATTTACATCCAATTATGGAACAATGATCTATTTCATAAATATCAAAAATATGCTAGTCCTGTATATCTCATTGTCTTTTCCTATGTACCTCTCGACTTTTCCTCGTGTGTGTGAGAGAGAGAGAGAGAGAGAGAGAGAGTTTTAGTAAGTAGGTGTGTGATAGAAATGTATTTATGCACACCTGGATATATGCATGTGTATATTAAAGTACTGCAATTATTAATTCTGATACGTCATTTTAAGTTATTCGCTACAGATTCAGGTATCAAAGAATACCTACAGATCAAATGATCGATCGACTTTTCTCTGTCCCTCAGTCAGTCTGTCATATTCCAGTTTCTTCCTCTTTCTTTCCTTTGAATTTTCTATATCTATCGATACAAGCACACATACTTACGCACATATATACATCTATATATTAGTTTTCACATATATACACTGATTCCTACAAACTTATAACTTGCTATTTAAAAGTTGTTAATATCCTTGGGTAATGATGTAAAGGCGTCTTCACTTTGGTATGTTAGTATTATATCGAACGAGGGTGGAAAAATCCCATCATTTATATCGTCCGATTCAAAATACGTGCCTGCGTCATTTGAAATTCATTTGAATTATATATATATATATATATATATATATATGCGGGTATGAAATGTGTGTATGGGTGCATCAACAGAGTCTGGAGAAATGATATTCGTACAACAGCAGTATTATTATGTTGAACATTATATACATTTAATGGCTCTAGGTCATTTATTCTTGGTCTGGTCGTGAACTTTTCACCATCTCTTATGTGTGTGCATTTACGTGTATTTGTCTGTGAGAGTGACATATGGAACTGAAAACGTAAGGATTTGATCGAACAACATTATAAACACACAAAATTAGATCTAAGTCGTCATGTAAGTATAAAAACAACTGCCGATTTTTTCTTTCATTTGTACACACGCACGCGCAATATATATATATATATATATATATATATATATATATATATATATATATATATATATAAATACACACACTCACACATATACGTACAAACATACTTATATACATATATACACACACACACACATATATATATTTGATGACAGGTATATAATTAAATGTGACCATAGATTGATATTTGAGATAAAATCATGCTCTGGATGCATATATAAAGCACTTGATGTGTAAAAGCTGAGCCGCACAAATCACGATCACACATGATGTAATTCTCTCATAAGTACTTCAAGTAGTTTTTTTTTTTTTATTACAAACTTTTCCTTGTATCAAAAGTATCGTTAATTATCAGAATATCTGTATATACTAGTCTATCGACGTATGCATTTCATAACCTCTAGGCATTCATCTCTGCTTATAATGAAAATATTAGAGAACTCACTGTAATGCTGGTGCATCATTTATATACAAATAAAATAACATTTTTCTTCAAGAGTCTATTATACCAATAAGATAAAGTAGTGTTTAATGGAAGATAAATATTTTCAATTACATTTTATTGGATATTTATCCAATATCATTAATTTAAATTGGACAAACATATGTAAAAAGTCTTTGAACCATGCTTAATGTTAATTTACATGCAGAATATGTGTGTATAATCACGTCAGCTATGCCATATCTCATATTTGCATACACAGAAATACACAAACACACACACATATATATATATATATATATATATATATATATATATATATATATATATATATATATATATATATATATAAAATGAGACGTGTGCAAAATTAAACTGTGCTAACTAAAAAACCAACAGATGTACACACATAAAAACAGGTGTGTCTGTTTGTGTGTGTGTTCGTTTGTTGACATTCTACAATCATAAAACAAAGTTCCATGTATGCGAGTAGTTATACTATAACAAATTAATATGTACATGTTTCGTGAACACGTGGATATCATACATTTGTACTCGAAAGGAAAGTCATATTTTCTATCTATCTATATTAGTAAACATGCATTTTATTTAAGCAGCGTTATTAGTTTCTGAACGCTTGCATTTCTGAGAGAGAGAGAGAGTGTGAGAGAGAGAACAGGAAAGTACCTGCGAACAGTGTGTTTGGGTGTTTTTGAGCGAGATTTTGTATGTGCCTGTGTATTTGTGTTTTTATACGTGTGAGTATTAGTATGTAAAACTTTGCAGAAAAGGATACGCAAGGACAGTCAAAACATTTGCCAAATACCCAGCCTAATTCGATAGATTTTTGACACCTACATTCACTGACTGACTTTACGGAGAAATAATACATTTCGGTTGATAACGATTACAATATCAGTATTTGTTTTTACGAGAACAAAGAGGCATGTATTTGAATCTTAATCGACCAGTATCATTTACCAAAAACTACAGATTTTAAAAAAGAAATTACAGATCGTCCCAGGTTTAAAATGAAAATAAAAATATATAATGGTTCATTACTACAAGACACAAGGACACACTAATAAAATTACACACAAACATACGCAGACACGTACGTGTGTGTGTGTGTGTGTGTGTGTGTGTGTGTGTGTGTGTGTGTGTAGAGAAGATGCATCTTATAGTTATATGACCTCAGTGAACATTTGAGGAGCTTTCATTAGAATTTATTTAAGAAATCTACACATAAAAAATTAAGGTTCCCGCAGAAATATATATATATATATATATGTGTGTGTGTGTGTGTGCTTATGTCGAAACAAAACTTTTATAATATGTGTAGATTTTATAATGCATGTATATCTCATGAAACCTATATCGATATTGATTCAATACTTGGTTACTAAAACTATATATATATATATATATATATATATATATATATATATACTCATGCACCTCTTTAAACCTGAGTGTATTTTTGCATCTATATATTAAGGGTAATTTCATTGATGGTAATAATTTTGTACTCTTTCATTTTCTTTCTAAACCTGACCTACCTATCTGTCATATATTCGTATAATATATCACATAAAACTTCTTTAGTGGCCTCATTTTAACATTATATATATATATATATATATATATATATATATATATATATATATATATATAGACACCTTTTATCAGTTCCTGAAATAATACATTCATGTACATATAATTTTCAAACTTCTATCATGCAGAAAAGAAATATAAATATTTTAAATTTCATATTTGAAGAAAAACAATCCCAGAATTTAAAGGAACATATCTAAACGGTTTTATTCATAAAAAATGTACAGAAAATATAAATTTCCCATTTTTTTTAACCTTCATTTGAACAAATTAAACAAAGGAAAAAAGCAAAACATCAACATATTCAAAACCATATATATATATATATATATATATATATATATATACACAAAGGTGTATATTATTTCGGTATATATATATATATATATATATATATATATATATATATACAAACGTGTATATTATTTCGGTATATATATATATATATATATATATATATATATGTATGTATGTATGTATATGTATGTGTGTGTGTGTTTTAATATTTACACACACTCATATTTACATAATGGTGGGCACACACATACACACATATATATATATATATCACCTTGATGAATTATACTCATTTATAAGAAAATGCATGCCAACTCACCGATATCCTAGAGTAGGATGTAAGCCAAACATACTTTGTTAGATCAAAATCCTCCTTCTCTCCTCCCATATCTACCTGTCGTTTTCGTCGGTATCTACCTGAACCCTTTTTGTCGGATTTTGCCTTAACTGTATCGTTGTCATCGTCGCGAACTTTACCACTTTTCAGTTGTGATTTATAAAATCCGACCACTTGCGAGTGATTTTTTTTCATCGCAATCCGTTTGGACGGTGATATGGGTTCGATCTTCACATCATTACCGTCTTCATCCTCGACAAGTCGAAATTCAATCACCTCCCGCTTCGAAACGATTCCGCGGGGTGTATTATCTTGCAGGTGTCTAAGTTGGTTTTGTGTAATCCACGTTCCAGCCAAAAGGACAATAACGAGAGAAACAATAAGAACATAGAGGACTCGGATATGCATACGAAGTTGGGACTCTAAGCTACTTGAAGCCATGATTTCTTTGAGAATTAATTTTCAAATATCGGCCACTTTCCTTAGAGTAGTAGATATAGCGATAAATATAAGCAAATTTCCTTTTGAATTGATTTGTTTATATATATGTATATATAAGAAATCCTTTATGTACTTGTATAAATATATACATATATATTAGCTTATTAAAAAAAACAACAACTTTTCCTTCGTTTTTTCTTCTTAGATTCTGAGTATAATTTGTGCAATTTTTTTTTAAATTTTAGAATTTACTAAATATCTTTTCTCACTGGTAAAAAATAGATGCGCCTAATTGTACACCTCACTACATTGCTTGATGCAGGCGTGACAGAAAATCACGGAACCGCATAACTTTTTTTTCTTTTATGTGTATGTGTGTATGTGTATGTGTGAATAGGTAAATTGCAACGCGAATTTTAGTGTAGAAAGAATAAACAATGTGACGCTCCGCGGAGCGAAGAGCCAGCCCTGCGATCTTAACGCAACTGAGTCGAAGAAGCCGGGCTTCTCTGCACAAGTGACTGTACGAAGGAAGGTACGGAACGAGCGAGTGAATGAGTGACGGAAGAACAGAGTAGAGAGAGTAACGGAGGAGGAGAAAGAGAATCAGGAGGAGGGTGCGATAAAAAGAAAGACTCACAGGGGGGAGGAGGAGGTAAGGTAGACAGCAGGCCTGGGAAAAACAGTGAAGGAGAAGTAGATGGAATAAGTAGAGGGTGTAGATCGTTGGCAGGTTGGGTAAGGCCAGAGGTAAACCAGCTGAAACGGTTGTTAAACGAAGTTACAGAACGAGGAAGAAAGAAAAGATGAAAAAAAATATAAAAGATTACGTGTAAGAAAGTATACGACTCAATGAAGAAAAAAAATGAAAGGATGTCTAATGAAAAGCATCAACAAGATATATGTTAAAAAATATTCAAAATAAATACAAGCCTAGAAAAAGACAAAAAAAAAAATTAGGACCTAAATTAAAATATATCGCGCAAAGTCACTAACTGAACGATTAACTTTCCAAGAGGAAGTGTGATGAGAGTTTATCAATTGTTTTTCGGAAGATCCGAGATATTTAGCATCAAATTTTGGGGGTTCTTTGCACGGAATGTTACCATTTCCTGGTAAACCAGCAGAAATGATAAAAAAGAAAAAAATATATATAAAGCAAAAAGTAATCTGGGAAATATGAATACAACCAAGGCATGAAGTAAACAATTTGAAAGATATATAGTATTCAAAGATTTAAGGAAGAAATATAAGAATACAAATAAAGAAAATGTCGACGTGTGGAATAATTAATGAGGGAAACAATTGGATACATTGAAGATGCTTCTCTCGTTGATAAAAAAAAATGCTTATCAGATGAAGCACAAAAGTCGGTATCTTGATACGTAGTTATTTGTAGAATATGTATTAACAGCATCGCATTTAACTTGTAGCAGGGTGACGGGTGTTCACAACTTTTTTAGATAAATTGACAATGACCGATATTAAGATTAGAGCTAAATACTGGTGCATAAAACCAGTATATATATATATATATATATATATATATACCAGCGTGGATTATTGCTTGCTTATTTCTAAGTATATCTAGATATATACTTTAGATTATATGACTGTGTATGTATACACACACACATACAGAAATATATATATATATATATACACAAATCTCTCTCTCTATTTATTTATCAACATTCATGCAAAAACATCTATCTTTATTCACACACATCTGTACATGCATATAAAGAGAGATACACACACGCATATATACTCACATATCTTTATTATATCTATGCACACAGCTATGTGCATGTTTCTCTCACTCTCTCTATATATTATATATATATACGCACATAGGTACTCACATCTCTCTCTCTCTCTCTATATATATATATATATATATATATGTATAAGTTAATTCAGTCGGCTGACCGTACTCCTTTCCCAGCATTGCTTCACTTACACTTGATCCGTACTTTATAATGCTGAGTGTTAAGCAAGTTGGTTATAGATACAGTTTGCTTACGATAGATTAGTTGAGTACAAGGCGGGCCCCTTTATTGTCCGCCAAATTTCCAAAGTGATCGGAAATGAAAAGAAATATTGATGGTTACTTTAAATGTACTTGAAAATTGAACTGAGGGTCTAACCCCCACGCATAGACTCATATGTCTCAAATATATGAATCCATTAACTGCTTTTTACGCTCATAACAATACATTGTAATATTTTAAAAATGTCATTAAAATATGAGATGTGGCGTTTAAATGAATTGCAGTCAAAGGGAATTCCCCATAAACCTTCGTTAGCTCCTCACTCAGTGACAGGCAAATAAATATTTTGTACATAGAGACACACACACACATTCATTTTTTTGAGTTTTGTCAACGTATGGATATATGTATCTATAATCTTGTATCCTCGTGTGCATCAACGTATGGATATATGTATCTATAATCTTGTATCCTCGTGTGCATAGAGCTATATAAATATGTACATATAATGCACGCTATGCATGTGCTTAGACTTATGTAGTAATTTACTAAGCTTTTTGCTTTTTGCGAATAAATGGGGCACCTAATGAGACTCGAACTCACTCTTGTAGGTTTGCTAGATCAAGCTTGCTAACCATTGCACTACCTGAGGCGCCTTACGCAGTTGGATAGATAAGTAGTAGTTTACTTAAATGTAATGTGAATTAATATATGATGTTTCACAGTGAAATGTTTTATTTGTATGATTCATAATGAAGAAAAAATCTCAGCTCATCGAGAATTAGTGTATGTTGAATGATAAATATACATTTATTAGAATAAATGTCACTTTGATTAGTAGAATGCAATAATTCTTACTGTACTCGGGTACACACACACACACACACACATATATATATATATATATATATATATATAGATAGATAGATAGATAGATAGATAGATAGATAGAGATTTATGTAATGAACATTATGATTTATGCTAATATGCAGTTAGATGTATAGTTCCTACTTTATAACCCAAAAATTTTTTACTTGTCTTTTCCAGCTATTAACTCAAAAAATATTAATAACTGGCGCTGCCTGACTCGCAAAAAATTATTCAAAATTCTACAGCAAGTATAAATATAAACAGGAACACACTTTCGTTCATCCGAGAAATTCATGGATTTCTTCATATTTGCGTTAAAAACTTCCTTAGACCTGTATCACACTGAACAGACACGTGTAATCGCGACTGTGCCTGTACACAAAACAGCTGTTTTTCTGTGAAGTTTACTATCTCGTACATGTTCTTGACTAAAGCAGAACTCAGGGTTTCGCCTTGTGTCAGATTTGGTGTAAGCCTGCTCTGCCAAGTATGAATTGGTGCAAATTCTTTATATAAGCTTTGGTAATTCAGCATATTCATTTGTTTATATATATATATATATATATATATATATTATGCGTATTTATTTACAAGTCTTTATGTTAGTATGTAAGGAATCATTAGTTTGTAACTTCTTACTTAAAATCATTTTGGTAGTTCAGAGGTCAAGCGTAATTTTTTTTAGTAAATAATTACATATTCCTGCAGCTTTCGATATATGTATTGGAAATTGCATAATAAACATGGATTTTTATCTACTAATTAGACGAATAAAAGTTAAGATTATATTATTAATTAATAACTATTGTGGAATAAATATATATGGTGAGTTTAACTACGTTAATGAATGTGCCATTAATTTTCTTGTATTTACATTTTGGCATTCTGTCAAATCATCCCTATCAACAGTGCAGCCCAACAGTATCGACAAGTACAACACTAACAATGATCTTATAAAATCTTAATTTTTGATTAAGTGAACGCTAATTCGATATTTATTTTTTTCCATTGAAGTATAATCCATTCAAACGGATATTATTAGGATTTTTCATTACTAAAATCTACAGTAGTAATAATGAAATCCGATATCTCCAAACCTAAAAGTTAAACTGAATTAAGATATATAAGTGGAGTATTAATTTTTTGGTTAGTGTTTCCTATCTATAGACTCGGTAATATAAAAAACAATAATATAGATTTTGTTTGAAAAATATTCATTTGTAAACAGTAAAAACCTGAAGTATTTGGTTGAAAGGAATCTTTTTTATCTAAATGATTACAATAGCGTACTAATTTATCAGCAATACGGTATTTCTATCTGTTACTTAGCTTCTGAGAGTCCAAATTAAAAAAAAAAGGTTATACACTTTTCTAGTGTTATATATGCGAAGTTTGCCTGACCAGGAACATCATTAACGTCCAAAAGAGTGTATATATACTCAAGGTGTAATGATTAACTTCGAAGGAAATGGATATGAAGTCTTGAGTTCAAATCCTGGATGAGACCGTCTGCCTTTCGCATGACACTAATATTCTTGCCAAATGTATAAACCCAACAGTTCCCTCATCAGCAATAGGTTAAAAAAATTGTGCTGTCTAGGCTCTTTAAAATAGTTTTTGAAGAAGTAAAACATAATTTGAAAATGCTATTATGTAGCGTTTTACTCGTACTGAATGGTTGGGGTATATATATATATATATATATATATATATATATATATACGCCTATAGGAAGGGGTTGTGGTTTTTGCGTATTTCACGTAGAGGGACAAATCTTCTAGCAGGGTGCGGGACCAATATTTTATGAAACCTATAGAGACTCCCCTCAGCACTTTGTAAACTTACAGTGCTTGTGGGCGCCGATAAAATCCCTCCACTTGCGTTTGATATTATCACATTTAATATTAGACTTTGTGAAGTCAAAATAGCCCTCAGTGCATGGATAAGTTTCCATCTAAAAGGTACTTCATCTTTTATTTACCCTGAGTTCAATATGATGTTAAAAACATGCGTTGAGCCAGGCTTTTGTGCAAAAGAAAAGAAAAATCAAAAGGTGTGATGACTTTCTGTCTGAATCTTTTTCGAAAACACAATTTTCCCCTCTCCCTCAAAACATATCCGCCTGTCTGTTGTGCGTTCTCGCCTATGCACAGATACATACTCAGGAGAAATTAGTCTGAGATAAAGCACAAGCAGTAAGTTCTGCATATATTGTTCTAACGAAATGATATAGTTCATTATCACGTTAAAGGATAAGCACCTCTCTCTCTCTCTCTCTATATATATATATATATATATATACAGCACACATATATATATATATATATAAATATCGATATAAAAGAAAAACCTTTAAAAGTTACACATTTTTCTTAAAACATTTATTTCGGCCCTAATTTTTTTAAATGCTAAATCTGTATCTTCACTAAAAGGAATATATACATATTCAAAAAGTATATCATTCTATTTATCGAAACATGTACCAGTCTGTTTATATATGCAAGGATATACACATGTACGCGTACACACATCTAAATTCGCAGGTGTACGCATCCATTCATCCGTGTATATAAGTGAATATTCATTAAACACATGAAACGAGCTTGCATATGATCACATTTAATAAGAAAAACACACACACACACACACATATATATATATATTGTCATCCACAGACAGATACGTTTCGTTCTATCAGAACTCATCAGTGTGGCTAGACAGTATCTCCCCGTAGCTGGGATCGAAACCCGGTTGACTGAAACACCAAGCCAAGCTTCTAACCATTTAGCTATAAGGAGAAATTAGCTACGAAGTACATTTTTAAACGGTTATGAATCACAATAAGTATTGTTTTACATACATCCGTTCAAACGGCCGCCGAGATCTCAATTCAAATACGAAGAGACTTGCAAAGGCGCTAATGGCAACACGATTACTTCTTCGCTAGAGAACTCAACCCTACGGGGGTAGGGGAGTATATATATATATATATATATATATATATATATATATATATATATACTCATATTAATCTATCATTCACTAATGTACTTGATTTTGCGTACTTCAACATTATATATATATATATATATATATATATATATATATATATATATACACTCACAGTTCAATTTCAGCACAATTACTCTCGTGCTCATCTATCGAAAAATAAAAAAAAAACGGAAGGGAGACGTTGACTAATCAGCTTGATATTATATTAATTCATTAAGGCTTATTAATTGTATACATAATGACGAAAAGAAAAAAATAAGTCCAAGTGAAAGAAATGTATAAGAGTTTCCTCTTTAAAAAGGCGAAAGATTAAAAGCTTCCCACAAAATCGAATGAGTGATTGACGAATAGAGTTTGAAGAGAAAGATACCAGTTGTGGGCAAGAGTGACAGGGCGGGTGATACCTTACGTCATGTGACGAAAACTTTTCGCCAATGACTTATGAGTGCGAGTTGGTGAAGGTGAAGATAAACTGAGTGGATAGGTGAAGGTAACAAGCAGCGAAAGGCGACAGACGAAAGAAGTGAGCTCGCCTGCTGGGCGCAACCACACACAAACACAGAATGCGGGAATACAGACAGAGAGAAAGAATGAAAGAATAGTGGATTCGAACGATCGAACGAATGGAATAAACGAGGACCTATTCTACACAGACGATCAGTCATGTCTGTAAGGAAAAGGAAAAAAAATATTAAAAAAAAAAAAAATTAAAATTTGGGAAATTGCACACTCACGTACACACTTCTATGTGTGAATTTAAAATTGAAGCTATTATTTATCAGTCACTTTAGTCTGAGATACAGAAACATATATATGTATATAACATACAATGAGAAAAAAAATTCTTAATTTAAAGAAAAAAAACTGTAAAGTCCTGTATTGACTGTACACTCACATATTTTTCATTCCAAACTAAGTCTCATTTTCGTTTGTAGTTATTTTACTCGTGAAAAGAAAAAAAAAACATCGTTCTATTCCTTATCTAGGTGTCAATAAATCGTCTATAATTTCAGAGAGAAATTACCCTCAGACACATATACACATATATATGTGGAGAGACAGAGAGAGAAAGATCACAAAATTCCAGTATTTGATAATTCTTTAGGGTCAAACCGCTATATGGTTTGTTTTATTATATATATATATATAATTCATCTTTAAGAAATTTCTATAACAATTCTGCCACCACATTTGTTTGATAAGCGTCTTCCGTATTCATACAACATTGCCAGCACAGTTACCCCCCCCTCTCTCTCTCTCTCTCTGCGTAACAAAACTTATTTTTCTTTATATACTCTTGCTTATTTTTGTATATCAAGGAATTGCCTATCTCACAAAAATATTGAGTTGTGTTTAATAGTTTTTAACATGTTTTCATTATCCGCTCGGATGTTCTGCTGAAGGAATCCCCCAATTTATCACAGGATATACTCATGAAGTGATATGATCTTAAATTCACTTTCCTGTGCACAATATCCACTGAAGACAATTTCTTATTTGCATTATAAGAAGAAGTTTAAAATGAAAATCCTTCATAAAGATACAAAGAATGTCAAAATGTGCTTTCTTTATGAAGAATTTCATCAGTGGAATTATGCGCATTCAGGTGTGTAGGTTGGCCACATAACTAGCTAAATATATCTCTACCTATCTATCAATATATCTCTCAATCCTGTTTATATGCAAGATGAAAAAGAGAGAGTGAGAATGCGCAGGATCTGTGACAAAACCAACTGCTATTTTCACATAAAGCTTTGTATAATTACTGAAGTATGTGATGATACAAAATTATAATATTGCAGATAGAGTAATATGTTTCAAAAATTAGCATCGTATTCTTAGTTCATTGTGGTAACTTTACTGAAATGCGCATTGTCAGTTACCAGGATACACACACGCATAATATATAAGTAAACTGACAACGGTTCGAAAGAATAAAAAAAATACTTTTTTTAAAAAAAAGTCAAGAAATGTTTCTTGCTTTGAAAAAAGTTACCAAAACAATAGTATAACAACGGTACGAATAGTTTTTAATAAATTCTAAGAAAAATTAGCAACATCATTTTACCAAAATTATCCCATCTGGCATGTATTCATACAAAGTTAGTTGATTTTAAATGGTATGAAAGAAGTCACAGGCAGAAAAAAAAGGAAAACTGTAACTCTTAACAAAAATATACATTTTATATTTTGTTATAGCAAGTATAGAATGGTTATTGATACTTTAATAGAAAAAATATATTTAATAAAGGCAAAGATATGATTTTAAGATATGTCGAAAAGGTTCTTCAAATAACTGTGAAGGGAACATACGAGAGTACGGAAATATAATTTGAGGCAGAAGATTTATGCTGGCTGATTATATATATATATATATATATATATATATATATATAAAATTACACACATACTCAAACGTATGCAGAATACATGCATATACACAAAAGCGTTAACGCATATTTTCGTGTACAGATATATTCATAGATATGAATACAGCTGTAGGCTTGAGTCTATAAAGGAAACACACACACACACACACACACACACACACACACACACACACACACACATATATATATATATATATATATATATATATATATATATATATATATATATATATGTATGTATACACAAACATGTACATATATGCATAAACACGTTATCAACATAGGTGTACATATACACAAACATCTGCATATGACAATTTAAATAAATGTGTATACATATATACAGTCACACATACCTATATATATATATATATATATACACTGACATATCTACATAGATAAATATATGTTCGATTATATATAAATAAATGTTTGTGGGTAATATTTTTGTGTAGACATATATATAACATTTTGAGTCCGTATGCGTATTATACAAACTCATGCACACACACACACATATATATATATATATATATTTATATATATATATTACACATTTCTATGTACATAATCATAAATAGATCTACACATTATACAATCATATAAAAGTTTGCATCTATTTATACATATATATTCACATATATATTCATTTATCATAATAAAATGGTAGATTATTCATAAGACTTTATATATAGAAAAACAGGTGTACAATTATCAATATATGTATACGCCCACACACACACACACACACATACATATATATATATATATATGTATGTATGTATGATACACACTGATATGTTCACGCATATGTACATATATCCATCTATATGCAAATATATATATATATATATATATATAAACCCTCAAATACTTATATATAAACACAGCCACATACTCAGAAAAAAATACATATAAACAAAAATAAATGGTATATATATATATATATATATATATATATATATATATATATATATATATATATATATACACTCACACACAAATACATATCTTTTTATCTATGCAAATACACTCGCATATATATATATATATATATATATATATATATATATATATATATATATGCATGTGTGTGTATTCAAACAAATTCATATATATATAATACACAAACACACACACATATATAAGTATACATATACCTAGATATCCCTCCACTTCCCCCTCTCTCATATATATATATATATATATATATATATATATATACTCATTGGCCAAATCGGCTGTGATAGCAGAATATACTAACTGCTTATCTGCGTAGGGAAAATCCTTCCAACGAGTGTCCTGGAAATTATACTTAGCAATGTAATGGTTAGGCTCCAGTTATGTTGGAGCTTTTGGGGAATATGGAGTACCCCTTCATTGCCATTGATCGCAGGTTCATGTTGGCCTAGAATAGTAGCACATGGTATGGTCCTGTGTATGGGTCAAAATGAAATAAACTCTGAACTTATGCTAAACTGAATTGCTTGAACTAGAACTGATTTGACGTCCAACGTACTGATGCTCAACTGAATTGTTTGAAATGGAATTGCTTTTTCATGCTGAATAGAATTGTTTGAAATGGAACTGTTTTTGATACTAAAACTGTACTTGCACTAAATCGAATTATTTTAAATAGAAATGTTTTTGACTATTAAACTGTGTACTTATGAGTTGAGATGCTTGAAACAGAACTGTTTATTTGTAAAATAATAGAATTGGCATTAAATAACCAACAGAAGTAGATATACCATTAACAAACCACCAAAAACAAACACATACGTACGCCCACACACATGTATATTCGCACGTATATGCTGATATCTATCAATCTATCTCTCACTCTCCATATATAAACATATTTACATATACTTCTTTATATACATCTTCCCTTCTCTCTCTCTCTCTATATATATATATATATATATATATATATATATATATATATATATATATATGTATATATATATATATATATATATATATATATATATATATATATATGCTAACGCATGTGTATATATAAACACATATAATTTTGCATGTATATATATATATATATATATATATATATATATATATATATATATAAAATGTTCACACATGTACATATATCTATCTCTACACAAATCTCTCTCTATATGTACATATATATATACACACACACCCACATATACATATAACTGTATATATCTATCAATATATATGCACACACATACATCTATATGCACTCGTGTAGATATATAAATACATATTCTCATATCTGTATGCACATGCATAAAATACTATATATATATATATATATATATATATATATATATATATATATATATATACACTCACATAGTATATATTCACAAACACATCTTTTTAAAAATTTAGATACATACACATATTTAAATTCATATATACCTATATGCATCTTTTTACAAATATTACATGTTAACATACACATATATACACGCCTAAGAATATATGCCTCTCTTTCCCTCTCTCTCTCTCTAATGTGCGCGTATATTTAGAGTGAGAGAAGAAGCGCCGACAGAAATATACATACATATGTATCCAACCTCCTTCATATATGTATGACTGTATGTCTATGTTTGTATGTGTGTCAGTTTATATATAAAGATACTTTCGTAGATAGCTTGAAAGTACCCGCTGTGTGAATGAATCTTTACAATAACGTCGTCTTGTCCAGTAATACGATTACTTTTTCGTTATTATATGAGTAGAATTAAAGGAAAAACATAGAAGGCGCCATTAGCACTATGCTGAGAAGAAGGGTTTTTGGGATGTTTTTTTCGCTTCCACATTCCTTTTGATTTCGTCAAAGATCATGATTGAATATCTGTTTATTTTGAACTTTTTTGAGGATGCTAAAAACGGAGAGAAAACTCATTGAAGAGTGACTTATTTTAGCGTGGGTTGAATTTACTCTGGAGAAATCACACGCATACGCTTGCCCCGTTCAGTATAAAAATCGATAGATCGATATAAAGGATGATTTAAAGGATTATATACGCGTATAAAGTAAGCTAATCACTTGACTGAGTGATTGATAAACAGATATATCAAAGTATATGTATATAGAAAGGGGTTCATTAATGGTTAAACTCAGAAAAGCGGTCTCACCCATCACACGCAAATATAAACATATTTGACTTTAACTTAAATAAAAACAATGATCTACGTAAGTTATAAAATATTATATAACAGACACATACACACATACATATATATAGTGTGTGTGTGTGTAACTGGTTGATTTTGCGATTAACCTTAACGACATGTCATCTCGGCCCGGTTTATTTCAGGCCTCTACGTTTAGGAATCGACATTGTACTTTCATATTTACCATTTTGTATACTAGTTTGTTCGCTTTTATCACTGTCTTTTTGCTCAGGTTCCTACCAAATTCGAATCATAACCCTAACAGAGACAACCACTCCATGTGTTTGTATGCAAATAATGGTAATGAAGGAGTATCTCAAATGCCCAGAACTGGATCCTCACCATCACATCAGGCACTGTTAGCTGTCATACCCAGAACATTGTATTCTTAGCCCCAACTCCCGACAAGACTGTGTGTGTTCATATATAGTTTTTATGTGGAAATATTTAATATTTGCTTCGAATATTCAACATTATCATGTAAAACCAACACACTGGCGCCTTCATGTTGTAGAGACTGTAAGATAACGTCGCTTATGAATTCTTCTTTACGACCCACCAGTACCCATTAAGTATTGTTCATCTTTCTTGGTTGATTTGTGAGATGGTTGGTGAGTGGCCGTACAACAGCTCTTTTGTGAGCTGTTGCTTCCATGATTTTTTCAAAACAGCAAATAGTATTCTTGTGTAGTATGCGTCTAGCGTCTTCTCTAAAAGTATATATATATATATATATATATATATATATATATATATATATATATATATATATATAAAGAGAAATGGAGAGAGAGCGAGAGAGAGAGGGAAGAAGGAAGAGAGAGAAAGAGAGCGCAAATCGTTCATGAACGTCGTGTTAACAGTATTTTATTTCATGTGAACGCAAGTTCTGTTTTTTTTTTTTTTTGTTGTTGTTTTTTCTTTGTGTCATGGTTGCCCATAGAAATAGAGGTTTATGTGTTCAATGATTCGAGATTTACAGTTAAATACAGAACCGAATTCATTATACAATGTTAATTTTAACATAAAAAAAAAACACTTGAATCAATCTAAAATACAACGCTCCAAATCTTTCAGTTTATTGGAATACCAAGTTCAGTTAATTTGTAAGAATCTGAGGGGAGTCTGCGATTTCAGAAAAACGACAGAGAAAAAAACTTAAGCATTGACATTCATAGAGATATGAATAGTGCATGCTACTATATATCATGAACAGAATTATGTAAAACAGCAGTTTTAAACAGGTAAGAAAAGAAATTCATACATTAATAGGATCCCACTTACGTTTACAGAATACCTTTATCGATTGTATAAATTGCAATAAACAAATTAAAACAAGAAAATTAATTATTTTTCGATCAAATGCTTTCTCAGAATGGGAAGGTAGGGTTTTTTTTGAAAAATGCTTCACAATCTTCGACACACACACCCATATGTACATACGAGTGTCGGTGTTTATGTATACATCATTTTCATAGTAGTGTGTGTGTGTGTTTGTAAAAATATTGTCGGTCCAACAAAAGAGCAAATATTTAAAAAGGAGTAGGTCCCCAAATGATTTCAAATTTGGTAATTAGTTTTTTTTATTATGTGCTCTACGTTTGTGTCGGAATTAAGCCCTGCTTAAAAGTTTTAAATTGTTTTGCTAAGTTCTGGT
Organism: Sepioteuthis lessoniana; assembly: GCA_963585895.1. NCBI lineage: Eukaryota > Metazoa > Mollusca > Cephalopoda > Myopsida > Loliginidae > Sepioteuthis > Sepioteuthis lessoniana. The sequence goes on from OY757905.1 coordinate 25,439,900, forward strand.
CGGTTTCTTGTTGAAAAGATAGATCTGATTGGTTGTTTTGTTTATGTTTAATTCGACATTCATGTCTCAACGTCTTAATTGCCGGTGAAAACCTCTGGCGCATGCGCATATACATTAGTATATATACTGTTTATGTATGTATATATTCGTACTCATATTTTCAAGGGAATTGGATTTTTGTCTTTGTATTTTTGTTGTTTTTTCTCTTCTTTTTACCTATCATCTGTTTCTTTTTGGTTGTATGTATATATATATATATATATATATATATATATATATATATATATATATATGTATACGTGTGTGTGTGTGTGTGATTATATATATGTATATATATATATATACGTGTGTGTGTGTGTGTGATCATACACACATACATATGTATGTACACTTATGTATACATATACGAGACATTATAGTTATTTGATATGTTTTCATGTGGTTGCATGCGCATGTGTCTGCATGTGCGTAGTTAGGATATGTTTAATGTTGGTTTAAATTTAAGTAAACTTTTATTTATTGCTTTAAATCTATAAATACGTTTATTTGAAGCAATGAGTAGTTGTGAGTCTGGTATACTGGCATTATTTTTAAGTGTCCTTTGCTGCATTCGTAAAAGTGTTTTGATGAAAAATTCTTTTGCGATAATTTTCGGGTAATTCATTGTTGCTTTTATAGAGAGACTATTATTCTATGCTTTTGCGTATTCAATGGATATTTGTTTGTAATTCGTACATTTGATTATGTAAATTATATTATATTATAGTACAGCAAAAATCTCTTTATCATGTTCCTTGTCTTATGGGTTTTGAATTTATAGTTTTTTTTTTCTTTTTATGATTATATTACACACTCCACATTTTATTTTTGTATTTTAAGACTGTTTTCCACAAATTTTGATGTGGTTAGGGTGGTTCTAAATTTTGTGATTCTCGTTTTACAGATTATTTTTGTGTTTCCTTTCAATTTTTAATACGACCATCTAGATTCCTTGATATCTCAATAAATAGCTCCAGATGTTTTTAATGAAAGATGTAAAATATTGAAGTTGCTGGAAAACCTTTTCTGTTTAGTCGAATTACTGATTTAAAAATTTGGGGATTAAGATACTTACAGGAACAAAGTAAAACCTATGATTATTCGTCTTTTCATTTTAATGCCGTGTTGTGAGTAAAAACGTATAGAGTCATTTTTTATATCCTAAAAATTTGATACAAAATCCGAAAATAAAAACCATGAAAATGTGCAGAAGTCAATGTTCTCAAGATATTCAAAACAATAATTCTTCAAATGATAATACGTTGTATTGATATATTATTTTAGCCAATATTTCAACTACAGATACGAACGGAAAAAAATTCAAAAATAACAAACAAAACCTGAACAAATTAGAAATTTAAAAAGTCACGTATAGTTCAAATAATCTTCAAATCCGGAAAAAAATGTGAATGATATTCCATGTTTGGACCCCCACCCCCCAAAAAAAAGAACTGTGCCGGAAACATACGGAAGTCTTTATGAACAAATTGACGAGCATAAAAGAGATTCAAAAATAGCAGACATGGTTATAGTTTTGGTAAAAAATTATTTAATAATCAATAACGAATCCATTTTTTTAAGATTAAGCGTTAAAGAAAAAATATATATATATACAGGCATTATGTATACTGATACACGTATAAAGAAATATATATATATATATATATAAACGTACTTGTGAGTGTAAATATATATGCATTTAAAATATATATGAATTATTAGGCATCTTTTTTTAAAATATATACCCATCTATTTAAACACACGCTCACATATATATGTGCACTCAAATATATGCATACACTCTCTCTCTCTCTCTCTCTTTCTATATATATATATATATATATATATATATATATATGATATATCAACTCATTTAAATATACATATTTAAGTATATAAATAGGCCACATGATCTACACATATGGACATTCATATATATATATATATATATATATATATATATATATATATATATATATATATGCATACGTAATCAATTGTGTACACATTTTTGAATACGTTCATCAATATGCACTCCAATATGCATACATAGACATTTATATGCACTCACGCATATTAATGGACACCCCAGATTATATATATATATATATATATATATATATATATATATAAAATACACGTATACACTTTTATATATATATATATATATATATATATATATATATATAAAACAATTACATATTAATTACAACTATGTATTTATGCAAATACAATTATATATATATATATATATATATATATATAGATAGATAGAGAGAGAGTGAGTCACAGAGAGAGTCACACAAAAACATTATATATATATATATATATATATATATATATATATACAATTAGGAATAGAAATAAAAATGTATACACTCATGTTTATCTTTTTATACATATCCATACACACACACACACATGTGTGTATGTGTAATTTTTACTTCTTTTTACTTGTTCCAAAAAGAGAAAATAAGGTATTTCAACAGGAGTACATCTACTAAGAGATTTATATCTTTTTAAGGATTATTTTTGGTTCTAACATACACTTATGTTTCCAGCATTTTTCTTTCGTCAAAAAACTTGTTTTTGTTTCAGGTTTTGTATGTGTTTATGAACAGATCCGTGTTTTGTGTTAGATTTCTTATAGGTTTTGGTTCTTTTTTCTTTTCCCTCCTCTCTTTCTCTGAGTGTGTATCCTGTTCTCCTTTCTGGCTATTTGTTATTTCCCTAATCAGTCTTGGATATTTTATATGCCATAAAATTATCCCTTGTTTTATTCTGGGTCATTGTGGGTGTTTATGTATATGTGTGAGTATGTTTGTGTATATTTGATATGTGATAGAGTTTATTGTTCTTTGTTTCTTTTCTTTTTTGTTAAAGTGGCTTTGAATTCAACTTACGTATACTTTTTGGCTTTTTCTTCTGTGTGGTTATTTATTAAAGCACGCGCACGTGTGTGTGTAGTAGGTATTTTATTTCGTGAGGGCTGGGTTATTTTTATGATGTTTTCTTTCAAATTAAAGTCTTTATATTTGACTGGCAATTACTTTTCACTAGACCTGACCGATAAAATGAAACGCAGTTTCTTCCAAGCAGCGGTCGTGTCGATACTGATGTATGGATGCACCACTTGGACGCTAACAAAACGGCTGGAGAAGAAGCTAGACGGCAACTACATAAGAATGTTGCGAGCAATATTAAATAAGTTATGACGGCAACACTCCACAAAGCACCAACTATACAGCCACCTGCCTCCCATCGCGAAAACTATCGAAGTTAGACGAACCAGGCATGCAGGACACTGCTGGAGAAGCAGGGACGAGCTCAGAAGTGATGTACTCCTATGGACCCCTACATATGGCCGAGTTAAAGCAGGACGACCAGCTAGAACATACATACAGCAGCTATGTGAGGATACGGGATGTAGCACAGAAGACCTGCCAGAGGCGATGAACGATAGAGAAAAGTGGCGAGAGAGGGTCAGGGAGCACGACATGATGATGATATAATAATGTTTCTTTTGTGGAGTGATATCATGTTAATTAAAGTTTGTCCATACTACTAGATACTTTTTACATTCGATTATGGACACTACGATTTTTGAGTCGCAACTTTAATCGATCATAAATTTTGCTTTCGGGTTTTTTTAAGAGTAGAGGATTTATTTCTATGATTATATCACATACTCAACATCTTCATATTTTTGCGATTGGTAACTTCCCTGTGTTGCGTTTTCCCCGAATATAGAAGAGGTGAGTATTTTTAAAGATTTTGTGGTTGTCTCTTGTTTTTAATGACTTTTGTTGAGTCTAGTATTTTTTGATTTTGACACTTTTTAAAGTCCTTAACTTTTTTATTATTTCGGTGAATAGATAATTTTTTGTAGGCTTCGACGTATCCTTGAGGTTTTACGTTTTAATGTTTTTTCGGGTTTTATAGTTCTTTTGTGGTACTTTCTCTGACGTTGAATTTTAGGTATATACACATCATCATGAGCCGCTGAACTGATATTAGGTTTATCCGCCTCACTTCACATCCAACATGCTTCTTACCATGGGCTCTGTGCTTTAATTTGCGGGTTAAAAAATTGAAATTGAATTAAATTAAAAAAAATCCGATGTATATCCCTTAAGTTTTATCTAACTTACAGTCCAACTTTTTATTCATTTTCCTCTCCTCTAATTCCACAGTCGTCTAATTGCCTTTAGTTCACCGATAACAAATGGAATTTCTTGAATTTATTTAAAAGTTGACCACATGATTTCATAGAGGATTCGAGATATATCTGGTCAACATCCGGTTGAGTAGAATACAAATCACTAATTTAGAGAACGCTGAAATTTAAGATAGTTCTTTTAAAAATAAAATGATTATATCTAAACGAACAACATCGCGGAATTAAACTAATTAATCTATTGAGGAGCAAAATTAAACGGTGATAAAATTGGTGTTCTCTAAAAGATCACTAACGGAAACTCCAAACTTCGATATTAAATTCGACAGGAAATGTAAATTAAAAAAATCACAACAAGCAAAAATGCTAAGACAGAGGATGAATGTTGGGACATGTTGAGACAAAAAGAAAAAAAAAAACCAACCCAAATCAAACACACATACTACGCGAGCAAATAAACCGGAAGTTACTGGTGAAAGATGGAAGACTAAAATGATATCGAGACAGCGTAAAACAATACAAACAAAAGAAGACATTCTCAAACAATGAAAAAAAAAATGCTTCCAGCAAGTAGGGAGAGGATGTATGAAGACATAGTAACAACTGAACTAAAAGGAAACTAAACAATTTTGGAGCAAAATTTGGCAACCAAAAGAACATAATATTAAAACCGTATAGATAAGCAGCATATGAAAAGAGTTAGGGCTCGAAGACGGGCCGAAGGCAAAAAGACAAATGAATTCACTCAGAGCAACACTCAAAAAGTTCCAAACTTGAAAACATGATGGCATACATGGCTTCTGGTTTATAAATGTACTTCCATCCATGACAGACTGGTTAGCGAAATTAATAAATACGTAGACGGAACAGATATACCTGAATGGAAGACTAATGGAAAAACCACTCAGATTCAAAAAGACCTCCAAAACGGAACTATCCCTACCAACTACAGGCTCATAACGTACCAACCGCTGACAGAGAAAATGTTAACGGCTCAAATTAGAGATAAGATTTACTATTTGCCAATAAGCCGTGGACTGTTCCCCGAGGAACAGAGAGGATGCCACATGTTGACCAGAGTAACAGGAGATCTACTATACACTGACCAACACAATCTTAAAGACAGCAAAAAGAGACGAAAACCTAACTATGGCGTGGATTGACAAAAAAAAAGTCATATGATCCCACAAAGCAGTATGGAAATATACAAGTTATCCAGTGAAGTCATAAAGTTCACGGAAAAGACCGTGAAAAACTGGAGGGTCGAAGGGAGAGGAGGAGGAGGAAAACCTTAACTGGGGTGAAAATCCAGAGAGGTATATTTCAGGGAGATGCGCTATCACCATTACTATTTGTAATAGAGATGATGAAACTCAACGACATACTTAGAAAATACGCTGGCGGATACAAACTCTAAAAGTCGGAAGGAAACAAATCAACCAGCCTATAAACATCGACATCAAACTGCAAGCCAAAAATTAAAAACCCAGGCAGTGATGATATACATCGAAGACATGAGGATAGAGTTTGGTATAGAAAAATGTGCCATGCAAATAATGAAAAATGGAAAATAACTAATGATAGAAGAGAGAGATCTACCAAATCGAGAGAAATTCAGAAAGCTCGGAGAAAAGAAAAATTACAAACACTTGGGGACATTAGTAGTGGACACCATCAAATATGCAGAGATAAAAGAAAAAAATTATAAAAGAATACCTCAGGAGAACGAGAAAACTACTCGAAAGCCAACAACATTAGAGAAATCTCAACATGATAAAAACCTTTGAAAGATATTCGGGCTATTCTTAAAGTGAACAAGAGAAGTACTTTCCGAAATGGATCAGACGAGGAAACTCATGACTAGACTAAAGGCATCACTTTCCAAAGTTGATGTAGGCAGACTATATGTTGCAAGAAAAGAAGGTGGAAGAGGACTCGCCAGCATTCAAAATAGCGTCAAAGAATCGATACAATGACTAGAAGACTACATAAAAAAGTGCAGGGGAAGACTGATAAACAGCGACAAAGGACAATACTGACAACATAAACATCGACAGAACAAAAATCACCAGTAAACAAAAATCTAAAGAAAAAGAACTATGAATACTTCAAGTGACAGACAAGCAAAATTTTGCACGAGAGGATTTGGACATGCCTAAGAAAGAAAAGACTAAAAAGAGAAATGGAATCTCTTCTGATAGCAGCACAAAACAATGCCATAAGGACGATGTCAAAGCAAGAATAGACAAGACTCCACAAAACAGCAGACGTCGATTATGTGGTGATAGAGACAAAACAATCAAATAAGCGAATGCTGTAAATTCAACTATACAAACGACAAATGGTGTATGCATAACCTGGAATCTATTCTAGATAATGAGAGGCAAAAATTCTTTTGGGATTTGAAACACGAAAGATCATATGATCTCAACCAAATGACCAGATCTATGGAAACTCAACAACAGCAACAACAACAAAAATAGAGAACCTGCCGAATAGTGGACTTTGCCGTTCCGGCTGAACATAGGGGAAAACTTAGAGAAAACGAAAAGAGAGATAATACCTAGACCTTGCAATAGGATTAAAAACTATGGAACATAAAAGTAGCGGTGATACCAATTGTAATTGGTGCGCTGGGTACAGTGACCAAGGGATTGGTACAGGAACTGGAGAACTTGGAGATAAAAGGACGAGTAGAGACCATTCAAACTACTGCATTATTGAGATCGGCCAGAATACTAAGACTCCTCCTGTAGACTTGAGGAGACTTGCTGTTACTCAGACAGCTGTGGAAAACAATCAACTAACGCTGGTGTAAAAAAAAATCAAATGAGTTAAATAATAATACCAGCAAAATGATATTAACAGCAACTGCAGATATTATTTAGAAATTGAGAGATTAATAATGAAAGAACAGTTTTCAAAATGAAAAAAAAAAGAAAATGAAGACAAAAGAAAAAAGAAATATGCCAAAAAATAAAACACAGGTGATTCACGAAAGTTTTTGTCGTATAGGATCTAAGTTTTGTTACCATTTGGTGATCGGATATGTTTTCACACAAAACTTGAGTCTGTAAATATTTTTGTGTTTTCTTTTTTTCTTCTTCTTCCTCTTTTCTTTTTATCCTATTTCTCATCTCAAATTCAAATTAACGACTTCTTTTCTTCGGTATCCAACTTGCCCATGGAATTTCTTGAATTTCTTTCAAAGATGGTCACATGATTTCATTGAACTTTCAAGGTATATCTGGTCAACATCTGGTTTACTAAAATACACATCACTAATTTAGAGAACGGTGAAGTACTCCGCCGGTAAACGACCAGGATCAAATAGTTCAATCAGGAAACTAATGTTACTCATTTATGATAGTGATGTCTATTGATGAGGTAAACAAACAGCCATCGAAATATTACCATGACTCTAAATCGAATCATATGTCAAAACCGCATTACCATTATCGTGGGTAACCAAGGGCTGCGTTCTAATGGGGTTGGAGCTCTGGCCCCAGTGTTTGAAATTCGATGACCTACTGCTCCCATATTGCAACGCCGTATATATCCAGAACTCCATAGAGAGAGAAAAAAGACCACATCTTCCCTTTCCCTGGAATTGCAAAGAACTACTGAGACGTAACTTAAGATTTATATTGATCCGCTACTCAACTGCATCGTACTAGAAACAGAGAAAACCCACCGGAAGAATCAAAATGGTTTTCGGAAAAACCGATCGACAACCGAATGACAATATGTGGAATTTTAGGAGTTCGAGCAGAAAAAAAAGCATGAGGTGACACTTATTTGTAGATTTCTTAAAGGCATTTTACTTCATACATAGAGATAAGATGCAGCAAATACTCCCCAAAGAAACTGTGCTGGCTATAATAATGCATTTTTGCTGGTGTTCGGCGAGGAGATACATTAGCCTCATACCTTCCTTAACGTATTTCGAAGGTAGATAGATTTTCTAAATGAAAATGCTTTTCACTAAAATGGGCAAGAGGGAGACGCTACTGTAGAACGCAACAATATACAACATGGCGCTGCGAACAGGATCCGACCTGACTGACTGGGAGAGCATATTCACCAATGCAGGCATAACCACGGCCTCTGCAAAGATCTATGCGCAGACATTTTCAAGCGAGGGCATCACAAGGGACGCTATGCATATGCTGGACCGGACGATGCTCAAGGAGCTCGGTATAAAGAACATGGGAGAAGTACTCATCATACTAAAGTTGGCCAAGGAAAATCAAGCATCACCAACCACTCATGTAAAACCGACCGCCAAGCCTCCTCAGCTTAACTCAGAAATGACACCACAGCAGTTTCGGAAATTTAAGATAGATTGGGACGTATTCACAAAGGTGACCAACCTTTCTGACACACTTAGGAACCGTCGCTTCCTCAAAAAGTGCAATCTCAAGCCTACACCAACCCCGATACCAAGTGCGACACTAGGACCAACAATCCCGTCAACTGATGCTACAGTCACACATCCCCCATTGTCTCCCTGTGATAGCACATGCACAACAACCAGACCCCAACAACAAACCACACATATATCCCCACGACTTCGATCATCAAGGATTCTCCGAGCTCTCTCTAGGTTACTACCACACAACAATCCAGGCATAAAAGAGAGACACACCTCCCAAGCAACCCGGCCCACCCGTGGGGGGGAGGGGAGATGTAGAAAGCAACAATATACAACAGCTACGCCATGCAATCTATTAGGGACGCAGACTACGCAGATGACACAGCGCTTGTGGCAAATAACTTTAATCAAGCCGAATCCCTGCTGCATAGTCTGGAGAATGCAATAAGTGGCACAGGCCTCCATGTGAATGCTGACAAAACGGAGAACATTGTGTTTTAATAAAAAAAAGGAGATATCTCCACACTAAGAGGACAAGTTCACGTTCCTCGGACGCAAAGTCCCATCTACTGTAAATGACAACAATATGCAACTAACGAAGTCATGGACTGCTTTCGATACGTTATAAATCATATAGAAGTCAGACTTATCCGATAAAATAAAATATTTTTTCCAAGCAGCGGTTGAGTCAATTCTATTTTTTGATGCACCACTTGGATGCTGACGAAGCGTACCGAGAAAAAGCTGGACAGGAATTGCACACGAATGCAACGACCGAAACTAAACAAATCCTGAGATCAACTTCCCACAAAACAGCAGCTGCACCACCCCTTACTTTACATCACTAAAACCACATAAATTAAACAAACAAGACATAAAGGACACTGTTGGTGAAGTAAGGACGAATTCACCAGTGACGTTCTCCAATAGACGCCTTCACATGGACGTGCAAGTGTTGGATGACTGTTATATACTCATTTGCCGTATCATAACGACTCAATAATAAAGACGCACGCAGAAAGACGCAAAAGGAAGACACGGGAAGAAACGACGCAGGATAAAGACGCAATAAGTCTTCTTTAGAAAATATATACCTCTCACTTTATTGCAAGGTTTGAAAAGGGTTACTCAAAGTTTGCATGTGAGAGGGTGCTGGAGACTGATCATAAACTTCATATTTTGACCCCACAGTTATGACCGTCACGTTGTGTCTTTATTGTTCTCCTGATGTTGGGGTCTACTCCATCGGGGCTTTCCGAGGGCCCCCTCGGTCTGGTGTGGCCTTCCCTACCACATCTTGTCCCTAATCCTCTGGGAGTCTGCTGGCAACTGCTTTGGGACCCAAACTCAACTGAGTTACATAACTCAACGCTCACACGATCGCCTACTGGATCTTTGAAATCGAATGTTTAATCGTCATCAAGCGGAAATAACTGTCATGCAGTTCAGAGGTTACTCTCTTCCGGTGCATGACTGTAATGGCACAATGGGACCTTCCCCTTGTCCCATATCATAAGCCTTAATCCGCCCACACGATCTCGTTCGATTACTGGCCATTGGAATGTGTCACTTCCTTCCTGTGTATCACCTTGGAATAGCATTTTTGGGCTGGGTCGAAGGTCAAAATATAACATGACCAACTAGAACTTACCGACGATTGGCCAGTTCGGACACAGTGTCTTGTCTATAAGATCTGCCAAAAGCGATGAATGATATAGAGGAATGGCGAGACAGGAAAATTCGTGCTAGCATTACGACTTGATGATGATATGCACATACATTTTATATAAAATCATTTACACAGATGCACTGACACATTCTCGTATGCTTTTATCGATACCTATTAGTATGTATTTATTCATACTTGTACGATTATATACACACGTACCCAGAGACAGCTAGAGTATATATTTATATATATATTCACAGATATAAATTGGTTCATATTCATTTCAAATCGGGTGTCAGCATATTTATGATTATCCTTCATCTAGTAGATACTAGTGTTTTGATTCTTGACCACCTCCGTATAATATATCACTATGGCAATTTTCTTTTCTTCCCATTTAATTAGTACAACAAATGTTTTCATGTCTATACGTGCTAAACATATTGAATTCGCCTTTCAGGTGACTTTATTCGGTGAATCTATTTCATTTTTTTCTTAAAATAATATACCTTTTCTTTACTTAATTTTGATTCCTTCGAAATTATATATACATGTGTGTGTGTGTGTGTGTGTGTGTGTGTGACTGAACGAGTGAGTGAGAGGTTTAGAGGGCGATCGTCGGGTAATTGTTTCCGTCATAGATAATGTAGACGTGGATTTGAATTCAAATCTTATACTAGGAGGTTAACATTTCACATCATAGTAATACTCCTAAAAAATGTCTGAGTACAACTATCCTTCCACGAGCAATAGATAAATTATAGGACAGACTGGGCTATTTAACCTTGATTTTGAATCATATCAAGGAGAGAAGTAACTGAATTCAAACTTGTTTAACTTCGCTTAAACATTGACCTTGTGCCGCATCCTGCTTTATCTTACTATATATATATATATAACAGGTTACAGCTAAAAAATCAAATCATTTAAATAAGATCTAGATAGGATCAATCGAACGATCGCACGAATGTGGAAAGACAGATACTCTAACAACAATGCTTCTCTCAGAAATAAACGCTCCGCCACGAGTATCAGGCATTTAAATTTTTTTGAGAACATTAAGGAAAACAGAGTCAAGAATCTTAATTTAGTGCAATGTATTGTAAACCTTCAGATCATCAGTAAACCTTGTGATAAACTTCCCACCATTGTTAAATTTGATGACCGACAAAGGTTCAACCATAAGAAATCTCGCGGTAGTTGCGAGTAACTGTCTTGCTAGTGTTGGGGATTTTTTTAAATGATTAGTTAATGACTAAGTTGATAAAGGACAGAGAGTAAGTAAGGAGCTTAAATATCAGAGCTTGCTGGCATCAGCAATAATTTAATGAACAATACGTTTATCTCATAGAAAATACCACTTCATACTTCTAAGAATTGGGATCGCTATGGAATGAGGCTGAAACACACAAATAAAGTGAGTTTTCTTTTCTGGGAACACGTATCTGACATTATTCTTTCCAGTGAACTCTTTATGATTTGTTTCTCTGGACTGTATTTTCGGAAATCTTTCTCCAAGCCAAACAAGCTGGAATTTTAAAAGGATGATATGTTTAAAACGAGGAATCCAAACAATGTAACTAGTGCATTGATGAAAAATTGTACATTATGGTTTTTGACTTCCTATGTATCTTTTAATGAAAGACTGGAACTGAAATATGATATGAAAATGTCGCCTTAATGTTCATTATGTACTTTAATCCATGTGACTAAAATAAATGGTTATGTGACTCAAATATTCTTTTAACATCGAGGGGATAATATCTTTAATTGAATTCAATAAAACAATTAAGTAGACTTAAGACTTTTGGACATAGAATCGCCAGAAGATCACGCACTTGAAACTGTCACTCCTTAGTGGTCTTTTTTTCAATTTATCGTATCACTGGGATATTGTGATATCATTCTGTATTTTTGTCCTTTTACCAGTATCATTACAGGTTGCAAACGTTTAACCGGTGCAATACCTCGTAACCAATATCCCATCAACTAAAAGGAGTGTTGACATACGTCTAGAAAATTTCATCTGATAAAATCAAACGGGAATTCTTTCAAGACGTAGCTGTTTCAGTTTTATACAATGGTTTCACCACTTGAATGAAACGTTTGAAGAAAAAGCTAGTCGTAAACTACACAAGGATCTTACATGTCCTTCTTACTAAATTCTGAAACCAGACGCAACAAAATAATCGTTTTACAGATTCTTACATCTCATCACCAAAACCATCCAAGTAAGAACAAGACATGCCGGAGAAATAAGGACGAGCGAAAGAAAAATTAATTTGAATTTGTACACATGGACACAACATTTACGACTGACAAGCATAACTTACTTCCATCAGGTCTGTGCTTACATTTGATGCTATGGTGAGGTCTTACGATAGCGTGATGATAGGGACGGATGGCGAGAATAATTCAAGAGAATCAATTCTGTCACCAGCCCTTGATGCTAAGAGATAGTATTCCAAAACTGGTAATTATTTGTACAAAAACAACCTCAAAAATAGAAAACACAATAATACCGTTGTTAGAGTAGATTTTTAGCTAAAAATATCAATTTGCTGCCAACTTCCAACAAATGACTCAGCAATTTCATCAGAACAAGAATCTGTTGGTAACGCATGTAAAATTTTTCTGCAGTACCAGCAATCTTTATTTTGTGTTTCAACAAATTTATTGAATATAGCATAAGCTATATTCAATAAATTTGTTGAAACACAATGATTTGCCAATGATTTGATACAATAAATATCACCAAACTCTGCTCAAATTTACTACTGAGTTTTCGTAAAAGTTAAGCAAGTATCCGATACATTCAAATGTTCGGTGTGTTATTTTAATTTTGTCAAAAACAGAGTTTACGATTAAAAATCTATTTTCCTCTTGAAACTTTTTAACACAATATTAGAATTTATCTATGCGATATATTATATACCTGCTACTCTTTTTCCGTCTGTCTGTCAACTGCTCGTCAAGTCTCTCATCTCTTTTTTATTTCGTTCCCATCTTTGTCCAGTCTACTGGGGCTGTTGAATACACCGACCGCTTCTCTGCAGAGGAGTAAAACTCCCTAACAACAGTGCCCTGTATATACACTAAACACTCTAATGGTGAGGTTCCAGCTTTGGACAATGCAGAGTACCCCTTTATTGCCATTGCTCGAAGGTCCACCCTGGGTCGGAGTGGTAGCACCTGATAGGGTCAAATATAACTAAACTGTGGTTGATATTGGATCGTTTTGACATGTACTGTGTGCTAATGTCAAACTGAATTGCTTTAAATAGCTAAACTGGATTGTTATAAATTGAACTGTCTTTGTATGCTAACGTGAACCGCTTGAAACAGAACTGTTTTTGACATTGAAAAAGTACTTATGCTAAACTGAATTGTTTGAAATAGAACTGTTTATTTGTATAAAATAGTTTTGTTATAAATAACCTACAAGGGTCGATGTACAATAAAACCAAATCAATCCTCCCCATCTCTATAACAGCAGTTTCAACTCTTTCTATCTCTCCCTCTCTTATATATAATCTTAACTTTTCTGTCGCTTATAAATAAATTGATACAAATTGCGTTATATTCCTGAGCTGATGTGGGTCGCCGAAACGGCTGTGTTATCTGCCTAGCGTCAATTTAGACGGGTTTTTATCTCAGCTTCAAGCATCTAACGTGTCTAACCACACTGAAGAGTTGTGATACAACTGTCAGTCTGTGGATGATATATATATATATATATATATATATATATGTGTGTGTGTGTGTGTGTGTGTGTGTGTGTGTGTGGTCTTTGAGGAATTATTCGTTGTTTTGACATTCATTCTTTGGTGCATTCTAATTCATGTGCTATTTTTCAAAGTATATCATGCCTTTTTTGAGGAAGTATTTATTGATGAGGTTCAAATCGCACTTCTTTATTTGAAATATTTCTCTCATTTTCTTAATCAAAAATACTTTTCTTTTTTAACGTTTTCCGTCATTCTGTGTCTGACCTCAGGTAATAATTGCCCGGAATCTCTGAGCTGGATCATCGTATATTTAGTTTCTTCTTTATTAATTCATTCATATAAACCTTTTCTTATTTCCTTTTACTTAACCTATCTATTTCTAATATCATCTTTATCAATAAATGATAAATTCCATGAAAAACAAAGTGGGGAGAAGAAAGTTATGAGCTATAAGACCACCACATATATATCCATAAAAATATATTTCAAAAGAAATAAAGAGAAAGAAAGTTAAGAAGGAAGAGGAGTGAAATTCTAAATTGGGAGTTCATATGAGTTTCAGTGATGAAAATATTTACTGTAAGAACATTTTCATAGCCTATGTACTGGAAGGTTGTTGGGTGGGGCTACAATGTGCGAAGAACCGGTATGCACTTATATTCATTATTTGACATCTTGGTTTTCCTTGAAATTAATTCCCTACCCCAGAACGTTTAAAGCATTCATGAAACAGCTACATTATAACGAATATTAAAGCTAAGGTTTCTTTAGGTCGTCTCAGGTTGTTTAACTGGAAACGAGTGAAGCTAGCAGACCATTTAAAGTGAGTTCGGTTCCATTGGGGGCCCCATACATCCGGCCAAGTAATATTGAAGGCAAAAAATATTTGATGAATAGTGAATATGTATACGAAAAGTAAAAAAAAAAGTAGTCACTTGAATGAGAGTAGCGATCTGTAGACCGTTTACTTTCGCTGGCCAACGGACTTCTCTCTTGTTGGGTTTGATTTTAACTAATTGGCAACTGATTTTAGTCAAACCCGTGAAGTTGGGTCCACAAAGAAAAGGAAATAAAATGAAGCGGAGAATATGATCGTTTGGATGACAGTTACAGCTTTGCTCGGACCAAATCTCAGGTTGCGTAAATGATACTTAGCTTTTCAGCCCGACACTTACTCCTCATAGGAACAGCGAGATGGTGAAAGATTCCAGCACGGTTAAGCACCACTCAATCTCTTTGACCAACTGTCCACTGCTCTTAGCACTGCCCAATACAGAACTGTTTAGGACCCACTGCCTTTACTGAATATATAGGGTGCGACTATCCTCAGGCTTCTGCCTCTCCTGCAAACTAAACCATAAGAAAATAACGAATCAGTCTGCTGATCTCTGACCCGGCAAGCACTGAAGGTTTCAGTTTATAAAAGGCATAAAAAATGATCATTCAATTTCCCATATATTAAAATCGAGAAATCCTTCCGTTTCCTTATTTAGAAATTATTTTCTCCCACTAATGTGCAGGATTTTTATTTTTTTAAGCATATATCCAAATGGTTTCGTCATATTCAGTACTAGTGTTCTGAAACACGTATTTATCTACTTTCTGACACAATTAAATTCAATTTGAAAATCTTACGGTTTACGTGGATGATAGCCATGAGTGTTTGAAAATTACAAACGAATTTTCCGCACATGTTATGAATAATTTGTGCTCGTATATGTCAACAGGCCCATAATAGAAGATATTTTTCGTCGAAACATATACAATAAGACATCGCGAGGTTATATATATATATATATTGTTTTTAAGAATGTATGCTTTTCAATACATCAAAATATGTTCGTCTATGGCATTTCCAGATCAGTAAAAATAATGACAATACACACACACACACACACACACATATATATATATATATACACGAATGCTAATGGTAACTAAAATGAGCCTTGACTGTTTCTACAATCATTTTAAAATGTCACTTCAGTAAGTAAAATTTGAAATTTTTATTGAATTTCTTCAATCTATCGAACTTAATTGTAATAAAGTATTTATGGTTTTCATTGAAAGGTCACCGATAAAGAAATCTCTTCGAATACGGAAAAAATCAAAAGAAAAAAAATATTGAAATGTGACGGAATGAGATGTGATATAAACAAATTTGTGCAATCTTAAATGTTGAAAACATACAGACGTTATTGTCCTCTATAAAAAGTAATGGTCTATATTTCGGAAAAAAACAGTTTTGCTACAAAAAAAAAAAAAAATGGGCCCAAGTACTTGTCTCTTTTTGTTTTCTTTCATTTTCTGATCTCCGCTGAGACGACGAAGTCCACTGGCCGGCAGGTAGTTTTTTGCTTGTTGATTATTGCTTGGTCTGGTTTTCTAGCCTAATTTGGTGATATGTTTTTTATCTAAAAATTCCTGGGAATTTTATGCGTCTCATTCTCCTGGACGATTTCTCATTTGTTCTCATACCATTTGGCAGTATGGTCAACTTACATTTTCATGCTCAATTCTATGGGGATAACATTCCCACCCATTTGTGTTTAGTTTCTTACTCTTCTTGTGTGATTGATTCTTGTTCTCGAACACCACATAATCTGCACTTGCTATTCTATTGCGTCATTCTAATTTCGCTCTAATATAGTTGGTCCTTATGGCATTCTTTTGTGCCGCCATCAGAAGAGATTCAGTCACTTAAAGTTTCCTTTTCTTTGCCATGACCAGGTTTTCTCGTGCGATCTTTGGTTTGTCACTAGAAATATCCACAGAGTTGTTTTTCTTTCTCCTTCTGTTTCCTAGTTATTGTTGTTCAGTTGACCTTTATGTTGCCTGTGATGTTTCTGGTAGCTTTAATTAGTCTCTCTTTGATCATTTTATCCAGTCTTCAAGTTCTTGTATTGATGTATCGACGCAATCTTCAATGTTGGTGCGTCCTATTACTCCTCTTTTGAGGGTGTGTCCACCGATCACCGAATAGTCACGGCGAAAATACGGTTAAGCCTACGAAAAAACGACAAACGAACAGCGACCACCAAACACTATGACTGGGCCCTATTAAACAACAAAGATGTCAGAGATAAATACGTATTAGAATTGAGAAACAGATTCGAAACACTACAAGAAAAGACGGAAAAAAGTACACCAAACGACGAATACGAAAATTTTGTCAATGCACACCTTGAGGCAGCAGCAAAATACATTCCAACAAAAATTAAAGCTAAATATAGAGCCCCATGGGAAACCTTAGCGGTGAGAGAAAAACGTGCACTAGTGAAAACAGCCTCCAAAAACTATCGAAAAAACCCAACAAACACAAATGCCTTAAAACTAAAAACGGCACAATATCAATTAGCAGGCATATATATAAAGGAACAGACAGAATACATTCAAAATCAGATAGATAAGATCAGAGAATCGGTAGAAGATAGACAATCTAGAATTGCCTGGCAAACAATAAACGAAGTGAGCAGAAGAAAGAACACAACCAAAGCAAAACTTAAAGCAGCAAACCAACAAGAAAGAATAAAACTGTGGAAACAGCACTTCGAAAACTTACTTGGAAACCCACCAAAAATAACGCATGAACCAATCACCAGAATAATTAGCAAACAATTAGACATTAAACTTGGACCGTTCACACAAGGAGAACTCGACTCGGTTCTCAGAAAAATTAAAAATAGGAAAGCTGCAGGACTGGACGAAATTCCCCCGGAAGTATGGAAGACCAGACAATTCGACGACATACTGCTCCGACACTGCAACGTAGTATACAATCAAAATCCGATAGATAGATGGACGAAGGGATGCATACTCCCCTTCCCTAAAAAGGGAGACCTCGGATTAGCCAAAAACTACCGAGGCATAACACTTACATCCATAGCTGCCAAAATCTACAATGCCCTACTACGAAACCGCATAGAACCCAAAATCGACAACATACTTAGAAAAAACCAAAATGGCTTCCGAAGAAATAGATCTACGACCTCACAAATACTAACCATCCGCAGAATCCTTGAGGGTGTACGGGCAAAGAACCTACAAGCGACATTAATATTTGTCGACTTTACCAAGGCTTTCGACTCCATTCACAGAGGAAAGATGGAACAAATCCTACTAGCGTACGGCATACCTAAAGAAACCGTAGCGGCAATAACGATTCTCTATAGAAACACTAAAGTAAAAGTACGATCACCAGATGGAGACACAGAATACTTCGACATTGTAGCAGGAGTACTACAAGGGGACACGCTGGCTCCGTATCTCTTTATCATTTGTCTAGACTACGTACTTAGAACATCGATTGACAAAATCAAAGAGAATGGCTTCGAACTGACGAAGAAAAGAAGCAGAAGATATCCCGCAACAACAATTACCGACGCCGACTACGCCGATGACATAGCGATACTGGCAAATACACCTGACCAAGCCGAAACACTTCTGCATAGCCTGGAACGAGCAGCAGCAAGCATAGGCCTCCATGTTAATGCACACAAAACAGAATATATGTGCTATAACCAAACAGGGGACATCTCCACTCTAGAAGGAACCCCTCTTAAACTAGTAGACAAATTCACGTACCTAGGAAGCAGCGTCGAATCAACCGAAAAGGACATCGAAACGAGGTTAACGAAAGCATGGACAGCTATCAATAGGCTATCGACTATATGGAAATCAGACCTAACCGATAAAATGAAACGCAGTTTCTTCCAGGCAGCGGTCACATCGATACTGCTATATGGATGCACTACATGGACGCTAACAAAACGGCTGGAGAAGAAACTAGATGGCAATTACACAAGAATGCTGCGTGCAATCCTCAACAAGTCCTGGCAGCAACACCCCACAAGACACCAACTGTACGGCCACCTGCCCCCTATCACGAAATCTATTCAAGTTAGGCGAACCAGACATGCAGGACATTGCTGGAGAAGCAGAGATGAACTCATAAGAGATGTACTCTTATGGATCCCCACACACGGCCGCGCAAAAGCAGGACGACCAGCACGAACGTACATTCAGCAGCTATGTGAGGATACAGGTTGTTGTCCTGAAGACCTACCTAGGGCGATGAACGATAGGGAGGAGTGGCGAGAGAGGGTCAGGGATATCCGTGCTGCCAGCACGATATGATGATGATGATGATGATGATTCCTCCCTCTTTAATCGACACATATCGTCTGTATGTTATTTGTTAAAATTTTACTCATTTCAGAGTTCTTCATACCAGCGTAAGTTAAAGGATTTCCAAAGGAGTGACAGCAAGTATCCTCAAGTCTCCAGGACTCTTCTCAGTATTCTAGCCAGTCTTGATGCATTGTGGATGGTTTCCATCGTCCACTTATTTGCAAGTCCTCTTGCAGCAATACTTTGCTGACTGTACTGAACGCGCCATTTACAATTGGTATCACCTTCAGTTTTATGTTCCATAGTTTCAGTCCTCTAGCAAGGTCTAAGTATTCATCCCTCTTTTCACTTTCCTTCTGTTTAAAACTGATCGGCCGGAATGCAAAATCCACAATTCGATTTGATCTTTTTTTTTTTTTTTTTTTTGTTAATCATCATTCGGCCTGGTCGTTTGGCCTAGATTAGATGAAGAATTTTCGGAGTCATTTTCTAGGACGGATTCTGGGTGCATATATGATTTGTATGTAGGGTCGAATTTGAATTTATTGTTCAATTCCCAGTGGATCACCTTGGCCAAACTGCCATGTCTATTCTTATACCCTCTTCGCGCTAATTAACTGCATTAACTTGTAATGTGAATGATCGTTTCGTCTATCACCACATAATATTCTTATGCTATTTCGTTGCGTCTTGTCTATTCTTGCTTTGTCATAGTTAGACCTAATGGCATTATTTTGTACTGTAACCAGGAAACATCCAGTTTCTATTCTAAAGTTTCTCTTTCTTAGCTATACCGTGTGAGATTTTGCTTCTTTGTTGCTTGAAATGTCCATACAGTTGTTCTTTCCATTTTTGTTTTATGGTTAATTTTCTAATGTTGATCCTTCTGCTGTCTCTATGTTTTCTGGGGGCTGTAATCTGTCTTCCTACGGGCTTTTCTATGAAGTTTTCTGGTCCCTTCTATCGATCCTCTACCTCCTTGTTTTCTTGACATAAATAATCTGTCTTCATCTCTGGGATGTAAGGCCTTATGCATCGTCATAAGTTTTCTTGTTCTCTGGTCCATTTGTTGATGTTGTTCTCTCGTCCACATTAAGAATTGTCCCGAGTATCTTACAAGTGTGATAGCCCTGATTATCATTACTTTTATCATTAATTTGCAAACTTATTCAATTGAAAGTTGATGTTAAAAATATGACCTTGCTCGGGTAAACAATTTCTTAATATGTCTGATTAAATGCTGCGAGCAATATTGAACAGGTCCTGGAGGTAGCACTCAACAAAGCAACAGCTGTACGGCCACCTACAACCCATCACGAAAACTATCCAAATTAGATTAACCAGACATGCAGGACTCTTCTGGAGAAATAGGGACGAGCTCATTAGTGATGTACTCCTATTGACCCCTACACATAGCCGAGCAAAAGCAAGGCGACCAGCTCGAGCCTACATACAGCAGCTCTGTGAGGATATGGGGTGTAGCTCTGTGGATCTGCCGAAAGCGATGAATGTTAGGGAGGGTGGCGAGAGATAGTCATAGATATCCGTGTTGATGACACGACAAGATGATGATGATAAAATAGCATGCCAAATATTTCATCACTTACCTAACATCCTAAAAATATTAAAGCGGTAATTTCTGTAAAGCAGGAAATATTACCTGAAAATACTGTTCTTGAAAGGAAGAAATATTTAATTAAGAGGTCTGTTTTTGCTGATTTTTTGTCACCAGTAGAGAAATTTGTGAAAAATAGATTCTGATTGTGTAAAAATTTCACTGGATATTAAAGTTTAGTGAATCTTTTAAAAATATTTTTCTAGTTTGCTTTTTTCCACTCTTTTATGATGTTTAGTATTGTTATGTCAAAGGATTCTCAAAGTTCTTTAACAAATAACTTTGTTATTTTCCTAAAGGCATCGTTTCAATATGAAAAAGAGAGCGTGGAATTATATTGCCGAATATATTTTTCAAGAGTTATTGTTTGTTTGGGTCTCCTAAGGCAAGTAAAAAATCTAGACTAAAGGTATTCACGCTGTCTATAAATTTTCTTCATATTCAATGAAGTAAAGGAAGATATTTCAGGTTGGACTACAAATATAATAAAAATAATCGTGACATAAAACATTCGAATATTATAAAAAGATATCATTTCCTTAATTATTTTTCCTAAATTATTTTATTTTGTTTAGTAAAAGTTAAAACCATATTCAGATTTACACAGCTTTATTTTTTATTTGCTTTCTGATCAATAACAATATATGGTTCTTCGTAATATGTACACTTAATTATGTAGTTGTCTGTTGCTAATTGATCATCCGCAAAAATATTCTCCCGAATCATAGGTTAGTATTTATTTATACTACTATATCAAAGGTTCCAGTTGCATAGATATCAGGCTTTTACTTACTTGGTATATACTTTTTAAAATGTGTTGCAACCTATTTATTTTAGTTCATTTGCTATTTTTTTAATCATTTTTTCAAGCCTGTTACTAAATATATGTATTCCAGTCATACATACTTGAATTCAAAAATATCTGTGAGAATACAACCACAGCCTTACAAATCTTCACACAGTATATATATATATATATATATATATATATATATATATATATATATATATATATATTATACAATTTGTTGGTCCCCAAAGGTTTGTTGAGAGGAAGAATGTATCGAAGAAAAAAAAAGAATTTAAGATAACGAAATTAATGTTATATAATTCTCGTGATAAAAGAATAAACAAAAACTTGGTACTGTATCTATCACTCTAATAGACAGTGGAGATTTTTTTTTCTTTATTTTATTCTTCAAGAATGAGAAGGTTGGATCTTTTTGATTTGTTTATAAGTGTTACACCAGAATATACCTGGCTTGAAATCATCAAGGCGGGTTGACTGCAGGGATACACTCTTTTGACTCTCTTGTCATCCGTACCAATCGTTCATTGCTTATCATCCTCTAGATGGCATGCAGTGTCTGCACAGAAATGAAAGAACTGTTTTGCTGGTCACTTAATACTTGTGACTACGTGTATAATATTTATTGACTTTTTATCTACGTTTTTGCAGGAATGTCAAACTATACTTTTTAAAATTTTAGACTCTTCTCAATTGCATGGTTCAGAGACTTTGAAATTAACGCGAAAGTTCTACAGGTACATGTACTAGTGACTGTTCCTAGTTTTTATTCACCAATCCATGAATGTAAAATCTTTACAAAATTGCTTTAACACGTTCGTTTGTAGGAAAAGAAATACCTATCCTAAGTCAACGAAAGCGTGAAACAAAGCCAGTCTTATAAATAGAGTGAAACGGGAAAACATTATCCAGAGTTTAAAATCCTCACAACCGCACTTTTTCTGATACGTTCGACGAATAGTATAGAGTTAAATGTAACTACACAATATAGTTGTAAGGGAATGTAACAATATTCTTGTTCCAAACAGACGTACCAAGTCACAAGCCTTAATCTTAGGTAGCGTGCATAGATCATTCTTTATGATACTTAACAGATGTGATGATTCAAACATATATATTCTCGCAAATCTTTTTTTGTGAATTTTGATCGTTTATAGATCAGTATTATGTTGTCGACATGTATTGTTGAGAAAAGTAATATCTATTGCATCTAGAAGCATTAACACATAGTATTTGTTAAAACACACATTTCAATAAAGATGATAGTGCTAACTTACTTTCAGTGCCAAGAGCAAAAATGCACCTGAGGCATGTGACACGTTTTAACATTGAAAGAAACTAAAATTGGTGTGACAAACAGTTAAAGATGTATTTGAGAAAAGAGGCAGAAATGAAAGAAAAACTTAATTCAAACATTTCACACTTTGCTCGTATCCGTACTTTGTACTTTTTCACAAGCCTTTACGATGTATATATATATATATATATATATATATATATATATATACAAGAACTATTTAACGAATTATGTAGGTAATTTTTTTCCATTTCATCCTAATACTCCACTTCGATATTTACCAAAATTTTCACAGAATGATGTAACTGTTATATATGCATCCTGTGTAAAAACTGAAAGGTTCTAGGCCAGTGAAAAATTGAAGCAGGGGTGTCCTCGTGGTGTAATGGTTAAAGCGATGGTCTGCGGAATCGTAGTAGGCGAGTTCGTACTCCAGTCGCGCTATTACGTTCACTTTCGGGCAAATACCCTTGGGAAAGGTATGAACCCCCTTATTCTCCCAGCTATGGGTTAAATAGTACCACTACTGTTCTTCTAGGAGAATGGCTTTGGCATTAAATAACCTACAAAGAGTTGATATGCCATTAAACAAAGAAACCAAACCAAACAAATTGAAGCCATTTGCATGAGTAATGGTATACCTGAGAGTTCCAGATTGTTAACGAGTGATTTCATAATCGTGCAATTAGGGTTCACCGAAATGACTTGACCACTTCCTTGAAGACATTTATAACATTTCTAAAATGGTTAATCAACATTTGAAATATCAAAAGTTATTGAAACATCTTCAAACTGGGAAAATTTGTAACAGTTCCTTCGAAGCTACTAAAGAGAGCCGATAAAGGTAAGTCGGTGGCTGTTTCCCAATGATCTCTGTCAGGAATTATACTCGAAACTAAGAATAACTCAGGCCCTGATATGTGGAGAACATTTCAGGCCCATGGATCAATAACTGCATCAACAGCTACCCCATAACGTCTTCTGAAAAAGCTCGAGAAATCAGTTAGACCGGTGGCAATGCCTCCATTGACAAAAGTACTTGAACAAAAGCTTTTGAAATAGGTAAAAATTAACATGAAGGTCAATTTCTTTAAAGTTTTCTTCACGGATATATCCCATAATACCGTTGATGGCACTGACAGCTGAGGCAAATATGGGTCGTAAATGAACGAGATCAACATCGATGTTTCAGATCCCAACAAAGAGGGGGAGGAGGAGGCATTATTATTTGGGTTTGTATTATTGGATATATCATCGTTGGTGCTTTAAAAGTGCAAGGGGATATTTAAATAACTGCGATGCCTCTATAGCCTTCCTAAGAGAGCCACTTTGAAGCTTTTCATCGAAGTAAGAGAATCACCTTCAGGAGACCCATCACATTCAGACAAGACAATCCTCCCTCATATGCAGCGCATAAACAACGCAGTACCAGCAACAATTAGATTTCTGCAGACCTTAGAAGATTAACTGGCCGGCCAATTTTCTAAACTTAAATCAAAAACTCATTGGGCATTTTGAAAGGACGAGTTTAGGGGAAGGAATGCCAATTTAAAAAGTGAGAACTTGCAGCTGGCTGTAGTAAATGTATCACGTGGAATTAAATCAGAAGAAATCCAGAAATTGAGCTGTTCCATAAAGCAGCGCTTTATCAAAGTAATTTAAATAAAACGACACATAACCTTTAATAACAAACTTTACAATCATTTTTTTAACAGTTTACTTGTTGATTTCTATTCATTTCATGTTGGTTACTCTATTCATAACAATTTTAAATGAGAAACAATTAAAGCATTATAGTATTATTTGCAAGATGATTTAAAAATTCTAATTTAAGTAAATTAAATAGATGATGGTAGTTTTTCTATATGTCAGCAGAACCTCACAATTCTTGAAGTGCACACGCATATACCTGCCGCTAACATTATGTAAAAAGTTCATTAAATTCAAAGTTGTTCTTCGAGAGAAAAAAAAAAAAAGGGGTGGGAAAATTGTCACCTCGTAAATAATTCTTTATGCAGTATATATATATATATATATATATATATATATATATATATATATATTGAATATAACACTAAACTAATTGGTAGTAAGGCTTCAGCCCTGAAGCTTTTGGGAATACAGACTACCCATTCATTGCTATTGCCCCCAGGTCCACTCTGATTGGAGGTCTAGTACTTGATAGGTTCGCATCTGTGAGACAGAGCTGTATGACCATTTGACTGTGTTTAATTGAATATTTAGTGTTACATAGCAATTCTTGGAACCATTTAACTTTGTGCAAATAAATGAATAATATTCAATAAAATCATTATTATTACGTTGCAGTACTGTATGCTAATAAATGATAAAAATTACAGAGAATTGTTATTAAATGTCAAAATTAGCTTTCTTTAAAAAATAAAATCGTCAAAAAAGTATTAATTTTTAAATAAATTGTTTATATCCAATCAATTTTATGCAAACAAATGACATTGCAATCTCTCTCTCTCTTTCTCACATTTTGACTTACAGAGATAATACACTCCCTCTCTCTCACATTTTGACTTTGAGATAACACTATATATTTTCGACATCCAGAAACAGCTTGACCTTGCCATTTACTAAGACAATTCACTACGCGTAACATGGGTGCGTATACATTTTGCAAACTTTTTCTTTCCTGTACTACCATTTCGGTTAGACTTCTTCCAGCCTTCAACACAGCCTCAGAAATTTCGTCAAACCCCGAAAGTAACAAACAACCAACATGGTAGAAGACACGTTCTTCCTAAGATACATTGCTATATTTCTGTATATTTATATCTCACGTGAAATCTATAGTTAACATACATTTTTAGTCTACAGGACACTTAATATTTAGTCATTTTCCATTATGTCCGTGTTAGTTACATACACACAGAGGAATATTTAACAGACTATATTAGAATATTCACCGAATATAATTCACCACAGCTAAAAGTCTATTTCTAATTATGAAACATATCGTAAAAATTCCTTGTTATGCATATTAGGAAGAATTAGCATATTATAAAGATATATATAACTAAGGCAAGCAGGCTGTCTCCCGTGGTCGATCCCTCTCTCTAAAGGAAATGAATGACATGATTGGTCGGCACATCTTTTCAAAATAACCAATCGCTTGTTTCCATGATCTCTGCGCCAGATCTCAAAGACATGTCTAACGCTCTTTCTGCAGTAACCAGCAGACGGTACAGTTGGCTCTGCTAAAATTCCAGCTGTGACAGAAGTCGTTTGTAGTACGTTAAACTTTAGTTCGTACGATTCAGGGACTTTAATTAAGTGGACTATTATATGCTTATTTTATATATTATATAGCCGCAAACAGAACAATTTCACCTGTAATATAATACTTTAAAATCCCACTGTGTTCCTGTATTTCCTTATACTAACTTTCTTCTGTTTTCAACTTAATATAAAGCAGCATAAATTTCCAACGATTTCATAATATTTTGTAAAGAAATTGATGTGAAATCTCCTTTTACAAAGGTATAAGATTTTATGTTAAACTAGGAAGGTCTCTTGGAGCAAGAACTGGAAACATGTGTCTACTTGAACTATCTTTTCGAAAAGAAATGGGTCAAAATTAAACAAACAAAAAAGTTATTTTTTAAATTTTCAGCAGCATACATTGAAATTAACGTTAAAAAAGTTAGTTGCTGAATATCAATTGAAAAATTTATTTCAACCACCCACGAAGAAAGTAAATGTAAGTCAGTAGAATTGGCGACCTCAGTCAAGGGTGACCCGAAGGCTCCCTTTTCAATAGCTACAACGCAAAGTTGTTGGGGAGGGCGCTACTCCATTAACTGGATTGCACCACTTAACTCTTAATCTTTACCATATAATCCCGAGAGATAAGCAAAGTGGCATTAAATGCCATTTTTTGAGTCTTTGGTTTGACTCGACCTAGGATTGAACCCCGGTCTCCCGGATCATTGGCGAAGACTCGACTTATCAGACCAATGACCCAGATAAAGGGAAAACTCAAAATATTCTTGCTTTTGAGCCGTACCCCGTACAAAAGTTGCAATTAGACAAAAAAAAATTACGTTAAAAACGTAAATACTGAATATTAGTTTTAAAATTTATTTCAACCACACTCGGAGAGAGGAAAACCACAAAATAATCTTGCTCTTTCCAGCCGCGCCCAATACAAGTGTTAAAATTTTAAAAGGAAAAGGACGTGAAAAGCTGAATATCACAAAAATTAATTTTAAAACTATGAATTAAAAAACTCATTAGTCCTACATGATAATAAAAAAAAATCTTACTCAAATTGTTGAATAACAATTACTAAATTTCAAATTTAACAAAAAACAAAAGTAACAACATGTGTTCACCTCACAGACAACTGCAACAAAACAATTCCTTTCTCTAGACGTACGTGGAACAAAGGAAAGCTTGCTACATGTTACAATTGGCCTTAGACGCTTTATTATGCTCTAAATTCCCACCACACCTCCAGTATACCCTTTACCAACGAGCGCTGATATAAAAGAATCAATAAAATTTCGTAGTTGGAAAAAAAATCTATCAGAGAAATTAAAAGGATGGGTAGCTTCGGAAATTCAAATGGCATTAACGTTCTCATAGACACTTGGAAAAATGTAAGTAAACTTAGAACAAAGCAGAGGCTTAAAGAAAAATTCCCTGGAGGAAGAAGAGACTTTCTTTAAAGAAATACTAAAGTAAATTAATTCGTTAAACGACAAAATTAAAGGAATTTGTACCAATGCAGAGCAAAGTCAGGAGTAAAGATTTCACGTTCCAACAGTGAATCTTTTATTTCAAGTTTCATATTCGGGCAAATAGTAAATTGTTCTTTCATTTAAGACACATAATAGTATACACCAAATATTTTTACTGAGACAAAACTGGATAAAAATCATATATGCATCTTTAAGTGGTAATTTAGCAGAGAACAATGTTACTAAACTTTTGGACAACTTTTTCGAAATGGACGTGTTCTTCATTCTATATTCTTTTAACATTGGTCACTCTACTATAATTTTTTCTCATTTTAGGAGCATTTATATACATGTGGTCACTCTGTTTGATGGATGTGGGGGATCATTAGTTTCTAACTTGCCTTTTTCCATCTTTCTTCCTTCATTCCTTCTCCCCCTCTCTTCTGAAATTTGCACTAACACGTGTTATAGTAATTTACAAAGCTTTTTGCTTTGATGTGGCACAAGGCCGAATGAATGGGGCGCCCAATGAGACTCGAACTCACTCGTGTAGGTTTGCTAGTCTAGCTTGCTAACCGTTACACCACCAGAGGTGCCCCACTAACACGTGTTATAGTTCAACCTTTTTACTAAAAACAGAATTTCACGTTCCATCAGTGAATCTTTTCTTTCAAGTTTCATATTCGGGCTAATTGTAAATTGTTCTTTCATTTAAGACACAGAATACTATGCACCAAAGATTTTTACTGTCATTATATATATATATATATATATATATATATATATATATATATATATGCATACACACAAACATGCATATATATATATATATATATATCATAGTTTCAATACGCCCCCAGACTTCTTTTGTACAGGCAGGTAAATTGTCCCAGACACTTGAAAATTCAGTATGTTATTGCTATACATCTTATAAGATGACTGACCAATTTTTATGATTTCACGTTCAAATTCACAGCTACAGCAGCAATTGGAATACACCCTACTAAAACCTGATTGTCACAGTTGGGAATTTCAAAAATGCTATCTAGACCTGAGGACACTTTAGAAGAACGATATGCAGTAAAATTCTGTCTTAAACTTGGAAAAAGTGAGGGATGATGAGAGGTATGGGAGGAGTAAAGAAGTCAATACACCAGAGTTGATTGGCCAAAGGGTTAGGGTTAAGGTTACTATGTTGAGGCTGTCGTTATGAGATAATTGAAGAGATGAAGGAAGCTGTGACGAAGGTCATTGACACGCTCACACAAGAGGACTTCCATTGGGCCTTCCAGAAGTTGTTGGAACGGTACAATAACAGATTGCAACCGGAAGAGATTACTTCAAAAGGGAGTCTAGTTTCACGTGTATACTATCAATAAAAGTGCCCAAACGCAAAAAGTCTGGAAATTTATTTAATGATGTTCGTATATATCTGTATTTATAAGTACGCACACACATATATATATATATATATCTGTATTTATATGTACGAGCACACACACATATATCTATATAATGTTTTATTTATTAGCCTTTATATATATTTAATAGTATTCAGGCTTATTTGAAACTAAGGGTCTCATGCTGTCTCATCACGACACTCATCTGCTAAAGCTACAAAAAATATTGGAGAATTCGAAAAGTCTGACAGTATTGTCCGGTGATTGTTTACGCTTATATTTGAATGACCTTTTTTTTGTGTGTGTGTCTGTGTTTACGTATTTTAAATTTGCGTTTCTTTGTCAACACAAATTTGGTATATAATAGACATAACCATCTTTCCTAACACCACCTGGAAATTATAAACTTTGCATCTACCTACCGTAAGACATCAAAAATGCTTTCATTGCGTCCATGAGAAATTATCATAACCCATCTATTACAAAAGATTCTGTCTATCAAATAATCAAAAATTATAACTAAATGTTAAGAGAAAAAATAACCTACCCTCACATTTAGACCATTCACGTAACCCACCCATCATACCTATACCATTTCCAGTGCTAAAAACTTCCTCACTCCTTCACGAATAATCCCAAAACACCCCTGACGTTCCGTCAGTACCACTTTCATCCATTAAACAACACAGACGAAGCAACATACGAACCATTTTTCTCCATCTCCAAGCCCCTTTACCAACTTTTGACATAATTTTAGCTATGTTTTCATCATTGTTCAAAATTATGACTTCACTCAGTATATTTACCATATCCCTTACGCACATACCATCATAGATGACAATAACGTATACGTAAAATATCATTAACACAACATAGACAGCTAATCCAATTTTTTAACCTAACACGGAATTTATCGCATCATAATATTAGTATTAGTTAATACGCCATAATATACTACAATCCATACCTCATTCTTACGTTCCAGACCTAGCATACGTTTTTGTCTATTATACTTTCACGTTAAATCCAAAATTCATTTTCTTTATGATGAAATGATAATGATTATTTGCCCTAAATTCAAAATTGTCACTACACCCACAACGACATAGCCAAACAGTTATTGCAACGCCCTAATACAATATATTCACTATATTCCTTACGTACATACAGCCATAGATTACAATAGCATATACGTAATATAACAGTAACCCAACGTAGACAGCTAATACAATTATCGCAATCCAACCCAAAACATATTCCAACATAAAATGCTAATATTGAATAATACTTTATGATACATTCCCACCTCATTCATACTTACGTTTTAGACCCACCATACATTTACTATTATGTTTATTTTCTTCGTAATGATAATTCATTTTCGCTTAAAATCCTCACCACACACATAAACAAAAACATTCATAAAAAATGATCATTAACTCGATATAGCTAATTCAAACACTTATTGCAACGTCTTACGTACATATAATCATAGATTACAATAACATACAAAATATAACATTAACACAACAACTAATACAATTTAGCACAAAACTTAAAATACTAATATTGCATAATACGCCATAGTATATCTTACCTTTCAGACCTACCATACATTTTCGCCTATTATGTTTACAAATCAAAAGTTGATTTTCTTCGTAATGCAATGATGGTAATTCGTTCCTTAGTTAAAACCATTACTACATAAAATCTCATGAATAGATAAAAAAAAGAATTATTCTGTCAAATCTTGTCTACTTAGAACCGTTGCTACACTTTCCCACAATCATAACCAGGAGACAACTCCAATCCTGCCGCGAGGTGCATGTATCATACAAATACACACACTATATCTCCAATACAAATTGAATACACACATACAAACAGACACACACAAAATAGTGACATTCAAATCTCAACGCAAACATTCGCTTGATTGTATTTTTTCGATTACTCAAATATCTTTGTTTATTTGCCTGCTGATTGTCGTAATAAGACTGCATGAAATCTTTGGTCACATGTAATAATTTCTTATATATATATATATATATTTATTGATTATTATCATATAATAGCTCCATCACAGATATTGGGCTCTTTCCAATTTAAACCACATTTGGTCCTCCACAAACCCACCAAGTGAGATAGTGACAACCATACACTTTTATAATATATCTACACGCACACACACACACACACATTATACATATATATAAATATATCTGCCTAAATATATGTAAATATATTTGTGCACATATGTGAAAATATATATCAGACCGAGCGGTCTGATACTAATTCTAACGTAAAGTTGGACGGGTTTCGATTCAGGCTTAAACCATCCTTCGTGTCTAGCCACACTGAAGAGTTCTGATAGAACGAAACTGTCTGTGGATGACAATATATACGCTCCCCGATGGGGGCTGAGCACTCTGGCGAAGGGATTTTCGGAAGCCGCTCGCATAATGCAAAGCTCTTCGAAAGAATTCAGCACTCTGGTAACCGATAGGGTATAAAAATGTAAACAAACCGACATTACTGCTGCTGTTGCTACATAATGCCTTAAAATTCCCTTAGTCAACGTGGTACGCTTGTTGGCCGAACGGTCTGATACTAAGTCTAACGTAAAGTTGGACGAGTTTCGATCCCGGCTTCAAGCCTCCTACGTTTCTAGCCACACTGAATAGTCTTTCTGTGGATGACAACATATATATATATATATGGATGTAAATATATTTGTTAAGATATGTACAAAAATATATAACGAAATTATATTAGAGTAAATTTTAATCTTTAGTAGAAACCAAATAGATTTTAAAGATTAACTAAATATAAGTTTGACATTTGTAATTGTGTTTATCATCACGTTCTCCTTAATAAAAAACGAATTTTTCTTAAGATAAAATTTTACATATATTGACAAGATTTTAGTTATTGAAGATTTTCTGAATTGTGGTAATTTTCTTTTCCGGACGAATAAGGATACCTGACACCAAACGTTTTTGATACCAACTTCTAGCACATATGTTTTTATCCCACCGTCATTTTCTTATGTTTTTCTTAACGAGTAATAATACATTGAAAAAATATTTTTACGAAGTGCCCAGCTGTAATAAACTTATAATAGCCAAATGACTGTTCGTTGAGTTTTTTCCATTCAATTATATGAAATTGCTCTGGACGAAATTTATAAACTTATGTATTCATCATCAATCTTTCAGCACTCCTGGAAATTTATAAGTATCCTCTCATATACTGTCTGATAAAATCATTTCCAAATTATCTCCTTTTGATATTATATATGAATTTATATAAATGTGCATTTGTGTGTGTCTGTGTGTGCGATAATTTATTCCTTAAAGCAACATAAATATAATCATTTATAAATGAAATGTATACAATGTCAAACAATTTAGGAACAATAGCTATCTCTTTGACATGCGCTTTGAATTTTATTTAAAACTTGATACAATTTGAGTATTTTATATACCGACTTATTGTTTTCAGCTATCTTATCTTAGTATTTTGGAAGAAGACCCTCTATATATATGACAATGACATAAATGTTCTCTTAAGTTGTTCAAGATAGTTAGAACAAGAGATTTATATGTGTAATACCGAAATGCATATTCGGGCCTTAAATTTGAACGCTTTTGTTTGACACAGCAAACAAATCATTGAAATATTTATACTGCTCTTTATACGTATGTTTACTTTCTTAATTTCGAATTCCGATGGATTGTCTTGCTTTCAGAGATTTCAATACTATGATTACAATGAAATAAATGATTGTCTGTCACATTTATTGAGAAATCCACTTACTTACACAAAGGTATTAATTCTTGTCAATCAATTAATTCTGCTCAAATAATAATTAGTTAGTCATAGAGACAAGTAAGGATGGAAATCACTACAGTAGTGAGGATATATTAGAGCTTGCTTGATAATCATACTCAATGGAATTACATTATTCAGTTAATTATAATTATTTCAATCAATCAGTGATAATTGGTTGCAGTATCTTATAATTATTTATGTTTTATTCTTTTATGCAGACATATATCAGAGAGAGAGATATATAAAGAGGGAAGAGGGACATATTTTGCTTAGCCAAGGATAAAAATAATACTATTTTCCTCGTGAAACAACATCATGAATGCAGTCTGCAAAATTGATTTAATTCATTAAAATTAAACAAATTAATAAAACTTAGCGAGTTGAAAATCATTTATGATGATTCGAGTCAAGACGTTGAATTCAACCAGAATCAACGAAAAATGAATTGTTCGGAGATAATTTTTATTGCTTAAAAATGGATAGACATCAGGAAACAGCTCTTCAAGCTAAGTCCACACAAACTAGAGCCACCATAGAATATATCTATGTATCTTAGTAACCCTGACAATTACATAAGTAAAATAATATGTAAATTTGAATACTGCGTTGGGGTCCTATGAAATAGTGGAGTTAATGCCGCCAGTGATACACTCCAGAAACCCGAGTGAACAAGGAAATATACGGAAGCATAATAAAAAATACAAGCCAATAACAACTGGGAAATATTGACTTCTTCCACGTGTAATTACTGAAGAACAACCTCAATAATGCATTAATCACATTTCTAATGCTAAACAATTTTGTGTGTATTTTTTGCCTTCTTATAATTCTCATTTTATTCTTTGACTAGATCTTTCCAGAAAAAAATATGCGGTTGTTGTTAAGAATATTAAATTGATAATTTATCTTGCCTACTCAAATTAGTCTTGTCTTGTAACACAAGCTGGAGATCAAAAGGCATTAGGAACTATTCAAGATAATTTTTAGCAGATTGTCTCTTTAAAAAGTTCAGTGGATATTTATCCATATTTTCCTGAATTTTGCACTGTTAAACCAAGCATAAAAATAGTTTCATGTTAACAATAATATTCTAATTATATTTCTTTACGTTGGTAGATTTGTGTTATACTTTTATTTTGCGGTAAATCAGTTAAAAATATCAAACATTTCGACCCTAGCTTCGTTTTTCTTTATATTGTGAAATTCGATATTATTTTTCTAAACTAATAAATAGTTGCTTTTGTTATATATTTGCTTATTGGTTTTTCTACAGAGAAGCATCTGTAGAACATGTGACAGGAAGGGTTCTTAATAATCTTGCTCTCCTTCCGGTATTTTTGCTTATATTAATTCTATTGACTGGAACATTTCAGTTCTTCCATAGATTTAAATTACTTATAATCCTTTCCCATCCCACTTCTTAACTGTTCCAAGTGCGACAACTTCTAGTGTCGAGTCGTCGGGTTAATATTCTAAGGTATTTGTTTCCCTCGAGTGATCTAGACATTTTTCAGCTTTTCAGTTTCTTTCAATAGTATTCTGTGCTCTGTTGGGACACTAGCATCTGCTATCTGAAAGATCTTTTAGTCACACATTCACACCAGTTTCTTCGAGATTGTCGTTAGAGATCGAGAGAAAGAAAACATGTAATCGAAAATGTACAATGAATTCTTCGGCACACCTGACAACCTCGACACAGCCGTAGTCTAGACTGTTTCATATCGAATATCGATCGTCATTTCCGCAATTCTTAAGCTTTTTATAAAATGACTTGAACACAACTAATTATTAAATGTCCGTAAGAGTAAGTTACATTTTTGTCGTAAGAGAGAATTATGAGCGGTTATTTTCCAATAACCTAAAACAAACTATCGCATCTGATTATATTATCACTGCTGTCACATGAACATTCGTTTATCACAATAATACTTCGAATTAAAAAAAATGTACCTTCTTAAAATTTGAAATACTAAATATGCCGAATATTTCTATATTTAAAGCCCTAGCCTCGAAGCAAATGACCACTCTATCCTTCTTTTTACTTAAAGTCTTCCAGGCTTATTACGACACGTCATATTGCTTTACTTGTATATATTTTTGTAATTTTATCTCTTTTCCTATCTAGCCTTATCAGTACTACTGTATTGTTGCACCACTGGAACGTTAATGAAAAGCCCAAAGAAAATGATGCTTGATATTTTGTACAAATCTGCGAGTAGCTCCCTATAAAACACTTGCTATACCGCCTCATATGTCCCATCTACCAAAAAAATCCAAGTAGAAAGATCGAAACACGCTGGGCACTGCGAGAAAATAAGGATACGTGATGTTTTCTGATAGATTCCTACACATGCACAGAATAGTTTTGGCCGACCAGTAAACATGTCTTTATCAGCTCTTGACAGATACCAGATGACGTCTAGAGGAATTTAATAGAGCAATTTCTAATAGTTATGGAAGGTGAGAGAGAGTCATAGTAATACATGATATGTCGGCACGCCTTCATGTTAATTGTCTTATCTACTGGTTTCTTCACTCGGTTTCCTTTATTATCTTTCATCCATATTTGCAGAACGTTACAGTTTAATATGTAAAGTTAGCGACCGTAGTCAAGGGCTACCAGAGAGCCCCCTTTTAAATAGCTCCTACAACGAAGTGTAGGAGAGGCCGCTACTTCTTTCCCTGGATTGCTCTACTTTATCCTTGAAATGTACCCTACAATGCTGAGTGTTATGCAAGGAGGTATCAAGTAACACTTTTTGAAGTCTTTGGTATGACTCGACCTGAGATTGAACCCCGGTCTCCCGGGCCATTGGCGAACACTTTACCGCTAAACCAATAAGACGGTCCCAGGTTGAGTCATACCAAAGACTCAAAAAATGGTACTTATTTAACACACAGCATAAGGTACAAATAGTAGCTATTGAGAAGGGATCCTTCCAGTCACCCTCGACTAAGTTCGTCGACTTTACTTTTTTTACTTACAGTTTAATAATCCAACTGACGAGTTAGAATAAAAGAATGGAAGTAGCTGTTTCACTCAACCATTTAATAGGAATCGAAATATAGAAAACAATCAGCATATTCTGCAATTTTACTTTTAAGAAATTTAAAAATGCTACTCAAACGCAAATTTAACGATTTAAGAAAACCATGGAGAACCAATCGAAAAAAAATCATCGGATTTATCAAGTATGTTTAGCAAATTTTACCTGATCGATGATAGAATGTAGTGGGAAGGACCATTATTTTCTACAAGTATACAAAAGAATACTAAATAATTACTAGATAAACAGAACGATATTCTAGTTTACTATGCATTATAGAAACAATTGACATCGTTATTTATTAACTCAATGCTCGACTGATGCTCATATTTTCCATTTTCTATCTGTATTTATTCGGCAACTTTCTAATATTTTTGTCATTTTATATGTTGCCTTCTTTTCCAAACTGAAGAAATGTTGGTACTAATGTATAGTTGTATCCCTTGAACTTTAAAAGCTTGAACATAAATATCTAGATGAATTTGACAACGATACGACATACTCCTTTATAAAAATACTGAAAGCAAAACCCTAAAATCTTTTGTTGTATAGACACTTACCTCCCATCAATCAAATCATTATCATGACGGGAACTAAACAACAATTGAAACAATTCACTTTTTTCCAAGCTGTAGTCGTATCAGTCTTACTGTTGAACCACTAAATGCTTAAAGAAAAAGGTAAGTAGAAAGTCCGCAAAGACGATTTGTTTTATTTTTTTTTCTTTATATACTCATAAGCTTAGCAATTTCATAAGACTAGCATATTTGCTTAAACTGGTAATCAAGTTGAAAAAACATCTTTCTTCTCTAATGTTCCCTTTGTAATAATTTTGTGTTACTTATAGTTTAGATGAGGTTCTTGTTCGAATTTCCAATTCTGGTATCTTGCTGCAAATATCTTCGGAAAGGTTCCAAAAAGCTCGGAAAATAATCAAAACGGTTGCAACCATTTTCAGCGTTCTTGTACATACTAACTTTTCACTTGAAAAAAAAAACACACTCAGCGTTATTGTAACTGAAGCATATATGATTGGTTATATAAATACTCTCTATAGTATAACAAGTTCTATTCGTCTGATTCAAATGAACCAATTGATTTTCAAGATCCGCCAAGACTTTCTTTTTACATTCAATGGAAAATTTCTGATTAATGTATTTACTGTTTGACTGGTCAAATTCAGGTCATTTGCTCAATTCTTAGTGAATCACCGTCATTTCTATTCAAATGCATTTATGAAATAATTTTCTATATTTACTAATATTTGAAATAAATCCCTCTGTTTCAGCTCATGCAATATTTACTGGTCGATATTTTTTCTTCGATATTAGTGTTAATGTAATTTTTTTAAAAAATTGTTTTTTCCTATCGGAAATGGTTTAAGTGGGCTATGGTTCCACAAGAATATTCCTTTCACCATAAACACAGTCTATAAAATAGTGAGATTTGCTTCCCTGGTCTAAATGTTAAATGAGACTTGTTTTAATTTTCATGATAGCTACCATTACTAAAATTCAGCTGATCAATCTTAATTATCACCGATTATCCTCACCGTCAAACGGCAATAATCAAACGTGGCTTCTAACCTTTCTCTTACTTCAGTCTGAATTGTCACTGGTCGACCAGAACAATGTTCCTTTTTTACACACACACACACACATGCATAGTGGGTAGTGTGTTCACCAGTGGTCAGGGAGCCCAGGGTGAAATCCCTAGTTGATTCATACCAAAGGCTCAAAAATGGTACTTGATGCCTCCCTTGCTTAATACAGCATTATAAGATACGAATCAGGGGTTAGTGGAGCAATGTAGAGAAAGAAGAAGCGCCCTCCCCTACACCTAGGTTTGGTAGCTTATGGACATATTAAATATTTTATTGTTACGATGATACACATGTTTTTCATGCGTTAAGATAAATGAATACCCTGATGAAAGCAATTGTTGAAATTACTCCACTTAGCCCTGAGTTTCAGTTTTGCTATTTTGCAATCCACAAATAGCAGCAAAACTAAAATCATATATTCTTTATAACTATCGGTTATTAATGCAGCATAGCTCGGTGTTTTCAAACCATTTAGCCAATAGAAATATGTTCTTTCGTCTGTAAAATATAAACTTTTTCTTAAGAGTCACTAAACCGGAAGACTACTCGTATAAATTTCTTTCTTGGTGTTCTTCCACGCGTGTGTATACGTATGACTGGGGAAGATTTGGTAGAAGCACTTAAAAAAAAAAATGAATTCATATATCCATTAGAGGTCTATTTTTCAGCTCAAGTGTAATTCTTTTCATCAAAAGGTTGTTATTAGTTAATAAAAACGAATATTATAGATAATCTCACTTTATAAATGTGCTGTGTTATACAGAGTTCAGTACTGGGAACTCAATTAATTAGGGAATTAAATAAATCCAAAATCATTTGAATCTTCCTGTAGGAATAATATTTAACCTCGTGTTTCGATGACCAGAAAGCTTAAAAACTTATTCTCGGTGTATTTTTCGTTAATTCCCGGTAATTCAATCTTTTCAGCTACCAACAGGACCTCCGATCATCAACTAAAATATTACGTTCCACCCTATTGCAGAATGTAATTTCCCTCTTCCAAGATATCAAAAATTAAAAAGATATAGAACAAATCTTGTAGAAATATAAAAATTCCAACTGTTTCAATCTACCAGTTTGCCATCCAAATTCTCTTGGGAGGGGTTGGTTGAAAATCACTGAACAAAAAGGAGGTCTGCAGTGCAATACCCTAATAATTATTTCTTAGATGTCTTGAATTCGAGTTCATTAACATTGAAAAGAAAGCAACAACAGCCGCAGCCTTAGTGTTACTTCTGTAACAAAACTTACTACTGCTTCTACTGAATGAGTAGTATTGATTCGTCCGTCCCATCAGAAAAAAAAAAAAAAACTTCGATCACATACCAGTAAACCATGAGTGATGCACACGCTACTTTTTGATTCCAACAACAGAAAACATATTCCAATTTTTTCAAATGAATTTTTGTACCTAGTCGACTTGAATAAAATCTTTATAATTCAGAAATTCTTAAACGTTTCGTAAAATATTGCAATTGTGTTCGAGCCATCTTCGGTGTTTTAATACTCCCCATTATGCAGGTAGGTAAGTAATTATCTCTTAAACAAAAAAAATATTCCTGTTGCCGTTCGAACAGTATTGAGATAATAACGCAAGATATCAGTTTTGGGTTAGAGTTTTATCTGATGC
Source organism: Sepioteuthis lessoniana (assembly GCA_963585895.1). NCBI lineage: Eukaryota > Metazoa > Mollusca > Cephalopoda > Myopsida > Loliginidae > Sepioteuthis > Sepioteuthis lessoniana. The sequence goes on from OY757905.1 coordinate 25,478,964, forward strand.
ATATCTCTTAAAATTTGCCCTGAAAATATTTTATCAAAGAAGTTTATTTTTAAAGGTGCGTGGAGTAGAAGTATTGTTAGCAAGTGCCTCTCGCAAGGTATTGTTTATTATGCTACTCCAAACCGAGAGTTCCATCTTTCTACCAAGTGACGTAAATGAATATTTAGTATAACAGTTAATTCTTTTTAATTGGAGAAGTTATAATTAGATCAAATACTACACTACCAGTTATTTACAATTTATCGTGCACCAATAATTTTGGAAAACTAACAAAAAACTTTCATCCATGGAAAATCATTCTAAAAAATCGCTCGACATTGAATGATGATTTAAATGCTTTCCCTAAAAATCATGTAAAATGTTTCTGAGTTGTCCATTATTGTGGAATTCTGCCCAGTTAGATTTGGTATTTGCTATTATAAAGAAAAAAAAAACGAAAAATTCAGCAGTCACCTGCTACTATTGTGTAACTAATATTTCAAGTCACGCTCGTGAGTTCAATTGTTTTTAAAGAATGCTTTCTGTCAAATCAACCAGTCTTAAAAACTCACGAAACACCTAAGTTAGTTATTCACTGAAAGCCCTTTGCAGTTATTTCAAAATACCTTGCGATTATATTTTGAAGATAAAATAGTAACATATTGTAAACCAACTGAAAATTTGGAATTAGTAATCTAAAAATAACATACATATTAAAAAGTTAAATGAGAAAATAAACTATATGAAATAGCCATATATTCAATTTGATATATTTAAATTTAATGTTATATTCAATAATTGGCTTCCTTATTTTAAAAGGTAGGCAATTATTTATAATTGAATGAAAAAATGAGTTTTTAAAAGTTTTAACTGGTGTGAATATATTAAGCGTTATTGTGGTAGATATAAAAAATTTGAGGAAACATAAGTACTATTTCGATTCTCGTCTAGCGTGAATGAAACGTTTACAAAATTAGAAGAGAATGTAATTCAATAAATGGAGTTAACTCGTATGTATTTTGTAAACGCAGGAAGTTTAGTACACATGAAAACTATTGAGAGACTGGGGACAGTTTCAAAATGAGAAATAAAAGCGATCTACAAAGGGTGTTAAATATATATATATATATATATATATATATATATATATATATATATATATATATATATATATATATATATATATATATTGTGGAGTTTAATCAAGATAGATAAACACAAACTGCGTTTGAAGAATCCAAGGTATTTATATTGAGATAATTGACGAATTATTGTGAGACAGGCACATAGGAATGACATGCGTTTTTATATGATGAGTGCAATAACGAACTATTTGTGTCCTGGTATTAATAAATCGATTTTGAGTCAATTTATTTCAATGTTTCCCACTTTCAACTCATTAACCTTAGAATGGTAGTTGATTCCAGGAAATGAAATAATAGTATCGAAATATTTTGCATAAAACAGTCATATACTGTCAGTAAGACTAGTTTCATTTTATAACAGCTGGCAATCGATTATTTTCTGATTTTCAGGACAGACGAAACAAGGAATTTAGTAAAGAAAAGAATTAGTGGAATATTTTCTAAATTTTGTTGTTAACCACCACTACAGTTAGATAGGAAAACAGGGTCTAAGTTGTATTAAAGTAGCAAATCAGTTGTCTATTATGACAAAAACTCAGCCTATTAAACCTGTGTTCAAATAATATTTTCTGTTTTCATCCGTAAACTAAATTTACGTTGTTCGTATTTAACATATACAAAATAAATGTTTTTCATACAATTTTGGGAGTTTGAAATTCATCACTGTATTTCTAAAGGGATGGGATTAGTAATAATAGTCAAGAACATATTTCTTGGTGAATAAAATAATGAAAAAAAAAAAGAGTTGCAATGTATTAATTCTAAAAATGTCATTAAAAGGAAAATGTTACATTGAAACTTGAAGATTTAACCTAGAAACTTAAAAGATGCTCCGATTTTTTTCTCTAATTCTTCTTTTCTTTTTTCTTTGGGGGGGGTAAGGAAATATTCAGGCAGGAGTTTGTGTCATTTAAGAATAAATATGGGTATTTACCCATGGCTCCCTAGCAGAGTTCATAACACTCAATCGTCTCTCAAAATTTCCCCAGAATACTTACAAAAAATTTTTCAAGGGAGTAATTTTTATTTACTCCATGTGAAATATAAATGTCACCCAATGCAAAACATAACTACAATTTATAAGTATGATGCACATCTGAGAAAAAAGTACTCACCTGTTGAGATGACTAATTTCTGTTGTAACAGTTCGACAGCAGTATTTGTTGCGCGCCCCGCCAAGTAACAGTTTGACAGCAAACGATTAAGAAGAGATTCTGATATTTTATACTTTTTATCGTGTAATTTACATATGTATAATAATTTCCCACCTTTTTTTTTTCATGTTCTTTCTTTTTTCCTCATTTTTACATTGTAATTTAACCAAAAAAAATTTTCTTTTTTATTCATTTTTTAATTTTATTTTTCTCTTTTTACTCTTTTTTCAATTATAAGGTCGTTTGACATCACATCTGTTCAACCAGAACCACTGGCTGCTACATGCTGCAACTATTGATCGTTCCACGATCGTCTGACCCATCAATTAGCCTGTCCATCGATTCGCAAATCTTTTAGGTACTTTTTGGTTGAGGTAGCTCAACAGCCGATCTGTACTGCCCAAGTATACACTACGCGGAACCCTAGACCACAGAAACGGAATCGGCCTCAAGTAGGTAATGGCAGAAGGTATTACAAACTAATGTTTCATATCCACCAAATCTGCTATGATGAGGCTGTTTACCGATTACCAAACCTGAAGCATGTTTAAATGAATTTGTTTCTTTGGCCTTCTCGTAATCAATAAATAGACAGAAGCTTGGCTTATCTCCGGAATCGCAACCAGAGATCTCATCAGAGAATTATTTTATTTATTTATTTATTTATTTATTTATTATGATTCCAATTAAAGACAATCAGAGATCTCATGTTTAGATTTTTCTCTAGATATATCGCCATTAACAAAAGTTTACTTTTCACCAGGTATGTATGTCTTTCAGCTTATCAATCTTTGCATATAGGTGACATGAGGGATCCCTACCCAACTACAGACTGGAAATTTTGGTGGGTAGCGAGGAAATTATAATTCAATGGAATCAGGAAGCTTATTCTTCCCGAATCTTTTTTCCACGTGTCTCTCCAAAAGATCATTCGTTTTTTCCCTGTTTCTCATCTCATCCATTAGCCCACTTTTCTCTGGGACACATAATAGATTCGTTTTATCAATGAATTTCAATAGCAAATTTTGACTCTAATGACAATACTTTGTGTAAAGAAAATCTCTTGTCGCTGACCCACGATATTCCTGTGGGGGATAGCCGTATGACCTGCTGTGTTGCACTCTTAATAGTTCACGTCTTTCTAGTACCCAGGTTTGGGGTTATTGTCCGGATCGTTATATCTTGTGATTCTGTCAGTGTCATCTTGAGCCTCACTTTAGAACATTTGCATTATTCTGTTAGGGTAGGCTGAAGCAATTCGAGCAGCCCGCAGTCAAACAAGGCCATGTTGCTCCGGCATTGAGAAACCTCTAAAGATTTTTGCGTAGCGTCCGGCAATTACATTAATTTTTTTACGCTTGTGAAACTGTTTTCGTAAATGGTTAGTGGCCACATAAGATAGTTTAACAATTCAAAGGTATTAGGTTTTTTAGCAAACCCGGTAAAAAAAATTCGATCGATATTCTACAACCCATCAATGATTTGTTGTCAGATCTTCACTGTTCTGTCTTTCAATTTTGCGTCATAAAATTTTCTCAGGTTTTTATTGTTTTTTTCAGACACTGCTATGATGAATCCTTGCTTCATAAAGTCCCTTTGTTCTTTCATTTTTGCTAATTACAACAGTGATTTTTCTTGATTTGCATTATTTAGATTTTATCTTGGCTGTCGTGATATTTTCTGGTTGCTGTGCGAAAATGCACTTACTACAATAAATGATGTTTTTTATGGTCTTCATATCATCTACATAGGCCTTAATTGGTGGTGGTCAACCTCCAAACTTCAATCCTTTTCCTTTCACCACTTACTTAGGGCCTCCATTGTCATGGTGACAACTAAAAAAAAAATAGCACAATCCAACATTATGCCAATTTGCAATTGATGTGGTAAATCCTTGTGTGATATAGCAGAGTTGTAGATGTAGGAAATAGACCTTGACAACGTTAGTAATTGTCTCTACTATTTAAAGTAATGAAAAGATAACAAAATAAAAAAAAAATGTGAGGTACAGAACCGAATGCATTGGAAGGATCAAGAAAAACAACATGGAGTTTTCTACTTTTCTTCTCTGAACACTCAATTTGATGCCAAATCATGCTGATTAGTTCAAGGCATCCAGAGAAACCCCCGTTGCTTGCCGTTTGGACTCTTGTATCCAGCAGATTGTTTTCCTCAATAAAATTTGTCAAGCTCCTACAACACAAGGGAAAATGTTGCCTTCACCTTGAGTAGATTAATAGGGGGGAAATGGTTTATGTCCTTGGAATACTTGTCAATCAGATTAAAGATCCCCTTGCTCTTAGTCATACCCCAGCTTTGATTATTCTCTTTCAGGCCTTGTCATTAGTCCTAAGAAAAAGCATTTCCGCCTGGACCATCATTATGAATTATGTTGGAAATCTCATTTGGTCTCGTGTTTAATGATGTTTTGCTTAGCTTTAATAACTGTTCTACCACGACTTATTTAAAGGATCAGGGTTCATTTGATGCTCTGGTTGCATAATAGACGAATGCCCGGTGGAATAGCTTTTTTCTCATGCCTCATCGGGTCACAGTCTTTCTTGGTACTTATCTAATTATTTTGATATTCTCCAGGTTTACCTCTTTTCTCGGGTAAGAAATGATTAAATAAATCTAAAGTGATCTTTACAGAACCGAGATTGAATCCGCTCTTTCTTTCTTCTAAATTTACGTCAGATTTTCTGCCCGTCTGAGTCTTATCAGTCTGCTTTTGATCTCTACTTTGAAACGCATGAATACCTTATTTTTCAACAACAGAGGCCTTTCGTAACATCTGCTTTAGTTGTTTTCTTTCTCAAATGAGCTGTTTTATTCATCGTTGTCTTTTGAAGTTGCTTTCCAACGGTGGCGTTCTTTCTTAGATTCCCCTAGTCCTATTACTTTTAGAAACAATCCCATAGATTATGTTTCCCTCTGTGGTATGGAACCAAATGTGATACTATGCTTGTCATGGAACTTTATAATTACCTTGGTTCCATGACTAATACATTCGTTTCCAGGTTGTTTGTTTATCAACTCTCTCAGTTCCCACGTTGGGTTTAAAAGATACACAGATGGAAGATGACATAACGTATCAGAACTTCCTCTGACGATCGGGGTGATTCGTTGGAACAAGTTGCTTAAGTGTTGGCAACGCAAAAACAAGAAAAACTCTCCGTTAACAATTAACAATTATTCATTGTAACACAATAGTGTAACAATAATATATACTATATATGTATATACAGAGAGAGAGAGAGAGAGAGAGAGAGAGAGAGAGAGAGAGAGACACACACACACACACACACACACACTCACACACACACACACACACAGAGAAATTGTCGCTTTTGTTGTGTTTGAGAGGCAGACAATTGAAGTATTTGACTGGTGCAATTTTTCTATCTTAATTAGTTTTTTGGAGAATGAGGCTTTTTATGCAGAACATTTAGTTCTTGGAGAGATTTATTTTCTATTTTCTTGTCTTTGATGTGGGACATCGGATCTCTTCTTCCATCTAACCCGAAAAAAATCTATTTTTATACCGGATTTCCCTCGGGAACAAACATTCCCGATTGGCTAACCAATCGCAGATCATTTTGTATACTTTTACAACTTTTTGATTGCTCAGCTAATATAATGCTGACAACGTCTGTGAGAAGAGTATTCCTTTTATTGTTTAAGATCTTGATTAATCAGCCAACCAAATCACAGTATAGGTGCTTAGTTAATTAAGCATCCCAGGTCACGCTTTTTTGGTAGAGTATTAGTTTTAACGTTAGACATAACAAAAATCAAAGATCTGATATTTTAAGCCCAACAGGTAGGCAAGTGATGTCATGATTTAAATTGAGTCAACACACAGGCAAACCCCGAAGCCTGTATACATTTTATTTTAAAACTCTGAAAGTTCGGTAAGTACTGAACCTTTGCAATTGACTTTTCAATTTCTTTTTAAGTGTATAAGTTTTTTTTTTATGTTGTTATAAAAGGAAAATTACATTTTCCATAATAAAAATGCATTAGACTCTCCATAAAGTTTTGGTACCAGTAAATACCTAATATTGTCATACCACTCGCTTGTCTTTTCTTTCAGCATTGATTTTAATTTGGTTGTAATGCCTGGATTTATGGTTTCCCATTCTTTTTAGAAAATTACTGAAGCTTTGAAATAAATTTCTAACGCTAGTTACGTTACATCCACTTGAAAGAGAAAGCAGGTATCGTTATTCACATTGAATATTTTTCTGAATATATTAAATATAATATTGAAATCAGCCTGGTGATGGTTTGATAGGAAAACTAAAACGTTTAACTTTGTGGCAAATTCTTCAACAGAAAATAAATACATTTTCTTAATGATATATATATATATATATATATATATATATATATATATATATATAATGTGCTAGTCATTCCTGTTGTAACGTTTCATCAAGAGTAATTTAATCTAATAAAAATATTTAGAAAGTCAATTGTCTGTTTTTGCAATTATCAATAAGTAAGTAAAGTTAGCGACCATAGTCGAGGGTGACCCGAAGGCTCCCTTTTCGATAGCTACTACACCAAGGTGTAGGGGAGGGCGCTACTCCATTCCCAGGATTGCTCCACTTTACCCTTGATACGTACCTTATAATGCTGAGTGTTAAGCAAGGTGGTATCAAGTACCATTTTTAAAGTCTTTGGTATGACTCGACCTGGGATTGAACCCAGGTCTCCCGGGCCATTGGCGAACACTCTAACCGCTGGGCCAATGTCGTATTCATTTAATTCCAAGGAATAAAATCTGAATATTTTTAGTGTTCTCTTACATTAAGATCTTAGAAAAAGGACATAAAAATACATAAAGGACGAAAGAAATAAAATAACGCGCTCAAGTAGAAATGAGATTAAATGTCAGGAATATTCTTGGACAAATCTACTTAAATATAAAGGGATTTTAGTCTCTTTAAAATAGAATCGATTGTTGATAATCTTTCCAAGAGGATGCTAGGTCATTCAAATGGGTTTACAGAAAATAAAAAATAAGAAGTTAGTTTCTTGTTGCACCGTCACCATTTTTTAAAAATACAAACGAACAGATAAAAAAAAACCCAAGTATTGTTATCATATAGAGTAACTAGTTGGTTCAATTACCATATAGGTACTGACTTGAAAATCGCATTTTGTTTGATAACCGTGGATCTACCCAGCAGATCTCAGGCATATACTCAACTAGGAGGAATATAGAGAGCATTAGACCCTAATATCATCAGAATATGTTAAACAACGGCATACCGGACACCAAACATATTGGTGTCTACAAAATGAATAATATCACACACACACACACACACACACACACACACACACACACACACACACACACACACACATATATATATATATATATATATATATATATATATATATAAACCGGTAGATTTATACTTCAATTTACTGCTAACTGACCGCTAGATATTAGACTTTTAACAAATTCAACTTCTTATTTTCCATCCTCCGGAAATCTTGTGGGATTATTCGCTGGATATTCCAATAAGTACATTTTGTAAGGAATTATTTCAAAAGGGTTTTGAAAGATAATTCAATCAGTCGCGTATGGAATTTATCATATCTATTCTGCTCTCCTAATGATTTTTCGGGGCTACGTAAGAAAAATCACAAATAATCGCCACTTGTTTTTCGAATACTAATAACCTCCCAAGACTATAACGCAAATATTTTGTTGTTTCAGAATTCTTCAACTAAATAGTAAATGGATTGTCTCATCGAAGGTGATTTATCAAAATGCTTTCTAAAATACTACAAGGCTGTAATAGAATTTTTTTTTCATAAAACAAGGACGTAATAGTTTCTCATCTTCTATTGTAGCTAAAACTTTTATTTGCTGCCGATGGCGTTAATAATATACATAAATCGTTTCTTTGTAAAAGTGTGTATCGAGCGTTAACTCATTAGTTTTTGAATAAATATTTGAAACTCTTTCTTTTGTAGGCAGCCTGTACTGTGTGTGGTATTTTTCACCCTTGGTAATAACATTCAATGTTCACAATAAAAATTATATCATGGCGACCTTAGAAAAACCATATAAATACAAGGCTGCCTGGATAAATGTCTGTTGGATATTATCTAAAGTTCGATCTAAATTTTTCATTGTATAATAATCGATCTAACTGATTCATTTTCGCAACGAAATTAAATATATATATATATATATATATATATATATATATATATATATATATATATATATATATATATATATATATACCGAAGGAGATTATTTCTGAAATCTTTCAGATTGAGTCAATGATTGAATCTAACGACATGAAAACTTGGCGAAGGGTATTTAATACCTACAGCTAAAAGTATTGCCATTATTCTACATTTATTTTACATTTGAGTATATTTTTTTCATGGTCTTGTACACACAGTTTTACGTTATCAAGTATTCCTAATATTAATAATTATGTTTTTAAGTAATTACTTCTATTCTATAACTGTAATTTATTTGCATACAATTATAAGGTTTCAAGTACCTAATAATAATCCTTAATTTTCACCTATAAATTAGAGTAAATATTTTTTTAAAGAACACATTACAATAATTTGATATTGTGTACGCCTATCAAATACAAATAATTTTCAAATTGAACTATTTCATAATACCCAGAAAATATACTTTTATTGTGGGTCATGAACATCTACAGAGGATACAGAAAGTGTATTCTAAACCTGACAGAGAAGATGAAATATTTTTGACTGAAAAAAATTTTTCATCATTAACCAATACGCTCACAGATCAAGCGTTTTTCTCTCGTTTCCTTTTTTTGCTTTTCATTGTGGGCTTCATACATTGTCTTTGTTAAAAGCATTTAAATGTTATGCGAAATAATTGAATATAAAATGTCTTGGGAAAGGAATGGTCAATATAAAAATATGACTGGAATGTTCTTTACAAGGAGATTAATAGAGAAATAGTGGAAATATGTTCCTTCTTTGACCGATATTTTAAAAGATTATATGTCAATATAATTATTTGAGCGATCAGAAATAGCACACATTATATGTATTATTTTGTAAAAAATCATCTGGTATATTGATATTAAAACAATTATTTATGAATACCTGGAACCTTCTATCTATTGAATGATGGGAAATGCACGCCAGCAATCAAATCTCAGATTCTAAAGTTAATCTCTTATCACAAAAAAGATAAGGTTCAAACTGAAGTAAATCAAGATTTTCCGGCCCATTCAAGGGGTCATAGACTATGGCAACTTCTTTCTCTCAAAAAAGTTGTTTTCCAATATCATGCCAAACAACATCTATTTTTGAGGTTCCAGTTGTGAAACTCCAGTGAGTCTGAAATTAGCCTTTTCGCTATTACTCACTGGTCGAGTCTGACCTGTATCGCGGTTCTGTCTATGAGTCAAATTAGTCAGTGTAAAAAATTAAGGTATTATATAACTGTATGTAAATCATTTTCATAAATAATATTTACTTCAAGGTACACCTATTTTCAAAGGATCACACTTAACAACATGTAACCATATAGTTACTGTTTAAAAGTATTTGGGATGAATTAAAACTCACCAACCAATTACCCGTCAAGATTATCGTTATCAAAACCATTGTTCCAGTTGCATTTTCTTTCAATTAATAAAATCTTGTCGAGTATTCTGATTTCTTTACTAGTGTTCACATTTTCTTTTAGATAAATAAATTATAGTTCAGACGAGCATTCACATTTTGTCATCTCAAGATCATCATTCTGAGTGATATATTATTTTTTCTATTCTCAGTTGTAATTTACCAATAGTGGGAAAAGAAACCTTTATTATGCAATTGCATTTTTATTTTAATTTATTCAACTTTTCATGAAAAGGGCGCGTCTGTTATTTTCCCTAATTCATAATTATACGTTTCAGGAAATGTTCCTCAAAGTTTATGGACAAGCCTGCAACAAAGTGAAGAATAAACAATTTAAATTTTAACAGTGTACAAAAATAGGCTGGATACATTTTCATTGGTACAGCGCACTCATATATACATAGACATTTATGTATACATTAGGGGTCCTAATTCTATGATCACAATCTCGATAAGAAAAAAAAAATACTTATAATAATGGAATCTAAAAAATCTCAAAATTTATTCATGTCAAAGGTATTAACAAAGGTTTGTTAAATGCAGCAGGTTATATGGTGAGGGTTGGATAACGCAAATCGGTTGCTCAGACACATTCCATCATTGGTTCCTTGTTAATTACATATTGACTGATTTTAACGGTATATCAACATATCTAAGTTTATTTTGTGTCGTTTAGACTTGTAGTTGTTTATTATTATTATTATCCTATCAAATATGAATAGCATTAAAACTTATCTATTTGTTCCTAAGATTGAACCTTAACAGTTTCTATCACTACGGGCCAAAGTGGACCAGGTAGTATAAGCAATAAACGGGTATCCCGCACACCCGAAATCTCCTGAACTGGAACCACACCAGCAGACACAGTTTAGTATCATGCCCAGGACACCTCTTTTGGATAGGGGCCATACCCTTCTGCAGTATATACTGTCAGTTTATTCTAAGTACCATTGACAGGGTACATCGTGTAGTGGGATTGTCATCTAATGAGTTTTAGGATCAGACAGCACTGAAATCCATCCAGTGTTTCATTGTGTTTTTTTCAGATGAAATATGTCTCTGCAATGGAAGGGATCTCTTGCCATGATGGCGTATATTGTGGGTTTTATGATGTTGAAGTTAGAGTTCAACGAGAAATTCCGTTTTACCTAAATGAATGGACACAGATTTTCACAGCAGAATTTTGCAAAAACCCCACACTGCTTCCACCGATTTTTTTTCCGACGAGAGTTAACTGTGGTGCAATCATACACTTGTCGTAAAAAATTAAATATACCTTGCTTCCAACCATTTTTCGGTCACGGTGGACCACATAATAAGTCTGAAGGAAAGCGAAAAGAAGGATAAGTACCTCGACCTTGCTAGAGAATTGAAAAAGCTGTGGAACATGTAAGTAGTGATTTGTAGGTACAAAAAACCGTTTTGATGCTTCTGTTTCCATTGAATATTTTTTGATCATGGTGCATTGTTTAGCATGAGTGCATTTATTTGAATAGGGTGAGATAACCTTATTCACAACAAGGGTATGGATTTACCTAACCCTTCCACATGAACAGAATGTGACGCTAGATCAATTATTTAAACCAAGTTTATAAGGTTTGAATATAGAAATGTCTTTCTCCTAGACTGGTTTTCATCCTAAGGTTAAATAGCTCAGTCTTTAAGGACACTTACACATAGCAAGTGGGGAAATAGTCGTTGTCTTATCTTTCCTAAAAGGATCAACGATATGTGGAATTCAAACACCCTCGGCTAGGATTTGAACTCCGTTCGTCGTGTCCATTTCCTATAACTTTACCATTACACCAACAAGGGTATGCAAACTGAGTGTTAAACCACATTTGCTTTCATCTTAATGAAATCAATCAGTAACTTTAGCTATAGTATCTCTTCTCTTGGTTAACTTCATTCCACACATAAATGCCTGATCTGCGGTTGAATTTCCCTCTATTGGAACCCAGCCGATAGATACCTAATGACAAATCTGACCGTTTCAGAAATGCTCTGATTTGGCTAGAGTAATTTGACCTTTATCAAATCTTTCTTCTTGCGCGTAACTTCAATATTCAACATGTCAAAATGAAGTAATCTAAGCCAGTTTAAATGACCCTGACATACTATCATGGAGCAGCGCCTTCCATCTTTGCCACTTGTCGTTTCTCGCAATGTTTTTGCTCATCACTATATATATATATATATGTGTGTGTGTGCGTGCGTGTGTGTGTGTGTGTGTGTGTGTGTTATCATTATTATTATTAAATAATCAAGAAAGCTTGAATTATCTACAGCCCTCAATGTGAAAATTCAGGAAACATGTTTTCCTTTTTTTTATTTAAAGGAGTGTTGTTTTCTCGTGTATGGAAAAATAATAAGAATAATGAGAAAGTTTTGTTTTTTTCTTTTAATTTGGGAAATTGCCAATAAAACACACCTTGTTTATTCTTAGACCTTATTTTCTTATTTTTCAGCTTGAGACGTGTTTAACAACTAAACAAAGTCAATAGAACCTAAACGTAAAAAAGGAAAAATATCATCAAACACTCTTTTTTTTTATCTAGATAATGATTAATGATCGCCCCACGTTGCTAAATCACCGGCTTTCCTAAAAAAATTAATTTAACTATATCATTTGCAAAGCAGTTTTGTTTAAACCAAAAAAAAAAAAAAACCAACAAAACAATACAGCAACAACAATAATAATAATAATAATGGCAATTTTGAGATACAAACAGATCACTTAATCCCAGACAGAAGACCAGACATACTGATAATAAAAAGAAAAAAAAAGAGAATTTGCCGTGCAGTCGACTTTACCGTCCAAGCAAACCACAGAGTGAAAATCAAAGACAGCGAATAGAGAATCAATCACTTGAACCTTGCATGAGAACTAAGAGAGCTTTGGAGCATGAATTTGAATGTGATACAAACTGTTATTGGCTCGGTTGGAGCGGTCTCCGAAGGTTTCGAAAGGGAGCTGAAAGAGTAGGAAATTGTTGTACGAATCCAGACCATCCAAACTACAGTATTGTTGTGATCAGCCAGAATATTGAGAAGATTCCTGGACACCTGAAGAAACTTGCTGTCTCTCAGACCCCAGTGAAAGACCACCAGATAATTTTGGTGTAAAAAAATCGCAAGGAATAAAAAGTAAGGACTTAGAAGTTTTTACACCATTAGTAATTGGTGGTTTTCATCGAAATCTAGGTTGACAGCAAATCTTGTCATCTTTCCTGGAAAAATCTCGTTGGCTTTGGCTGCATCATACCCTTACAGCACCTCTGGGAAGGACTAAGACCCCAACTAACGAGGCCACTTTTTGGCCGTGGTTGGCGATCCGAATACTGAACAGTTTGTGACCAGGCAAGCGAAACAGTCAGCTGACTTGCAACACTCCACTTTGGCACTTACTGGGCTAGACTGGAGGTCAGAGGGGCCCAATCTGACCAATCGGCTGATCATATCAAACCTTATATGATTGTCCTGACTGTCTTCTTATGGCTGCTTCTATAGCAAACAAACCTTACCCTGTATTAAATATACAAGAAGGCTGTTTCTGTGGATCAACTGCGCTAAGAGAACAATTCTTAAAATCACTGTGTGCAAACAAATAATTAACATCAAATATGATTTTGTGTTACAAAACAATACATGAGATTATTTATCTGTGTGCAAACAAATATCGAATTTAAAATATCTGATGAATAAGATTATTAATGTTAAACTGAAAACATTTAACAGTGTACAAAAATAGGCTATAAGCCATTTGAAAATGAAGTCACCAATAAATTATTCATTAACAGCTCTTATATTTGTGCGTGTGTGTGTGTGTGTGTGTGTGTGTGTGTGTGTGTGTGTGTGTGTGTGTGTGTGTGTGTGTAACCAGGATTTGGCATTAAATAACCATAGAGGCTTGAAATGCCATCAAACAAAATAACCTAATCGAACCACACCACGATTTTTCTGTCTTTTAGTCAGTCTCAGCAACGTTGTTAGTCTTGATTTACCCACTGATCTTCAGTTTCACAATTCTCTTTTATAAGTGTTTTGGGATATTTCAAAGAGCTAGAACTGATTGTTATATTTGCTATAAAATCGTATATGCACAACCCGGCACCTGTCCTAGAAAATGACTCGCATAAACTCCTATGGGACTTGAACATAAAAACGGATCACCTAATCCCGGCCAGAAGACTGGACCACATAATAATCGTCAAAAAAAAAAAGAATCTGTAAAATTGTCGATTTTGCGGTCCCGGTGGACCACAGAATAAGTCTGAAGGAAAGCGAAAAGAAGGATAAGTACCTCAACCTTGCTAGAGAATTGAAAAAGCTGTGGAACATGTAAGTAGCGATTGTGCCAATTGTGATTGGTGCCTTAGGCACAATAACTAAAGGATTATTAAAAGGCCTGGAGGACTTGGAAGTTGGCGGACGGGTAGAGACCATCCAAACGACAGCATTGCTAAGAACGGCCAGAATCCTGAGACGAGTCCTGGAGACTTGAGGAGACTTGCCGTCACTCAAACTCCTGTGAAAAACCATCAGCTAACACTGATGTGAAAAACTCTAAAGGAGTAAATAATAATAATAATAATAATAATATATCGATATTTACAGAGATAGATAAGATGGACAACCGTGGTTGCTCTTACAGATTAAGAAACTATCACTACCTCCAAGTAAAAACCAAAAGAGACTTTATAATTAATTGGACACACATCCTAAGTGCACAAATAGCTACAAACGTACTCATACTCACGTACAGATACACACACACACACATACATATATATATATATATATATAGTGATATGTTTTGCTATATATATAAATAAAAAGTACTCAATATCGGTGATAGAACGTATAATTGTCTAAGTTTGGATAGCATAAACAAACAATGAACAATGTTTGGTGACTGCAGTATTTCTCCAATGTGATCATCAGAAAAAGAGTAATTGGTCCGATGATGGCAGCCATAGGAAAGAAAATCTTGGTCTGATGATCAAATAGTCGAGAAACTGTTAGTCAACGAACGCTGATGACTATATATATATATATATATATATATATATGTGTGTGTGTGTGTGTGTGTGTGTGTGTGTGTGTGTGTGTGTGTGTGAATGGGTCAATACTTTGTTGAGTAATGACGAAAAAGTATTTTTACACTACATTTAGCTTCTAACATAACCACCTTTCTCTGTATATCAAATACATAAAGAGAGGGGAATATGTTGGATGAGATATTTCTCCATCAGTTTCTCTTCAGATTTCAACTAATAACCAAGTCCAGCTACTTCCTATCACTTAGTCAATTTCTTCTTTATGCTTCTTTCTCTCTCTCTCTCTTTCTCTCTAGATCCCTTAGAACGTTGCTTATGAGTTCGTCCTAATTTTCCAGGAGTGCTTACCATATCCTTTTTGTCTAACTTGCATTATTAGGGAGATGGGAGTTAAGAAGCCGAGGAGTGTCTATTTTCTGAATATATATATATATATATATGAAAGAATTTAGTCCTTAAGGTTTGTTACTATACTTTATTATTTTCTGGGTTTCGTTTATATACGTTTTGTACGTTTATTTTTCATTGTTTAATTTTCTCCTTGTTTTTTTTTAAATTTTTTGAAGCTGACATTGTTGGGGTTTAATCACAGATCTTAATTCATAATATGTAGTTTTGATGAATTACAAAAGTGATACATGTATGTTGTGTGCTAAACCTTAAACGAGAAAACACATTGGCACTTATTTTTTGTTAGTTAAAACACACATCTGAAAATGACGATCAAAACCAGTCAGAAAAAATGCAGTTTCGAGAAAATTATGAGTTGATAAGACGAAAATTGAAAGAATATCTTGTATAGAAGTAAGTATGAATCAGCAAATTCCTTTCTCTATATCTTTGGAAAATACAAGTTGATTCAAAATAATTGAAAGATTTATTGATTTATTTATTGTCCTATTCCATAAACACGTTATTCTTCCTTTTACTTAACTAAGATGAGCTGAAAAATGAGAAATGAAAGAAAATAAAAGAATGGATCGATTAAAAATCAAATACAAGTGTTTTTTAAGAATATTTTCATAGTAACTTTCAGTTACTTCCAATCTTTTATCGGGTCTTTAACCAAAACCTAGTGCGAGAGAAAGTAGTGATTATATGCTTTATATATATTAATCTTTTTTTGTTGCGTCTTGTTGTTCATGTTTTTTCACTCATATTGATAGTACTCTCCTAAGGAGATGAGAACTTCCAAAAATGCAATTGATTCTATTTAATATAGACTGGGGCTGACAGGTATCTTGTGTTTATCCATCGTTTTCTTGATCATTCCTGAGGCTCCCACTATTATAGGCATGATGGCAGTTTTAAGGGCCCACATTTTCTCAGTTTTTATTTCCACGTCTTAGAATTTATTTATTTATTTATTTATTCTGTGATATATCTTGACTGATATGTAATTAACTTTTGGTTCTTTTATACTAATCAGAAGTCAGGCTTTCCTTTAATAGTCCTTAATTACTATATCTGGTTTATTATGGCTCTTTTTTTTTTATCATAGTAGATAGTTACGTTTTAGAGAATAATTGCATTTTTGCTTCGGTTATTGGTTCTGATTGGAGTTAACGCTATTTTTCATAATCCAATATCGTTGCATATTGACCCCGGCCGAGCTCTCAAAATACGAAATTCACCTGTGTAAATAACAGGTGCACCCGGTTGAAGGTATCAAGGGGATAACCTTAACTGTCGACAGGTTGAATTGAGTGCGAAATTGTGACGCTCGCAGGAAGAAGAGTGGACGTCAAATTATTATATAGCCCCGGCGACAGGAAGTTCAGTCAGTTGGAGAGGAGATGCTCGAATGAGGACCATGTCCCAGAGAGGCTGGGCCCCCAGGCACCCGGTTGAGCAGCCCAGGAGAATGGAAAAGAAACGATGTTATGGCCATAAGAGTGGGGGTCAATATGTTGCAATTCTATTTAGTCTCCAACTCACCTCTCCCACAGTAAAACCTTTATTAACCCTTTCGAACACTTTCAAATAAAGTGAGAGGTATATTTTTCTAAAGAACTGTGTTCGCTCGTCTTTATTGTGTTGAATATGTTTCTGCATATATATGTGTATGTATAGTTGGTTGTGACTATACAACAATATTATATTGTATCTGCACACATTCCAACGAATGCAATATCCTCTGTTACCATGTCTTTCTTTGTATTCTATTAGTGTAAGAATTAGGGAACCGAACACTAAGGGGTCAACTGAATCAATTTCTTCTTCGCACAATATATATTTTGGGTTTGATCGGTTTTTATAATGTTTGTCTGATAGTTTCTCGTTTGTAAGGTCTGGTCCTGTGCTGCTATTATTAACCTTTTCTCTCCAGTCTAGCACTTGTCAGCTATCATTTTGTCCTTAACCCATACTTAAAAGTATTCTTAATTCTTTGAGTGCATCGTCTATGTAAGGGTTTTTGTTGTTAGGTGGTTTTGAATTGATTTAGTCCTGATGTTTTTGCTTTTACCGGAGTTTTAAAGACTGCAAGTTTCCTCAGATATCCAGGATTCTTCTCAGTATTCTAACCTATCACAACGATGTTGTAGTCTGGATGGTCTCGATTCTCCCTCTGATTAACTTTTATCCTACTTCCCCGTCCACACATTTGGGGACTGTTCCAAGCACAACCTCTACGAGTGGAATCACTGTTATCCTTATGCCCCAAAGTATTTTTAGTTCCATGGCATGGCATAAGTATTTACTTATCTTTTCCCTTTATTTCATTCTCACTCTGTACTCCACTGGAATTGGAAAATCCGCTAGATGAAAAGAACACTTTTTTTCTTTTTTTTCGTTAGTTAATTAACACAAGTTTAAAAAAATAAGTAATCTGTATGTATCTCAAAATCCTACAGAATTTTATATGGCTCATTCTCTCGAACGGATTCTATTTTTTGCATATACCTTTTTGCAATATGATCAAATTTTAATCTTTGTACAATTCCCAGTAGATCATCTTTCCTACCCAATCACACCTCGTCTTGTATACCTTTCTGAGATTTTGCAGCATCTACGTGTTATATAATGAATCGTTTCATTACTTTCTACATGTAACCTACAGTTGCTATTATGTTGCCTATCAGGAAGTTCCTGTGGCATAATGCAGGACTACTGTCTCGAAGTAAGCCAGTTAAAATTCCAGTTACGATATTATGTAAACTTTATTCTTCGGAAAGGTATAAACTACTTAACTCTCCCCAGTTATGGGTTAGATATTATCACCGTTGTTCTTCTACAAGGCTATTTAAACCCACGAAAGTTGATATGTTATGATACAAAGAAACCAAACGTGTCCGTATTATCGATTTTTGCTTTAATATAGTTGGTCCTTACAGCGATGTTTGGCTCAGTTTCTTTCTTGAGATGTCCCTTTCATAGCCATATCTAAATATTGTGTGCAATCTTGCAAGCTTCTCGTTTGAAGTATCCATACCATTATATTTCTTCCTATTTCTGCTACCTAATTTTTGTTTTTCTGTTTATTTTTAGGTTGCCAATTTTTTCACTGGCTGCTATAATTAGTCCTTCTTTGCTCTTTCTAATGTCGCCTTTAAGTCCTTGTATTGACGCAACTACGCAATTCTCAATCCTGGCGAGTTCTCTTCCTTATTTTTTTCTTGACATATATAGTCTGTCTAGTTTATCTCTCGGATGTAATGTCATGTGCATTGTAGCCTATTTTCTTGTTCTCTGGTCCATTCGTCTGAATTTCTCTCTTGCACTAAAAATCATCCCGATTTTTTTACAAAGAGTACTGATCAGGTATTTATCGCTTTTATGAAATTTCAGCCGAAGCTTGTTTTCATCAAGTTTTCTCGTTTATCTGAGGAATTCTTATTTTACTCCTTGAGTGTTTTTCACACCAGCGTAAGCTGATGGTCTTTGACTGAGTGACATCAAGTGTCCTCAGGTCTTTAGGATTCTTTTCAGTGTTCTGGCCAATCTCAATAATGTTGTTGTTTGAATAATCTCCACTCTTCCTCGTATTTCCATGTCATCCAGTACTTTCAAGGGAATGCCGACAGGTCCCTGGCATTTTTATGCTCACCATGCGTGTCTGGACAACGGTCCTGTGCATGAACCCACCTTTAAAAAAGCCTTATGCCGTACTCGCCCGTTTGGTGGGGAGTGCGACAAATATACGAAACACGTACATCGGGAACCAATCCTTTGGTGATTATACCAAGCGCACCAATTACAATTAGTATAACCGTCACTTTCATGTTCTACAGTTTCATCAATTATCTAGCAAGCTCTAGGTACTTATCTTTATTTTTGTTTTCTTTCAGGTTTATCCTGAAATCAGCTGGAATGGCAAAGTTCTCTAATTGGCAGGTTCTCTTTTTTTGTAAATTATTACTTTGTCTAGTCCTTTGACCGAGCTTAGAGAATCCGTTTGTATCTCAAATTTCGAGAGGATTTTGTGAATCTCATTCTCCAGAACGGATTCCGGGTTGTGCATATACCATTTGTTTGTATGGTTACATTTAAATTTGCACAATTCCCAGGGGATCACCTTCACCACCAAGTCGTGCATTACTATTATTTTCCTTTCCTTTCTTTTTTCTTTTCTTCGTTTTCTTTTTCTCTCCTTAAACCTTTGATCAGTTCCCGACATACGTGCTTCGTGTATTTGTCGCACGCCACACCAAACAGGCGAATGCGGCATTAGGCCTTTTCAGAGTGGGTCCAGGCAAAAGATCATAACCCGGGAACTCCTGGTGAGCACAAAAATTCCACAGGCATTCCCCTAAAAAAGGATAACCCAGGTACCAGGCGACAAACCTAGCCACTCCAGAGTAGATTAGAGCCAAGGGTGATGGTCCCTTGAGGCTTGAGGAGTGGGCCAGCAGTATTACGGTCGAGACACAACTGCCGGGTAAGCCAAGCACTTGCGTCAAGCAGCCGACGTATGTGGCTGAACCCAAAAGTGGGTTCTAAACTGGACACCATCTATTAATTGACATAGCTTTCCAACATCAAAGTACCCGATTAAAAACTATGCGAGCAACATGGCCAAGACAATCATATAAAATCCTGGTACCTAAAGCGAACCTCACGCCTGCATCACGCTCAAGTCACGTTTTTTTTTCAATCAGATGCACACAGGTTCAATTCATACAAGCAAGAAAAAAAAAACTACACCTCTTTCTTAGTGAATACAGTAATGCCCGTTTATTGCCACCACCCGATTCCTATCCTCTACCACAGTTACATTAACATATATTTCATGGTACAGAAGCCGTTACTCAGTCCAAAATGATATATCTTGTCTAAAGTGTTGAATTCTATTGTTATACCTCGTCACCTACGCTGCTTTTGTTTGGCTCCGTTGTGTTTCGATTCCCCAAACTTTAGCTTGAATATATTTTGGTTGAACATATTCTTTCTCGTGATTGCTTCTTTGAAATACAATTTTTTTCTCTTCCTTTTTACTCAGAATATCCTCTCAGCATCATTTGTTTCTGGCCCATGAAAATCCGTTATTTTTCTTTTTTTTTATTTCGTATAATGTAGCATCAATAACACTGCTTTTAGAATATATATATATATATATATATATATATATATATATATATATATATATATATATTGCCTTTTCCTGTACGTAACGCTTAATTTTGAACATTGATATTTTCTTATTTTTTAAGTACCGAAAATGAATAAAACAAACGTTAAGTTAAAAATAAAAAATGACTTTCTTTAGCTCAACAAATTCTGATGGTAAATTTATTATACTTATTATCATGTTTTACCCTTTTTTTTCATGAACGTATCACTTCAATGAAAAAAACCTTTTTTTTTTCCGATAATCGATACTGATTTCTCTAAGAGATGGATTCATGCAATTTTAAAGGTTATCGACAGAAATTTCTAAGTAATGCCGGTATATCACTATGAATTATTCTGCTATTTTATAACTAACTTGTCAATGAGCTGAATTTACATATCAAATCCCTCAAAAACTAAAATATAATTAACACCAATCATCTCTAACTTGATCTTTACACTTATGAAACATGTATGGTTATAAGCAAGTTCTGCAAGTACGTACCTTCTGTTGACAAAATATTCAACAAAGTTTAAATCTAAAGAGAATTATCAGATAAAATCAACTATGAGGCAATATAAATGTTTGGATTGTTATCATCATCAAGAAACGTTTTGAGAAAAATTATATTTTTATATCATCATTGATCACGATGACAATATTTTACTAAGTCGTTAAGAATGATGTAGCAACAGCTGAAAATATGCCAGCTGAAAAACCCAGAGATGGTTAGGATTAGTTCAGTGAAATTGTTTTTGTAACACCCGCTTCATGAATTCGGTTAAAATATGTATATTTCATAGACCTTGGTTTGAATGACAAAAATTTGCCTGTGATCATATAATATATTTAAGATCCAATAAATACAAAATGAAACGTAATGGTTTTTGTAAATATAATTTGATATGAACAATTACTTAAATTGAAATAAAACTACTTCAAGATAAAACACAGTGGTGAATAAAATTGTCCGGTTCTTACTGTGTTTGAAAGTTTAAATAGGTAAAATTGGCGACCTTAGACGAGGATGACCCGAAGGCTCTCTTTTCAATAGCTACTAAACCGAGGTGTAGGGGAGGGCGCTACTCTATTTCCTGGATTGCTCCTCTTTACCCTTGATGCTTACTTTATAATGCTGAGTGTTAAGCAAGGCGGCATCAAGGACCATTTTTGAGTCTTTGGTATGAATCGACCTGGTATTGAACCTCGGTCTTCCTGACCATTGGCCAACACTCTGCTCATTTGGCCAATGTCCCGAAATAGTAAGAAAAAAAATTCATATGGAAGGTAAATGTCTAATAATTATTTATAAAGAACACTCGTAATTCTAAGCACAAAAAAGACAAATTGCTTCTTTGGACTTTTTATATCATTATTTATAATTGAACATAAAAAGATAAGTTTTCTGTCTTTTTATATTATATAATCTTGAAATATAACTCTGAATAAACGTTTTTATGAATTCCAGACTTTAATATTTTGCAACTTGCTTGAAGCACTGCTCAAATTATTAAGGTTTATTGTATTGTATTAATTTAGAGGGCAATAGCAATGCCAAATGATAATTATTTGAGTCTAATTAATTTCAAATTAAAAACATCATCAGAGACTTTTATTTTGGATGTTCATTTTTTAAAATTGAATATCCAACACCGTGTTCATTTTTAAAAAAAGTCCCTTATGATGAAGTTTTTACTTTGAAATTAATTAGACTCAAATAATTATTATTTGGCATTGCAATTGCCCTCTAAATTAATACAATACAATAAAACCAGTCTTTAGGAATGCATCAAAGATAAGCAGAAATACCGGGCGTTTTTCATGTATTATGTCAAAAAATATTATACAATAAAGAGGAAATTTTGCTCCCATTAAAAACAGAATAACTTTTTTTTCCTATCCTATGTATGCAAACATTTTATTGCTTTACTTATTTTGTTCGAAACTTCAAGTTAAAAATAGTCTTTGTTTTGCCCTCTGGTGCAAGGATGAATAGACAATCAGCGTTTCCAACTACTGGAAGGCCAATATAGAGCAATGCCTAAAGAATTTTTGAAAATCCGATGCCAAAGAGTAGACGTTTTCAGACAAATATTGATCACATACTCGGGATCCCATAGGAATTACAGAAAGGGATTATCAGAAAGTTTCAAGTTCAATTCCCATTATACTTATGTGTCATTTAGTTGCTATTTTAGCTGATTAAATATTTCAATTATTCGTTTTAGCTCATAGTTGCTTTATCAAAAATGATCAGCTCACTTATTCATGGTCTTTGATGAGTTTTTAAAAGTTGTACCAAATTTATTAATGTCATATTAAATGTTTAATAAACGCAAACATGATGTCTGCAATTATTCTTCCATCGAGAAGCGTTACAGTAATCACACTTGATGCCATTAATTTTTTTTAGGGTGGCTAAGGCAAAATTTTACAAACTGGAAAGCAATAATTATAATTATAGTGTCATACTCACGACAACTCTATGTTGTGGGTCTTACCACTTTTGAAGGGATAAAGTCAATGTAACCAATTAAATTATTTGTTAATAGAATTATATACTTTTGAACAATTTGCCCAATCAAATTAAAACAGAGTTAGTGTAAAAATAGATTAAATATAATGATCACAGATATAATAAGAAAAAGGACCTAAAAGGGGATTCGTGGGAACAATCGGATGTATACTTGATAAATTTGATCTGAATATAGATATTTTATATATTGTATATATGTTATGAGCAGCGATTCGTTTTTAGATTGATGTGTGAAGATAGAAAAAAAGTGGAGATGTACACAGAGGCGTAACAAACAAATAATAATAAAGAAGGTATTACCAGAGTCATCAGGAGAATCAATAAAGATTACTCCCTTACCAAGTTCATATACAAGCGGACTCAAGGTGTGAACATTATAATTAATTTTTTGATAGATTTCTTGTTCTACCTGCAGTCCTTCATCTGATTCTGGTATCAATTATATTATTTGGGGGAACTGAGACCATTACCTCGACTGGATCGCAAAAGTCTTCTTTGTAACTTCTAGAGAAAAATTTAATAAACATATATTCCTTATGTTGGGGATGATTCAGAATGTGCAGCAACATATTCCCTTAGCACAGATGCCCGCCTAGATGTGAGAGCTATAGTAAACAACTTTCTTATTTGAGTAACTGCTCCAATAACTGTTGCTTTCTTTACTGTATATTTCAAGTGGCTAACGCATTTCATACCATAGAATCTACATGCTTCTTGGTATGTTGAAATACCCTACCAATAAAACTTCGGAGATTCTATTACGATGTTGTTCTTTGAACAGCATGAAGAAATAGCCAGCCAAAGATAAGAAGACGCCTTGCTGTGAGAGTTTACAGCATGATTATACGAAATAGCATCACTTGTCTTGGGTTCATGGGGTCCTTTAACAAATCGACTCTTTTCTGTCGTACACGTTTATCTTGTTTATTCCAGGTACGATATATTGATACCGTTGCAAATATAAAAGAACAAGCACTTTTTTTTCTCGTGGCAGGCCTTAAAAAACAGGTTTATAACTCTGACAAATTAACAGCTGAGTAGTCGGTTAACTGTAATCTCTGACAATTCTTCCGATTCACTGATCGGTTCACTACATCTAGATATCGATTATCGATGATGAATTAAAGGATCTAATAGAAAGCCTCATCACTTAAAATATATTAGCCCATTTGACTTCATGTAGATGGTTTTCATTGTGCTCGATGCCAATAACAAATGTGGCCATATACATATTGTTGATATACTGTGTTATACATTTGGTTGGTTTAATGGAAACCTATATAATAATTAAGCGTTTAACGTAATTGATATCGTCATAGGAAAATGTAATTTATCACCCAAGTTCGAGTCCTGGACAATATTTTCTTGCGTTGTACTTCATGCTAATGCCTTTGGGAAAGGTATGAATCAATCTGTTTCCACCTGATGGTTGTAAATTGTTTGTCTCACTCAGTTCTTTAGCTACTGACTTTAAACCAAACTCAAACCGCTAAAAAATATCTTGTGTAGCATTCTGTACTAGGTAGCAGGATTGGAAAGATACATGCATAAGAATGTGTCGCGTTAATTTTGAACAATCATGACACATTGATTGTCTAAAATATACTCCTCTTATTTTATTCAAAATTGTTATCTCCCCATTTTTCCTTGTTTAAATCGACAATAAAAGAAGTAATCAGAATTGTTAGTCTGAGTTACCAGAAGAAAATATGGTGGGTATTTTTTTAATTTTGAATAAAGAATAACTAGATAGAGGATTCTTCTTAAATCATGGATGATTTCAGTTTTTATGCTTTTAAATAGTTCTGGATCATGATGCTTATCAGTCAGTTCAGTTGACGTAATCTTATCAACATCATTGATCTCATCTATGCCATGAAGCAGATCAAAGTGTAAGAGTACAGAAGTCTTTTTTTGTTTAATAGTCGTCATCCAAGTACGAAATTCCCAAAATGTTATTCTTCTCAACAAACCAGAGAAACGTTTTAGCTTTTCATGGGATATGCGGGCACTGAGGACATTACTATTCCCCTTTTTTTTATTTTATCTTGAAAAGTTAATCGTAAATGTTAGTCCATTTTGAATTACAGGCAAATGTCATTCAAGATCCGGACGGCCAACTGTCTGATATAGGCTATAACAATTCAGCTTGTTCATGCATATAACGTGGTCCTTCTGTGAACCTTGATTGTAGTATGACTGGCTGACTAATATTTCTGTGGCTCCCATAAGGATATATTGCAATTTTAAGATACATGCATTTCTCTACTTTTGATTTCTCTTGATTTTCGTCTTCTGGAGCTCAATTTTTCTGTTACCATTTTGATATACACGTCTGCCATTAGCTTGATGGTCACTTATTTTAATATTAGAACATGTTTAAAATGATAGGAGTAGAAAGCCTTGCAACTGATTGCTGAAAATGATATATCTTCACTCTTCCTGAAAAGATAGGACATTGGAGTAAGTCACTGGCTCGTTAAGTTTCAGATATTCACTGTCAATATCTACTTCTATCTTGGGAAATAATTTCACGCCACTGCTATTTCATCTGTAAAAAATTCATAGTATCACCGTTTATATTCAACAGTTTTTTCTACTCTGACAATAACTTTATGATTCTTCGTGATTCTCGTGTACCCCAGGACAAATTGGAAAACATTCTGATTTTGGTGAAATATTTCCTGTGATTTCAAAATCATATTAGACTTCATTTCCCCTGTTCATCAATTCGGTAGTTCTGTTTGATTACTATCCATCAAATAAACCTGTTGAAATTGGGAAATTGTTTAATCGTTGAAGGCATCTACCTCCCAAGAGGTAACACTATTAATGAATTTTACCAATCGTTAAAATACAATTTTAAATGGTGTCATTTGAAATGAGAAATTGTATTTTAGCATTTTCAACTGAAGTTTTCTGCTTCTGGAAATCCAGTAAAAGAATTATGAGAAATTCATTAGGCTTCGCTAGAATTGGTGGTTTTGCATCCTGAGCAGTGTAGCCCCGGGAATTCTACACCCTCTTCTTTTTACATTAATATGTACAGATTTTGTTTATTTTAATTGTTATAACTTTAAAGTTGTCACTTTATTCTTTTTAGTGTCATGGTAAAATGCTTTCATCAGCTCTATTCCTTATTGCTCTCCCTAGTTGTCTTGTTGAATAGACAGATTATTCAGCAATTTTCTTTTGCAGTCATTCTTTTGTTTTTGTTCGCTTTAAGTAGCAGTCTGAATACCTTTTCCAGCAAAACCTGACTGTCGTCCTTTTTCTCTTTTTTATCCTCATGTAAAAAATAAAAAGCGTTTAAATTTAGATTAAAAAAAGAATACAAATCTACAGCGACATTTTTTTACTACATATCCTATTGAACAAACCAAATGAAAACTTACCAAAATAAGCAAAACAGTTTTTCTTGAGATTTTTTTTTCCACGACTTAGGGCATCTCTTTATTTTCTTCGGTCAAGGATTTTTTAAAGAATTCTCTGATTCGTATTTTCCTGTGTCGTATCTTCATTACAAATGAAGTAATTTAAAGTTCCTCAATTTTATTGTTTTTTGTTGGTTGGTTTGTTTTTAGATTTTTTGTTTTTTTATTCTCATTTTTTTTTTAAATTTCATTTCATAAGATTAGATAAAGCGAATGACAAATTCAAATATACTTTCAAATTTTTTTTAAAAAATACTGTCTAAATAAAATAATATATTTATCAAAGAATAAGTCAAGAAAATTTCATTAAACAAATTATCACTTGATTTGTGATAGATTTATGAAACTCGCAGAATGTTTTCTACGTAAAAACGTATCTGTGCAAATATAACATACAGTTTTTAACATATACGAAATAAAAATAATTTTCAATGAAATATGTAAAGCTCTTTATACTATTTTACAATTGCTTCATCTATCTATTCATAGATGGGTAGAGTAATTGACCCCACTCTAACAAAGGTTGTTTTATGACGACGCAAAAATACGATGGGAACACGAACATGTTTATATTTTCTAGTTACTTCTCCCGATACTACAATACAAGAATTAAGATACATAGTAGTTGATTAATTATGATTAAATTATTAAAATGCAATTTTTTAAAAAGAAATAACACTTTATAAATGGGAACACCGGTAAATATATAATTTTATAAAACGCCATTTAAATTCTAATATTTGATATTTTCCATCAAATTTCGTGATATTTTTTTTACTACACGGGGGACATCTCCACTCTAGAAGGAACCCCTCTTAAACTAGTAGACAAATTCACTTACCTAGGAAGCAGCGTCGAATCAACCGAAAAGGACATCGACACGAGGTTAACGAAGGCATGGACAGCTATCAATAGGCTATCGATTATATGGAAATCAGACCTAACCGATAAAATGAAACGCAGTTTCCTCCAGGCAGCGGTCACATCGATACTGCTAAATGGGTGTACTACATGGACGCTAACAAAACGGCTGGAGAAGAAGCTAGACGTCAATTACTCAAGAATGCTGCGTGAAATCTTGAACAAGTCCTGGCGGCAACACCCCACAAGACACCAACTGTACGGCCACCTGCCTCCTATTACGAAAACTATTCAAGTGAGACGAGCCAGACATGCAGGACACTGCTGGAGAAGCAGGGACGAACTCATAAGAGATGTACTCTTATGGACCCCCACACATGGCCGTGCAAAAGCAGGACGACCAGCACGAACATACATTCAGCAGCTGTGTGAGGATGCGGGATGTTGTCCTGAAGACCTACCTAGGGCGATGAACGATAGGGAGGAGTGGCGAGAGAGGGTCAGGGATATCCGTGCTACCAGCGCGACATGATGACAATACAGATTACGTTTAACTGACAAGACGTATTTCGTTATATTTTCAATTGACTTCCTTTACTAATTAATTATGCATCATCTATTGAACCATCCTATTTTGGTTTGATTTTTATCTTCTGTATCTTTACTAAAATGCTTGTGGGGACGTAAACAATATGACGAATATAACACGTTTTACGTCTATTTTTGCATCTGTCTGTATTTTGCGAGTGTACGAGAAACGTTATTGTTGTCACTCTACAAAGAAGTTGTTTAGTGGTAAATGAAAAGATAACTGCTAATGTTACTGAAACTGAGACGTATAGGTACAGTGTTCGGTAATTTTGGTGAGGAATGGAATATCTTAAAAAAAAAGACAGTAGTAGTTTAATTCATTATGTGACTTTTCTTCCGCAAAAATCTTCCATAATTAAACACACACACACGCGCGCGCGCGCACACACACACACACACACACACACACTTATATTTAACGCAAAGTTATGAATGAATTATGTTGTTGGGGTGTCATGGTTGAAGCAACAAATTGCAGCCTTGAAATAAGCGTGCTCGAACTCCAGTCAAGCTATTAGGTTCACTTTCAGACTAATATGCTTTTAAAAGTTTGAACCCCTTTATCCCTCAACTGTTAATTAAATAGTACCAGCGCTTTTGTATCTATAAAGATGGTTTTGGCACAAAATAACTTACGAATTTTTATACGACATTAAACAAAGAAACTAAATTAACCAAATGTTGTGTATTAATTCTCATGTCTATTAGGAGATTTCATCTCCAACACTACTGACGAAAAACAACACTTAATTCAAACTACACTGTTATTTATGTAACGTTTTCACCATTTGTACAAACATCGACAAATACACAATATAGAAACATGGTGTTCTCAGAAATATTAAAAAAAAAATATCGTCAAGACTACGCAAACATATAGTATAAAACTCCCATGAAGATTTCAAAGGTGAGAAACAGTACTTATAAAGAAGAGGTACCCCATACAAAACAAAGTATATTTTATCTTGGTAGCAGGAGTTCTAAAATGCATCTGACACAGGTACAGTGACCCACAGCATCGGTGGATTCATAATCACGGTTATCACTACACTTTCAGACCAGCATCATTGGTCTACTAGTTTATATCTAAGGTCAACAACTCTGTGTTAGTTAATGAAGCTAGATAGATAGAACCTATCGCAGAAGCTACAACGAAAGTTTTGAGAAGTTGACCCTGCTGCAGTAAAGTGATTGTTGAACGATAGATAGATAGATTCATTAAATATTGATATAATCATTAAAGTGAAAGAACGTAATTTCTAATATATCATATAGGGAATATTGCTTGTTAGAGTATCATCTCTTCCTAAACCCTTGTTTCGTGGTAACAATTATTTATATCTAAAGTGTAATCTCGTGTTAGATAGAAGATCGCCGGAAACTTTTTGGTATGTTATGTAGAAATCGAATAACCGTTAAAATGGCTGGAAAGATAACGTGAGTCAACAAAGTGCAAGTGAACGATGCTGACTTTTACGAGCAGTTGTAAGCTTGGCTGTCATTAGAAGAATATAGAGTCATGTAATAATATCCTAATAAAAGGTAGAACTTAGATTTCAACTTTTAGTTAGCCAAAACCAAAGTTTTAGAACGTAAGTTTCCATTTGTGGTCAGTAGAGTCCAGACGCTCCTGACTAATGTACGGAGTCGTTTATATTAGTGGAATGAATTACGTTATGAGTGGACACGAGAAAAGAATCCTTCGTATTTGTTAGTTACCCAACTGAAGCGAATAAAGCTACCAATAAAGAAGATCGAAAAATTTAAGGGTCGCCATAAACTATGGCGATGAAAAGAAGCAGCAAGTCTGGTGGTTCTTGAATAAGACATCTATTTAACTAACGAATGTAAACCCACTTCGCTACGACTTTATGATATTTAGCCCTATTTTTCCCCACAGCCTATGACTTGTATCCCTATATTTCTCTTATTACGATGCTGTATAGGCTATGATTACACCTTTTCTGTGAAAGAGGCAGTAAATGCATTAGATATATAAGGAAATGTCAGTATTTCTTTAATTTGGCGTGTAATACATGCAGCTATATATATATATATATATTTCTGCCTTTCATGTTAATGAATTTGTACCATACATTGAGTAAGGTAGTTAATGAATATTTTAAAACTGAAGTATTATATGCAAAACAATTTTTCAATGAAGATAGAACACTTTATTATTTTTTTTTAAATCACAGTGTTCCAGTTCATTTAAATACTTGTTTATAAACATGTGTTGTAACTACTTAATGTTGTTTACGTAGGAAAATCAAAATGGCGCTTTTAAAACAATGAAAAGGTCCTTGAACTACTATTATCTAATTTCTACTAATAATAACACAAATAATACTAAATATACGTTCACATTAACTCGGAGACACATAAAGGTGATATGATAATGACACAGACCTTAATCAATATAATAAACACGCATACCCACACATATATACACACAAAACATACACACACATTCACACACAAACACATACATACGCACATCCAGAGGAGAAACACACGGACATGCGTACATATATACGATCTGTAAAGTGCTGACTTAACATTAAGCTCA
Organism: Sepioteuthis lessoniana; assembly: GCA_963585895.1. NCBI lineage: Eukaryota > Metazoa > Mollusca > Cephalopoda > Myopsida > Loliginidae > Sepioteuthis > Sepioteuthis lessoniana. The sequence continues at coordinate 25,509,500 of OY757905.1, forward strand.
ATTCTATTTGTAAAAACTTAACAGGCATTTGACGAGTTGCAAAATGTAATATATCCCAGATGTTGTATTTTTTCCATGCAAGTGTATTGTCTCAATTTTCTCATTCAAAGAAACACAAGCTCACATATACACACGTACACACATGTGTACATACACGCAAACGCACAAATACCGAACTGTGTTTACGCAAATATATAGATACACACTCACCCATGTAAAAAGGGTCAAAAACATATACAGATTTTAATGTGTGTATGTGTTACTATATACATTTATTTTTAAAGAAAGAGTTTTGGAAAATTTTGGAGCATTTAATAACAAAATAGCACATATGCACATTCATACATACATTTTATACATATATATATATATATATATATATGTGTGTGTGTGTGTGTGTGTGTGTGTGTGTGTGTGTGTGTGTGTCTGTGTGCGTAATATGCTTCAATTTCGAAATTTAAGTTAATATTGTAAACAAAATTTAATACACACACTAACACACAGGAACATATATACATATATAACACAATATTTTAAACTATAAGATAGAATAAAACAGGATAAAGTTTTACAAGTCTCAGTTTCACGTTTCCGATCTTCAGGAAAACTAGAACTGACACGCTTTTATCTATTTTTTAATAGTAAATATTGTGGGAATGATCTGTATTTTTCTACATAGAACAGTATATTTTTCTGATCAAAAACAATATACTGGTGAATTTTAATGTGTGTGTGTGTGTGTGTGTGTGTGTGTGTGTGTGTGTGTGTGTGTGTGTGTGTGTGAGAGAGAGAGAGAGAGAGAGAGAGAGAGTTTGTCTATATGTAAAAGGATAAAAGGAGTTATGTTAATATATTTACATTTCTAAATTATATGAAAAAATCTTAAAAACGATGTCCTTATTTATAACATCTATGTATGTGTAAATATTGACAAAGAGTGAAACTGTTGTCCCTAATCAGTGTAAAAGTATTTCTCTTGGGGCGCTGGTCTTATCATTTTCTTTGCATGAAGGCAACAAAAGTAATTGAAGGTAAATCAATTCACCTGACAATGACACAAACCATATGTCGTCTAATACTGTTTTGTACAAAATGTAAATTTATTAATGATCTATGCAAAGAAGACATAGCTTCCAATTCTACTTATCAGCAGTCACAGATAGATTGAGAGTTATAAAACTGCATTCAAGTTTAGACTTTCAGCTGCGGATTTAAATAGATTGATTTTTTGTTTGTTGTTTAATGGCATATCAACATTCTTGAGTCATTTAATGCCAAAATCATCCTTCGAAAAGAACATCAGCGGTACTATTTAACCTATTGGTGGGAGGATAAGGGGGTTAACCATTTTCTCACGGGTATTTGTCCAAAAGTAAACGTAATAGCTCAACTCGAATTCGCGTACTACGATTCCGCTGCCGAGCGCTTTAACCATTACACCACGAAGACACCTCCTGAAATAAATTGAACTGAGTAAAAAATTTTTATACTGACATAAAAAATGTAAGGTCCGTATGCCATACTGATATGTATATATATGTTTACTAATCAATCTCTATCTATCTATTTATCTCTCTCTCTCTCTCTCTATATATATATATATATATATATATACACGCGTGTGTGTGTGCTTAGATTTTTTTTTTTTAAATATAGGGTCTGCTGAAATAAGTATTATACCAAAAATAGGAGTAATTTTTAAAAGCTAATCTTTTGAATGATAGATAGATAGATAGATATGTATGTACACACACACACACATATATACATATATGTATATATATATATATATATATATATATATATATATATATGTGTGTGTGTGTGTGTGTGTGTGTGTGTGTGTGTGCAGTGATCGTAGTGTAATAATTATCGTCGAAGAAAATGGACATGGTTCATAACCTGAATGAGACTGTTTTTCATTTCACATGGTTCAAATACATTGGGAAAGGTATAAATTCTATTATTCTCTCTCCATCGATGGATAAATAATTGCGAAGACTGAGCTTTTTAATCCGAGTATAGAAACCAGTGTAAGAGTAGAAAAACTCGATATTCAAACATGTTGAACTCCACTAAAAAAGTTACCTTGTGCTAGATTCTGCTTCTGTGGAAGAGTCGGGTAAACACACGTATGTACATACAGATCTACCTATCTACCATTCAAAAGAAAAACTTTTCAAAATTATTCCTATTTTTCAGCAGACCCTATATTTAAAAAAGAATTAGATCTGCATCTTCAGACAAAGAAATAATGATAAATTTCTTATATATATATATATATATATATATATAAGAAAAAGATATATCATCTAGTAAAGAAGACGAGTAAAGCGTTAATATCTCGAACAGTTTCATATTTAACACTTTTTGATAATCATAATCCTTGGAGAATCACAGTAAGTATTTTCGAATATCCAGCCGGGAACTCACTCGCTGCACAGCGTATTAGCGTATTATCAGAAAAGTTACATCGCTTTTTTAAACTGTCTACTGGGTTTAGGGATGCAATCAGGAAAAAAATCCAATAAGAATAATGGGAAAAAGAATCTATATTCCCATCAGTGATGTATCTGTGTCATATTGCCTTTTATTTCTGGTTGAACTTTTTCTATGTGTAATGAAAAGAGATGAAGGACAAAATACATTAAATGTCATGCAGAATCTGTTGTTATGTATCTGGTATTATCTCGTTGATAAAATAAACCAACAAGGAATTCCAAAAAAAGTAATGTGCTCCTAAAAATCTTTTTACTATTTGTCCAGTCCAGTAAAATAAAACTGACACCAAGTCATCAGAATACTATCCAGTTTTGGGGGGTATTATTTCATTTTTTCGTCAGTTCGAGAATGGCTTCGAACTGACGAAGAAAAGAAGCAGAAGATACCCCGCAACAACAATTACCGACGCCGACTACGCCGATGACATAGCGATACTGGCAAATACACCTGACCAAGCCGAAACACTTCTGCATAGTTTGGAACGAGCAGCAGCAAGCATAGGCCTCCATGTTAATGCACACAAAACGGAATATATGTGCTATAACCAAACGGGGGACATCTCCACTCTAAAAGGAACCCCTCTTGAACTAGTAGACAAATTCACGTACCTAGGAAGCAGCGTCGAATCAACCGAAAAGGACATCGAAACGAGGTTAACGAAAGCATGGACAGCTATCAATAGACTATCGACTATATGGAAATCAGACCTAACCGATAAAATGAAACGCAGTTTCTTCCAGGCAGCGGTCACATCGATACTGCTATATGGATGCACTACATGGACGCTAACAAAACGGCTGGAGTAGAAACTAGATGGCAATTACACAAGAATGCTGCGTGCAATCCTGAACAAGTCCTGGCAGCAACACCCCACAAGACACCAACTGTACGGCCACCTGCCCCCTATCACGAAAACTATTCAAGTTAGGCGAACCAGACATGCAGGACATTGCTGGAGAAGCAGAGATGAACTCATAAGAGATGTACTCTTATGGATCCCCACACATGGCCGCGCAAAAGCAGGACGACCAGCACGAACGTACATTCAGCAGCTATGTGAGGATACAGGTTGCTGTCCTAAAGACCTACCTAGGGCGATGAACGATAGGGAGGAGTGGCGAGAGAGGGTCAGGGATATCCGTGCTGCCAGCACGATATGATGATGATGATGATTTCATTTTACACAACCAAAGACGTAGAAATATAACGCTTTGGTTTATCTCTTTCTCTATCAATCTATATAGATGTGTATTTGTGTAGATGGGGATTGTGGTAGAGATTTCTCAATAAATCTGTAATTTATGGATGAAAATATTAATGTTTTTTTTTTCAGAAAAAAGAAGTATTTTAACATCATCTCATCCTTTTCTGATGCATTTATCCTATTATGTATTTCAGATTATTCAAAGAAATTGTAAAATAAAATTTCAGCTAATATTCATCCGCCAGACTACGGACTCATTAAGGCACACTCGTGGATATTTACTTAAGTATCTTTTTTATTTATACGAACACAGAGTTACATACTCAACCACACACACGCGCGCGCGCGGGCCCCTGCGCGGGCAAAAGTGTGAGCAATTACTCACACATACATTTTGCTATGTATGTATGTATATTGGAACATGAATAAATACCAGGATTTTGTATGATTTATGTTTCGGGGTTATACATTATTTTTCGGAAGACCTCAGAAATAAAATCGCTCAGTTTGGAAAAAAATTACGCCAAAAAAGAAGAAAGTTCTGAGAGCTAAATAATGTTGAGATTGGTCAGAGAAATAAAGCATCTTCTATTTGTCACAATCTTCAAAAAAACGAAATGCCAGAGAAAATCACTAAAAATGGAATACGAGAGAAATCACTAACGATTAGAATTTCACATCTATGTTGCCTCATTATTACTATTTTTTATCTTTAATAAGATGGGAACGACGAGTGAGAGATTTATTGATGTTATTAATCAGTGTTTTATTTTTAACAATAAAACTGATTATAATCTAATGGAAATGTGAATTTATGATTGTGTTATGGCAATTCATCGGTAATCGTTTCTGAAAAGCGTTATTACTTTTCTCTAATAAGTGCGTATCCCATATCAAAATATCAATTCTTACTTGTTTCCTGTAAAATCTATTTTCCTATAGTATAAATGCATGATTACAGTATTGGTCAATTAGTTAATGAGATATTAAGTGCAGCCTTTTTTCATATTATCAGCAAACAGAGTAAATAGAGTAAATTAGTCGCAAAAACATGTTGCAAAGCCACTCTGCATCGAAGACACTCTGAGAAACAATAATCGAATACCATCAATAATTCCATGACCCAGGAAGCTGGAGCTGCGGAATACACTGACTGCATCTCTGCGAAGGGGTAACACTTCTACTATGAGTATCCTAGATATGACATTAAAAAATCTGACTGTAGGGCTCAGTAATGCTAGAGCTTTGAGGAATGCGGAGTACCCCTTCATTCCCATTACTCCCGGGCCCATTCCGGCCCGGAGTGGTAGCAACTGACAGGGACCTACCAATGGAACAAATAGAACTAAACTGAGTAATTACGCTAAACTGAATTGAAATTAGCTTTTTTTTTTGCATTTAACTGTGTGTAAGAAAATTAAAAAAAAATACACTAATGCTAAACTGAATTGTTTGAAATAGAATTCGTTGATCATTTAACTGTGTGCAACGAAATGTCTGATGTTTAAATCAATTGTTAGTGATACGCATCAATACTTGGAACCATTAAACTTCTACATGCTAAACTAAATTGTTTGAAACAGGACTGTTTGGTCATTAAACTGTGTGTAAACAAAAAAACTTATTTAAGCTAAATTGAATAGTTTGAAATAGAACTGTTTTTACATTTATCGGTGTGTAAATAAAAGCTATACCAGGCTAAAGTGAAGTGTTAGAAAAGAAACTTTTTATATGTATAAAAATGATTTGGCATTAGATAATCTACAATGGTTGATACACCATAGAACCAAGCCAAAACTTAACAAATTAATAATTCTGAAATGTTTACTATGGTTAAGAATTTTTGTGAGAAAAATCTTTTGCAAAGATTCCAATTAGGGAAATCAGGTGATTGTGGAATCATATGATTATTTTTTGCTCCAGACGCTTCCGCATATTTCTGCGTAAGATTGATGTTATTTCAGGTGAAAAGGTTCACTGAAAATCACCAGAACAATATTAATTCAACAGGCAATAGTCAAATTTGATGGAATCTGGTGAAAGACCTCACTTGCATTTTTCTCCGTAAGTGACCAATTGATCAGAACTTCATTCAAGTTTTCCAGTCCCAAGGCTATTTAAATATATCCTGCACAAAACCTGTACTTTAAATACAAATTGATCTCCATAATAACGCATTCGTAAGATAGTGTCTGAAATATTAGAAATGAATAATGTCCTTTTTATATATTTTGCTTGGTTTGGTTTGGTTTCTTTGTTTAATGGCATATCAACCTTTGTAGGTTATTTAATGCCAAAGTCATTCTCCTAGAAGAACAGTAGTGGTACTATTTAACCCATAGCAAGGAGGATAAGGTGATTCATACCTTTCCAAGGGGTGTTTGCCCGAAAGTGAACGTAATTGCGGGACTGGAATACGAACTCGCTTACTACGATTCCGCAGTCCATCGCTTTAACCATTACACCACTAGGACACCCCCTTATATATTTTGTGACACATTTAAAAAAAAAACACTTGCGATAATCAATGATTACTCAGCTGAGCTGGATTTTTGAGACATAAACTTGAATTGAATATTATCACATGGTCAACATTAATCAGTTTTTACAAAACTTACTTAACTCACCTTACAACAAATTTATAACATCCAACATAGGTAGGGAATTCCTAAACTTAATTACCAAGCACTTCCCCAGTAATAGCCCTCTAGCCAAAATCATTAACAAAAACAACATAAAGGTTGTCCCAAATGATAAAAACCACAATCACATCCATCAACAGTACAACACATCCCTCTAAAAAATGCAATTGTAGGGTCAAAACACATGCCCCTTACTAGAAAAATGCCTATATATTTTCCTCAACTAACTATCACCCCCCCACAATATATGTACCATATTTCACCATGAATCCCCATACCCCTCTCCATACGCCTCCACTAATCGGCCCCAACACTCTACATTCATCTTATCTACCACGTACACTCTATCTTTTACTACAATAGCGTATAAGTCATACAACGTTAACACAAACCAGATAACTATTAAAAATAACCATCGAACCCCCCCACTATTACCCATACTTTCTAAACCCACCGTCGATTTCCTTAATTTTATAATGACAACTTTCCTCTTCAGTTATAATCATCATCATACATATTAATACTAACGATTATTGTAACCCCTTAATTATTTTCCTTATGTACGTACTATCATAGATAACTACAGTATATATAATATACACGCAACATTTCATCAAATTATTATAATATTCTTGCCCAAATCTCTTCCCTGCATATAATACCAACATTGTACAATATTCCATAGTATATTGCAATACAATATATACCGACTCCTTGATATTCATTTAGACGTGAAGAAATACAATCTCAGAAGATTTTATTTGTAGAAATATAAGGCAACGTTCAACGTTTCGGTTTAAGACTTTCATCAGGCCGAGTTAGAAAATCTTAAACATTCCATATCTGGCTCAAGTGATTTGTTTAATGCTTCTACGTTGTAATTAGCCTTCCAGTATATATATATATATATATATATATATATATAAGAGAGAGAGAGAAAGAGAGAGACAAAGACAGAGATTCCAGAACACACACATGTACACACACATGCATACATATAACAATAATAAATTTGCTATGACCATGAGTACACCCAAAAGAAAAATGAGTCCCAAAATCATATATTACAAGACAAAAAGTTTTAGTTGGGTGTAAGTGAAAAGGAAAAAAAAATACATATGAGTCAGTAAAACATGTCACATGAAAGAAAACAGACTTTAGTCTGGAGAGAGAAATCCACAAAGCGAGGTATTAGTCTTTAATATTTATTTCTACATTCTATTCTCGGAACCAAAAAAAAAACTCCCCTAACCGCCTAGCAAAAATGCAGAGCACCTGCGAGAAGTGAGACGTTTACTAATCAAAAAGTATAGAACAAAACAAGATAAAACTATGGTTAAATTGGATGTAGGCATTAATATTTTATTCAATAAATGTTTATTTTCTTTGTTAAATGGCATGTTATCCTTCGTAGATTAGTTGATGCGAAAGCCATCCTTGTAGATTAACAGCAATAATATTATCTATCCTGTAGCTGGGAGGATTAGGATGTTTATACATTTCAAAAGTAAAATAGCCAGAAAGTTAACGCAATAGAGTTCAAACATACTGAATTAGAGGTCGCTGTTCAATAAATATGAGACACTGAAAAATATGAGACACAGAAAACAGAAGAGTATATTTTAGGACCTGGTTCTCTGAATATAGGGTTCCTCAAATTCTTTCTTTCTTTCTTTTTTCCTTCAGCATATCTGTATTCCCACATTCCCTCCGGCACAGGAAGTATGTGACACAATGTTTATGGTTTGAGCGAAGTACAACCGCTTTGAAGATATATTCTTCATTGTACTTGTCTGGTTGCTTAACCAAGGCTAAAGAACCCAGTTTACAGTAATACTTACAAATAGTGCGGGGTAAGTGAGTGCAGAGAAGAAATGGATACCTTTCACAAAGGAATTGTAGCCAAATGAAAAGCAACCATCCTCGTCCAGGATTTGAGCGTCAGTAAACAACTTCAATTTCTACGATGATAATCATTTCTTTCAGCATGTATTTAAATTCGTGTATTTAGTCTAATTGGTTTCAAAAGAACTAGCTCATTTTCTTAATATCCCTTTATCCGAATATTTTGAGATATTTATCTTTTTTTTGTCAATATCTCAATTAAGTTTATTCTATTAGGCACGTTTCATCTGAAGATTATTGTCCTTTCCCATTATATATATTTTTGCAATGAAATTGACTTGAGGAGGTGAAATAAAAATTAATTTTAGGTTTTATTATACTCTGTTGACCACTATTTGAGCACTCTTTATTTAGGAAAACAATTTTATAACAACTATTCATTATATATATATATATATATGTGTGTGTGTGTGTGTGTATACGGATTTCAATTAGGTATTAATTAGACACACACACACATATATATATATATATATATGTGTGTGTGTGTGTGTGTGTGTGTGTGTGTGTGTGTTTAATTATTAACTAACTGAAATTCTTGTTTTCTTCGGGTAATGGTGATAATGATACTGACATTGAATGTCAACTTAAATGTTAAATTGTATCTGACCTAAAAAGAGAAGCTTATTCATTCTACCAATATTACTATATTCGCTAACATATATACGAATTATGACGACATGCACCATATATTTTTGAATTTATCAATCTTACTTATGGTCCCCTTATTCTATGTAATATTATTTGCATACATCAGGGTACCGGGTGCGTTTTCTCTTGCGTTGAACTTCTTTATAAGATACCGAACAATCCATTAATAATTTGACATTCAATATTAAGAAATTTAGAAACAAAATTTCCCACAAGATATCAACACACTTTATAAGGGTTTATACACGTCCAGTTCCTAGTAACGACGTTAATGAAAAGTAAATAATGAAGATTCATATGCATATTTATATGTAACTATCATGCATTTTTCTCTCGTATTGTAGGCATCTGTAGATGTCTTCTCCAATAAAAGAAGAGAAATAATGTAAAGATTTTTTTCTCCGTGAACGTAGAAATTATTTTTTGTTTGAGCCTTTTAAGTTATTTCGCCGGCTAATGTTTCCATTCTTTAAGCACATCTTTTTAGAAAATTATTTGTATGCGATGAACTGAAATGAATCACAGGGCTTTGTAAAATTACTTGCTTAAGCATGTTTTATTGTGCGTCTTTCAAAATGTATTCGACCGTCTTAACAAAACTAAAAGATGTCCGTTGAAGTCAAAGTTGACCTTGTACACCAGACAAACTCACTATTTTCAGCGTAATATCAGAATGTTTGTTGAAATAGTTTGGAGGTGCCCGTGGTGTAATGGTTATCGTCGCAGGATATGGACACGGCGACACGAGTTCAAATCCTGGACGTGACTGATTGCATTTCACCTTGCATTAATACCCTTGGGAAAGGTATGAATCCAAATATTCTCCCTCCAGCTATGGGTAAATAGTAGGGCAGATTAGATTCTTCAGCCTTGGTAAGGCAACTGGTATAGGAGAAGGAAAACTTTGAATTCAAACCTGTTAAACTCCGCTTGAAAATTGACCTTGTGTCATATCCTGCCTGAGCGGAGGGGTTGGCTAAATAGGATGTTTGTTGAAATAGTTGGTACATAGGATCATTACATCATTACGGAAAATGAGCTTCTATTAGATATTTATAAAGGAAGGTATATTATTCATTGTAAGTCGGCAAAACTAAACATCCCATCTAGTACGCTAGGTGTAAGATGATACGTTTGATCTAACTTCCGAGCTGAAAACAGCCGAAGTGACAAGTGACCGGCCACTTGAGTGGTGGCGGGGTATGGCTGGATAATGTCACCCACATGATGTGGATCGTAGGGTGCAGTTTTCTTTGAACTCTAAAAAAATATCATGCAACTTCCGATTTCTCTCTTTCTCTTTTACGTTAACAAAGAACAAGGAACGATTTAAAAATACTTGAAAAGACAGTTTTTACTTAAACGAAGATATTATTCTGTGCTCCGTCATATTCGTCCACAGCCTGAGAGACTGAACGGAGAGATTAAAACAATTAGGTCATGACGCTGACAACGATTTGTGTTTTTGTTATTCTCTTTTCTCATTCGACGGGAAGAGTTTCCATGACGTAATGAAAAAAGTGCTGAATTGCCGCTTCAAAATTCGGTTTGGTTTGGTTTCTTTGTTTAATGGCATAGCAACTCTTTTTAGGTTATTTAATGCCAAAGCCATTCTCCTAGAAGAACACTAGTGGTGCTATTTAACCCATAGCTGGGAGGATAAGGGGGTTCATACCTTTCCTAAGGCTATTTGCCCGAAAGTGAACGTAACAGAATGACTGGAGTACGAACTCGCGTACTACGATTCCGCAGTCCATCGCTTTAACCATTACACTATGAGGACACCCCAACTTCAAAATGCAGTCCTGCTATTACCTTCACTTTCCTAATAATAACCTTAGGAAAGATATGAACCTCCTTCTCTCCCTAGCTAAGTTATTCTGCAAAAATTGCTTTGGCAACAAATAACCATTGAAGAGTGAAATGAAAATCCAAAACCTTTCGACGATTAGCCATCATCGATATAGCAGTCGTTGCTATCTAAGCTATGTAATTTACCCAGTTGCTTCCTCGCTTATTAAAGATTAAAGAGAATCCTCATTAACACACTCAGCACGAGGTTTTAGAGATGATAGTTTCGGCTATTTCCTTACTAATAAAATTTTATTAATATTTCAGAACCTGTTTTTTCTAGTATCAATAATTTTGATGATTATTCTTAAGTGAGAACTTTTTATGAAATACTGCCTTCTCGGCAAGACAATACATTTTTTAAAGCTTTAAGTTGTCATTGTAATATTATAATCGAGTATTCGCGGTGTGCAAATAGGTATGTTATATAAAATGCCCGCAATTGAAAGAGAGATAAGTAGACCAAATTTAAAACTGTGTCCGGTTAAGCGAGTTATAACGATATGTTTTACTACCAAGCCGGGTTGAAAACAGCAATTAATCAAACGTTTCCAAAAAATCACCGAACCTCTATCTGTGATGGAGAAAATTGGTCGGGTGATGCCACCAACGAGGTGGAATTTGGTTTATAATGTTCTGTAAACCCCAGTAAAAGAAACTGGGTCTTTCGGTTCACTTTCTTAGTTAGCCGGAGATACGACCGAAAATTCTGTAGCCTGAACGAGGATCGATTTAACCATTTGAATATACAAAAGGAGCAGATTTTGGCTAGAATTCATAATCAACTCAACTCATGGAGTCCATCATAATTTCAACACATGTGGAAAATGAACGAGATAATAAAAACACTAATGTTCCCTATTTGATACCAGTTGTATTTTTTGTAGTTTCCCTTCCACATCGGAGGGTCAACCGTTATTGACATAAAAGGCGCCCGTGACTATGCAATATTATATTGATATTTGCTCAGTATTTAATTTAATAGACAAATTGGTATGGATCATTTGGGAATCCCTTGTATGTCCCATAAGATCAAAATAAAACATCTTGCTGATATCGTTTGAATATAAGGGTATTGACAAAGTTTATCTCGACAGTACTTCTCATTAGGAAAAGACAAAATACGCAGAATTAATCATTTCCGTTGTGTTACACCGAAAGTCAACTCTGGTTATGATTCATGGCTCTTTCACCACAGTGAACAATTTGGGCGACAAGGACCATACAAAAAAATGACTGGCTGGAAAAGGCATTGAGACGATGATAAGCGGGTTACATTAACTCTTTGTCAATTGGATTTTGTCACAACTTATGCCGCGGAAAAGACATATCACCAAAATTTTCTCTGAATCTCTTTTTATCCAGCGGACTCAAATTAACAAAAACCTGTTGAAAATTACTTTCTACAAATAATTGTATGATATTGGATTTAGCCAGGATATTTGTTTTTGTATAATTAAGAAAATATAGTCTATGTTCTACTCATGGATAAAAACAGAGTTGAATCTGTTTGGATTTTCTGATATTTACGTAGAACTCTTGACCCTAAATCTTTCACCAGTTTTCCCAGCCAGCACTGTAAAAATGTTTCTGTTGCTCAAAAATATTAGCGTATCTGTATTCTTTTTTCATTTATTTATTTACTTATTTATTCATTATTATTATTATTTATTTATTTTTCTTTTATTTTTTGCTGTTTGGTATTCTTTTCCTTCCCCTTCGGCTTAGAACAACACAAACAGAATTCATTCCGTTCCCTCTTGATTTTCAGGAATTTCATTTCTTTTTGGGTTTTTTATCACACTCCAATTCTACCATAATTCAATTTACACTTTGCTTGTTCCAACTGAAATCGTTCTATCATACTCAGCCATCGGTTCTCTTTCCAATTCCGTGTTCGGGCTGCCGCAAGTTATTTTAGAGCTCCATACTCTAATTGCTATGAATGGAAGCAAAAATTGTATAAAACGATTTCTTTCCCCTGCTATGTCATTGTAGGAAAGCTGCAGGTTTTTTTAAATATGTCGAATGTCGAATGTCGATGTTTCTGCCATGCCTATTGGGGGACTGAAGAACTTTCTTTTTCTTAAAAAATTCAATATTTGGAGTTGTGTTACAGTTTTAATTAATAAAGTATATATTTCAGAAATAAATGAATTGACTTAATTGAAAAAATAATATATTCAGAGGATAACATTATTTTCTACACTAATAAAATCAAGAATAATTTATATGAAAGGGAGAAAATTTGCAAAGATAAAAAATATCCGGTTACATAGGTTAGTAAAATGAAAGTTATAGATATTTATTAGCTTAATTCCAAAATAAAATTTTAAAATTCACCAGTTGACATGGCTTGAAATCAATACTAATATCCCGGGAAATTACAGTTCTATCAATAGATTGCTTATAATTTGTCTTCAAAACATGAGTGAATGGATCATATCTAGACACCACATCTTCTGAAAAGTGAAGCAATTCCTATATTTGATGTATCATTCAAACGTTAGGACATTGGTTTGAATTTATAAAGAATGCAAACGTATGAAGATATAATCCGTAAGTAAAAGTATAAAAGAAAGAAAAATAGTTTACTTGACCGATCGTAATTTACTAATACATCATATATTTTAATAAAGCTCATTTCATATTATTGAGAAAATGACGAAGAAATGTTTTAATTATTAAATATAGTTGGTTGCCAACCGTTCGACATGGCAAGGTTAATATCTACAAATCTGAGTAAGCACACGTATGTGGGTTTGAATGTCTGCTAAAAAGTTCATAGACTGAATAAGAAAGTGTCATGGAATGTGAACTAATGGTAATTATATTTCCACATTGGTCCCCTTAGAATCGCCACTCTTCTACCTCCCTTGCCCCTTTAATATGGCCTTGTGCCACATCTAAGCAAAAAGCTTAGTAAATTACTACCAATCTTCTACCTCCTTGTTGAATTGATTGAATCCGAGAGAAAAAAGAAGCCATCAACAGCAAATATGAGATAAGTCTATGAACCTTTCAGTCCACCCTCGTTCATATATATATATATATATATACATAATGATATATCCAGACCCTGAAAATTTTTTAAATAAGCGATGTGAATTAATAGCTAGATGTCGACATAGATATAAATTTAAACTATAGATAAATATCATTGAAAATATTTAATTAACCAAAAAATAGGATTAATTTGAGATTTGACGTGAAATGAATAAAATGAAAAAATGGGAAGATACCATGTGATGTGTACATACTTTTCAATGGAATGGTAACTTAGTTAATAGGCACGAATACAAATTTTGAATTTTAAATTCTAATTTTAATTTTCTAATTTAATTTAAGATAAGTAATACTGTAATCCTTACGGAAGGTTATTAAGGAATGTTGTACTTCCCTAAATTATTAAACCTGGATTTTTTCGTTGAAATTTATTTAGAATTTAAACATTACAAAAAATTAACTTTCTGTGATTCCAACCGGTAATAAAAAAGAAGAAAAGAAAGACCGGTAGTGAGTAAATGGGGAGGAAACTCTTCACCCCTCTTCTATACCCTCCCACCCTTTCCTCATGTGTCTATTCTGTCTGTAATTACTTGATCCGTTAGATCTGAAGAAGTCTTGTTATTTTTGGTGATATTGATTTATTTCAATACCCATAACAGGATGGAAATAGATTTATAATCCTAATGTGACCAGTTTTTGTTTTCCTTAATGATATATATATATATATATATATATATATGCAATTGTACATATATATGTATATACATATACACACACACATACTTATATATATATATATATATGTGTGTGTGTGTGTGTGTGGGTGGGTGGGTGCGTGTGTGCCTACCGAGTCAGTAAAACCTACCTAGGTTTCACCTAAATGAATCATCAGGTCGATTCCGACTAAGAAAAGTTGGACCAAAACTACATTTCAAAGATTAAAAAGACCGCAAAAAAGAATAAAATTAGCATAAAAATTAAAAAGAAAAATAAATGAATAAATTCAAGAGGGGAAAAAAATTAAAGTAAACTATACTATGATATAATAAATAAATAAATAAGATAAAATTAAATTCTAACTCATCTACCCAGTAGCCAACGTTTCTAATACCTACAATCATTAATTATTTCCGATCTTTGACTTGGTAATTCACTGAGATTATTGCAGGAAGCAGAAGCAAGTTTCTCCTGTAAACCACATTTGCAATATTTATCCCCTACTTTATATCTAGGTCATTTTTATCACTATCTCACATTTTGACATAGGATCTGTACCTAAGTTCCACTTAATTTTCTATAACATAGTTAGATAAACTAGTTCTATATTTATATACATCGTGTGCAAAGCTAATTCTAGGATTGTACAATTTTTTGAAGGGTTTCTTACGTGGAACGTACGTATACATTTTTAACATTTCTACTCACGTATTGATCGTTAGATTCACGACTATGTATATTATACAATATCTACTCAAATTGACACTTCCCTTTGAGTGGGTAATTAGTTTTATTAGTGCAATTGGTTTTAGGGAGCTCGTTATGTTGATAATTCTAAAGATTTTTAATGTTACTTTATTACTTAAACATGAGGCATAGTACTAAAACTTAATTTAACCGTGTTGCTAAAAAAAAATTATGTATAAAGTGTTCGACAGAGGAAAGCTTTTCTTTAATAAGCTAAAGAATTCCTTCCCTATCTTATTAGTTTCGGCCATACAATATGGTGGCATAAACCATACAATTTTTCTTGCTCAATTTTTCCTATTACATACATACTGCTTTATCCTTGATTTTTTGACAGGTTTGGTCTCATAACCCCTGTTTATTTAGCGCTACCTCATATCCGCGTTGGTTTTGAATGAAGATATTTGTTGTTAGACGAATTAGTCGATAATCTAACTTTAATACCATTAGGTACATGCTTGAAAACCAGTATTAGCTAATTAGAACCTATATTAATATAACATGGGTATTAGTTGTGTTTCTTATATGGGGACACGGTACCGTTATACAAGATAAGTGTAACTTCTAACTTACCCGTAGTTTTTAAATTGGTTTAGATGTCTAACTTGAATCCGAACTTACTTAACCTACGTAATTGCTTTCTAATCGAATAACCTTTTCTATGCGTACAGTCATCCACAATAATCTACCCATCGTCCCGATAAAGAGCATGGTAGCAGAGGTCAATAACGCTGTCAAGGTTTTATAACAACAATCACCCTACAAATTCAGATATAGACCTCCCTCGAATGAACCCATGGGATCATCAAAGCCACCACTAATACACTTTTTAATCCACAATTCCCTATTATGGTACAATATCGATTTACTAAAATGTTTAATGAAACTAATCTTATCCTTTGACCTCACTATATACTCATTTGCCAGTTTTATTACCTCGGCTACCGTCTTTTCTGTAAAGGACGGGTATAATTTCCTAATATCATATTTAATAAAGGAGCATTTATCCTTTTTACCATAATCAGTAAACAACTAGTTACAGTCATTAGTATTCCGTCATTGTTTTATATTTAAACCGTTCTTAGTGTAGTGCATATATCTGCAAAATGACTGTTCTAATTTTTCACAATTGCGTTTAGGAAGTATTAATTAATCTACATTAAAATAACCTTCATGATCCTTAAGAGACATGAAACAATTTTAATATTAAATTTCTCTATCCAATCGTTCACTTTGAATTGGTAAGCTTATAGTTCGGCTTCTTTATTTAAATCCGGCTCTAAACTTGGTGGGAATTTTTTTTAATAATACTTAATAACTTCTTTATGCAACATTTACTTATATCTGTTAGAATTCATTTCATGTAAATTACTCGATTTATCCGGCTTAACCAAAGTTTTACTATTACCTTCAATATCCTTAAGGTCATTCCTTATTCGCTGTTGAATATTATAGTTAATCTTTCTATAACTTACATAGTGCATTCAATACGTTTCCAGACGTTTTTGTACAGGCATTTAAAATTGTAGACTCTTGAAAATTCAGTATGTTATTGTCATACATCTTATGAGATAACTGACCAATTTTTATTATTTCAGGTTCAAATTAACAGTTACAGCAGCAATTGGAATACACCCTACTAAAGCCTGGTTGTCACAGATGGTTAATTTCGAAAATGCAATCGTGACGTGAAGTCACTTTAGAAGAACGATATGCAAGAAAATTCTGTTTTAAACTTGGAAAAAAATGCCACAGAAATGTATGGAATGCTTCAGACTGATTTTGGACCATCTTGCATGAAACGGGCATCAGTTTTTGAGTGACATAAGAGATTCAAGGAAGGCAGGGAGTCTGTGAGGGATGATGAGAGGTTTGGCGGGAGTTAGGAAGTCAATACACCAGAGGGTTAGGGTTAGGGTTAATATGTTGAGGTTTTAAAGGAGTTCAGGAAGAGAGTCCGTCGGCAGAGGCCAGCACTCTTTAAATCAGATCAGTGGCATTTACACCTGCACAATGCACCAGTCCACAACTCCATCCTTGTCACAGACTATTTGACCAAAATGAGCATCATGACTGTTTCTCAACCTCCCTATATTTCAGACCTTGCTCCCCGTGACTTTTGGTTATTCGCTAAGCTCAGAGGCTGTCGTTATGAGATAATTTAGGAGATGAAAGAGGCTGTGACAAAGGTCATTGACACGCTCACACAAGAGGACTTCAGTGGAGCCTTCCAGAAGTTGTTGGAACGGTACAACAAGTGCATTGCATCCGGAGGAGATTACTTCGAAGGGGAATAGTGTTTCATGTGTGTGCTATTGTGACGCTGCAATCTGTCTTACTATTTTAATAAATAAATTATGATTCACATGTTTCGCGTCCAATTAAAATGTGCTTTAATATACATATACATATATACAGGGTATAAAAAAGTGAATAAACCCCTCATATTTCTGCAGATATTTAAATATGTCACTTCATGGGACAACATTGATAAAATGACACTTTGACACAATGAAAAGTTGTTTGTGTGCAGCCTATATAACAGAATTAATTTATTTTCCTCTTAAAATAACTCAAAATATAACCAATAAAAGCTAAACCCCATGCTAACAAAAGTGAGTACACCCCTAACAAACTACACCCCTAAATGTCCAAATTGAGTTCTTCTTGTCATTTTCCCTCCAAAATGTCATGTGACTCATTAGTTTTACTAGGCGCATGTGTGCATAGGGAGCAGGTGTGTTCAAATTTGTAGTGCTGCTCTCACACTTTCTCATACTGGTCACTGAAAGTTCCAACATGGCACTACATGGCAAATAACTCTCTGAGGATTTTAAAAAACGTATTGTTGCAATTGGTGTGCATGGCTGTCAACCTAAGAGGAAGCCTCTTCTGAAGACGTTACTCAAGAAAGACCACAAACAGTTTGCTGAAGACATGTCAACAAAGCACATGGATTACTGGAACCATGTCATATGGTCTGATAAGATGAAAATTAATTAGTTTGTTTCCGATAGCTTCAAGCGTGTGTGGTGGCGACCAGGTGAGGAGTACAAAGATAAGTGTGTCATGCCTGCTGTCAAACATGGTGGTGGGAATGTCATGGTTTCGGGGTGCATGAGTGCTGCAGGTATTGGAGAATTAAATTTCATTGAGGGAAACATGAACTCCAACATGTACTGTGAAATACTGCAGCAGAGCATGATACCCTCCCTCCAGAGACTGGGTTGCAGGGCAGTGTTCCAGCGTGACGATGACCACAAACACACCTTCAAGACGACCACCGCTTTACAGAAGAAGCTGAGGGTAAAGGTGATGGACTGGCCAAGCATGTCTCCAGACTTGAACTCATTAGAACATCTTGGGGGATCCTTAAGCGGAAGGTGGAGGTGCGCAAAGTCTCAAATATCCGCCAGCTCCACGACGCCATCAAGGAGGAGTGGAAGAGCATTCCAGTGGCTACCTGTGAAGCTCTGGTAAAGTGCATGCCCAGAAGCCTAAGGCAGTTCTGGATAAGGATGATGGCCACACAAAATATTGACAGTTGACATGATGTATGTTAATAGAAACAACGTTTCCTAAGGGGTGTACTCACTTTTGTTGGCCGGGGTTTAGTTTTGATGGCTATATTTTGAGTTATTTTGAGGGGAAAATAAATTAACTCTAATATATAAGCTGCACCCAGACCACTTCTCATTGTGTGAAAATGTCATTTTGTCAGTGTTGTCCCATCAAGAGATATACTTAAATATCTGCATAAATGTGAGGGGTGTACTCACTTTTGTGATACACTATATATATATATATATATATATATATATATATAGATGTGTGTGTGTTTGTGTGTGTGTGTGTGTGTGAGTGAGTATATATATATATATATATATAATCTTCAAATATTTCTCATATGTATTTGTAATAATATTTATTTCAGCAGACCCCATATATTTTAAGAATTTTTAATATTCATTTTTAAACAAAGATCTAATGAGAAATTTCTATTAAAGATTTAGAAAAACCCACTGAATTCCGGACTCTCAATCTCCGTAAGACAAATTTATGTAAAGACCAGACCATTTGTTTTTCCTGTCTGGATGACAAATGTCATTCAATTCCTATATCAAGATGTATCAATTTTTAACTCCTCTTTCATTTTCACCTTTTATTTATCTAATGGGAAACAAATTTTCAACCCAAATGATGGAAATTAGAAAAAAAATTAAGTATAAATGGCTTTGGGGAAAGCGATTTATTTTCTCTAAACAACTTACAAGTGTATTAAAAAAATTAATAATATTGTAAAATATTTTATTGTATATTGATACTATTTTAGCAAAAAAACTTAGAAAATTGTCGTACCAATATTTTTATTCTATTCAATATAATTGATCACATTAAAAGTAAAAATTAAAAAAAAACGTACCTGTTACTGTTGAGATTATATGAAAAAATTACAACCAAATACATCATATCATATATCGTCAAGATTACTGTTATATCTTACACATTATCATGATATTCCTATTCTTACTAAACCTCAAATTCTTAAATTTCTAAATAAAATCACACCAAGTATTATAGATAATACCATATTAAGACTTATCATCACAATTGATATTACTATTACAATTATTACTCTTAATCGTCAAACCTATAAAATAATCATCTACTCATTATTATTATATTAATATCATCAATGCCAACAAAAACAATGACATCAATAACTACCACCAAATCTTATTACTTAATAAAATAATTAGCAATTAATAATTAATAACAATAACAAATCTTTCTAGTTAATTGTAAAAATTATTAATATGTACTACACCATTATAACAAAAACATCATTCATTATATCTATTCTGTAATCAATAGAAAATAATATCCAATATTTTTATTACATAATTTAAATAAATAAAACCTGTTGTTTAAAATATAAGAAATGATTTAGATCATATCTTGAAATATATATACTCAAATTCAAAGTACATCAACTTTAATTTAATTCAATATATATATATATATATATATATATATATATATATATATATATATATATATGCTTTTTATTTCTTTTTTTAAAGCCTCAAGTCATTGCACAAAAGCTTGTATCTATTTTTATGGATACATTGAAATATCAATTAATTTCTTTGATTTTGTAATTTACTAGTATTTTAATATTTTCAATGCTATTTTTAAAACAAGATTACATCTACTTCTAAAATGTCTTGGGGTGGTTGATCTTTTAATAATGTTCTATCTAACTAATAGTTTAAGAGCCATATTATTCAATTTCAGTTTCATTTAGAAAGAGCTGTTTGGTTTCTTAAGTAAGGGTTAGAAAAAGAATGCTTATGTCTATAAAATCTCTACTTCCAATTTCCAGGAGAAGTTCCAAAGTATATTTTCATTTCCTTTCAGCTTTTCACAGGGAAAATGGTTGACTTGTAGACAACATTTCCGGACTTAAATTTACCGCCAACAAGACATTATTCTCTAACCATGCATTTACATAATGGTTTACTCAATCTTGTCCATCAGTTTTTCGATTACATTTTTGTTATGGCTGTTCATGATTTTGTATAAATTATTAAAGCATGAATAACTGATTTTAATTGTTTTCCTATCAAAATTTTTAAATCAGTTATTTTCATTGAAATGCTTATCCTTAGGAAATACCTACAAATATTAACCGTATATAATTTACAAAAAGGTGTTTGAACCATATTATTTTCTTTTCCTGTGTTTATTCTTTATTATTTCTACAGTCGCCATCATTTTTATTCCTGTCAGTAGTGTTATTCAACCAATTATTTGTCCACCATTCATAGTCCTATTATTACTACTCCTTGAGAGTTTTTCACATCATCATCAACTGATAGTCTTTCACTTGAGTCTGAGTGATGGCGAAAATCCTCAAATCTCTAGGACTCATTGTTACAGTTATTGTTCTCATTGTTAGAAATCTCAGAATTATCTTTAAGAATATCTAGGTATTATAATCTTTGTTTTTTCCAATCATTTTTATCATTCTGTCATCTAGATTTAGTTTTCGAGCAAATTTAGCGGAGTCATTATTAATTTGTGACATATTTTAACATCTATCAAGTTTCTAAGTGTCAGTAATTTAGTTCTTTATGATTTTATTTTAGTTTGAAGATTCAATCTTATAAAAGTTCTTGGTTTTGTCAGATCTAACCTAAAACTTATATATATATATATATATATATATATAAGTAAAGTTGACGACCATAGTCGAGGGCGACCAGAAGACTCCCTTTTCAATAGCTACTACAGGGAGGTGTAGGAAGGGCGCTACTCCTTTCCCTGGATTGCTCCACTTTACCCTTGATAAATATCTTATATTGCTGAGTGTTAAGCAAGTACTATTTTTAAAGTTTTTGGTATGACTCGACCTGGGATTGAACCCAGATCTCCCAGACCATTGGCGAACACTCTACTCCACTAGGTACCACAGTATATGGTTGTCACAATCTCAAGTGGTGGAAGACCTAATGCCGTATAATTTGGAGAGTATCGAATATCAATGATAGAGCTATTATATATATTATCCCTGCCTGATGATTTTCGTAATAAGACGACTTGAAACCAGTGGTCACAGAATATATTCCATACAATTAAGTATTTATAAAAATTAATATATATATATATATATATATATACTTACTAATTTACTATCTATCAGTATTCACAGTGACAAAGAAAAAGAAAGAAACCCTGCCAGAATTCAGAGATAACAAATCTCGAATCACTGCCAGGAGAAAAAAGAAAAATATTATCGGGAGAAAAAAAAGAAAAGACCAACTTCGTCACACCAGTTGAAAAAAATCAAGAGATATGCAAACAGTTGGTCAAAAGAACAAAAACCCACTGCAAAATGCTGCAATGCTACAATTACTAAAAGTGCTCAATACTAAATAGAGCCAATTACAAAAATTAAATCGCGAGTCGGGACTATCCTACAAGAGTTTTGACTAAAACGGCTCCTCAGGGTAACTAGCACCGACTCTCTCTATATATAAGTAAAGATAGCTACTCAGGCTACCTAGCAGCAACTCGAGGTCGGTGCTAGATACCCTGAGGAGCCGTTTTAGGCGAAACTCTAGTAGGATAGTCCCGACTCGAAATTAAATTCATATATATATATATATATATAGTGACTGCTTACGTTATAGAATTTGGAATCACATGCATCGCATGTTAGATTCATGATCAAATTAAAGGCAAGTGGCATCGAGCTATTCCTTTGGATGTGATGATTATGCACTCAGAAACACACACACACATTATATATATATATATATATATATATATATATATATATATATATATATATATGTGTTCTCATGAGGATCTCATGTATATGTGGATGTATGTTATTTCCTTTCCTGTCAATGTCATAAGGGATTTCTCTACAGATCTTCTATTTGAAAAATAGAGTTTGTGCGTTTCTATTTGAAAAGAAGAGCAGAAGTCGAAAACATCTTTGACATGGAAAGGAATCTATAAAGCCTACCTTTTAAGTTTAAAACGATATTCTAGGATGTAAATGTTTCAATTTTTCAATATATGATTAAAAAGATACCTCTTCATTTCTTGATCTGTTGAATAGGAGATTTTTGTGCTTTGAGCAATAAGTGAATTTTACTTATATATCGAAAAGAAGATTGTTTTTTCTTTCAGATTCTCTGACTCTCCTACCCTCACTAAATTCACATAGGAAATAAAAGTAGGTATATAATGAAGGTTGGGACAGAATACGGCAAACACCTCAAGGTCTTACCAAAGATTCCATCCCTATAATATACTTGCAAAATTCAAGGATATTATCAACATATAGAAACATATAGATTCGACTCTCGCCTTAAGGGTGCATATGACCTTTGCTTTTCCGTTGATATCATATGAAAAGAAAAGCATTTAAATTCAGATATTTATCAGGCAAATATCCGAACATTTTTAGCGGCTTTTCGTTTTTACTCTGATGGAAGTGGATTTGCTCTAAAGACCCGGGTGAGGGAAACAAAATTTGAAGGTACTGGCTAATTTATAAAAGGCTTGTAAGTTCTTATAGATAGTTTTATGTATTTATTTGCTTACGGTAAAAGTTGTTGCTCTTCTAGCTTAGTTTTAAATTTTCTGATATGAATTTATAATATAAACATTTCAAAACTTGGAAATTTTCAATTTCAAAAGACTATTTACAACACCAAGAATTTGAAAGTGAACTTTATAAGGATTTAGACGAGAAACTTAGAACTTAATGTGAAAATAAAAGATTCCTTAATCTAACTTAAAATACACATTATTATGCTAATGATATTATATCAAGTATGACGGCTGAATTTATTCAATTATGCAAGTAACAAATTATTAATCAAAATTACGATATCATAAAATTAATAGAAGATAGAAGAAAAATAATGTTAGAAATAAAGATATTTAATATCCCAAGCACGAATATATCAACTTTTATGGGTTATTTAACGCCAGAGCTATCCTTGTAGAAAAACAACAATAATATTACTTTACCCATAGCTGGGCGGAATAAGGAGCTTCATACCTTTCCCGGGAGTATAAGACCGAAAGCGAACGTAATAGTGCGACTGGAGATCAAACTCACTTATTTCAAAGCAGCAGTCAGGTACGTTAGTCATTATGCCACGGAGACACAATAGTAATAATAAAGGATCACCCACTACCGTCAGAAGACCAAACCCAGTATGATAAAGAGTATTTACACCGATTTCAAAAATTTGACCACGAAAAAAGTAAACCCAATCTTTTGGCAAATCAGAAGTAATCTTGATAAAATTAATTGCATATCAAAACGAATATTTTGGAAAAGGTTATTTTTCAGCAAAAATATACGAATTGAAGCAAAGGTCACTGAACAAATTAAGTTGATGAGTTTTCCAAAGTTGTCAGTAGTTGCACGTAAGTTGGGCCGAAGGTATACGACTGACTGCATGACTTCTTCTGTGGTGATTTGCGATAAGGAAATTCAGTGCACTGACATAACCTATCCGATACCGAAAGGTCAAATGTCAGGATCGCCAAACACGTGCTCAACAAAATTTTTGCTGCTCCCCAGCAATCTATGTCATACCAAATGCACTGTTAAATCGAAAAGGTTCGTGGGTTTTTGCTCCTCCCCTTATTCTCATGCAATGGTATCTATGTTCTCATTGGCTGGCGAATGAGAATGTGATACTTAACGATCTGTAAGTGGCTAACCAATCAGAGGTGTTCGGGTCTACGGATTTCTTCAATAAAATATGGACACTGAGACAGAGAAGATAGATGAAGGAAGAAGACAACAATCTAAAACAAGACCCAGAAATTGTTTGTCAAGATTTAGACCATTCCGTTAAAAGGAAAACGAGGTTCCAGACCTCCAAATCTCATATTTTCCGCCGAAAAACTCCATCCTAATTGGCATAAGGCAAAAAGACCGCCCAAATGCCTCACTGTGTATTTTTTCTATTACAGAGGGTGTAGAACTTTTTATTAAGCTATTGTTGATGGTTACTTAATCATATTTCGATAAAAAAAAAATGATATTGTTATCGTAACAAAGAGTTAGCTCATTCTTGAAGTTGCCAACTTCTTTGGCAACTCATTCCTATTAACCTCCGACCTGTCACGTGAAGCTCAAACGAAGTTGTATCAATCCTGTTCAGCGGATTTTTAAAAACGCAGCATGGTCGCCAAAAGCATACATAAAGCAACAAGAGAGAAGACGCATGCAGTTATCCCAGTGATCAGACAAAAAACTCCTGTCTATTAATAACCATAGAAATATTTCCCGGCCATTAACAAAGCACATTATCCTGACTCAGAACCTTGCTAAAATAAATATAAGATTAAAAACATAATATATTTCAATGCTTTTCCTAAAATCCGAGCAATATCACTCAATCACTTAACTTGCGTAAATGACAATATTGTGTCTTAGAGATCATATAGATATTACACGTCGTCAGTCGAAGGCAATCTACGTAAGCTGATAACAGGATTAAAATTTAAACAATGATTAAGAGCATATCAATAGACTCAGTCAGTCGTAAGAATAAAATAAAACAACTTGAAATAAATATTGTTAATTAAAGGAAACAAGATTCCAATTTGTTGTATCCCTAAATTTTGGATCGGTTTGAGACGTTTAGACGAGTCATGTTCCTGTATTACGAGGGAAGACACATCATTCTTCTTTCACCCTCTCATTTCATCTACCTGACCCATTCAAATAAATTTGGCACTTTTAAATATAACAATGAATTTCTAAGATAAAGATCACTGGCCTTTCATCGGACAATAATATTGTGTATACATTAAACTTTAAAGTTACTATGGCGACTTTCATTCATAGCCCTGTGAACTTCCTCATTCCTTTTACACCAATGTACTTAATAACAAAAGGCTGATACATAATGTTTAGGAACGGACACGAATAATATTCTATATTCATGTAGTATTTTCACTCTTTTCCACGTAACCTCAAGCAGAGCATTAAGAGGCTATTTTTATTATTACCAAATAATACAATAAATCTTTTCAGACGTTAATGATGACAGTATATATATATATATATATATATATATATATATAAAGGTTTAGCTTCATGAGGAGGCTGCCACTTAATCTGGACAATCCCACTATGTGATGTAAAAGCAATGCACAGATAGAATTATAAGGTATTTCTGAGGCTGTCCGGATTAGTGGGCATTATACTTGCACTGTCCCAAGCCATATATGACCTCAGAGTCATCGTCATTTAAGGCTTTTTTTAGTATGATTATATGATATCAATAATTAGATTTTATACACACACACAAGTTTATATGCAAATACTTCGAGTATAATAGTTTGTATTATATCATTAAAAAACAGTTTGAACCCTCGTGGCTACCAAGATATAGGCACCTCGCCCTTTCCAGATTCGTTTCACTTCGCCAAATCACGCACGAATCCAAAACATCATCGGGACTGAAAGATTCAGACATCATCCACAAAATATTGGAGCAGGCCACGCCTTTCTTTCCTTTATTCCATCAACTTGGAACTCCAATCTGAAAATAATGGCCACCACAAGCCTTCAACAAATACATGGGACGGTGAATTCCTCTATAGAATTACTTCTTACCGTATGCCCAAAACAATCTGTAACACAACTTGGATGAATCTCTGTCCTAATCTCGAGTAAGCCCGTGATTCGCACAAAAAGAGAACCCCCCCCCACCAAAATATTTCCTATTCCACAAAAACCCAATATTCTAAAAAATTTTGAATCAAAATAATTTAAAAATTTCCAAAACCTAATATTAAATCCACTGTTAATGGTTTTCGTCAATTTTCATAATATGAAACAGAAAAAAATGTCTAATGTCGCCTTTAAACTCAAACAAACTCTTTTTTTTTTCACTACTATTTCAACTAGTCAACAAGTCAAAACAATATTAACAATATGTCCACAATTAAAGTTCACAAAGTTCAAATAAATGTTCAGTTTTTCTTTTGTTACAATCTATGCATTGTGTATTTTTCCAAAAATCTTTCGTTTTTTTCTTTCTTTTTTATGCTGTGTCCAACAGTGTTTAAGTTTCTTTTCTTCTTTTCTTTTTTTCCTGTCTTTTTTCCATTGTCCTGTCGTCCTTATTATTATTTTTTTTATCATTAATAAATTGCTCATTCACTATTTTTAAACCTTATATCTTTTTCTCTCTGTCTTTACCTTAATATAATAACTATGGGTTCATGCCTCCCTGTTTATTCGATTTCTACCAAGTATTTCCATAAAACTAGGATGGTTCGTCAATCAAACTTTTTCAGTAATATTCTTTCTTCTTTCAGCAAGTATCTCTACAAAAGCATGGCTCGTATCCAGCCATCATTTCTTCATTTTTACTAGTTCTGAACTCGACAACACAATACTAGTTTCTTGCTTACTTCCAAATATTTACCAAAATATCACAGGGGGTCTTTCTTAAACAACCCAAACTTTTATCCATTCGGCCAGCAACATTTCCTCCCCAAAAACAATTCAAAACCGAGTCCACAAATTTTCCGGTACATACAACGAGATCATCAAGATTTTGCACATATATTTTCTACTCTCCTTTCGTGTTTAAAATTTCAAACCTTATTTATTTATTTTGTTTACTATCAAATTCATTCATAAAAATTAAAACTCAAAACCCAAGTAGAAGTTTATATTATGACCCGTCAATCATTTTAACACGGGGACATTATATCTTTCTTTCTTTTCTTTTCACAGCAACCTGCTTGTATGTTTCCTTCTTACTCTCTTTCTTTCTCCCAAACTACGATTCAAAATTACATATAGTAGTAATTGTCATTTTACTATGCTTTATATGTAGGCCTAATCGTTTTTTTTTCAAAAATCATTTCCATTTTATCTTTTAGAAAGGCCAAATACCATTAATATATAAGCCAACAAGGCTCATCTTACTTCACTTGGCATAATTACTTTTTTCATAATCATTTTAAATTTTTTCCACGAACCCTAATATGACGACAGAGAGATAAATATTCGAATGAGCAATTTACTTACAGTCTTTTAAGTGTTTTTTTTTTCTTTCCTGCTTTTCGTTTTTGGTCTTCTCTGGTTTTCTTCTTTCTCCCAGTCTGTTGTATTTTTCTTTGTTCTTTTTTCTTTTTTGTGTCTGTTTTTTTTTTTGTGTCTCTTTCGCTCTTGACGTGTTTCATTCTGTTTCCGATTCTCTCTTCGGCCGTTTCTTTGATTGTCTAGTTTTAAATCCGGTTCGAATTCACACATGTGTCATGAACTGGCCTTAGGCACTAAATCGTATTATGTTGTATAGCAGTAATACAACTATAGGTATACATATACATAATACATATACAAATAAAAGCGGAAACATAGTCAACAATAATGACGAACTTCAATGAACGAACGAACGAACGAACACACTACTTTATAAAAATATCTCACAATTTATTCTCAAAAGGGTTGATGTTTCTTGTGTGTGAGAGGTGAGTTGGAGACGGGGACAGACTGCTACATATTGACCCAAAGTTCTTCTGACCATAGCAGCACTTCTTCCTCATTCTGGCTGGACAGCTCAACCGTTGGACTCTGAGGGCCCAAAGCCCTCAGTCTGCAAGCTGTTCTCACGCTGGCATCTCGTCCCCAACTCACTGGAACTCGAACAGTCTCAAGCCGTCTGTCGCACCTGTTTATATAGATCTATATTTTATAAGATCAAGGTGATATTCCGATATTTTAGACCGGATGAACCTGTTTCGCTGTTTTTCCGCTTATTTACATAGGTGCATCTCTTGATTGACGGCTCGGTCGAGGGTCAATATGTTACATTAGCAGTAACACACACACACACACACACACACATATATATATATATATATGAATGATAAATATATGCGGAAAGTTGGATGAATCAAACTCTTAATTCAGATTTAGATGTGTGATATTTCGTTTGAGCTTTATTTCATCTTCACGATCTTCTTTAAGACAGAGACTGTTTTCTGTTTGTTTTGTTTTTCTTTTTAAAAGCATATGAGGAGAATAAAGTGGGTATAGTTGTAGTAGAAAAAGTTCGGATGGATTTAAAGTCAAATATATCAGGTTTCATTAAAGATTTCTTTTGTTTTGAAAGTGTAGATATATTTTAGGGAGTTGATAAGAATGATGTAGAGAAGGGTTTGTGCGAATGGGGGATTAGGCGTGACTTGTTTCATGGAAAATATATTGACTATAATGTGATGTCGCAGAAATTTGTCAATATTTTGATGTCTGTGTTGTAATTAGGGTGAGGAAGGGCACTCAGAATATGTAGCCCATAATACCGTAATGAAGAATTTGAATAGATCGAACATTCCCTTAAAAGCCTAAAATACCCAATATTTTTCATATTAAATGCTAGACAAAAGCTCTCAAGATACTCTCATCAAATAAACCAAAGAAAAACAATCGCATTCTCCCCATCGCCCATAGACCGATCTATCTACCCACAAACACATATAATATAACACTCTACGAGAAACTAACCAAGTTTGGAATACCAATCATACAAACCCCATCACAAACCATTAAAAACATCACATAACGGACCATAGGGAAATCACCTCTCACGCAGGCATATATTCCATCCCATGCAAAGATTGCAACAAATATTACAGCGAGGAAACCTAACGCAATCTACAGAAAAAATTTACGAACACAAACGACCAGTTAAAACAAATGAGGACAAAAACCTCTTTTTCTCCCAAATGTTACAGCCCAAAATCATATTATATTTCCCCAAGCCACCCCAATCAAACCCATACACTGCAAAACACCTTGAAGACTACTAGAATCAGTGGTAATCTCATAAATAAATCATATAAAACAACGCCCAGGCTT
Organism: Sepioteuthis lessoniana; assembly: GCA_963585895.1. Lineage (NCBI taxonomy): Eukaryota > Metazoa > Mollusca > Cephalopoda > Myopsida > Loliginidae > Sepioteuthis > Sepioteuthis lessoniana. The sequence continues at coordinate 25,539,156 of OY757905.1, forward strand.
TTACCAAATCTCACCACACCTGGCGAACATCTTGAAAGAAACAAAATCAAAATAGAAAACGGATAGGAGAAAAAAAAACAACATTTTTTTACTCTGCGCCGCAATACTTTTGAGAATCCTTTCCGTTTGCTTTTCCGGGTCATTTACATCTTAGCCCTTTCTCACCCCAATTACAATCCATACACCACAATATAGACAATTTTCTGCACCATCCCTAAAATCTATCTCCACTTTCGAAACAAATAACGTGAAATTACGATTAGTCATTTAATAAGAGCGGCGTCTATTGGTGAGAAAAATAGTCACTGAAAGATTCAAATAAAAATTAAACGTTCAAACTGTATCTCTCTTGACGTCATGTCCTGCTGAAGTAGAAACATTGGCACAATCGTTCAAAAAATCAGCTACAGAGCTCAAACAGAGAGATACTTAGAGACAAGAACACTTTCAATATTACAGCTTTTAATATTAGTACATAAATGTTATAAACCAGTAACCCGAGCAAAATAAGTTTGCCTTCAATAAAAATTTGAGAATTATATGTGAACAGGAACGTAATTATTACCATAGAGAACAAGAAAATACTATGAATGCTGTAATGGAAGGACATTTGTGTCGGCACCTACTACAGATAACTCCGTAAATGCCAATATTGGAGACGTATGAACGTTAATCAACCCACGTAGTCTAAAATCACTAAATAACAGAGAAATTCCTACCGACAATCATGTGTTATATTTAAACTCGACTTCCGTAAACATTCGTTTCATACTACAGCCACATTGATAAACAATGATTACATTGATATCAAAACCTTCTATTATTAACTATTTTTCCAGGTCCGACACATTCCCAAACACAGCGTTCTGACCATTGGTGAAGATATAAATGCACAAACAGGTAAAAATTTAAAAAATAAATACTGTCAACACAAATCTAAAAAAAAATGGAGAAAATCTAGCCAAGTTTTCTTGACCGCCCAAACACGAAAGTTCAGAAAAAATATGGAAAACGATGGATTTATATTTCCCTAAATAACACCAAAGTAGAGCAGGATTATATATTTATCAAGAAGAAATGAAAAAACCGGACTATAAGCTGCGATACTCATTCTTCTTATGAAGAGGGATCATTTGATTACATAGTCTGCGCAGAAAAAAAGGAAAAATCAAAATCTACAATATGACTGATCCTAATTTGCCAATAACGATAGATGCAGTCACTATTCGGTAACTGAAAGAAAGAAATTTGATACATTTCAGGAAACTTGTGAAAGGCATACTCCAAAATACGAATCTAAAAATCTCATCACCCCCAACATAGAAGCAGCAGGAAAGTGCTTAACAACCAAACCAAAAAACAAATGTTCAGTTCCCTGAGAGTCAAAAGCAGCTAGAAAAAAAAACGAGATAACATTTTTAAAACATCATCCCAGCTTAATCAAAGCAACTCAACAAAAATCAATATGCAGAAACTTAAGAAAGTTTAGAAAGAAGAAAACATACCCCCAAAATAACTAGTATACATCGTTGGACAAATCAATTATATCAGAAATTTTTTAAACGACAAACAATTGCAATTGATATGGCAGGCAGTAAAAGAAATTAACTGTTGGTAACCACCTCAAGATAAAAACAAAGTTTCCAGCCACGAGGAAAAGCTTTAGAATTAAAATGAACACTCAAGAATCTGCTTAGAAGCCATTCAAAAAACTACAAATGAACCAACTGAAGAAATTAGTTTATTATCTACTATACAACAATCTTGAACTCTTTAGAGGGAATGAATTCGACACAGTTCTAAAAAATATTACAAGTTGAAAAGCTGTCGACGTAAACGAAGTACATCCTGAAGTAAGGAAGACATGGACATTTCATATACTTCTTTGATCATACAACGCCGTGTAGAAACAAAACACAATACAGGAATGAAATGCTGCCTCCTACGCTTCTACAAGAAAGTTGACGTTAGAGCCCATAATAAGTACAGATACAGGGCTTAATACCACAGCTGCAATGGTTTATAATGCCCTGCTTCTTAATCAAATGCAACGTAAAATTGATACATGACTAGTAAGATGAGATACTTTTATTTGTCGATTTCCCAAAGGGATGCGAACCCATACACGGAAGAAATATGGAGCAAATACTTTAAACATATACTCTCTTAAAATAATCTGCTACAATAATAATGATGCTTAACAAATATACAAAGCAATGGTTTGCTTGCCAGATGGCTACACAGGTTTCTTTGACATTGTCACTGTTGTCTTGTGAGGAGATAAATTAGTGTCATTTCTATTTATAATTTGCTTGTATTATGTACAATGGACGTCAATAGATCTAATGACAGAAAACAGTTTCATACGAAAAGGTAAGCAGTAAACGATATTCAGTAGAAAGTAACATGTATACGGAATACTCATAGGATCAAGAGGTTCTGGCAAATTCACTCGCTCAAGTTGAATCTCTGCGGCAGATTGTGAATTGAATTACCATGACCAGAAAATACAGTGAACACCAAGGCATGACACATGGAAACACTGGACAGCGGTTTCGATCTTATTAGGTCTCATCAGCAGCGTATACTGTGATCTCCACTTCTGGAGATCCAACCAGCGACCACAGATTGCAGAGCCAAAACTCTACAACTGAGCTAACAGTTCATATCGCACACAAGTGACGCCAAATTAACAATTCGTAGTAATTGCATGCCCAGTTAACCTTAATGTGTCTTGAAAGTTACATCTGTACTCTTTACAGAGCACATAGTCACCTCCAGGACCACGTCTTCCCAAGAGGATTAGAAATACGCATCCACGTAATTATTATGACCTCAAGGGTAAGGATATAGATGTTTATTTTTCTTTTTTAAGTAGAAGAAATGTATTATGAATTGAATTAATTCAATTCACAATATAATTTCTCTACTTAAAAAAGAAAAATAAACATCTCTGCTGCATAGTTTGTAACAGGCAATAAGAAACATTGACCACAACTTGAACTCTGTTCATGTATTGAAAGAAAATGATGACATTTCCACATTAAAATGCCACCATCTCAAATTAGTAGACTAGCAAACATACCTCAGTAGCAATATCTCTTCTATAGAAATAGATGTCCATATATTCATAGGAAAGGTGTGGACTGCAATAGAAAGGTTACTGATCACATGGAAATCTGATGATTTTTATAGAATAAAATGGAAATTCTTCCTAGTTATCGCCGCGTCAGTAAAACAGTATGGTTGTACCACTTGGAGAAATGTTACATATTGACCCCGGCCAAGCTGTCAAAAGAAGAAATGCACCTGAGTAAATAACAGGTGCATCCGGTCGAAGAGATCAGGGGATGGCCTTGGCTGTCGACAGGTTGAATTGATATAACCCGGGGTGAGACAGGAAGTCTGGCAGTTGGACCTCAGAGCTCGAGAGAGTTGGAGATCAGAACTCGAAGAGTTGTTCCAGATTGAGCAGTGAAAACCAGCTCTCAGCAGAGAGCTGGCCCCCCAGGCCCCCGGTTGAGCAGCCCAGGAGAACGAGAAAGACGCACAGCTATGGCCGTAGGACCTGGTGGCGTCAATATATTGCTATCTTTTTTCAGTCTCTGAAAGGAAAACTCTGAATTTAAACCTGTTAAACTCCGCTTAAAAAAATTGACCTTGTGTCATATCCTACCAGAGCAGAGGGGTTGGTAAATAGGATCTTTTTTCAGTCTCCAACTTGCCTCCCACACACAACCCTTTCAATAAAGTGTGAGGTATATTTTTCTAAAGAACTGTGTCCGCCAGTCTTTATTGTGTTGACTGTGTTTCCGCGAATAGTTGCATATGTATTATGTGGCTATACAACAGAAATAGCTGGATAGAAATTACATGAGAATATTTGTGCTAATCTAAACTAATCCTGGAAGCAACAACCCACAAAGCAGCAACTGTAAGGCCATTCACTTCTACTCTCACCAACTATTCAAATAAGACGATTAAGCGATCCGGGGTAATACTGGTGAAGCAAGGACGAACTTGTAAGCGATTTTCTTCACTGGACTCTTCCTCATGGACACACCCGTGTTGACCGAACGGTAAATACCATCAGCTATGAACGGATACCAGATTCCGTCTATCGCGCCCAACAAAAGATATGGATGATTAGGCCGGATTGCAAGAGGAAGTCAAAGTAATCCGTGATAAAAGCAAGACTTGATGATATGCCTTATCCTTGCTGGGATTATCTATGTCCTGTGGAAATTTATCTTAGAAATATTTTAGTCATACAGTAGAGGTGAGCAGATACGCTCGATAACAATATTACATATTATCTCCCAGAAAACAATACAAACATCAGAGATGATTAAATATTGCAAATTCTCTCAGTAATATGTGAAAAGCAGAGCTTGTCAATAAATCAAAGAAACATTTGTATTGACATTTTTAGGCAATAAGTATTAGATAATTTTGATTGGTTAAACCCATTTCCATTTGTCAGATAACTAGAAGATATCAACAGTCATGAAGAGTAAAATATTGTAAATTATTATGACCGTTTCAAATTGGAAATTTTTTTTTGTAAGGGTAATAACAGCCTTTATTATAATACACATCTAAAAAAAAGTTATCAGTGAAACAGGATTAATTCTTTATTACTGTCGGGCACGGGCACACACACACACACACTAGATTTATATCCAGTTTTTCACTTATTTTCACTTTCACTCTCTGGTATGTTGGAACATTATTATCATTGTTATTCATTGAGAGTTTTTTACACGAGCGTTAGCTGATGTTATTTCCCTGAGCTTTGAATAACAGCAAATCACTTCTAGTCTCCTGGTCGTTTTTTAGTATCTAGCAGACATTATTAATGCTATAGTCTAGTTTAATTGGATTTTATGGCATATCAATCATGGTTGGTTATTTAATGCCAAATCCTGCTTATACTTCAATATTGATCATATATGATTTATAAACAAGTTTTGTTGGTAAAATGTTTGAACGAATCTGAGCTCATCTTTTGTCACACATTCAAATGGTTTCAAATATTGTTATCTGATAAAAATAGTTATATTGACAATAAATCATTTGTTTGCTTAGAGGAAAGTGGTTACAAGCATTACTATTTAACACTAGTTCTATTGGACACAGTCAAAGGGTCCCAAGTATTGTTGTGTAATAACAATAATTCAATTTAGTCCCACTGTTAAAGATTTTCATGTATTGCTATTTCACATTAATAATTCTATTCAACATTACTCATTCGTTTGTACCCAATTAAATGGTTCCAATATTGCTATGCATCACTAATTATTCATTTAAATATCGGTCATTTGTTTCCACTCGATTAAATTATCAAAAAGTTCTATTTCAAACAATTCAATTTAGTATAAGTCATATTTTACACACACTTTAAATGTCAACAATTGACTTGTAGATAGGACCCACTCATGTCCTAACATTCTGGGTCATAGTGAACTTGTGAGCAATGGCAATGAAGGGGTATTCCACATTCCCCAAAGCTCCAATGCTGGAGCCTCGCCATCAGATGGTTTAATGTCATATACTGGACACTCGCTGCAGGGGTTACCCCTCTGCAGAGATGCAGTCAGTATATTCTACAGCCCTAGACGACTGGGCAGGTTATAGTCTCAATGGTTATTCATTTGTTCCTTGATGTTTTAGTCTTTCACTCCCTTTACAAAGCCTTTGAGGATTGTTCCGTATTTGTGAGCAATTCACACCCATTTTAACTGGTCATTTTCCATCGAGTCCGAATAACACCTCTTCGACTCAAATGTCCGAGACATTTTTAAGTATCATAGCCGGTTTATGCTATTGACTGGAAGTAATCAGACATGTCCATAAAATTTTAAAAAATGAAGAAAAAAAAACTACAATAAAATCATATGACCATTTTATTAGTGATAATTACTTTCGAACTAATATGGGTTGGTGTGTTTGAAACTTCATTTTACCCCAAAGTCAAACCGAATATATCTATAGTGATACAGGCTGTGTGTGATCAGCTGTCTAGCTCACTTGCGTCTTGCTTCAACTCGTGCATACCTCGTTCTGCGACTTGTCTGCTAGTGAACTTGAACTACCGTCTCCAACTATAGCGGACGGTGGATAGAGGAAAGAACCTACATAGGATTGTCGACACATTTTCTTTGAGTTGAATAGCCAGCTGCTCCTAGCGTTATCCTAGATTTGTAATCACAACACTTGTTTCTGCTAAATATATGGAGTTTTATTATCCGAGGGAAAACCTGTGCTTTTCTCGCTTCGATAAAATATTAAAGATATTAAAAAAGAAACTTAGACTTATGTCAACTGATATCAGACCAAACTAGCGCCAATGACTTAATGATAAAAACTGATCCTTTCATATCTATCAAGAAATAATTTCACTACTATTTTATCATTTAGATTTTTTTTCTATTCTATAACCTATATTTTAAAATTTGATGACCATCAATCTGGTTTAACTTCACCTTAATTTTATCAAACACACATGTATGTTCATGCACATAGTTACATATACGCTACGGTTATGCTTATAAATACTCCTACTGATATGCTTGTAACTACGTATATATTCAAAAATATTGAATATACACGTATGTATACACACTAATACAGATAGAGTTGTACCTCCATGACCATAATTATATATACGATATTTCAATATATATACGAACTCAGACACCATGGTACTTATATGCACATCATTCTATATACTATATTCCAGTATGTATACACACATCCAAATGCATTTATGTAGATATATGCCATTCCTATAGCATCATCATGTCGTGCCGCTAGTACGGATATACCTGATCCTCTCTCGCCACTTCTTCGCCTCAGGCAGGTCTCCAGGGCTACATCCCGTATCATCACATAGCTGCTGAATGTATGTTCGAGCTGATCGTCCTGCTTTTGCCCAGCCATATGTGGGGGTCCATAGGAGTACATCACTTATGAGTTCGTCCCTGCTTCTCCAGCAGTGTCCTCCATGTCTGTTTCATCTAATTTGGATAGTTTTCTTGATGGGATGCAGGTGGCCGTATAGTTGGTACTTTGTGGGGTGTTGCCGCCAGGACCTGTTCAATATTGCTCGCAGCATTCTTGTGTAATTGCCGTCTAGCTTCTCCTCCAGCCCTTTAGTTTGCGTCCAAGTAGTGCATCCATACAGCAGTATCGATACGACAACAGCCTGGAAGGAACTACGTTTCATTTTATCGGTCAGGTCTGATTTTCATATGATCGATAAGCCTGTCGATAGCTGTCCATGGTTTCGTTAGCTGCGTGTCGATGTCCTTTTTCGGTTGATGAGACGCTGCTTCCTGGGTAGACGAATACTCATACAGATACACTTCCAACAACGTATACACGCATTAATTCACATAAATACGTGCATCTAGAGACACAGAAGGGCTAACATTTTCACATGTATACAGAGAAAAATGTTAGGAATATTAATGATTTTCTATGTTATTATCCAGAGTAAGGATGAATAGACTACATTGTTGCGAACAAAAAGAAATATAGTAAAAATAAGTAAAGAATTTAATAAGATTTTCATCTAGCAATCCTACTTTGAAATAAATAACACATTTAAAAAATAGCAAATGATACATTAACGAGTATGTAGATTTAAAAGGACGATTGGGATTCCTATGAGATATAGAAATTAGAAATCTTGATAATGTTAGATAAAGTATAAACAATTGGGGATAAATATATTCGTAAAGCCCATCAATACAAAAATCGAAACTGCAGGAACGAATAAGAATAATAAAGAAAAAGAGATAAGAATCTGAATTATATAATTATGTAAGTAGATCAGTGACTGTTAGCCTCTAAACTAAATCCAGTTATTCTTAATTGATTGAATTACAACCAACGCTACTTTCACAATCATGATAAATGTTCAAACCAAATTACTATGCACGATGAAAGCGGTAAAAATGTTTCCCGAGTAAACTTTACCAATATAAACTACCCATTAAATATAAGATATTAACATTTAAAACCCAAAATAAACATAGAATTTACTTACTTGAAAGGACTTCATCACAATTTCATGTCATATTTTATTTTAGCAAAATAATTTCAGAATAAAGATGAATTTAAAAAATATATTTTTATTCATGAAATAAAGGAATCATTATTTTATTGATACCATTTGTCTCTTCAGCAATCAGTATTCATTTTCTTGCTTCTTCTGTTATTTATATGGGCCCTGTTTCAGCTATCAACCACCATATATATATATATATATATATATATATATATATATATATATATATATATATACTAATCTAATATCTACCAGCATTCACGGTACTAGAAAAAAAGAAAAAAAAACGCCAGGAACAAGAGATAAAAATATCTCGAATCACCGCCCGGAGGAAAAAGAAAAAATATTATAGGACAAAAAGAAAGAAAAGACCAACCGCGTCACAGCCCTTAAAAAATCAAGAGAAATGCAGTCAGTTGGTCAAAAGAAAACTAAAACCTTCTGTGAACACTGCAATGTGTTATAAAATAGCCGAGGGATTTCGGTTCATGCCTTTGAGTTTAGTTAGTCTGAGAACCTTTCGGCTCAGCACATGGGTTGGTTGGGTGTAAGATTGAAGCAGGTGTTAACGCAGGTGCGCGCGGGCGGATGAAGGTGTCACTCAGATGTCATAACAGTCCGAGACGATACTGGGTGACAAGGTGCGGGTGACGTCACGCACCGGAAGCACACGGAAGTTTGTGTGAGAATTTGAAGAAAATAAGAGTAGGGTTTTAGACCCCAAACGAGAAGGATCGATTTTGGAGCTCGCAGGCGCGAGGCGAACTTGCGCCCTATGGGGGGGGGGCGCTCGAGTTGGAGGCCAAATGAATAAGACAGCATAGAAGATTGTGTCTCTCCTCCTTACGTCGAAACCTTTAACTTTAAAAGGTTTCGTACCTGAACAAGAAGTCGTTACGTGTTTTCGAATATTAAGATTCCTATGTTCTTTATATATTCTATAGTAATGAACATGTCTATTTCGCACATCGCCATATTCGTGTATATGGCTAAGCAACAAATGCTACAATTACAAGAGTGCTCAACACGAGTGGAGCCAATTATAAAATTAACTTAAATCGCGAGTCGGAAATATCCTACTAAAGATTCACCTTAACGGAACATCAGGAAGTTTAACGCCGACCTTATATATATATATATATATATAATGACAGAAGAACAGCAAATTTTCATTAAACAATCATTGGAACTACTATAAGAAGTAGAATTATAGACACTCTAAGTTAGTTATAACCTTGCCGTTGGCCTAATTAGTAGAGTGTTCACCAAAGGTCCGGGAGACCGGGGTTCAATACCAGGTCGAGTCATACCAAAGACTCAAAAAACGGTACTTGATACCGACTTGCTTAATACTCAGCATTATATGGTTAGGATCAAGGGCAAAGTGGACCAATCCAGGGAAAGGAGTAGCGCTCTCCCCTACACCTTGGTGTAGTAGCTATTGAAAAGGGAGCCTTCGGGTTGCCCTCAACTAAGGTCACCAACTTTATGTTTAAATCAGTTATTTGATGTTTCATGTCTTCTACCCAAACTTCAGACGGAAAAGTGAAAAAAAAACTCATTAATCTTTCATGCCTATGGGTTATAATTACATAATAAAATGTTTGTACAAATTATATATATATACACGCAAGTGTCTGTGTTTAAGGATCGTTTAAAAATTTCTAATCTCACCTAGATTTTAGATTTGCAGTACACCTATCAAAAATCAAGGCATTAATATGAAATAATTTTTCTATTTCGATAAGAAGGTTTAGAGTGTTGTATGATAGTTTATCACAGCCAAAATGTGAACGAAGCTTAGGACTTTTAGAATGACTTTCCAATAGATATATAGATAGATAGATAGATAGATTCTAAGTGCGGGTATGTATATATGAAGTTTCCTTGAACCTGAATGATTTTGAAAAATGCATATGATTTTTTAATGACAAATGAGTATTTATTTACTCATTTATTCATATAACTATTGGAGAGATATAATGCTATTCCCTTACTAATACATTGATGCATTAAGGGATCCTTTTAGTGAACAGTGTAAAGAGCATATATTATTACTTTTCATAAAGATAATAGAATCTTCTTTTATGAAGAATGTTATGAGATAACAGATATACTTAGATATGATTACGATGTAATCCGTTTAAATTACTTAGATGAGGAGTTGGTATGATTTACATAATTTATACTAATCTAGTTTTTTTTAAAAGGAAAGCTAATTAAAAATGCGAATTAACTTATTTGTGACATCTGAAGGTATGGACGGAGGAATAAGAAGTATTCTGGAATGGATCAAGGATCGGATCGAAATTTACACAAGATTACCAACTCTGTCAAAGACATCTGAATTTGGATATATGTACAAAGCTAGAATATTTGAATATAATTACCTAGATGAATCACGTTTGTAAATTATGTATAAAATGTCTCACTTTTGAGCACGGTTAGGAGTATAGCTTAGATAAATTTAACTATATTATTCCATCATAAACATAACACATCAATTATACTATATTGTCCAGTTCTGAAACATAAAACAAATTTTACCTATGTATCTAGTCCTAAAACATGAAATACAGAGCTTACATTAGTGTCCAGTGTTTAAGGTTTTGTTATATTTCATTTCATTCCATTTACCAGTCTAATTACACTACATAACTACTAAGAACTGTATCGTTGAAAAACGTTCATCATTTCTATTGGGGAGTATTACACTCTACTTTATCTTCGTGTGGCACTAACTTCACCTTCTTTTAGCCTGAGTTGTAGGTGTGTTGTCTTTGATTAAATAGAAAGAAGATTAAGCAAAAATGTAGATCCTGCAGAGCCATTCTCCTAAGAGCCTTCAAGAAACAGAGCCGTTTTTTTCATAATCTTCCATTAAACTTGTGTTCCTCAAAAGTATTTCTACCAACTTTTAGTGGCGTATTAAGAGTCATGGGGTAGTGTTGACAAACATTATTTCACAGGGATGGTTTTAACGGTCAAATTTATAAAATCCTGTATTATCAGCTTAAATATTATGAGCATATCTATTATATCTTCTGAAGATATTGTTACCGTATCTAAGATCAATGTGCAAGTAAACATAGTCTTTCAAAATAACAAATTGAACCTGACCACTCCACAAATAATGATGCGAGAATTGTACTTTCCAAGAAGGTCCGTACCGCCCCCACTGAGGATTTAGTAATTATTAAGGACCAGTGACATTCCGAAGATTACAAGTTAGGGATGGTTAAATATATCCAAATGTTTTTGGTTGGTATTCTTGAAAAATGTTAGGAAACAGACCATTAAACCTGATGCAACCATAAGGACTGTTCAAAAATATCACAGATATCAAATTATGAATTTAATATTCTACTCTGCTGGGTTTGATTGGTTTGGTTTCGTTTTATTTTATAGCATTTCAATAATTGTAGGATATCTAATGCCAAATCCATTTTTAAACCTATAAACAGATCTATTTCAAACAATTCAGTTTAGCATAAGTTTTCATTTTAGTCCTATTTGGCTCATAGATAAGACCCCACTGAATATTCACTATCAGATTGTTGAGCGTCATAATTAGGACACTCGTTGGGGGTGTCTGACTCCTCAGTAGAGAAGCACTCGGTGTATTCTGCTAGCCCCAGAAGACTGGTCTATGTACGGTTTGTTTGTTGGTTGGTTGGTTATTTTGTTTTACGGCGTATCAACCGTTTTTGAATCATTTAACGCCAAATTAAATTTCAAAGAATTCAGTTTAGTATAAATATAGATTTTGTTTACAAACAGTTAAATGTCAAAACTGTTCTATTTTAAACAATCCAGTTTAGCATAAGTACACAGCTTCGATGTCAAAAAAGATATATTTCAAACTGTTCAATTTAGCATAAAAACAGAGTTGTTCTATTTGACCCAAATATAGGACCCTATCAGGTGCTACCACTCCGGACTTGAGTGGACCTGGGAGCGATTACAATGAAGTAGTACCCCATATTCCCCAAAGTTTCAGCATTACTCGAAACTCAAAAATCGGATTGTTTAGTATCATACTAGGACACTCGTTGGGCGAGTCTTACCTCTCTGCATAGAAGCAGTCGGTGTATTCTACAGCTCCAGCTGACTCTAAAGAGGTGACACCGTTTGCTTGAATATTCTAAATCTCGACAACGTACGACCGGATTCATTTGGGTTTCATGCTGAGGGTACCCATTGGTGGTGGGATCTTACTCCTCTGCCAAGGAAGCAGTCGGTGTATTTTACGTCCCGTTGACAGGATTTACTTAAAAATGTATTTTTAAAAATATAAAACGATTTTTGAATCCTCATGCAATATTGGGTTTCTTTTTGTTTAAAGGCATATCAACTCTTTTTAGGTTATTTAATGCCAGAGCCATTCTCCTAGAAGAACAGTAGTGGTACTATTTAACCCATAGCTGGGAGGATAAGGGGGTTCATACCTTTCCCTTTCCCAAGGGTATTTGGCCAAAAGTGAACGTAATAGTCATGCAATATATATATATATATATATATATATATATATATATATATATATATATGAAATATTTTTTTTTAAAGTGTATTATTTCTATATTTACACAAATTAGTTTAGAGCAGGTACGGAAGGTATGGATGCTCAGTGATGATATAACTTATTACACTGGTTTATGAGACTTTAGTATACAGTTACACCGAATACACATTTTTCTTCGTAAATCAAATACTTTACTTTTTCGGTAATCTCAGTTGATAGCAGTTTCTACACTCTGTTTGCTTGCTCCAGGAATAATGATAATCTTTTTCGTCAAAGTATGATATATAGCAATAACATTACGAAGGAGAGAAAATCTATTTGCAAAGGAACATGTTGGACGGCAACCATGACGAACGGGCTAAAGAGGATAAACACAACGTAGGAAATATTACTTGCCCAATAAAACACAACCTTTCAAACAATACAAAATCACCTAGTAATATGACAAAATGAAGGATTCTTTCTTCCTACAGCGATTGAGTGGAAATATATTTGTTTAGTTGAGCTTAATCTGACGAAAATGCCATATTACCACCACGCATAAAACGAGTTTCCTCACCAACACTCAACACCAGTTGCCATATATATATCACAGTTCGTAAATCAATAACTATTTAAGCAATTCATTGTGACGCGGTAATGGTGTGTTCACGGTAATATTTTGTAGATGATTATGGAGCCCATGGAAAAACTTTATTCATAATTATCTCCCTGTCACTAGCGCTAAGATGACTTCGTAAATTTCTTGTTTATGCAGTTATAGTATATTCAATAACCTACCTATTACATTTTGGTTCCAGATAAATTATCCAATGGTGATTCTGGAGACATAAAAATTGACACATTAACGTAAAACACTCCCATAAGTTCCTAGTTGTCAACATATTTGTATTCTCAAACGATTTTCAGCGTTTACTGGTTATAAATATTTTCCCCTTATTCTTCTACATAGGGATAGTAACATTGTAATTGTTAACAGGAACATGTACGATAGCTGACAAATAGATCGGTCTAAACCACTGTGGGATCACATTGGTTAAACTAAATATCAAAATATATGTCTAGAAATATATTCTAGAAAACATATGGTAGGGAAATGTGGATTCATGCCTTTTCAAAGAGTACTCGTGCAATGTTGGAAACAGATTAAACAGATTAAACCGGGTTTCAGAGTCACTTTGTCTTGGTGATAACTTACTTCATCTTCCATCTTTTTGTGAGTGCAACACACACATATACAGAAAGGCACACCTACGAAGTCCCCCACCTCTCTCTCTCTCTCTCTCTCTCTCCCCACCCATCCCTATTTTCCATCGCTCGTGGCAAGTCCTCAAGACTGCATCTTATATTCTCACAGAGATTATGTATGTAAGTCTTTGCTGGTCAATCAGAACTTGTGCGGCTATGTGTAATCGTCCTTAAAAGAACCTTACTTATGAGTTGATCCCTGCTTCACCGGCAATTTCCAGTAAGTCATGTTTTTTTTAGCGGTTTGTTAAAAGGTGTGCAGGTGGTCGCACAGGTGTTGTTATGGGAGGTGCTGCTTTTATTTTTTTTCAAAACAGCCTATAGAATTATTATGTAGTTCTCATCTAGCTTTTTCTCTAATCGTATCGTTAAAATCCAAGTGTGCAACCATACTATAATACTAATACGGCCACAACTCGGACGAAATCCCGTTTCGATTTCTCTGATAAAACAAAACACGAACAAACACACAAGCATAAATACACAGACGCACACACATATGTGTACATACATTAAATATGGTCTTAGAGTAACGGTTATTATAGGAAATGGAATTGGTGATCCCAATTTAAATCCTGGACGACGTTGTTTGGGTCTCTATCCGAGTTAATTACCTTGGGAAAGGCAGTAATCCATCTGATTCTCCCACCCAATGGATAAATAGTCGGGCTGACTGGGTTCTTTATAATTTGCTAAGTAGCCAGTCCTGGAGAAGTGAAACGTTGAATTCAGACCAGGTTTATTCTATTTCAAAATTAACCTGGTGTCACATACGGCTTTTAACGGAAGGGATCGGTGAATACATTTATACATACATGGAAACATGCATTCGATGGTTTGTCAATAAATCTATAGCCGGACGTATTAGTTTAGTTTTCCTCTACAGGCATTGTACGTCAGGATTTATGTACACATGTCTGTAAACAACTAGTCCATTCTCAGTAAAATGTTAACTAAGTAACACCAATAAACGAAATAGATTTACTAAAAAATATTTCTGCCTAACGACTAATCTCTTTTCAATAGTTTACCTGATATTTTAGCCGGTATTGTTTTCGGCCTTATATATATAGCATCCATTCAAGTAAACATTTATCATTAACAGTGGTTTAAGCCCGATCCTTTATTATTAGTGTTTTGGTTGTTTTGTATTATATGTGTTGCAAGAAATGAGAGCTCAATCTGTAAATATCAGACGATAGACATGTTTTTGTCGGTAAGATGAAGATCAACTTCTGTGGGAAATCAAATGATTTAGCAATTCTTCAAGAAAAATGCGGTAAGGATATTAGTCTAAATAAAACAAAACAAAACTTCGATAGATGCAATCATATTTGTCTTACTAATACATTTATTGCACCAAGTATACAAGAGAAAACTGATAATTATTGAAAGCTGTTTAAAGGACAGCAAATCCAATATAACAAGTTACAAGAATTATATCAGCTTTGAAAAAAGAAATTTACAGAATATTGGCGCCTAAATGAACCACTTTCATCAGTGGATTTATTGTGTAAACATTCTTACATAGTATAAATGTAATTATTTTAACTTGTTGAACAAGCTCTCGTGCCGACATCAGGATTAGAATCGAAATTTAGGAAAAAATAAATAAATATGAAACACAAGACGCCAGTTTATTTAGATTTTATGCATATCTCAGATTTTCTACTGTTCCACTGGGTCCAATTACCAGAAGGTTATATTTTAAATCTTGCCTTTTTATGAGGTAAAATAAGAATAAATGCATTAAATTTACATAATTTAATTTGATTACGGATTACCAGATAATAAGTCAAAAGAAATATATTTGACATAAAAACAAGCAAACCGGTACATTTCTTTTCAACTAAAATTATTTTATGTAGTAAAATCACAAGTATATATATATATATATATATATATATATATATATATATATATATATGTGTGTGTGTGTGTGTGTGTGTGGGTGTGTGTGTGCGTGTGTGTGAGTATAATCGTTAAGAATGTGTTTGGCACTCTTCCAGAGACAACCAAAGTGTATGTGGCTGAGCAAATTCTGTGCAGGCAAATTTGTTATACTTGCTTTTTGGATGCAACAGAAGTCTTTACGATAAAAATTTATCAAAACGAGATGCCGGCATACCTTGATCTAACTTTTATGGGGCCGATACCTACCCATTGATGGACACTTTCAAATCGAGGGCCAAGTACTCTCGTTGGTGGGTCGGTCGTGTGAGATTGGATAAAGACTGGATATTCGACTGACAAGTAAGCTTACCTTACGCCACCACTTTTCTCTGTATCTTTGTACTTCAAAATATCCTTAAACTTATAACGTGTTCCGAGTTATCTTTTCGTGGTCCCAAAATGGGTCCACATCACTAACAACAAACCATTAAAGAAATTTTGGTACTAAAATCAAGACAAAAACAAAGCTGTTAAATTGTAAAATCTCGTAAATCTCCCTAATCAAAAACCAGACGAACAAATTGAGTCCAAATTTTATACGAGAAAAAGAAATGTCAAATTAATTATTAACACATCGCTATATATCCCTCATAATCTTATAAAAATGTCAACTAAGAATATCTATTTAAAATACACATTTTGCGTATATCTCTGTTAATTGATTTTAATGGTCTCAACATTTATATGTTTGCATTGTTATTTATGTTCCTAGCTTTTCAACATCAAAGCTGACGGTTTATATCATTATATACGCCTATTAATTATTTCATCTCCGAATAACTTCGCTTATTGCATATACTGTTATGCTGACTAGATAATTTGTCGTATAATATGATTTCAGTTTTCAGACATGAATGTTTAACCTCTATATGAAAGATATATAGCAACAAGATTTGATAATGTATTGTTAAGAAATATAATCTATTATTCAAAATCGATGGCATTTGAAATAAGTTTAAGCTGCAAAAAGGTGACTTGTCTATCGAAATAAACTTTCATTAACATTAATAAAGGAAAAAAAGTAATCCACTTTTGAATAACCTGAAAGAACAAATCCCATGAAGCAGTTATTAATATATGAAAATGTTATGCTGCATAATGAGGTAAAGTGCTGGTGAAAATCTCCGTATGATCATCCTAAAATAATGATATTATTATTGAAGTGTATAACTCCATTTTAATTGTTTAATAAACTGATAGTTTTAGAATGTTTTTGAATACTATGTACAGAGCTACATATGCTATATTCTCATGGCCAATGTACTTCTGAACATCTTGAAAGGTGGTGATTGAATATCATCTTTAGAATTATGATCAACAACTAATAATCATCTACTTCTGGGTTTTATTTCAATAAACATTTAAAAACGTGTAAGCTGATTTGGGGTCATGTAGTCAAATAATGTTGCATTTATTTCCAATCCCGGAAAGCTGCAATTTATTTTTAGTTCAGTTTAAAAGAATCCTTCAACAGTCATAAATTCTCAGTGTGTGTATCTAATACTCTTAGGTAAACACTATTAATTCACGTGCACTAATATGCGTAAATTGATAGACATCACTAATATTCATAACGTTGATATATACTTACCCAATGTCTCCGCAGGAGCAGGATATGACACAAGGCCGATTTTTAAGGAAGTTTAAGAGGTCTGAATTCAGAATGTTTCCTTCTCCGAGACCGGTTGCCTAACTAATGTTTAATAATCCAATCTGCCCTACTATTTACACATAGCTTGAAGAATAGTTGGGTTCTTACCTGTCCCAAGGGTATTAGTGCAGTGTAAAATGCAAACAGATTCAATCAGGTTTGAACTCGAGTTGCTGTGTCCAATTCCCACGACGACAACCTTATCACCACATAGATAGATAGATAGATAGTACATTTCAGTCATACCAATTATTTTGTAAAAATTAGTTGCTTCACACTCGTATTGTGTGAGTTTTCTTTTTAATTTAAAGCCATGTATGAATTTTTGTTTTTCTCAAATTGCTTTAATATTGGATTTTATCATATTAAAGATTAATTATACCGGGACATTGGCCCAGCGGTTAGAGTGTTCGCCAATGGCCCGGGAGACCTGGGTTCAATCCCAGGTCGAGTCATACCAAAGACTTTAAAAATGGTACTTGATACCACCTTGCTTAACACTCAGCATTATAAGGTACGGTTCAAGGGTAAAGTGGAGCAATCCTGGGAATGGAGTAGCGCCCTCCCCTACACCTTGGTGTAGTAGCTATCGAAAAGGGAGCCTTCGGGTCACCCTCGACTATGGTCGCTAACTTTACTTTTTTTTTTTATATGACCATGTAACTAAGAGTGTTTATGAAATTTGATGCCATTCATTTTAAATGAAATGCAACGTATATACCGCTTGTAAAATGTTATGTTGCATACATATATATACTTGATACATACCGACGCAATGATAACAGATGCAAGAATAAAGGACGCAGGAAGGAAAACGCAGGAATGAAGGACGCATGAAGACTTTCTTTAGAAAAATATTCATCTCTCACTTTATTGCAAGGGTTTGAAAGGGTTCTTTAAGGGTTTGCATGTGAGAGGATGCTGGAGACCGAACGTAAACTTCATATTTTGACCCCGCTGTTATGACCGTCACGTTGTGTCTTTCTTGTTCTCTTAGATGCTCAACCAAAGGTCTTTGGGTCCACTCCATCGGGGCTTTTCCGAGGGCCCCGTCGGTCGGGTGTGGCCTTCCCTACCACATCTGGTCTCTGGCTGTCTGGAATTCTGCTGGCAACTGCATCGGGGGTTTCCGAGGTCCCCCGTCGGTCGGGTGTGGCCTTCCCTACCACATCTCTAACCCTCTGGGAGTCTGCTGGCAACTGCTCTGGGACCCAAACTCAACTGAGTTAAATAATAACTCAACGCCCACACGATCGCCTACTGGATCTTTGAAATCGAATGTTTAATCATCATCAAGCGGAAATAACTGTCATGCAGTTCAGAGGTTACTCTCTTCCGGTGCATGACTGTAATGGCACAATAGGACCTTCACCTTGTCCCATATCATAAGCCTTAATCCGCCAACGTGATCTCTTTCGATTACTGGCTGTTGGAATTTGTCAATTCCTTCCGGTGTATTACCTTGGAATAGTATTTTTAGGCCGGGTCGAAAGTCAAAATATTACAGTTAAACTTCCAGAATTTGAACCAGTTTATGACTACTTAAATTGTTTTACGAATAGATCTTTTATGAGAAAATACACCATCATATTAATGTAACATTTAGATATTTATCGTTAAAGGACGATCAAGAACAATATTTAATATGATATAGATGCAGCAAAGAAAGAATACTTTCATATATTAGTAAATTATCTGTAGATGTAATATCATTCTGTACAGCATAAATCTGAAGATACAGTCTTAATAGTTATTTAAGGAAAAATATTTTAACACACACACACACACACACCCACACCCACATCCACACACACACAAACACACACACACACACACACTCGCTCGCTCGTGCGTGCATGCGTTTGAATATGCAAAAGATGTCGGAGTTGTTTATTTGTTTATGCTTATGCATTTGAAATTATTGTATGAACACAACATACTGTTGATGAAGCTATTATTAATTTTTTGATATATCCACATTTAGTACCTGTTAGTTGTTCTATATCGGTATGCATTAAATCAATCGTATTCTTAAAAAGTCAAAATGTTTAGGATAAACCTAATTTGGATGGAAACCCGCTGAATAATCTGATTTAATGAATTTACTGTTCATTAATTTTGCTTCAATAAAACTTGAAACTGACAAGCCAAACATGATCATCAATTCAATATATTTTTCGTCGGGCAGGTGTTAATGAAGCTAACATAATATCAAAGAGAAGAGTTTATCCTGAAGATACTATTTGCATCAAGATTAAAACATCTGGGTAGCGATAAGTGATCTCTAACGTTGAATATTTGGGGATTTTGCAGCATTTAAGATATTTTCACTTCGAACTAACAAACTAGAAAGTCTTTTTTGCTAAGCAAGCACAAATTTATCAAATTGCCCTCTAACTATATTTGATTGTATAAGGAACATTATCAAGCTTATATTTTTATCAGATTATCTACGATGAGCTGCCTATCTGGAAAATGTCTTGCCAACCCAAACCTGATTTCACGACTAAAGCTCACTTGGGAAAAAACAGTCTCGTCTTTCTTCAAAACTCAGCATTTACATACTCAAGAAATTTAAAATTAAAAGATCGGCGTCTTGTACACTGAATTAAAGATTGTTTAAACGGGTTGGTCAATCCTGATCTTCCAAAAATAAAGTGATTTCAAAAATTATTTGCGATAGTTATGCGTTTATTAATCACTTTTGTATAAAATTTACATTACAATATTTGATTTTTTTTTTACTTAATATAGCATTTGAAATGTCATTATTATATTTGCAATGAAGAAGGCAAAATAAAATAGGACGCTATACTACTTAATAATTGATAAATGATTATCCTTGTGAGAAATGGAATCAGTCATCCAAGTTCAAATCCTTCACGAGGCTGTTTGTGTTTCACTTTTTGCTAATGCCTTTCTCTCCCCTCCTTGCTATGAACGAATAGTAAGACAGATTGGGTTCTTTAACCTTGATCAGTTAACCGGTCAAGAAGAAAGAAATCTTTGAATTTAAATCAGTTTCATTCCACTTAGAACACTGACATTGTTTTACAGCCAACGAGTTGCGGAGAGTTTTCGTAAATTCATACTGCTACAACATTCTAAAAGAAGATAATTTATTGAAGGTAATTCCCATCAAAGCCTTCCTATTGTACAGTATAAACTATCTGGACTAGAATTTCCTTAAATACCTTTGTGCCAGACTAAGCCAAACATTGTAAATATAGGTTTACGTTCGTTGAAGCACGCAGAAACTTTGTACTGCCCGACAATTCGCTAAACATTGCTTCATATACTTTGACGAGGAATAAACGTAACATAAACGAAAATCTCAAATAACTTTCTTTCACAAACATGCTGAATTATTACATCTAATCTTACTTTTCTGAAAGCTTTACAATATCTTTCAATTCGATGACTTTAAAACATGAGCAGGAATTAAAATTATGTATATACCTTCAAGTGTTATATTTTAAAGATTTTCTTAAACTATTGTGGGAGACATTTTTCTCCAATATAATTTTGTCTCAAATATAAAAACACTAAGAAAAACAAAACTTTTAAAATATTCTTCTTTATTTTCTATTGAAGCAAAGCCGATTGACCTATTATATTTTTATATATTGTAATTTCTGCCTTTTCATTTCTATTCAATAAAAAAAATATTCCGATCATCTTTGTCTTCTTATCATGACAACTGGCAATAGAATGTGTGCTAAAATATCTTTAAAAATACACGGTTTCGTAAGAGTCGCGCGCTTTTCCAACTGTTTTTCGACTCACCTACTTCCCCGATTTCTTTTAGAAATACTATTAAGCGATTTCCCTGTCTACCTATTTGAAGTTTACATCCATTTCTCCCCGTTTTGAAACATTTACTTCGTCTCTCGTACATGTCATTTCTTCTTTACGCTGGGTGCTACATTCTATCCGCTTCGAGATGTTGATAGCTTTCTCTTGTCGATTCATTTATCGTGCTTTCTTTTTGCTCTGTCTGTCATCTCCACATTTGTTAGATACACTGCTTGACATTTTAAGTACTTTGGCAAAAGCACTTTAAATATATAGTCGAAAATAATTGAAAAGAATGCAATCGTTACTTTTGTATTTCGCAAATATCATTGATTGAATGTATTCCTTTGCGTGCGCACTTGGTAAACAGACAGAATTCTGTATCATTTCTTAAGTCATGTCTGTTATTTCTTTGAGGTTTTATTTTTATTCAAGTGATAAATTTGAAAATGTAATAGAGATGTGTTAACACCTCGTTGTTATTATCGATTGTCAGCTTACCTTAGTCTGACCCAAGGACACACACATAGGTCACCCAGTGAAGACAGATTTCATCACTTTATCAATAGAGTAAAATATAAAATGATCGGTGATATTTACTAACTGCAACCCTGTAGGGCCCCGGGAAAGTTTGTTTAACTTAACCTAGTCTGACTCAAAGCACATTATATCATTGATGATACAAATAACATATTTGTCTATGAGACATGTTTCGTAAGCATTATATAATAACTGCAAATTTCTATTATATGCATTCTTTTAAGCGAAAAACTTGATCAACATTGAGTATTAAATGAAAGGTGCCATTCAATCTATACTATTATTATTTTCTCTTACAACGATTTTAAAAGTGTTCTGATGTTGTACCATTTATATATTGGATTTTGAATTTTTTGTCTCCTCTTGGTATATGGTTTTAGGATAATGAGTCAACGTATGGATATAATCTTTATATTGATTGATAGATTTATTTTAACGTTATTTCAAAATGTCTTGGATTATTTTATGTCTTGACGCAAGGGAATCGGGTTCATTGTACGTTTATATTTACATTCGTATAGTTGTTTCTGGAGAGTTTTTTTTTTTAACATAATCATATAACAAATTTTTGTTTTGGTTTGGTTTGGTTTGATGGCATATCAACCATTGTGGTTTATTTAATACTAAATCCCTTTTTATTCATATAACCTGTTCTAATTCAAACAATCCAGTTTAGAATATGTTCAGTGTTTTGGTTTACATACAGCTAAATGTAAAACCAGTTCTATTCCAAACAATTCAGTTTAGAATATGTTCAGTGTTTTGGTTTACATACAGCTAAATGTAAAACCAGTTCTATTCCAAACAATTCAGTTTAGAATATGTTCAGTGTTTTGGTTTACATACAGCTAAATGTAAAACCAGTTCTATTCCAAACAATCCAGTTTAGAATATGTTCAGTGTTTTGGTTTACATACAGCTAAATGTAAAACCAGTTCTATTCCAAACAATTCAGTTTAGAATATGTTCAGTGTTTTGGTTTACATACAGCTAAATGTAAAACCAGTTCTATTCCAAACAATTCAGTTTAGAATATGTTCAGTGTTTTGGTTTACATACAGCTAAATGTAAAACCAGTTCTATTCCAAACAATCCAGTTTAGAATATGTTCAGTGTTTTGGTTTACATACAGCTAAATGTAAAACTAGTTCTATTCCAAACAATTCAGTTTAACATAGTTCAAAGTTTCAATGTAAATTTATTTTTTCAAATAATTCAGTTTAGCATAAGCACACTGTATAGTTCTATTTGAATTATAGATAGGACACTATCAGGTGATCCCATTTGGGACCAGACTGGACGAAGGACCGATGGTAATAAACGGGTACACCGCATTCTCCAAAAATCCAGCATTACCTGAGCCTCATCATCAGATTGTTTTATGTCATATGCAGAACGCTCGTTGGGGAAGTCTTACCGCTCAGTAGAGATGCAGTCGATGTATTCTGCAGCCCCAGCTGACTGGGCCACATATATCAAGTACTCCTTTCTAATACTAGTAATTTATATGCAATCACTTGAGTACTAGAAAATATTTCTGTATGATAACAATCATGTATCTGCACAGTTATATGATTTCAAGCAACTAATTATAATCCTAAGTAAATAATAAAAGTTTCAAGATTTTTTCTTAATACAATCTACAGTTATATAGCATCAAGTATTTCTATTTAATACTAATAATTCTAAACAGACATCATTTATAGGACAGTAACAGGTAAGGTCAGAGTTAACCTGGGAGTAATAAAAATGAAAGTGTACCCAACATTTCGCATACCTCAACAACTAGAGCCTCATCAACTTATTCACTTTATTTTCATAGATATAATACCTATTTTTCAAGGGGCTTTACCACTCCACGGGGTTGCAGACAGCTTATTCCAAACAGAGGTGATTAGGTGTAGGGTGACCAACATATACTTACCTACAACAGCACTGCGTGGGCACAGGATGTAATCTGGAAGTTAGAAATGAATGGAGAGAGAGCGTGGGAGGGAGGGAGAGAGAGAGAGAGAGAGAGAGAGAGAGAGAGTAAGTCAGGAAAATCCGTGCTGGCAGCCTAACTTGATGATGACATATATATATATATATATATATATATGGAGCATATGTATGTGACAGGAAGACAAGGAAAAAAGAAAAATATATAGACAGAGAGAGGGAGAGGGCAAAGAAAAAAGAGATGGGTAAGGAGAGCCACGTGGACTAATAAAAATATTTACGGAAGAATGGTAGATGGAAAGCATGAACTAAAAAAAAAACAGAATAGAATTATGAAAAAAAAAACAAAAAAAACAAGGAAGATATATTCGATTAATTTTCAGGGCTTTTGTCATATACACTAATCTTAAAAATGCGTAACTATATATACACACACACATATATATATATATATATATATATATATATATTTACACACACAAACTGAAGATTTTTGTTGGGCTAACGGACAACCACTTCTTAAAAATGTAGAATAAATTATTCAGATTTCTGTCTTAATTTCTGTGCAGAGGAAGCCCATACAAATTTGTAAGGCGTGCGTCAAATGTAAAATTATGGTGAGGTTTATAACTTTTTAATGACTCATTATATATATATATATATATATATATATATATATGTATGGAGCATGTATTCGGGAAAAACTGAAATTATTGTAGAAGAATATAACTTTTTAATGACTCATTATATATATATATATATATATATATATATATATATATATATATATATATATATATATGTATGGAGCATGTATTCGGGAAAAACTGAAATTATTTGTAGAAGAATATTCAAACTTGGTATCATATAAATAATAAAAGCAAAAATTGGCCTAATTTTGTCATCATCATTAGAAAAATTATTCGTCAAATCAATAGATGTGTATGGCCCATGGGACGTTGCTCTTTTCACAATATTGATTACACAAAAGCAAATTATACTCATCAAAAATGATGAGTGGTAACGTCAAAATTCAAAAATAGGAAAAATATACTTCAAAAGTGTATAGATTAATTGAAAATAATGAATAAAAATGTTGTTCTTGTAGATTATGTTTTGCATATATATATTTTGGGTATAAGAAATTAAAATCTGAGATATGAGAATAAGATGCAAATTAGGCTTTAAATATTACTCTTAGAATTCATGACTACATTCTCCTTAGGAAATATTTATAAAGGAACATTCTTGTTATACTGAGGAATCTAAAATTTGCTTAAGAATAGACGATTTGGTATTTTCATCTGTGTCTGCGTCTGCGTTGTCAAATGATGACAGCAAAGTTGAATGATTAAAACTAACCTGTTAGGGTGAAGTTGTTAGAAAAGTTTGTACAAATTCAATCACGTTTATAATAATTATTGGACGCGAGCCTAAGTCACGATTATTGGTAATTCCTTACAATCCTATTCCTGATGTGATGTAAATGAATTAACTTTTTCTCACTCGTTTCACTTTTTTAGGAAAAAATGTCTGTGAATATAATTGATAATAGTGAAAGTGTCATTCATCCGAAGTTTATATGCATTTCTAATTCAAAATAATTAGCGTTGCGTTTGTACTTTACACACACACACACATAGACGCACACACACACACACACACACACAAATATATATATAGTGTTATTCGGTCCAGTTAAACCAGAGTTGGGAGTAATTCCCTCAGGACAAGAAAATCATTCAAAAGCTGAACACTGAAGTTTTTCTGATAGAGAGCTCAATGTAATTAGAATTACAAAGCAATACTTTCTTTAAAGAAAAAAAAAATTATAATCCTAAAATGACCTATGCTTGGTTTTTTTCTTTTCTTTAAAGAAATATTATATATATATATATATATATATATGGCATTGTTAGCCATGTTTGTTATAATTCTTGATGAACTTCGTATTTCTTATTTGACGCTGGAGATTCATTAGACACATTATAATCATCATGGAGATGCTTATGGTGTAATGGCTATCGCTGTAAGAACTGAACACGAATTCAAATCCTGGACGAGTCTCAGTGCATTTTACATAGCACTAATTTTCTTGTGAAAGGTATTTATCAACGCATTTTTTCGCCATCTCAGTGTAAATAGTAGGACTGCTTTACTCTTTAACCTTGAAATGGCATCCAGCTTAGGAGAAGAAAGATCTAAATTAAAACCTGTTAAACGGATAGAATTTGAGTTTGTGTCTCATCATGCTTAGTTGGAGGGTTCGAGTAAGCACATTAACTTTATATATATATAGCCGTGTCCTCATCTTTCAGTTAAGATTGTATTAATTCTTGATTATCAAAGGTTTATAATTTATGATTACTATCCGAAGTAAATACAGCAATGGAACTTGTAAAAAAATGGATGAATAAAAAACAAAAGTAAAGAAAGATATTGGGAAAATATTAAACTCCTCTTCACTTCTTCGTTTACTAAAGTATTTTTTTAATTCATTCATCAACTTAGACATGATTCTCAGTTTTATTCACAAACTAAACATTGAAAATCTTCTTTGATGGAAAGCATGCAGGATTTTTTCCCACAGTTACACCACCATGTTGCAAGCGGGCTTGCAGGGTGCTGTTCGATCCCGCGAAGTCCACCAGATAACACAGGGCACATGCGTTGACTGTAGTTTGCCGACGCAATTTAATGTCAAAGATATCACCAACTCCCTAGCTGAACCGCATTTTAAAGCCACCAGGTTTATTATTAAAAGTCAACAAAGCTAACTGGTTAGCTTCCCCCTTCAAATACGAGGTCTTTGATAAATACAATGCTTCCATAACAAAAAAAAGGACTCTGAACTGCCGTGTTTAAGTTAACAAGATTAATAACAATATCATTTTATTGAATAAAAGAAAGAAACAAAGAAAAAGAAAAAAAAACAATTCGGGTAAAAGTCAAGAGAGAGAATGTCTTTCGGTATCTCAGAAGAGCCTCCATTAAAATATTCGTATCCCAGACGAGGTCCCCATTTAATATTTGTTAATGGCGGAAGGTGAGAATATAGTTCGTCGGTAGTAGGCACATTCCGCTTTCCTTCGAGATTCAGGATTTAAAGGTAAAGCCTGTGCTCCAAATCTCAAGTTTATCATTGGGGAAATATTCCTTTTTTTCTCCTCTATCTTATCAGAGCTATTCTTTCTTCCCGTAATTTGTCTTTATTCACGTCAGCATGAATACATCAAGATAAATTTGAATATACTATAATTGTATGTTCACTTACATGGGATTCCGTGCAGTTTATTCCTTCCTCTTTTTTTCTCTCGTTATTGGGTTTCCATAACACGTTGTTAGGATACACGTGTTTTTTCAGATAAGATCAAGATTAATTATCGTCTCTTTCCTTGTGGACAAGTCTTTTCTTTGGGTATTCGTTTAACGAAGCTTACCGTACCTCGGAGAGCTGGTTCATTCAAAGGAGAAGCTTTTTCTTTTCCTCTCAGTGTTCCCTGCGCGGCATGATTTTTGAATCTGGGTTTCTTCCGTATCCCAAATTATTTCTTCATTTTTCAGCGAACCAAAAGGCAACTGCTTATGTGTCTTCTCCCTTCGACGAATAAACGGCAACTACTTAGTTTCCGTAGTTTGAAAATTTACCACGTGTTGGCTTTTTTTTCTTCCTCAGTACCAATCATGGTCGCAGGTCTGCTTCTCCGCTAATGCTAATAGAGAGTGGGGTTATCCCATGCCCAAGTCAGGTTGTACTAAGAGAGAGGGTTGAAGAGAAACGCCCCTCCCACTTCCACTGTTCTGTTTACTACTATTGTCTGCTGATTCTTGTTAGCCTCTATTGTCGGCCGACCTTCCCCAACAACCCGGCGAATGTATGATGGTGTCATATTTCCTCGTCTCACCACTCTTTAGACGTATATCTTTAATGAATATTAAACCTAAGTTTTCATGAAGGAGCTAAACAGGTAGGTAGGACAAACGATTCTTTTAAAACTTTTAAATCAATTTTATTATAGTTATTCAGTAGTTAAATACATAACAAACTATTCGTCTAATATATAATAAAATAATATTTGATTTTAAGCGCATAATCATTAGCATAGATGAGTATTGTTTTAAAATATGATTCTTATGATTACATCGATTATTATATAGAATATTACGGTTGTATATAATGTCGATAAAATGAGTAAGCGAAAGATTCGGTATGAAGTTTATGCAAATATTTATATAAGTGATATTCTACATTAGATTAGCACTGTTCAAAATGTGTTCGGAGATATTACCATCTTGATATTTATATTAAATGATTACTAACGCTTTATGTTGAATAATATATTGATGGAAAATTAAAATATCGAAGTATTATCTACAAAAATCTGCTGAATCCCAAACAAGAATGAAAATTAGATAAGAAAAGGCCCTGTTATTCATCAGTAATTACTGAATGTGGATTTTACTATTTTATGCGGAAGTATCTGCACAGAGAAGAATTCTCTTGCGCAAATCAAAACAATGACGATTAAAAGAAATGAACTGGAAATAAATGTGAATTAAAAAAATGCATTCAGAATCACTCTCACTCCTTCTCTCTCACTTTCTCTCTCTCTATATATATATATATATATATATGCACACACACATATACGTTATATGAAATGTTTGTACGTGTAACACATACACACGTATGATTCTTAGTATAAGAACACACCATAGAAATATGTAAAAATTACACTTAAAGGTCAAGTAGGTGCTCAATGAAACATACACAAAAAAGTACTAAGCACTTGTGTTTACTCTTATGGAATTCTAAGCATTTTCTCATTATCGAAAATGGCTGATGTTTTGACAAATAATCTACAGGTTTTATGGACATTATAGGTTAATATGTTTATTGAATTATAATGATAGACAATTTGATTATGCAAGAAACAATTTAGTAAAGATAAAACATTAAGAATAGTGTCTTAAAGTTAGAATTAGTGGCTAAATTAAAAACGGTTAAATTTCTTAACGTATCAATAAATTTAGATAATGATACATTTCAAGCAGATAGAAATCCCACAACACACCGGTATGCATAAATACTAAATAGGATCTCCCACCTCAGATAGTAAACACATTCGTAAGTCAATAGCATCCTTACTAGCCAGTAATTCCAACAATCCAAATATATTCAGTATTGTTTGTTGGTTAGATGGTTTTTATAGCATACCAACCCTCGTAGGATATATCATTCTGAATCCTGTTTCTATACATTTATGGAATATATATAATTCATAAACACATTTTGTAGGTAATTTTTTAGATTTGTTCTCATACAGTCAAATGGTCATATATATTATTCGTAAATCAATAGTTCATAAGTAATAATGTTTTTAAACGATTCAGAGCTAATTTGTTTGCATGCAAGTATTACTAATGTTTGCACACAGTTAAATAGTTCTAAAAATTGAAACATGCATAGTTTTATTTACTATTAATTATTTGTATACAATCACTTTAATGGTTTCAAATATTACAATCCAACAAAAAATCTTTTATTTGCACACAGTTACATAGTTTAATGCATCGCAGAGTAACACTAAGAATTCAATTAAGGCACGCAGTTAAAGAGTTTCAAGTATTCCTAATAAATAGTAATAATTCGATTCAACTTGCTTATTCGCTCGGACATAGCTTAATAGTTCCAGGTTTTGCCATGTATCCCTAAAACTTCAAGTAAACAGAAGTTTGTATGCACACAAATTAAATGTCAAACAGTTTGATTTGACCCATTAATAGGACGCTATCAGGTGCTACCATTCTACGTCAGAGTTGACCAGGGAGGAATGGCAATGAAAGACTAATCCAAAATCCCCGTGTTTCAAGAGCTACAGTTTCACCAATAGATTGTTTAATGTCATATAGCTGGATATAAAGTAAATTAACTTATAACCCGAAACAATTTCTAACTATAAACAGTAGAAATAAAAGTATAATCAATGTCCTTGTTACAAAATGGATAACATGTCCAACTGAGACATCGTGGTGAGCGATACCATTCTCGCTTATGCGTTCACTTACGGACTATTACATTTGGAAATTTATAAACGTGCTCACCCACACAGCAATGAGGTAAAAAGCATGCATATTGTTCATCAACAAAGATAGGATGGGGATTAAATAACCCGCAATGGATTATATAGAATTTAACAAAGGCACTAAGACATGTAACAGGGTTAAAACCACACCCACTACAATTAAACTATTAGAAAAAATGTCGGTATGATATTTTCCATTTAAAAAAAAAACTCAACAAATAGAAATTGTTTAATGAGAAGAATTTTTAAAAAAATTGTCAAATGACACATATAAAAAAAATATTTTTTCTACTTTAAATGAAAAAGATTACAAGAAAGCCAGATGAAGATGCGAGGATAGAAAGATGCGCTTTGAATGCAGGTGCCAGGATCGACAGTACTTAAATGGGTAGGTTTGATAGATAATGTTATTTATACGTCTATCATCAGAAAGGGAAATGCTAATGATAACAACTATATATATATATATATATATATATATATATTTGTCGGATACACAAATACACACACACACACACATATATATATATATATAGCAAGTTAGCCGCCCTTAGTCGCAGACGTTTCGAAGGCTCCCTTTTCAATAGCTTCAACACTAAGGGTGCATGGGAGGGTGCTACTCCTTTCCCTGGATTGCTTCACCAACTCTTATAATCTTATAATGCCACAATCTTATAATCCTGATTATCAAGCAAGGACGCATCAAGTACTATTTTTTTGAGTTTCTTGGTATAATTACATATCAACTCTTTTTTGATTATTTAACGCCAAAGCCATTCTTCTAGAAGAACAGTAGTGGTACTATTTAACCCAGAGCTGGGAGGATAAGAGGGTTCATACCTTTCCCAAGGGTATTTGCCCGAAAGTGAACATAATAGCGCGACTGGAGTACGAACTCGCGTACTACGATTCCACAGTCTATCGCGTTAACCATTACACCACGAGGAC
This sequence comes from Sepioteuthis lessoniana, assembly GCA_963585895.1. Lineage (NCBI taxonomy): Eukaryota > Metazoa > Mollusca > Cephalopoda > Myopsida > Loliginidae > Sepioteuthis > Sepioteuthis lessoniana. The sequence goes on from OY757905.1 coordinate 25,569,914, forward strand.
ACCCCCACTATTTTTTGAGTCTTTGGTATGACTCGATGTGGAAATAAAAAGGGGTTTCCCAACAGCTTTGCCGAACACTCTAGCCACCATGCCAATGAATGTGGAAACATATATTTATAAATATATATTATTTGTATGAATTTCTGAGATGAAGCTAAATAATTACTATTATTTAGATTATTCGGATTATTAACCTCTTCTTTATTGTTATAATAAGAACGTCTTGGCCAATATGTCCTTCAACCTTCTTCTTGTGTTTCATGTGGAACTGGTGATACCACTTCTGATAATCAAAACCTTGAAGAAATGTTAAACTATAGTAATTATTCCTCGTTATTTTTACCTGAGTTTGAACCCGCAACCTCCAAATGTTTCACTCACAAGCACTTTCAAACCAAAGATCTTATCCACTGTGCCGTGTGTCCTTGCGGGACATGACTCAGTGGATAAGTTGTTTTGTTAAGATGCCCATAAATACTCTACTACATAACACCTAATTACTAACAATAACTGTTGACAACACAATAAATATCAATATAGAAATAAATTTTAAAAAATGAATAAAAAATTGAATAAGAAAACAAATCTTTATAAAAAAGTAACGGGATATATATTTTGATTTTAATTATCATCAGCACTCCCGAAAAATTTACCACGAAACAGACGTTTTTTACTCACATCAAATAAATCTTTAGCGATCAGAAAAAAAGAGGAAGGATCAAAAGAAAAAATAAATCATTCTAATTCGAACAAATCTTTTCCTATCTCCTCCAAACCCATTTTCGCCCTTTCGAACACTTTTCCTTTGCCTCACTCCTTCCCACCAATAGACAGCGGAAATATGTGGATATATGTAAACATGAATAACATTATATCCGTAGACAGACGTATACATATATACGCTAGCGCCAACACTTTCACAAACACACAATATATATATATATATATATATATATATATATATATATATATTATGGCTGTCATCTTGGTTTCGAGTGTGACCAACTCCTTTATCTCATGTCCTGTACACCCGTTTCCCAATTTAGATGCAAGATAGATTTTGCACATTTACGCAGATTGCTTTTGAGACCAGCAAGAGATAGGCACAATCTTCCACGTTATATATATATATATATATATATATATATATATATATATATATATATATATATATACACGAGTGATCATGAATATGCCACTGAATTATCTGATTGTGAGACTCTAGTGTTAGAGCTTTGGCGAGTATAGAGTACCTTTTCAATGAAATTACTTTAAGGTCCTTTTTGAACACAAAATGTTAGAACTTGTTAGGTTCCCATCTATATGATCAAGATAAATATCAAATCATTTTCTTTACTTGAGACAATTCAACTTTTTGCAAGTCACTGATTGCTAAATTGAAATATTAGTATTACATAGTAAAAGTAAAGATGGCGATCGTAGTCGAGGGTGATCAGAAGGCTCCCTTTTCAATAGCTACTACACTGAGGAGTAGGGAAGGGTGCTACTCCTTTCCCTGGATTGTTTCACTTTACCCTTGATACGTACCTTATATTGCTGAGTGTTAAGCAATGTGTTATCAAGTACCATTTTTAAAGTCTTTGGTATGACGCGACCTGGGATTGAATCTTGGTCTCCCAAACCATTGACGAATACTCTGCCTACTAGACCAATGAGCCATTAGTCCTTGGAAACATGTAACCATGTCCAGGCAAATGAAAAATGATAAATAGAATTACCAGTTTTGAATAGCAAAACTTGAGACCATTGAACAAAATGCATATAAGAAAAACATTAATGATAGGTAGTAATAAGTTGTTGTAAAGTTGGCAACCTTAGTCGAGGGCGACCAGAAGGCTCCCTTTTCAATAGCTACTACACTGAGGAGTAGGGGAGGGCGCTACTCCTCTCCCTGGATTGCTCCAATTTACCCTTGGTACATACCTTATAATGCTGAGTGTTTGGCAAGGAGATATCAAGTACCATTTTTAAAGTCTTTCGTATGACTCGACTTGGGATTGAACCCAGGTCTCCCGGACCATTGGCGAACACTCTACCCACAAGGCCAGTGAGCCGGTTCTCAAATCTATCTGAATGCTTGTAAGCGATTGAATGATGCATGATAGAAGTATCTGTTTTAAATAGGAATACATGATATCATTTAACTGTGTGCCAAAAATAAAAATTATAATGTTGGAAACAAATTCTTGATTAGTTGGTCGGTTGGTTTTACGGTGTATCAACCATTTTCGGGCCATTTAACACCGAATTAAATTCCAAACGATTCAGTTTAGTATAAGTATAGTTTTGGTTTACAAACAGTTGAATTTTAAAACATTCCTAATTCAAACAATTCAGTTTAGCATAAGTGCACAGTTTAGTTCAATTTAAAAACTTCTATTTTAAACTATTCAGTTTAGAATAGGTACACATTTTAGTTTTATTTGACCCATAGGTAGGACCCTATCAGAGTGGGCATGGGAGCGTTGGTGATCAAGGGGTACTCCTCGTTCCCCAAACCTCCAGCATTACTGGAGCCTAATTTTCAGATTGTTCAGGGTTATATATAGGACACTCGTTCGCAGGTCTTACCCCTCATCAGAAAAACAGTTGGTTTATTTTACAGTCCCAGCAGACTGGGCAACGTAATTCTTGAAGTAGCTCGTTTAACAATTGTTACCTACAAAAAATTCTGTTACAAATCATATATATTTAATATATGTATGAACAGGTTTTGACATTGAATAACCTAGAAGGTTTGGTATGCCATAAAACTCAACCAACGTACCATCATATATCAGAAAATTCAATAGTGTATTCTTTAAATAAACTATGTGACCTTTTCAACCAGAACGATCACCTTAAAAGAAATACGATTGTTGTTTAATATTTCATCTGAAAAATTATTTTCTTTTTTTTTTCGTTCTTTTTATTTGAAAATATTTCTTCAGATTAAACATAAAACAACAATTCTACTGCCCGGAAGATGAGAGGACGGACCGTAACGTTAACTTAGCATCGAATTTATTCCGTCTCCCCCCTCTCTCTCTCTCTCTCTCTCTCTATATATATATATATATATATATATATATATAGAGAGAGAGAGAGAGAGAGAGACAGACAGACAGAAAGAGAGAGAGAGAAGAGACAGGGAGACATAGATAGATAGATATGTATTTTTTGTTATATATATATATATATATATAAGGATATATATGTATTTATATGTAACTATATACGTATGAATATGGGGGTTTTTAGCGGAATGATTTGCAACGAAAAATATGAACTCAGAGAAACAAGTTCATATTATCGACCAAATCATTTGCGTTTAACTTCATTCAAAGGAAAGTATGTATCCACATCAACTACATACACCAGCAAGTAAAATATCATGATAGACTGTGATCAGTAGATTTTATTGGGAAACCTAGCGAAGAAAAGGAGTGTTTTCAAATTTAAAACATCAAAAGAGCGAAGTTTAGTAAATATGTAGCACAGATGTTCACGATTCTTCTATTCTCACCTGTGATTGAAACTTTTCAAAATTAAGTAGAAATACTTGTAACCATATCATCATCATCATCATCATCATCATATCGTGCTGGCAGCAGGGATATCCCTGACCCTCTCTCGCCACTCCTCCCTATCGTTCATCGCCCTAGGTAGGTCTTCAGGACAACAACCTGTATCATCACATAGCTGCTGAATGTACGTTCGTGCTGGTCGTCCTGCTTTTGCGCGGCCGTGTGTGGGGATCCATAAGAGTACATCTCTTATGAGTTCATCTCTGCTTCTCCAGCAATGTCCTGCATGTCTGGTTCGCCTAACTTGAATAGATTTCGTGATAGGGGGCAGGTGGCCGTACAGTTGGTGTCTTGTGGGGTGTTGCTGCCAGGACTTGTTGAGGATTGCACGCAGCATTCTTGTGTAATTGCCATCTAGTTTCTTCTCCAGCCGTTTTGTTAGCGTCCATGTAGTGCATCCATATAGCAGTATCGATGTGACCGCTGCCTGGAAGAAACTGCGTTTCATTTTATCGGTTAGGTCTGATTTCCATATAGTTGATAGCCTATTGATAGCTGTCCATGCTTTCGTTAACCTCGTTTCGATGTCCTTTTCGGTTGATTCGACGCTGCTTCCTAGGTACGTGAATTTGTCTACTAGTTTAAGAGGGGTTCCTTCTAGAGTGGAGATGTCCCCTGTTTGGTTATAGCACATATATTCCGTTTTGTGTGCATTAACATGGAGGCCTATGCTTGCTGCTGCTCGTTCCAGGCTATGCAGAAGTGTTTCGGCTTGGTCAGGTGTATTTGCCAGTATCGCTATGTCATCGGCGTAGTCGGCGTCGGTAATTGTTGTTGCGGGATATCTTCTGCTTCTTTTCTTCGTCAGTTCGAAGCCATTCTCTTTGATTTTGTCAATCGATGTTCTAAGTACGTAGTCTAGACAAATGATAAAGAGATACGGAGCCAGCGTGTCCCCTTGTAGTACTCCTGCTACAATGTCGAAGTATTCTGTGTCTCCATCTGGTGATCGTACTTTTACTTTAGTGTTTCTATAGAGAATCGTTATTGCCGCTACGGTTTCTTTAGGTATGCCGTACGCTAGTAGGATTTGTTCCATCTTTCCTCTGTGAATGGAGTCGAAAGCCTTGGTAAAGTCGACAAATATTAATGTCGCTTGTAGGTTCTTTGCCCGTACACCCTCAAGGATTCTGCGGATGGTTAGTATTTGTGAGGTCGTAGATCTATTTCTTCGGAAGCCATTTTGGTTTTTTCTAAGTATGTTGTCGATTTTGGGTTCTATGCGGTTTCGTAGTAGGGCATTGTAGATTTTGGCAGCTATGGATGTAAGTGTTATGCCTCGGTAGTTTTTGGCTAATCCGAGGTCTCCCTTTTTAGGGAAGGGGAGTATGCATCCCTTCGTCCATCTATCTATCGGATTTTGATTGTATACTGCGTTGCAGTGTCGGAGCAGTATGTCGTCGAATTGTCTGGTCTTCCATACTTCCGGGGGAATTTCGTCCAGTCCTGCAGCTTTCCTATTTTTAATTTTTCTGAGAACCGAGTCGAGTTCTCCTTGTGTGAACGGTTCAAGTTTAATGTCTAATTGTTTGCTAATTATTCTGGTGATTGGTTCATGCGTTATTTTTGGTGGGTTTCCAAGTAAGTTTTCGAAGTGCTGTTTCCACAGTTTTATTCTTTCTTGTTGGTTTGCTGCTTTAAGTTTTGCTTTGGTTGTGTTCTTTCTTCTGCTCACTTCGTTTATTGTTTGCCAGGCAATTCTAGATTGTCTATCTTCTACCGAGTCTCTGATCTTATCTATCTGATTTTGAATGTATTCTGTCTGTTCCTTTATATATATGCCTGCTAATTGATATTGTGCCGTTTTTAGTTTTAAGGCATTTGTGTTTGTTGGGTTTTTTCGATAGTTTTTGGAGGCTGTTTTCACTAGTGCACGTTTTTCTCTCACCGCTAAGGTTTCCCATGGGACTCTATATTTAGTTTTAATTTTTGTTGGAATGCATTTTGCTGCTGCCCCAAGGTGTGCATTGACAAAATTTTCGTATTCGTCGTTTGGTGTACTTTTTTCCGTCTTTTCTTGTAGTGTTTCGAATCTGTTTCTCAATTCTAATACGTATTTATCTCTGACATCTTTGTTGTTTAATAGGGCCCAGTCATAGTGTTTGGTGGTCGCTGTTCGTTTGTCGTTTTTTCGTAGGCTTAACCGTATTTTCGCTGTGACTATTCGGTGATCGGTGGACACACCCTCAAAAGAGGAGTATGCCTCGCAATTCAATGCACTATTCTTCCATTTCTTGTTTATAAGGACGTAGTCTATCTGAGCTTTAGTATTGTTTGCGTACGTGTATGTCCATAGTTTGCCCTCTCTTTTTTGGTAGTTTGTATTGAGGCATGCTAATCTATTTTCTATCATGAAATCTGTTAGATGTTGTCCATTTCTATTTGACGTGTTGTGGAGGCTGTATTTGTTGTTTCCGTTTTTCCCGATTTGTGCATTCATGTCTCCGCCAATGACTAACATGTTGTGTTTCGGGATGCTACGCACTAATGAGGATAACTCATCGTAGAAGGTGACTATTTCATTTTCTTCACTAACATTGGTGGGGCTGTAGCATGAGATGATTGTTGCTCTGGGGTTTCCGTTAAATGTAGCTACCATCATTCTAGGTTGTATTTTCTCTATGCTATTAAGCGTTTTTAGTGCTCTAGGTCCTATAAGCAATCCTACCCCTCCCACTGCGGCGTTGACAGAGTTTTTCCATGCGGATACAGTGGCGAGCGACCATCCATTGCTAGTTTCGTGATATTTGATATCTTCTGTGTGTGTGTATCTGTGTTCTTGTATGCATATTATGTCTATTTTATGTTCTTCGGCCGATGCGATTAGCTCTGGGAGTTGTCCTATTCTATTTAAGGTTCTTACGTTAAATGTGGCTATTTGTAGTGTTTGCTTGCATTTTAGTAGTTTTGATTGTTTGAGCTCTGTAGCTGATTTTTCGAACACCGAGGCCAGGGCTCCAACCTCAGCAGGACGCGCCCCTTTTTTACCCGCGCGAAGAGCGATGCGGTTTGTGTAAGTGGTTTGAGTGTGGGTCATGGTTATCTTTCGATGGCTGTTTTGTTCTCTTCTATAGAAGCCACTCTTATAGAGGAGCAGCAGTAGTTCCCCGATCGAACTGTCGATCCTGAGCGAAAAGTCGTCAAACTCACGTCCAGGACCCATTTGGGTATTGACTTTGGTCGTCCATTGGTTTATTCAAATACCTTAACGTACATCATGCTGCTTCCCATGTGTACATAATAAAATAAATAAAAATTTAAAAAAAAAAAAAAATATAAAAATAAAAATAAAAAAATAAAAAATAAAAATAAAAAATAAAAAAATATAAAATTTAAAAAAAAAATAAATAAAAAAAAAAAAAAAATAAAAAAAAAAAATAAAAAAAAAAAATAAATAAAAAAAAATAAAAAATAAAAAAAAATAAAAATATAAAAAAAAATAAAAAGGGGAGGGGAATTTGTTTTAAGTTTTAACTTAGTTAAAGTCCAACATTAAGGTACTTTCTTATGACTTCCACTAATACTGACTTATACTTTTTTGCTGTATTGGGACTTTTCCAAGGGCTTTTCATTTTTTTTTTTTTTTTTTTTTTTTTCTCCCCATCCTACAGTTGGGGACCTAGCAGGCTTCAGGAATTAGAGCTCTGTGGTAGAATTTGGCGTTCTAGGCTTTTTCTTCTAAACTACTGTAAGGGCTTTCTTTACGAATTTTTAAATTATTCGATAGAAGATATTTAAAAACATTCTGCCTTGTTCGCTGACATGTGGATAGGCTTAATATCAAATTGGCTTTACAGTAGAGTAAGCGTGCCTTTACATTTAAAACGCATAGTTTAAGCATTATTTTACAAACAAAATACAGCATAACATTTTGTAAAATTCAGCATTTTAAATTGGAATTAAAGACATGCTGACCAATATTGACATATTTCTTCCACTTGGCTCCTGAGTTCAAATGCTCTTCTTCGTCTGGACTTTTATTTACTACTGATATTTTAGGTAGCTTTGGGGGCGGTCTAGTGGGGTGAAGGGGACAATTCGTTTTTGTTGGTTTTTTTTTTTTTTTTTTTTTTTCTTCTTTTCTTTTTCCCTTTCTGAGGGGGGGGGCTGTAGTAGCATTCTAGGCTTTTTCTTCTAAACTACTGTTAGGGCTTTCTTTACGAATTTTTAAATTATTCGATAGAAGATATTTAAAAACATTCTGCCTTGTTCGCTGACATGTGGATAGGCTTAATATCAAATTGGCTTTACAGTAGAGTAAGCGTGCCTTTACATTTAAAACGCATAGTTTAAGCATTATTTTACAAACAAAATACAGCATAACATTTTGTAAAATTCAGCATTTTAAATTGGAATTAAAGACATACTGACCAATATTGACATATTTCTTCCACTTGGCTCCTGAGTTCAAATGCTCTTCTTCGTCTGGACTTTTATTTACTACTGATATTTTAGGTAGCTTTGGGGGCGGTCTAGTGGGGTGAAGGGGACAATTCGTTTTTGTTGGTTTTTTTTTTTTTTTTTCTTCTTTTCTTTTTCCCTTTCTGAGGGGGGGGGCTGTAGTAGCATTCTAGGCTTTTTCTTCTAAACTACTGTTAGGGCTTTCTTTACGAATTTTTAAATTATTCCATAGAAGATTGGCGAATGTTGTCGAGGACGATATGAAGATTCTTTTTTCAATGGCTACTACATCGAGTTGTAAGGAAGAGTGCAACTCTTTTCGCTGGATTATTCCACTTTACCCTAGATAGGTACTATTTACCAACCCCTCCGCTCGGGCAGGATATGACACAAGGTCAATTTTTAAGCGGAGTTTAACAGGTTTGAATTCAGAGTTTTCCTTCTCCTAGACTAGTTGCCTCAACAAGGCTGAAGAACCTAGTCCGTCCTACTATTTACCCATAGCTGGAGGGAGAATAAGGGGGTTCATACCTTTCCCAAGTGTATTTGCCCGAAAGTGAACATAATAGCGCGACTGGAGTACGAACTCGCGTACTACGATTCCGCAGTTCATCGCTTTAACCATTACACCACGAGGACACCCAAAATGCAGATAGGTACCTTATAATGCTGAGTGGTAAGCATGTTTTGTGTTATTGGTATGACCTAGGATTAAAACACTGCTCTCACGGACCAGTGCCGAACACTGTACCCACTAGTCCAATCGGAAGACTCTTCGTTATAAATAATAGTTTAGAGAGTTGAAAACATTTAATTGTACCCAAAGTATAATAACTTCAAAATTAAATAATAATATAAGACTTGAAATGGCATAAAAGTAAGCACTACAAAGAGACACAGACATCAAACGAAACAATATAAGTTGATTAATAATACCAATGTATATGTATATGTCTATGGCTATCTATAAAGTGCATCGCTGTTCACACGTATGTTCAGATAAAATCAGTAAAACAGTTATGCGTTTCAGCTTCGAAGGAAGTTTTTTTTTTATACGCTTGCATTCACGTTATATGTAGATGCATTTATAAGTACTCACGCATAATCTGAAAGAAACATCTTATACAACGTTATCCTCGTGCAGTTAATCCCATAATGCACATCTATAGTTTCCTCTGTCTATCCAATTAGAATTTGCTTATAGCCACCAAGTACCCTTGTATCGACGTTTTCAAAATTTCCTGTAACTTGATCTGACAGCACTTGGTGGAAAGGTTCCCAAATGCCATGTTTTATCTGTATTTTCTACGGCTGGAGTTTTATATAAATATTACGTGAGAAAAAATAACTTCGAAAACGCAATTAATATCAATAGGAACATGTTTAATTAGATATAAAAACGAAAAACAAAAATAAGAATTTTGATCCTGTATATTCCAGTTTCTCGGTAGGAAGACTTGGTGAATTTAGTCGTTCTTTTTTCTTCTTTTTCTTCCCTTCACCCCAATTGATTAAAATGTCTTTGATCGAGCAAAAACAAATGACGGGATTTTTAATGCTAATTTTAAAAACTGACTGGATGTAGATATGAGGATGATCAACAGAGAATATCCCACCTTCTGAGTATGCAGTCCATAGAAAAACCGAATAAGATTTCCATATATCTCATAAAAATGAAAAAACAAATTGTTTTTCTTTTCTTTTTTCTTGTAAACATGTTCGCTTGTTTCTTTTGTTTGATTTTTTATTGTTTTCTCTCTCTCTCTCTCTCTCTCTCTCTCTCTCTGCATGTCATGTATATTTTTAGAATACTTGATGTTGATTCGAAACATATTCTCCTGCAATCAGACCTACATTTCCTCTTTTTCCATCGTAATTAGTTCATGTACGTCTTTGTTATATAATAATATTTCATGTTTGATTCGTATATTTTCCTAAAAATTCAATACTATCTAAATGATGTTTATGAGGAATTTTAATAGAATTTTTTCTACATTTTTTTTTCTTATTATTTTGTGTTAAAAACGTGTTTAGTATTCTCAAATCAAATATTTTTTTCATCTACAGATTTAAACAAAAAATTCAAATATTTTTGAACATCCAACAAACGCCTAACATTTGAAGCCTTAACTAAGAATAATCATTCAACCGAAGAAATTCCGTTTGAGAATTGTTGGGAGTTTTGTTAACTTGGCTAAAGGCAAAATAATTGTGGAATCCTTTTGGTTTGGTTTGGTTTGGTTAAGTTTCTTTTTCAATGGCGTTTCAAACTTTGCGAATTATTTCATGCCAAAGCCATTCTTGTAGAAGAAGAATAGATGTACAATTTAACACTTGCCCGGGGAAATAATTTTCTTTATGGAATTAGCGCGAAAGTAAACATTATAGCGTGATTGGTTTTGTTTGGTTTGGTTTTATGGTGCATCAACCCATGTAGGTTATTTACAGCTAGATTCTGTTTATATATATATATATATATATGTGTGTGTGTGTGTGTGTGTGTGTATGTGTGTGTGTGTGTGTGTGTGTTTAAACACATTTTGTTGATAACTTAAACGAACCGGAACTTTTTGGCACACAGTTAAATAGTTTCAAGCATTGCTCTAAACAGTCACAATTTAATATATGTCGCTTTAGATAGCACTCTATCAAGCGCTCACAATTTGGGTCGAGGTCGACATGGGAGCAATGGCAACGAAGTGTTACTCCAAATTCCACAAATCTCCAAGATTACAGCTTCGTCATCAGATGGTTTAATGTCATATTTGGACAATCTTTGTAAAGTCTTACACTTCAGTAGAGATGCAATCGGTGTATTCTACTTCTCCAGCCAACTGGGCTGGCGTGATTAGAGTTCGAACATACTTTCCACGATGTCACATACATACATACACACATAATATATATATATATATATATATATATATATATATTAGTTGTATATTTAAACGGACAAAACGGACTGGGTATCAAACCATGCTTATTCAAGATGACGCTCAATAATAACACATAAAAACAAGGGAAGCAACTCCCAGTACTGCATTTTAACTCTATACAACGTATCTCCCCTTTTAGGTCGATACCACCAATCATTGTTTTGTTTCGGACATGACATATTCTTTAAGGTACAGTGGCTTAGTGTGATGCCTGCTAAATCTGGAAATCTGGTCACTGGCTCGCCCAATTGTTCAGATTCTGGTAGGGTTGTTCCGATTTTTGTTGACTGACTTGTAAGAGTAGCCGAAGACTGATCCCTTTGATCCTTGGCTATATCCTCCGGTACTCGCTCCGAGGGTGATGATGGCCCGTTATCATCTGCCACTGGGTTGGTGTCACTGATGTTCGGGTTGTTTGCTATTATCGCTTGATGTCGTCGGATTATCTGTCCATTAGACGGTTTCACATATACTGAGACAGGTCCGGGCGTTTTTTCGCACTATACCTGCGATCCATTATATTTTGTTCTCGTTGATACTAAATATACTAAAAAAATCTTATCAAAACAAAATGTTCTCCCCACCGGATCTTATTAAAATTATATAGATAAAATGGGTCTTTATTATTTAATCAAACATGCTGAAATAAAAGACTGCAGCCCAACTACACAACTTTTGAAATACATGATCCTGCAGCTCACCACGATACTGACACCCAAATCTATCGCTGTGAACATTTACTTAAAAACCTTATCCAAAATTTTTATCATTAAGGTTTTTCGGACTATTGTCTTCATCTTTATTGTTATTTCCAAAACGTCTCGGCCGATATGTCCTCCGGCCTTCTTCAGGTGTTTGTAGAACTTGAGAACCTTCACGGAACTTCGAACTACGTCCTTTATTGAAACCACTTTTAGCTAGAATTACAACTACTATGTACGATTTTTTTTACCTGTTCTCATATTCAGATTTCAGTTTTCTTTTTTTTTTTTTTTTTTTTTTATGGCAAACGGAATCAGAACAGGCGACCTCCGTGGTTTTAATAAAGGACGTAGTTCGAAGTTCCGTGAAGGTTCACGAGTTCGACGAACACCTGAAGAAGGCCGGAGGACATATCGGCCGAAACGTCGTGGAAATAACAATAAAGATGAAGACAATAGTCCGAAAAACCTTAATGATAAAAATCAACAAGCTTCGTCTCAGAAATTTAGACAACTTATCCAAAATCATTTTCTCCCTACCGGATCATAATAAAATTATATAGACACAATGTGTCTTTATTATTCAATCAAACATACTTAAATGAAAGACTGCTGCCCAATTACACACACACACACACACACACATATATATATATATATATATATATATGTGTGTGTGTGTGTGTGTGTGTGCGTTCATGTGTGTACAAAGAAAAAGAGACTGTGAAAGAGATGGAGACGACAGAAGAAATAATGATAAAGTGTTTGGGTCACGCTTTTCTTTCGCACTTCGGTAAAGCCTGAATCCCTTTATTTCACCGATATGCGTAAATAGCTAGGCAGTTGGAAGTATTTCGCCAAATAAAGGCAGTAAAACAAAGAAAGGATTATTTTGACAGACGAATATCCACAGACAGATGGTCAAGGATTAAAACTCTTTATTCCACGTCAAAGTTGAAGTGGAAGTTCTATGGCAAGTGGAAACCACTTCACTATTTCTCACAAGATGAGGATAATCACCCTCCACACATATATGTATATAGTTTGCTTTCTCTATTTAATGGTATATCAACCTTCGAGGCTTATTTAATGCCAAGGCTCTCCTTGTAGAACTGCAGTAAGACAAATTAACCCCTACGATAGGAAATAAGCGAGTTCATAACTTTCCAAAGATTAATAGTCAGAAAGTTAACGGAACAGCGAAAATTCTCAAGTGGGAAAAATGAATCTATTTTCCTTTCAGCTATGGATAGATAGTTGGGTAGACGGAACTCTTTAAACTTGACATGGTAACCGGTATAGGAGAAGTACAATTCTGAATTCAAACCTGTTAAACTCTTCTTAGAATGACTTTGAGTGACATTCTGTTCTTGTGGAGAAATTATATATATACATATATATATATATTCAGTCTTTAGCGACTGCTTATTTATATAAATTAAAATCACTTATAGCACGTAAAGTTCATGATCAAATTAAAACCAAACACCATCGAGCTATTCGCCCCGAGGTCCTCTATTTCAGACTCTGATTTAACGTGTATCTCATCAGAAGTTTCGAATACATACATCTCCCAAAGTTCTCCATGAAGAACATAAATGAAATAAGTATAGGAGAATGATTTTGAAGTCAGATAAAATGATATATAAAACTGTATAAAGAAAGATGATCTATATTTCCAGATTACACGCACGCGACATCGAATTAAGTTTCGCTTCCATTGAAGCAAAATTGTCTGCTCAGATGCTTACCGAGTGAAGGTTAAATGTAATACGCGTACAAAAAAGTTGTCAGATTTTCATGAGAAAAATATACGAAAAGAAATGAAAAAAGAAATATATATTGTAACATGACAAAACGTTGTCTATGCAATTATAAATACACACGTAAAAAGAGAATCTAATTCATATATATATATATATATGTGTGTGTGTGTGTGTGTGTGTGTGTATTTGCTTGTGTGTGCACGTGTTTGTTCAGTGGGGCGTGTTTTATTTATAATCCATTTTTTCATATCTACAAATATAAGCAAAGATGGCGACCGTAGTCGAGGGAGATTTGAAGACTCCCTTTTCAATAGCTACTACACCGAGGTGTAGGGAAGGGCGTTACTCCTTTCCCTGGATTGCTCCACTTTACCCTAGATACGTACCTAATAATGCTGAGTGTTAAGCAAAAAGGTATCAATTACCATTTTTAAAGTATTTCGTATGACCCGACCTGGGATTGAACCTCGGTCTCCAGGACCATTGCCGAACAGTCTACTCACTTCTACAAATATAGATGAAAAATATTTATAAGGAACCCATTCTTTAACCCCCATCTCTCTCTCTTTCTCTCTCTCTCTCTCTCTCTATCTATCTATCTCTGTATCTATCTATCTATCTATCTAATTATACGTTTCTCTCCTTATATATCTGTTCCAAATCTCACCCATAAATAATGACGCCCCAAATCATTTTCTTCTAAATCAAGAGCTTTCATTGATTATTCGAAGAACATTATACAAGCAAAATGGATATTATTCAGATTTTTCTATTACTAAAATCTACAGTATTAAAAATCTTAAAAATAAGAAAAAAAAACACCGAACCAAATTTCAGGACTAGAACAATGAAAAATTAGTGGAACAATACTTCCGCTCAAACCGTCACAACTTTTAAAGAGATCAAAAATAATGGTCATCAATCGAAAGAATTGAAAAAGATATTAACATAAAATCAATAGTTTAAAAGAAAAAAAGAAAAATGAATAGAATATTTGAAAACAAATGCGTCATTTGGATTTAATATGAAACAATCCAAAAAATTGACAACCACAATCTTGTAAACAAACAAGTACATCTCACCATATGCCATTGCTGATTTAAAAGGCTGCCTTTGAACATAGAACTGGACAGTCACATAAAGTCCAGAAAAACAAAGAAGACAGTCAAATCACGGATAATTTGAAAGGAATTCCTTTTAACCCTAATGAAAACACTTTAGATAGGTGCCTTCAACACAGAGAGACGGATAAGTATGCAGGTTGCGATATTTAAACTGTTATAATTATAATTTATTACTATAGCTCATGCACTTTTTATCATATCTTGTCTACGGTGAAGAAAATTGGAGCCAGCTGCGCATTGTCCATATTGAAAGCAGCACCGTGAAGCAAATCTATTTTGCAGAAATTTGGAAATGGTATAATGTACTAATGGCTTTCACACCAGAAGCCCCAGTACAAATATTTCAGAAAGATTCCTAATCAATCCAAGGATAGTTTAGAGAATTTGAAAAGACTTGTGTAAGTTAAACGATGATTACAAAAGTTTTACAAATCGGTAGCTTCATTATGATCATTCTGATATAAAAAGGTGTTCAGATCCTGACAATGATTGACATAGATTTCCAGCAAGTCAATCAGAGTCATCATCATCATCATATCGTGCTGGCAGCACGGATATCCCTGACCCTCTCTCGCCACTCCTCCCTATCGTTCATCGCCGTAGGTAGGTCTTCAGGACAACAACCTGTATCCTCACATAGCTGCTGAATGTACGTTCGAGCTGGTCGTCCTGCTTTTGCGCGGCCATGTGTGGGGATCTCATAAGAGTACATCTCTTATGAGTTCATCTCTGCTGCTCCAGCAGTGTCCTGCATGTCTGGCTCGTCTAACTTGAATAGTTTTCGTGATAGGGGGCAGGTGGCCGTACAGTTGGTGTATTGTGGGGTGTTGCTGCCAGGACTTGTTCAGGATTGCACGCAGCATTCTTGTGTAATTGCCGTCTAGTTTCTTCTCCAGCCGTTTTGTTAGCGTCCATGTAGTGCATCCATATAGCAGTATCGATGTGACCGCTGCCTGGAAGAAACTGCGTTTCATTTTATCGGTTAGGTCTGATTTCCATATAATCGATAGCCTATTGATAGCTGTCCATGCTTTCGTTAACCTCGTTTCGATGTCCTTTTCGGTTGATTCGACGCTGCTTCCTAGGTACGTGAATATGTCTACTAGTTTAAGTGGGGTTCCTTCTAGAGTGGAGATGTCCCCCGTTTGGTTATAGCACATATATTCCGTTTTGTGTGCATTAACATGGAGGCCTATGCTTGCTGCTGCTCGTTCCAAACTATGCAGAAGTGTTTCGGCTTGGTCAGGTGTATTTGCCAGTATCGCTATGTCATCGGCGTAGTCGGCGTCGGTAATTGTTGTTGCGGGGTATCTTCTGCTTCTTCTCTTCGTCAGTTCGAAGCCATTCTCTTTGATTTTGTCAATCGATGTTCTAAGTACGTAGTCTAGACAAATGATAAAGAGGTACGGGGCCAGTGTGCCCCCTTGTAGTACTCCTGCTACAATGTCAAAGTATTCTGTGTCTCCATCCGGTGATCGTACTTTTACTTTAGTGTTTCTATAGAGAATCGTTATTGCCGCTACGGTTTCTTTAGGTATGCCGTACGCTAGTAAGATTTGTTCCATCTTTCCTCTGTGAATGGAGTCGAAAGCCTTGGTAAAGTCGACAAATATTAATGTCGCTTGTAGGTTCTTTGCCCGTACACCTTCTATTTCTTCGGAAGCCATTTTGTTTTTTTCTAAGTATCTTGTCGATTTTGGGTTCTATTCGGTTTCGTAGTAGGGCATTGTAGATTTTGGCAGCTATGGATGTAAGTGTTATGCCTCGGTAGTTTTTGGCTAATCCGAGGTCCCCCTTTTTAGGGAAGGGGAGTATGCATGCCTTCATCCATCTATCTATCGGATTTTGATTGTATACTGCGTTGCAGTGTCGGAGCAGTATGTCGTCGAATTGTCTGGTCTTCCATACTTCCGGGGGAATTTCGTCCAGCCCTGCAGCTTTCCTATTTTTAATTTTTCTGAGAACCGAGTCGAGTTAGTTTTAAGGCATTTGTGTTTGTTGGGTTTTTTCGATAGTTTTTGGAGGCTGTTTTCACTAGTGCACGTTTTTCTCTCACCGCTAAAGTTTCCCATGGGACTCTATATTTAGTTTTAATTTTTGTTGGAATGTATTTTGCTGCTGCCTCGAGGTGTGCATTGACGAAATTTTCGTATTCGTCGTTTGGTGTACTTTTTTCCGTCTTTTCTTGTAGTGTTTCGAATCTGTTTCTTAATTCTAATACGTATTTATCTCTTACATCTTTGTTGTTCAATAGGGCCCAGTCATAGTGTTTGGTGGTCGCTGTTCGTTTGGCGTTTTTCCGTAGGCTTAACCGTATTTTCGCCGTGACTATTCGGTGATCGGTGGACACACCCTCAAAAGAGGAATATGCCTCGCAATTCAATGCACTATTCTTCCATTTCTTGTTTATAAGGACGTAGTCTATCTGTGCTTTAGTATTGTTTGCGTACGTGTATGTCCATAGTTTGCCCTCTCTTTTTTGGTAGTTTGTATTGAGGCATGCTAATCTATTTTCTATCATGAAATCTGTTAGATGTTGCCCATTCCTATTTGACGTGTTGTGGAGGCTGTATTTGTTGTTTCCGTTTTTCCCGATTTGGGCATTCATGTCTCCGCCAATGACTAACATGTTGTGTTTCGGGATGCTACGCACTAATGAGGATAACTCATCGTAGAAGGTGACTAGTTCATTTTCTTCACTAACATTGGTGGGGCTGTAGCATGAGATGATTGTTGCTCTGGGGTTTCCGTTAAATGTAGCTGCCATCATTCTAGGTTGTATTTTCTCAACGCTATTAAGCGTTTTTAGTGCTCTAGGTCCTATAAGTAATCCTACCCCTCCTACTGCGGCGTTGACAGAGTTTTTCCATGCGGATACAGTGGCGAGCGACCAGCCATTGCCAGTTTCGTGATATTTGATATCTTCTGTGTGCGTGTATCTGTGTTCTTGTATGCATATCTTATGTTCTTCGGCCGATGCGATTAGCTCTGGGAGTTGTCCTATTCTATTTAAGGTTCTATCAGAGTCATAGATAGGTATATGCGAGTGTCTGTGTTTCTTATCAAGCCAGAAGTGCATGAAGACATTCGGTATTTTTCATACAGGAGGGGAAAGGACCAACTTTTATCATATGTCATAGAGGACGACAGGAAAGAGTATGCTGTAAAGCTTTCGAACAATCTCAAGAATCCCCTCTAACCAAACATGCTTTAATTTTTCCCTGATGAAAAAATTATTACCAGGATCAGATGGTGAACTCACAAAACAGCCGCTCTGTTGCTACAAGTTATATCAATATTGAAGATAACCAAATACTCATTCCACATTGAGTTGTTTCGGGTTGTCACTAGTGAAAATCATGTTATCTTACTTACCAACCCCTCCGCTCGGGCAGGATATGACACAAGGTCAATTTTTTAAGCGGTGTTTAACAGGTTTGAATTCAAAGTTTTCCTTCTCCTAGACTAGTTGCCTCCCCAAGGCTGAAGAACATTGTCTGCCCTACTATTTACCCATAGCTGGAGGAAGAATAATTGGATTCATACGTTTCCCAAGGGTATTAGTTCTATGTGAAATGCAATCAGTCTCGTCCAGGATTTGAACTCGTGTCGCCGTGTCCATTTCCTGCGGCGATAACCATTACACCACGGGCACCTCCACTAAATAATCATGTTATACGTCCAATGATATTCTCCAATGTACCCCGACTCAACATCAAGTGCCTGGATCGAGTGAATAGCAGCAGGAATACCCCTCGTCTGGCAACTGAACTCTGTGCAAACCAAACAAGCAGGAGCATCTAATGCTTGGTGGGTGAAAATTTCACCGACCCTATCAATCCAACAATCTGGCTGCTCAACTCCCCAACCTGTAACCCCTTGATTATTATATGAGAGACATGGTTGAGTAAAAGAAAAAAAATCTCGGTGTAGCATCAAAGAAAAACGGAAGGCGAAGGGAACTGCAGAATAAAATAATTCATACAAGGAAGCACTCAGAGAGACGTGCAGTGTTTTCCGAAGTCATGCTGTGGCCATATTTGAAGCCCATGGCGTTTTCTTTGAAAAAATTAATCTATAATATTTCAATATATTTTCAGGCAATTATGGTAGATATATCTAATAAATTAAGATGTCAGTATTATTTTTGTCAATTTTAATCGACAGTTGACAGATATCACCTTGCATATAAAAAAACAATTAAACATTTTGATCAGAAAACATTTTTTATTCGCATAACGTATATATATATATATATATATATATATATATATAAATGAATAGGGCCACAAAGAGATTTATATTCTTTTAAAAATTATTTATTTTGTCGTATACGTGTTTCCAGGTTCTTGCTTTCGACAGATTATATATATATATATATATATGATTGAAAAAAAAACTCAAAAGAACGTCATGTAATTTTACTTATGCTTACAGTGGAGTCGCAAATATATTTTTCAAT
This sequence comes from Sepioteuthis lessoniana, assembly GCA_963585895.1. Classification (NCBI taxonomy): domain Eukaryota; kingdom Metazoa; phylum Mollusca; class Cephalopoda; order Myopsida; family Loliginidae; genus Sepioteuthis; species Sepioteuthis lessoniana. The sequence continues at coordinate 25,588,891 of OY757905.1, forward strand.
GTAGAAAGAAAGAAACAAAGAAAGAGATGAAACTAGATATGAAGAAAAAACCTTTATCTAAACATAATTTTTTTTTCAATTTTAAAGCAAAATTTATTCACTGAATGTCAGAAATAACTATGAAAACCTTGTGGATGGTCATGATAATAGGAAAAATGCGTATCACACACGTTAGATATTTTAAAAAATAACCGTGCAGAATGCTGAAATATTTGCAAGTTTTAACACAGACACATATTCACGGAGAAATACAACCGAATGAAAAGCATACACAAACACGCGTCTGTGTATGTATGTTTTTGTGCTGAGATATAACTTAAATATGTTTATATATTGTGAAGTTTTGTATGCACGTATACATTTTCATTTTCTTATATTAATATTGACTCTGAATATTAGATATTTCCAAAGAAAAGAATTATATCTTCGATTATCTATTTCTCCATCAGTTCTACGTAAATATATATACACATTTATAAAATGTTCATGGGTTCATAGTATTTTTTTTATCCTGGATTTATCAGCGTTTAAATTTGCCTTGTTCTGTTTGCTTGTTTTCTTATTATATATATATATATGTATATATATGTATATATATATATATATTTATATATATTTATTTATATATACACACACACATATAGATATGTGTGTGTGTGTATATATATATATATATATATATATGTGAACATATATATATATATATATATATATATATATATGAACATATATATATATATATATTATATGTGTGTGAACATATATATATATATATATGTGTGTGTGTGTGAACATACACATATATATATATATATATATATATATATATATATGGGAACATATTTATATATATATATATATATATGAATATATATATATATATATATATATATAATATATATATATATATATATATATATATTACCATTATTGTCAAGCATTCATATATATCAAATACATAACTGGTAGCATATGAAACGTGATATAATTATTATCAATGCAACGTAAGTCCAACTTTATTTTCTATTATTTCATCATATTCTCAATCTTATATATATATATATATATATATATATATATATATATATATATATATACATATATATATTTTAGGCAATATATTGTTATTGTAGATTGTTATCGAGATGCAATATTCGAAAGTGAACAATTACTGTAAGGAATATTGAAAACTAAATAAGTTTTCGTTTTTTTTCTTTTTTTTTTTTTTGTCTTTTTAACCCCGAGGAATCGGTTTAAATAACTTGGAGGAGTTTTTATTTCATTTTTCCAATCTTTAATTTTCAATGATGTTCAAATCTCCCGCGAGCTATTGACGAATACAAACATCTTTAGATAGCGTATTTATGTAAGTTCTCATAGATAAACCACTGTATCTTTTTACGAAATATATTTTTTTTTAAATTTTCAATACAAGAACAGAAAATTTCATACATATGTGTAAATTTCTTTCTATTGATTCGCAAAACTTTGTTATGAAAAGTTCGAAAGTGTGGAATCTATTCTTCTAAGAATCCACAATCTTAGATGTTTTAGGTGTATTCAATTTTTTTTGTGTTATTTTAACGTCTTTTTACGTCACAATTATATATGATTGATCAATTTGTCATTAAGTTAAACAAATGTATGTGATTCGTCAGAGAGAGAAAGAGTTGGTTGATTTCATGGATTAATGGCATATAAATCTCATAGTTTATCTAATATGAAAACAATATTTCTTGAAGAACCGCTGTAGTGTTATTTTAAACCATTGTAAAAGGAATAAGTCGTCCACAACTTTTTCAAAGATATTACTCCAAAAGTGAACGCAATAGTAACTATGGAGTTCGAACTCACTTACTAAGATATCTATCAATCTTATTGTATATATATATATATATATATATATATATATATATATATGAGTGTGTGTGTGTGTGTGTGTGTGTGTGTGTGGAAAAAAAAGACAAACAAACAGATACAGAGATGAGATACTTCTAGTTTTTATAAGCGTGGTTTTACATAGCATACAAGCCTATTTATTTACACCTGAAGTAACTGAACAAATTCTATTCATCTGGAAAAATGAAAGTTTAAATTGTTTTGCATTTCAGCGTTGACTGCACCTGAAGAAGATTTACGGAAGCAGGTTTTGGGCTATTCTCATGGCAGGAAAATGAGTTTACAGCTACTTGATTCATTGCACGTGTAATTTTCAACTTTTACATTAGGAAAACTTTCTTCTCTCGGAAGGGTAAAAGGGGATTTTAGTTGTCATTTTTAAATTATTCATTGAAATGTCTTCGTGCGCACATATTCAACTATATATACATCCAAAGAAACACACAATAAGTTCCCAGACGTTTTTCGTATGGACACTTTTATTGATAGTACACACATGAAACTCTAGTCTCCTTTGAAGTAATCTCTTCCAGCTACAATGCACTTGTACCGTTCCAACAACTTCTGGAAGGCCCTACAAAAGTCCTCATGTGTGAGCGTGTCAATGACCTTCTTCACAGCCTCTTTCATTGCCTCGATTGTCTCATAACGACAGACTATAAATTTTGACTTGAGCTTAGAAATAACCAAAAGTCACGTGAGCAAGGTCTGGACTATAGTGAGGAACTGTCTAGATGCCGATCTTGGTTAAATAGTCTGTGACAAGGATGGAGTTGTGGACTGGTGCATTGTGCTGGTGGAAATGCCACTGACCCGATTTGAAGAGTACTGGCCTCTTCCGATGGAATCTCTTCATGAACTCCCTTAAAACCTCAACATAGAGTTCCTTGTTGACTGTGTCTACTGGGAACCCAGTGCATGTAGATCATACCAGTGCTGTCAAAAAAAAGGGACCATCAAAAGTTTGTGAGTTTATTTGCTCTGTCTGGCCATCTTGGGTCTGGGAGAGCCAGCATGCTTACACTTGGAAGTCTGTCTCTTGCTCTCTGGGTCATAGCAGCAGATCCATCTTTCATCGCAGGTCACCAGAGCATCAAGAACTGCGGGATCTGAATTGATCAACTCGACCATCTCCCTGCTGTCATGACAAGGTCTTTCTTTCTAATCTCTGGGCACCCTTGGGACAAACTTCGCGCAAATCTTCCGCATCTTCAGTTCCTCGCGAATAATTGTGTGTACAGTTCTCACACTGACATCAAAATGTACTCATATAATCTCTATAGACACATGACGGTCCTTATCCATGAAATTCTTTATTTGGCCAATCAACTCTGATGTTCTGACTTCCTTATTCCTCCCACACCTCTCATCATCCCTCACAGACTCCTTGCCTTCCTTGAATTTCTTTTGCCACTCAAAAACTGATGCTCGATTCATGCTTGATGGTTGAAAAGCAGTCTGAAACATTCCATACGTTTCTGTGTCATTTTTTCCAAGTTTAAAACAGAATTTTATTGCATATCATTCTTCTAAAGAGTCCTCACGTCCGGATTGCGTTTTTGCAATTCACCAGCTGTGACAATCAGGCTTTTGTAGGATATATTCCAATTCCTGCTGTAGATTTTTATTTGAACGTAAAATCATAAAAATTAGTCTCTCATCTCATAAGATGTATAGCAATAACATATTGAATTTTCAAGTGTCTACGACAATTTTAAATGCCTATACAAAAATGTCTGGAAACTTATTGAAGGTTCCTCGTATGTCTAACTCCCCGTAAAGCAGCGTGTATCTGTGGATGTAACGAACTCCGTAACCGAATCACGAAAAAAGGTTCTATTCACCAAATCGCGTTCTTTAACAATTAACTGAATTCAGTGATGTGTATTATTAAAATCAATTGAAAAAGTTACTTGAAAATGCATTCAATAATTACGTAATTGTTTCTACAACGTATTTACACATTCATGTACACAAAGATACCCATGCACGCAAGTATATACACATGAATACTTTTAAACCTCTTTTTATAATGCAGAACTCAATTGCTCTATATAAATAAATACGTAAACGTATTTCAGTATAACATAACATAAAAAAAACACGCATTAATATTTCCTTTGCTTTGCTTTATACATCTATAACTTGAAAGCATTTTGTATTATAAATGATTTCAATATGAAGTGTATCGAAAAAATAAAAGTCCATAAATCCTTTCAATTCGATTATTATATCCTGGAGAAAGATTATCAATGTTAATATTATAAGAAATAGAATTAAGTTTTTATAGGATTAGTTACAAAAATAATTTATTTTTATGCAATAAAATTTACAAGACTTTCTCAGCTTTGCATTCCTTATTTATTAAATTTTCTACCGTTAACAGGAATTGTTTTTTCTACTGTTAAATATAACAACGGAAACATAAATTGTTATCATGAATTGTGTTTTTCTACAACAAATATATAATGAAGGAAAACACTTCTGGGCATAGATTAATACCGATAATTATTTATAAAATCACAGATAATCAGAAATAGTATAATTCAGAATCAAGATACCCTAACGAAATATAGACTCTTGCGTAAACTAAGTAAATAAAAATTTTCCAAATTAACTGTGACATTCTCTTTTTGACTATCTATCTATCTATATATATATATATATATATATACATATATATATATCAATTGATTCTTTAGATATACTTAAGCGAAAATATCCAACAGTACAAAGAAGAGAATTCTTGTTTCTCAAATATATATATATCATTGGACAAGTGGGTAGAAAGTTCACCAATGGTCCGGGAGACCTGTGTACAATCGAAGGTCATGTCATACCAAAGACTTAAAAAATGGTAACTGATACTTCCTTGCTTTACACTCAGCAACATAAGGTAGTATCTAGGGTATGGTGGTTGTGCCCTTCCCTACGCCTCGGTGTTGTAGCAATTGAAAAGGGAGCCTTCTGGTCGTACTCGACTACGGTCGCCAACTTTATATATATATATATATATATATATATATATATATATATAAATTAACCGGTCTTTGGTTTTTTCTTAAAGATATATATATATATATGAGAGAGAGAGAGAGAGACAGCGACAGACAGTTTTTTATATATATATATATATATATATTTGTGCATCTCAGAATAGCGTAAGCACAGTGTCAACAGATGCGATTGGTGACTATGCTATTCTACCTTTGATCTACATAATCCCTTTAATCAATACTGAATATTCTCTATTCAGAGATATAGCGAAGTACATAATTAATACATACATACATATATATTTGTGGGTATTTTTATGTTAAATATATCGGTATTATATGCTTAGTGCTCATAAATGTTGGCCCCGTTACCGGTATAAAGAAAAAAAGTTCATTCCTTGAAAAGGAAACGAAATGGCTCTGAGATCATAAATATTTAGTTGAAATATCTTACTATTTTGAACAATGCAGAGATAAAGCTTTCTAAATTACGAAAAGGAAAAATACATAAGACTGACCTGGTCATTTAGAAATTGATATCAAATTTTGATAATTTTTATATATCTAATTAAAGTATAGATGCTTGATAACTATGCAACTGGGAATGCCATTGATCTTAACAACAGATATTACACTAACATCCTGTAAAAAAGGCCGAAGCAAATATCTAAAAAAAAAAAAGCGAATAAGACACGTTGTCCATGGTATTGATATATGTCCAATGATATTTATCTATGTATCGAACTAGATATCGCATCTGCGTACACACACACATACATACATTCACACACACACAGACATATATATATATATATATATATATATATATATATATATATATATATTAAGTAGGTAAAGTTTTAGACCGTAGCCGAGGGTGACCCGAAAGCTCCCTTTTCAATAACTACTACACCGAGGTGTGGGGGAATGCGCTACTCCTTTCCCTAGATTGCTCCATTTTACACTTGATAAGTATTTTTTTTAATGCTGAGAGTTAAGCAAGTAGGTATAAAATAACATTTTTTGAGCTTTTGGTATGACTCGACCTGGTTTTGAACCCCTGTGTCCCATGCCACTTGCGAATACTATACCCATTAGAAAGTAATAAGATAATCTTTAATATTGTTTTAATGTTTATTTTTCTATTGTTCTCTGTTAGTATCAACCTTAAGTCATTGGCAGGCAAAAAATGGTTTTCTTGAAAAGGAGAAGCCCTTGATGTTTATAATAATTTATTAAAAGTTGATCTGCTATAAGAAAACTGATGTGAAATGTACTAGTGGTGTAGCAGATACACTAATCGAATGAAAAATGTTTTAATTCAACCAAAGGATATGCTTCGCCACATATATATATATATATATATATATATATATATATATAGTGACAGAGAGAAACAGACAGAGAAGCAAACAGACAGACTGTCAGAGAGAAAGATAATGTTAAAAAACAATCAAAACATGTTAAAAGTTACTTCCATATGATTGAACACGGTATGCTTGTGTAATAATGTTATTTATTACTGCACTGTATTGTAAAAACCATTGATCCTGGAACCAGTATTCGAAACCTGTGTCATAGGGCGATCGATCTTTTGTCGATTGACATCAACCACTGAAAATTAACAATTTTGTCCTCGCTTGATTTTAATTAATTTTACCCCTCCCTTGAATGTGGCTACTTAATGAAAGTTGACAGCCCTTCATTTCAATTAACGTCCTCTGATTGGATAGCAGTCTTGATCACGCGGTGGGACATTGGGGAATGATGTTCTACTTGCGCTGTTTCTTTTCATTGAAAATTTCCATTTATTGTACACTTTTTTTTCCGCTTTTATTATTTTTTTAAATTCATTTTTTATAAAGTGAACGGAATCTGATGCCATTTAGTTCAATGGATATTAAAAATGTAGAATTCACTTTTAAATCCTGACAGCTGAATTAAATAGGCACTGGGTTTTTATAGTTGTGTTTTCATAACTTCGCCGTATTTGGTGCATAAGTTATAAAACCGAGATTTCAAAATAGATTGCCTATATGATTACCACTTCCATTAAGCTACAAGATTTTATTCCTGTTAAAATAAAACCCGGACTTTTTGTTCTTACTAACTTGAGAGTAGAGCGGAAATAACTGTGATCACCAAGTTAGTGACAGGGAAATAGAACTAAAACAAGTGTTTGATTTTTATGGTACGTTAACCCGTCTATGGTTATGTTGTGCCTAGTTGTTAGGGATCTGTGTCCATTGTTCGTTCACACATTTATATTATCAAGTACTATTATCTAATGAAAATAATTTTTATGCAGTTTTATGATCTCAAGTATTCCTAACCAATACGAGTATTTATATGATTTCAAGTAATTATTTTAATATAGTAATAGTCATTTGTGTGCACATAATTATATGATTTTAATAAAGGGGTATTCCACACTCTCTAGATCTCCAGAATTGTAGCCTCAGCATGTCATACATTTAAGTGTCATCCTCAGGGCGCATTTCAGTGGGATCAGGCTTTTATCCCTTTACACCTGACACAAAATGATGCAAATCTGACTTTAAGTTTTATTATTAGCTTTCTTTGTTAAGTGGTTTCTACGCTCCATCTAGTGAATATACTTGTCATTTGGTTGATTTTTCTTAAAAGAAACATTTGGACCACCACGCTTCTTTCTCAAAAGAACTTGTAATTTGACTATGGTTTCTATTAATATCAAACTTAAGAGTACCCCATTGTCACATTGTTTGCTTATCTAAAACCAAGACCATCAATTCCCAATATATTACTTTGCTAAAGAGATTCGATCAATGTAGCCTTAAAAGGTGGCATTTATTTAATGCTGATTTTGGCGTTTGCTTTAGGGCAACATGATCCAGCATCGAAAAGCAACTCATCATAACATATGTGTCTAGATGGTCATATTGAGGAGATTAAAAGCAAGTGACTTTTAAGGTGCAATAATTTGTCAGATAAATCACTGATACGCGCAATTAGTATATAACGAGAAAGTGTTTGATAATAACATTGGGGATAACCTGAAGTCTGAAAATCAACTGCAATGACCTGGCGCAAACTCATTCGTGAATGAAGCCTGGCGTATGAACATAGAAATTTGGATGACTGAGAACACAAATGTACTATAAGAAAGCAGGATTATGATGCCGTAATCTAGATCTCCTACGTGAGCTGACCTGTAACAGTTGTAACGATGTGTTTTGGTTAATCTGATTTTCTATATCATGCTGGAGCGCATCAATGTACACAGGATTAAGCTGCAAGCAACAACATCAAGAATCTACAAGAATGACCGCCAAATATATGGCAGATTATGAAAGTTAAAATGATTTCTCAAGGTAGATGAAAATGCACCAGAATGTGCAACATATTTTCGCTTACAATACTCTGTTTGAATGTCACATATTCAAATAAAAGTTAGTCTCCTGGGTCTGTATTTATCCAACTCTTCAACTATTGGCAAGATATAAAAAAGTCAATTTTAAGCAGAGTAAAGCTGGTTTGTTTTCAGGTTTTTATTTTATCTAAATTTCTTTTTTAACGAAGGCTTAAGAACCCAGTCTTCCCTACTATTTACTCGCAGCTTGGGGAATAACTGATGTATTCATAACTTTCTCCAGAGCAGTCGTGCAAAATGAAACTCAAGCTATTTCGTCCAGAATTTAAACAAGAATCAACAATTATAATTCCCAAGACGATAACCGTTACATTAGTCGTGCTTACTGCCCATGTGTGTCTACTGCGTTAACATGACCATGCAGCAAACAATTCTGAATTGAAGAGATGAACATCTGAAAAAAAAAAGACGTTAAAATGTTCGCCTCACTTCTGATTCAGTGGTAAACAAAGTAATCTTCTTTTTAAATATAATGTAGAAAACATCTAACCTCATTCGCAGCAATCACTCACTCTCAATGATCTTGTGGTTCCTGGAAATCAAACTAACTCTCTATGAGATTATGATGCACTCCATTTCCCTTTAATAGGTGAGATTTTAACTGTGTGACCGGACAAAAAACAAAACAAAAAAAACGAACTTTGATCGTGGTATGTATATTTACTAACCTCCAACAGGGCCATAGAGGTAGAGAATGTAAATCTTAATTTTTTTAAGAAAGGAAGTAATTGCATTTGTTTTTAAAAGGCAGCAGTCGATACATTGATTTAAACGGAGATGGAAATCATTCTCAGAAAATTATATCAACCAATCTGATTTTTGAATGATTTTATTAGTGGCTTCTTTTAACTCATATGCAGTTTTATGCTATCAGTAGTTTAGTATGTGAATGAAAAGGATAGACCCTAAGATTTAACGAGGAGCATATTAGGCAACAAGCTATTCATGCATTTTTGCTCTTAACTTATCAAATTTCAGTTAAGTCGATATATACATGCATTCTTATAGATAGATATGCACATACATATGCATACGAATGTACCTAAAGATATACGTTAGTAGACATTAATGCATGCATTGTAAGCAATATAACTATGCACGCACACATAGATAGATAGATAGTTGCAAGTTTGTTTAGAGGGAACAGAGGGATAAGTAATAAAGGATTTGCTTTTAGAAATAACTTCTTGTTAACGAACAAGGAAATGTAAATCTGGATCGAAAGATTCCGACTTCCAATAGCTTTCGGCTGTGCCTCCAGCCATTTTCAAGAAGGCTGCAAGAAAATGCAAAAATGGTTTAATTTTATAGCATTTGAAAATGTTTAAAAGTATCGTGTGAACTGGCATTTTACATATTTGCTATTGAACAATTTAAATACCATAAAAAGAATTGCACTATACTTAACAATGGTATTAGTTATAGTCAAAACCCTTGATGGTCCCAATGATTTTTGCATTGATTCTATTCAGATTTGCGCTTCCATTTCTTATATTAAGACTTTCTTCCATGTTTATTCTCGTTAACCAAACTCACATTAGCGAAAACCTTATTCTCACACACACACACACACACACACACATATATATATATATATATATATATATATATATATATATTAGAGTGGATAGATATGTTCGAAGCCAAGTACAGAAAATTTAATCTGAACGTTTTACGGTAAAATTTTCGATCAGTGTAATGTACAAGAAAAGGGATTAGGTTATAAAGAAATATTAGTTTAAATTACATCCTTCGGTCAACCTTCAATGGAAACAAAACTATTCAAATCAATTTTGATAAAAAAGACAACAAAAAAAAACATCTAACTGTACAATTGCTTTGTTCCAGCTTTATGACCCTTTATTTATATTGTAATATATTCTCATCATACTCAAATTTTGTTGAATTTCATTTGGGGACTTTGGGAAAACTCTGTATTTCTGACTTATACTATCGAGGCTTTATGATTAACTTCGGTTTTTGTATTTCCAGATCGAATCGACAAAATTTTATTATCTTTTTATGTACTAATTACACTGAAACCGATTGTGTTACTCAAGAATATTATAATTTCACAACATGGCTTTTGCTAGATTAATATTAAGCAGTTATAGTTGGCATGTTAACTTATTTTCATATTTCGTTTTGTTATATTCTAAAATTTAATACCTATGAAAGATCCATACTTTCACCTCAGTTTATTTGTCCCAGTAGTAATTTTAAACGCTTTTTCAAATAATGCTTTGTAATAATTTCTTATAAACCAATTGTCTCATCTCTCTGTTGTTCTTGCCCAGTCGGTAGGGACTGTAGAATACACCGACTGCTTCTCTGCAGAGGGGTAAGACCCCCCACCACCACCAATGAGTGTCTTGGATATGACACTAAACAATCTGATGGTGAGGTTCCAGCAATGCTGGAGCTTTGGGGAATACGGAGTACTCCTTCATTGCCATCGCTCGCAGGTCCTCTCTGGCCCGGAGTGGTAGCACCTGATAGGGCCCTATTTATGGATTAAATAGAACTATGCTAAAATGAATTGTTTCAGTAAACTGGATAGCGTGAAATAGAAATGTTTTTGACAATTAAACCGTACTTACATTTAAACTGCGTGCTTATGCTTAACTGAATTGTTTGAAATAGAACTGTTTTTCGACATTAAAACTGTATTTACACTTAACTGAATTGTTATATATAACTGCTTACATAGTTTGAAATACAAATGTTTTTGACAATTAAACTGTGTACTTATGCTAAACTGAATTTATATAGAACATATTATTTACATAAAAATGGATTTGGCGTTAAATAACCTACAATGGTTGATATGCCATAAAACCCACCAAACCAAACCAAGCCAAACCAAACCAATCCAAACCAAAACATCTCTGTTGTTCACTAATGTTGAGTGTTACATCGCAAATGTTTTTTCATTACACACACACACACACACATATATATATATATATATATATATATATATATATATATATATTCACAAACGAATCATCTCCACTTGAAGCAACAAACCACGAAATTTAAAGAACCAGTTCACATATCTCGGTAGGAACATCAACTGAAAGTGATTGCAAAATATGCGCCAAGTGAACAAATGATCGGGCATATTGAAATCAGATCTCTTTGATGAAAAAAAATCAGATTCTTCCATTTTGTATCTGTGTCTATCATAAAAAAAATGGATTCACCACATTTACGCTTGATGAGAACTAAAAAAGAATGCTACGCGCTCTCTTAAACAAATCCTGGAAGCAACACCCAAAAAACAGCAGTACAAAGTCCATTCGTTTCTCATTTAAGAAATTATTCTAATAAGACTGACAAGACGTGGGGTACCACTCAGAAGGAAGTACGAGGTCATCTTCAACGTTCATTGAGAAACTCTTGCACATGGACGTCCCAGTGTGGGCCAACTAGCCAAGACTAGCTCTGAGAGCAAACAAGATGTCAAGTGTTATATCGTCATTTACAGCATCACAACGACACAATGATTAAGACGCAGTGACAAAGAAAGACGCAGGAAGACTTCTTTACCAGAATATTTACCTCTCACTTTATTGCAAGGGTTCGAAATGGTTGTTCAGGGTTTTTCGTGTGAGAGGGAGCTGGAGAACGAATATAAACTGTAATATTTTGACCCCACTGTTATGACCGTCACGTTGTGTCTTTCTTGTTCTCGGGGGCTGCTCAACCGGAAGCTTAAGGCCCACTCTGCTTGATGCTGGCTTTCTTTACTGCATCTTATCTTTAGCTTTCTTTACTGCATCTTATCAGCATTTTCTCTGGACCCCAAACTCCATCGGGGTTCCTTCCTTCGGTCGGGTGTGGCTTTCCCTACCACATCCCCAACTCCAGCTGTCTGGAACTCTACAGGCAACTCCACTCGACTCGAACTCAGCTGAGTTATATAATGGTTCAACGCCCACTCGATCTTTGAAATCGCATGTTTGATCGTCATCAAGCGGAAACAACTGTCATGCAGTTCACAGGTCACTCTCTTCCGGTGCATCAGTCTATGAGTGTACCATGGGAATTTTTTAGCTTGTCCCATTTCATCAGCCAATTTCCGCCCACGCGATTTCCTCTCCTAACTGCCATTGGAATGTGTCACTTCCTTCTGGTGCATCACCTTTAATGGAATTTTGGGCCGGGTCAAAATGTCAAAACACAACAACAAAAAGACATGCAGCCAGCAATGTACTATAGAAAGGGAAGGCGAGAGAGGAGAGAGAGAATCAAGGAACTCGCTTCTATCAGCGTTACTTGATGATTATAATGATGATTTCCTCAACTCTTATTTATTGGGATTTTTCTTATTATTGGATTATTTTTCGTTTTTGAGAAAGAATAGCTTTAATGTTAGTCAAAGAAAGGTGTCTTGGGTTATGTTTGGGTTCTGTTAAGAATATATGTATAATTTATTATACATTAATACTTTATGGCTTGTTTTTCATGAAACCAACCATACTGTTTATGCTCACAAGTATTCCATTGAAAATCCATAATTTGCATGAAATTTACAATCCGTTTTTTTTTTGCAAAATCTTCTGCTATTAAGTACAATTTTCACCTAGCAATGTTTTTCAATTTTGCACTGTTTTAGGTGTCTCAATATCATTGATTAATTGAAACGGTGGTTCAGTTTTGAAAATGTCATCATGGAAATTTAAATTCGATAAGTCTGTCAGGATACATTTTGATGATGCATTCTGAGAATTCTTACGTATTAAGATATAAAAAAAACTACATAAATATAGACGAACTATTTATAATTTTATGCATGCGCGTACACACACAAACACATACATATATATTTACACATAAATATCCACATGTATTTACACATATACATGCATGTACATATATCCATAAGCAAAAATGCATATATATATAAATATACATATATACATGTACCTATATATATATATATATATATATAATTATCATCAAATCACACTGCATGATCGAATTTCGCAAAATCTATCTTGCTATTCGTCCCGATCGTCAATAGCTCCCGGTAGATGGATACAAATACATTTATATACATATATATGCATATAAATAATAAAACGTATATAGACATAAATATATCTATATTCATACGCACATATACATTCATAAATATATGAAGATAAATAAATATATACATATTTATATCCGTGAACATATGTATGCAAATTTATATATTCATATAAATCTATAGACGCGCGTGCGCGCGCACACACACACACACACACAAATATATATATATATATATATATATGCATGTGTATCTATCTATATATACATGCATATATGTACATACCTATCTATATATGCAATCCAATGGACGTCAGTCGAAGAAAATAAATATAATAAATTGAAAATAAATATAATAAATAACTTCGATGGATTTTAGAAGAATTAATTGGGTATATTATAAAACGGGGAAATTAACAAAAATGGATTCAGATGGAATAAATGGAAAATGACAAAAAATTATTAATTGAAAAATGATGAAAGGTTTGTTTTGTCTACAAGCCGGAGTAAACCAGTAAACCAGTTAGAAAATTGTGGCACGTGGCAGCGTTTTTCGATCAGTAGGCCTGAGAAAGAAAAATTCGGTAAACAGCAAATTAAAAAAACATCGAGGATTGAAAATTTTAATTTAATTATCTTACCGTTATGAATGAACGGTTCCTGACGCAATGATACGTGAATATAAATTGAAATAATTCCAAATTTGGGGAGCATCATCTCATTTGGGTGAATGTAAGCAGATGTGAAGAAGGTGACAAACAGTGAGATGTGAATGTAATAGTTGGAAACCAAATTAGGAGAAGATTGATATGTTCTTCAGCTTCGCCCACCGCCTGCCCCCCCCCGATGAACGATATTGCTAAAATATGAAATTAAAAAGAAGAGTCTCAAGAAGTGAACGCAAAATGAATTCCTTGTCGCTCTGAGCCCTGACCTTTTTCTAGACAACCCGGGATGTAGAAAAAGCAAAAGAAATAAAGAAAACACGATATTAGTACGCGTTAGTATCAAAAGGCGACTACTAGATTCCACAACGTGGCTTCTACCAGACAATCAGGGTATAGAAAGTAAAGAATCCTGTCACATTACACATATCACTCTGTTGAATAATTCCAAGGATTGATTTATACCATACATCTTAGTTGATGCTTCGGGATGGGTCGTCAGTGATATTTCCTTTGGGATCATGGGGGGTTTCGGGTCTTTCAACATCAGACCCCCTCACCCAAATGACCCAGTTGGCATCGATCTAACTCCAACTCCCATCCCGGCAGCCAACCTGCGCATCCACACAAGGAGAAAACAAAAAAAAAAAAAATGACCACAGAAAAGGCTCTATATATAATTTTGCAACAGCCAATCAGAGCTAAGCTCTACTGATGACTTTAAAACTTTTCTTTAAAAATCGGGAGGCCACTTTACTCTGCTTTTTTTGTTTTTTTGCTACAATGGGGCCGTTATTCGGTTATTTGTTCATTCCGGTATGTATTCCTTCCTTCCCCCCCCTTTTTTTTAATTAATTTTTACTTAAAGAAAAAACTTAAAAACTTAAAAAAAAAAAAAAATGAATAAATAAAAAAAATAAAAAATAAAAACTGTACATAACTAAAGAATTGCGATTAAAACAACAAACTCGTATATAAAATGACATACGTTTAGTTTTAAAACTTATCTCCATTAAACACTACATAAATATACAATTACGAACTAAATCAGACGCCGCGCATTACTATACGTTAAAACATCCTAATCGAACGGTTTACGAATGAGAAAAGTCGAAAAAAAAAAAAAAAAAAAAAAAAAAAAAAACTTAATAAAAAATAAAAAAAAATCTGTACATAAATATCAATTGCGATTAAAACAAGAAACTCCTATATAAAATTGACATACGTTTACTTTTAAAAAATATTTTCATTAAAAACTTTACATAAATATACAATTACGAACAAAAAGAGACGCTGCGCACTACTATACGTTGCAACTCATTGAAAGGTTTACGAATGAGAAAAGACGAAATAAAATAAAAAAAAAAAAAAAAAAAAAAAAAAACAACCGAGGAGTACGTTGAAATCTTCACAAAAACATTGTCGTTTAAAATGCTATATTTACAAAATGGCTAAAACGTCTAAGATATTAATCAATTCAATGAGCCGGTTTCAAATGAACGCTTCAAGCCTAATACAACCACACTCCTTCGCGCGCAAAAATAAATAGATAAAACTAAAAAATAACAGATAAAAACTAGATAAATCATACGTGTATATATCGTTTTAAATTAGACGATCTTTTTTTTTTTTCCTTCCTTTTTTCCCCCCTTCTAATAATCACCTATCTACAACCCCAACTATCCGCCCTTCTGATCCACAGCCAGTTTGTTGCTCTTTCAGCTGCAGTGGTAATATTTTTCAGGGCCTACGTTTTCCCGCACCTGAAATGCCGATGCTTGACAACGCTTTACTCATTGACCTTGCGTTAAATCCA
>OY757905.1:25612215-25642215 GCA_963585895.1 Sepioteuthis lessoniana
TTTGTTGGTTTTATTCATTTATTGTATTTATTGTTTATTTCGTTATTGTTCTTTTTCCGGGAACCAATCCAGATTTACTTCTTCACGAATAATAAAAGTCTTGTTTCTTTTTCAGAGGAAACAAAATTATTCTCTAATACTAAAGAAAATGTTTTTACTGAAAATTTGATTGAGCAGTTTTCCTTGATGGGTATTAGGTTTTGTTTTTGTTATGTTTGTTGTTCTTTTCTTTGTGTCTGCGAAAATGACATCTTTCAAAATATATTGCATTTCATAGGAACTGAATTAAAGTAACGTATGAAATGATTTAACAAACTTATTTTTCTTGCAAAATAAATATGCTAAGTAGAATTATTTTATAGTTCCAAGATTTGTCCACCTTTTAAGCCATAAAGCTTTCATCATATCGATATATATAAAAGCGAGAGAGAGGAGAGAAATGGTTGATTTGGTTAAATCTCTGACAAAATGAGGAAAAGCAATGGGAAAGTATCTAAACCGAAATACTGACAACGGATTCAAAGAATATCTCGTCTTTATTTCAGAAAGACTTCATTAGAATGGCGAGTTTTTGTTAAGTTCAGCATAGGAGGAAATTAATAATTGAAAATAAAAAAGAGGGAGAGTCATAAGAAAGAGGAACAGAAAAGAAATAAAGAGAGAGATAGATATATATCTGAGTGGTAGTGGGAGCCGTTATTGACTGCGACTGTCATTTATTTTTTGACCATCTGGGCAATGACTAAGTAGACAGATAGGAGGCTACAGCCACCGTCAAGCGGATCAAATTTTATCAAAGATTTGACCAAGAGAAATGCAATATTCAAATGAATTATTGAAAAATCATCCAAAAGTATGGAAGTGTGGTGGGAAACAAACGTCTTAGTCTTTTTTCGTAAACATTTTGTCTAATCCATTTTTTAAAATATCATTCTCCCTTGAAATCATGAGTTTTGACTGAGAGATCACTTCAGATTCTAACGGTCGACGAGAGATTTTGCAATGTATGGGTTTAATTAAAGCGGCCTGAGAAAACTGAAAATGTGTTTTAGATATAACATGTGGGAGAAGAGGTTATTTCAGTCGTCATTTAATTTAATTGATCTTTTATTTTCGTAAATCTTTTTTTTCTAGTTTACAGTTGGTTTTGTCAATGTAATATTTATCCCAATTTCTGCAAAGAATAGAATTTATGCCAGTATGAGAAGTGGTTATGTTGTTGGTGCGTTTCATGATGTTAGTGAGATTTTTAATGGTTTGTGATTGGTTTGTTTAATTGGTATTCCTAATTTAGTTAATTTTTCATAGAGAGGTTTATTGTGTGTGTTATACGTATCTCTACCCACTAACTTATCTACAACAGCTCTATACGGACACAGGATATCGTCTAGAAGACCTGCCGAAAGTGATGGTTGGAAGGCATGAATGGGGAGAGAGACAGTCAGGGAAAACTGAGCTTGCAGTGTGACTTGTTAAAATATATAAATGTATATATAAACACACACACACACACATATATAATGTATGTATGTGCGCTTCGTAACTGTCACTTTACCGGGCATATGATCATACGACCACAAGCTTCTCGCCTGATATAAAGAACGTTATGTAATGTTTTTGGGGGGCATAAGGGGAAGAGTGGTTTACTTTACCCTGCGTGTTAATCTATGCGGCGACATTATATAGATTTTACGTATTTTAAAATTTATTTACATGGTTGTGTTTTCTTTCTTTGGACTTTTATTTTTATGTTGTGTTTATTTATTTTTTTTAATACTTTACTTCAAATTTAGACCTACCAATTGGTTTCCACTCGGTCTGATGATCGTATGGGTTACAAACTGACTAATAAATTGCTGCTGACGTAGTGCCAAAGCAATCCTAACTTAAATATATATGTTCTATTACCAAAATTGAGCACTCAAGTTGCATCATTAAATTTGTATTACATAATTTTCTAAGAAAAAATGGAAAATAATCCGACAATGGGGAGAACAACATTGATAAGCAAACTAATCCAAAGGGAAAAATTCAATATGAAAGAAAGTCGATTTTAAAACGTTTCACTTTCAATTAAACATCATCAGGACAAGCAAAGATATTATGAAGTGTTGGTAGATCCCTAATGGAAGCTGAACGAAATATGGTATTTCGATATGAAGTTTTGTGTGTATGTGTATGTGTAAGCGAGCACGCCCGTATGTGTGTTTACTTGTGTGTGTGTGTGTGTGTGTGTGGTGTGTGTGTGTGTGTGTGTGTGTGTGTGTGTGTGTTTATACGGGCGCTGCAAGTGTATATCATTTTCCACAAAGTGCACAACTACTGCACTGATTCTAACTAAAAAGGCCAAAGATTTTAACTTCGATCCTTGTCTGAACTCACATCTATTACCCTTATGCTAGACAGATGTGCCAATCGATACATAAAAAAATTTGCCGTTTTACATGGACAATAACAGTTGTTACTAGAGAAGCGAAATCATGATTGTATCTCAAGTTTTTTTTTATGAATATATGTATGCAAAACTTTATTCTTAACGAAAATTTAAATGGAATGTTTTATTTTCGATGTTGTGTCCAAATATCTTTGGAACACTTTTTTGCGATAATGACCTGATAAAGTGTTTATACGTGAGCAGATAAAAATGTTTAAGCCTTATATAGGGATTAAATAGTAAAAAAATAAGCAAACATGAGAGCACAAAATGAATAAAATGCAAAAATCCCTTGACTATATGATTATGTTTATTATCCTTACAATGGATCGAAAATTGATCCACAATGATTCCATTTCAGATTTATCAAACATTTGATCTCGTCGCATCAATTACTCGAGAGAATTTGAAAGCTTATTCTTTATTTATTTTAAGTTGAGAGGTTAATTTCCAAATGCCCTCTTGCTATCTCGATTATACATCAGAAGAATATTATACACCTCAAAAATTATCTCTGTTTCTTACAAATATGAATTAAAATGAGAATGGAAATACGTAATATCACTTTCGCGACTGTTCAATATCTTTTTTAAAGAAATTCACGGCATGAAAATTATATTTTGAAAAACTTTAACTTTTTTTTTTTTTTACATAACGGTCACATTCTTAATTAGAAAATCATCTCTTCTTTGTTTACAATGGAAAAAAAAGACACCGATGTCATTTCAAGCCTAGATTTGCGTGTTTGATTTGAAAATTCAGCCATTTTATTTGTCTATTTTAGGACCGTATTTTTATGTGCAAAGCCTCTTCAATTATTCCATATGAACTTGCTTGCCTATACCACATATCTGTTTTCTAGATCATTCAGAGCTATGTTACTATTTTCACGCTTTAAATGATTGCAATTTGGAGGTTTATTAATGAAAGCAACGCTAACATTTTGATAATTCAATTTATATTTAATAAGTACTTGTAGTTAGTAGTTATGTCCCTTTAGAAATTTTAATATTATCCATACGGCAAAAGCTAATTTTTATAGGTTTAGTTTGGTTCCTTTGCTTAATGGTATATCAACTTTTATGGTTTATTTAATGCCACTATTATCCTCGTGGCATTGATACTATTTAAAGCTGGGATGAGATAAGACAGTTCATACATTTTCAAGGTTCTCGTCTAAAAATAAACGCAATACGCCTCGGGGGTTTGAATTGCGCCTTATGATAATATTTGCATGAAACTTCAAGTAACAGTGTGCACTTTTAAGTTAAATGGTTTCCTCACACACACACACACACACACACACACACAGACATATATATATATATATATGTATGTATGTATGTATACTAGGTTCATTTAGGGGGGTGTCCTCGTGGTGTAATAGTTAAAGCGATGGTCTGCGGAATCGTAGTACACGAGTTCGTACTCCAGTCGCGCTATTACGTTCACTTTCGGGCAAATACCCTTGGGAAAGGTATGAACCCCCTTATCCTCCCAGCTATGGGTTAAATAGTACCACTACTGTTCTTCTAGGAGAATAGCTTTGGCATTAAATTACCTAAAAAGAGTTGATATGCCATTAAACAAAGAAACCAAAGTAAACCTAGGTTCATTTAATAGATACGACGAATTTTTATGGAAAAAAAGAGAAAAAACATTTTTCTTAGAATTTGTTTTCCATAAATATAAACTTTGTATATTTTTGAACTGGTTAGTAACAAAATTTATTTTCATCTCGCAATTTTTTTGTTTTTTAGGATTTCAAATAGACTTCGAATCAAACGCCATGAATGCTCCTGGCTTATTTTTGATAGCTGACAATTGCAAACCATGTGAAATTTCTAGAAGATAGTGTGATGTCTATAGGTAATTATTTTAGGCCCAAATGTTTATAAATGGGCTAAACTTGTGGTTGCAACGACCAGTCTGAATCCAAAAGACAGTTCCTGTTTTTTTTTCTAGGCGCTACGGTCAGTAATTAAGGTCATGCTGTTTTCTGGGATTTTACAGGACACATCTTGTTTGAAAACGCTACAACGGTAAATACTCCTTCCAGTTGCTGACTCCTCAAGTTGAATCCACATTTTCATTGGATGATCCTCGTATATATACTTGAGGTCACATTTACAAGCATATAGTGAGGTATATTAGAATTTTAATGTATATCATTTTCCTGTTCTACAAAATTTGGCATTATTGCACACATAATATGAAATTATTCATCATTTTCAACTCAAATGAAATTATAAAGAAAACTTATAAATAATTTATCCTTTTCGATTTTATATACACAGTATATAAATCCCTCCGATATTTCTCTTTATAGTACGTTGATTACAAAACACTTTCACACCGTCTATCATAAAAAAAATGTTGTTTTTTTTTTATTCAAACCAGACGATTATAACTAATGGGTCTTGGCGTTTTAATACATACTCTTGACACATACTTTCTTCAGTGAAAATATCAGGTTCCCACGACATTTGACACTACCAATGAACTAGTTGAAATAACAACCACGGTTGTTCCAAATTAAAGATAACGTAAATTTGTTTTGTGGGAAAGTAAATTGATTTTCTCTCCCAACTTACACAAAACTTCCCATTTTATAAATTATATGTTATTGAGACAATAAAACCAAATTATTTTAGCTTGAGGCTTTGGAATGAATATGTAATGTTAGTGTTCTATTCCTCTATATTTTAAAAGTATTTATCTAAAGTAAACATGTATAGGTCAGTCGTTGTTTGCCGTCTGTCTCTATCGCATTTGGTAGTGGGAAGTAAAATTTTGGTAACAGTGGCAAAAATAGGCACAATATTGGAAGGAACAAGCGTCCCGCAATATCTCGAAGAAAGAAGATGATCATAGAATCAAATATGTTTGACTGGATTTGGGAGAATGTCTGATGTTATGTGCCATGCTTTAACATAAATATGAAACGTACTAAAAAGTCTGGAGAGTGAAACTATTTACCAAAACAGAAATTAGAATTAAATATAACTTTAATTTACATTGAAAATTTCCTTTCCCATTTGTCAAAGAAGCCGGGAAACTTTTGGTATGGTTTGAAACTGTGCCGTCGAAATAATTATTATATCTTCCACAAAATTTTCTCCAAAGTCATTTAGTTAAAAAAAAAATATAAAACATGGTTTGATATTTTTCCATACTGGCACAGGCTTGTCTAGAAAAAATCTGGAAGTCTTGAAAGCAGTCAAGATACCACTTCATTATATCAATTTCTAAGCTTTCATTTCAATTTTATATAGTAAATTTTAAATAGAATCTTTAAAGAACCTGTCTGGATGCCTTGTTTTATCATAAGTTATGGAACGAAAATGAATTGTATAGTGTAGTGATTATTATCATGTCGATCTGATAACTCAGATCTCTCTGACATTCTCTCGCCACCCGTCTCTATCGCCCATCGCTCGGGGGGGGGGGTTCCAGGCTACATCCTGTATCGTCACAGAGCTGTTGTACATAAGTTCTTGCTGGTCATCGAACCTTTGCCTGTTCATGTGCAGGAGGCCACTGGAGTATATCATTTATGAATTCGTTCTTACTTCTCCAGCAGTGTCCTGCATGTCTGGTTTGTCTAACTTGGATAGTTTACGTGATGGGTGGTAGGTGTCCGTACAACTGCTGTTTTTAGGGTGTTGCCTCCAGAACTGGCTCAATACAGCTCGCAGTATTCCTGTGTAATTACCGTCAAGCCTTTTCTCCATACATTTTGTAAGCGTCCATGTAGTGCATCCATATAGCAGTATCGACACGACAACTGCTTGTAAAAAACTGTGTTTTATTTCATCGGTCAAGTCTGACTTCCATATGACCGCCAACCAATCAATAGCTATCAATGCCTCTGCTAGTCGCGTATTGATGTCATTCTCAGTTGAGGAGACACTGCTTCATAGGTAGGTGAACTTGTCTTCTAGTTTTAAAGGGTCATGCTTTAGTTTAGAAATGTCGAATATTTCATTAAGTTGAATGTAGTGTTAGAAAAAAGAAATTAGCAAAAGAGTTTAAATAATGCAATATATATATATATATATATATATATATATATATATATATATATATATATATAAGGAAAGTAAGTAAACGGTAGCTCTCTGAAACTAGTTAACAAGTTCACCAACTTAGGAAGTCTCGGTTCACATCAACCGAGAAAGACATCGACACGCGCAAAGGCATAGACAGCTATCAATAGGCTATCGGTCATATGGAAGACAGACCTGACCGATAAAATGAAACGCAGTTTCTTTCAAACAGCGGTCGTGTCGATACTGCTATATGGATGCACTACATGTACACTAACTAAACGGATGGAGAAAAAGCTTGACAGCAACTAAACAAGAATATTGAGAGCAATATTGAACAAGTCCTGAAGGCAGCATCCCACAAAGCAGCAGCTATACGGCTACCTACCACCTGTTACGAATACTATCAAAATTAGACGAACCAGACATGCAGGACACTGCTGGAGAAGTAGGGACGAGCTCATAAGTGATGTACGCCTCTGGGCCCCTTCACATTGCCGAGCAAAGGCGGAGCGACCAGCTCGCACCAACATACAGCAGCTTATTGAGGATTCGGGGTGTAGCCCTGAGGACCAACCGGAAGGGATTAAAGATAGGGAGGGGTGACGAGAGAGGTTCAGGAATATCCGTGCTGATGGTACGACAAGATGATGATGATATCCGAGAAAGACTCGGAGAAATCTTGTCTGTTTAATTTACTTTGGTTTGTTTGTTTAATGACATATCAACATTTGTGGGTCGTTTAATTACAAAGGCATCTTTGTAGAAGAACATTAATGATACTACTTAACCCATAACTGGGGCGTCAGTGGGTTCATACCTTTCGCCAGGGAATATGTCCGAAAGTGAACGTAATTGCGTTACTGAGATTCTAACTTGCTTACTTCGAGGCTGCAGTCCTGCTTTTTCACTTTTACAATAGGATCACTTCAGGAGAGCTTCTAGTAAGTTTGTAATTTATAAAACCCAGCTTAGTAAACAGACACACAATGTCATTAAATACGCTAATATATATAGTTATGCCTATGCCCCTGGATTTCATGCTTTACGCATTCGTCAGGCAGAGTGAAAGGTTTTTCAAAAATAACAATTGATATAATTAATTTTTGGTTTGAGGGACGATTTTGTGTGCATGTGTGCCTAAGTGTACATGCTTTTTTAATTTTAATATGTTTGTGTATCTGCTGTCGCGCTTGAGCATACATATATACTTATATTTGGGGGCATATAATGGCATTCATCTTTACATATATACACATATTTCTGCCGTTGTTGTTTGGAAAGCGAGAAGCAGAGAAAACGCATGAAAGAAGGGAAGAGTAGGGATTATTTTTACAATCACAATGCTTTCTTCATGTTTCCTCTTTTTCTCATAGCTAAAGGTTTATTTGATGTGGTTTCCTGATAATATTAAGATATTGAGCACTATTTAATCATACCGCAAAATTTGATCTACCATTAAATTACCATGTGACCTCGTGAGAACCATAAACCCCTTCAATATATATATATATATATATATATTGAGAGAGAGAGAGAGACTGACAGACAGACAGACAGACTGAGAGACAGCGACAGAGACAGACAGACACAGATCGAGATCATTTACATCAAACGCCAAATTCATATTTAAGTTTAGCTCTTTGCATTCCTTAGTTTACTTATGCCTCTTGGGAATGTCAGGATTCTACATTTCTATTTTCAGTTATGTGTTAAATAACAAGACAAAATTTAATTCCCGAATTTGTTTGAACATCTAGTCTAATTAGACAATTTGCAAATTCAAGCCCACCCACTAATGTTATTGGCCATCTTGGAAATATATCCAAAAAGAAGAAAAACATTCATATCCTGTTTCAGGCGAAAAAGTATAACAAATTTGCGATCCAATATTTTATGGAGATGTCAAACTTTTATTTGGCTTCAGATCTGCGCATGTGATTAATGCAATAAACATTTCATAACTTTTTTATAAATTCAAGCTGATTTAAAAACAATAAAACGTTTGTAAATTAGAATGTCTAATGGAATTAATACGAAGTTAGATCGAATTGACGTCATAATCCAGAGTGTTGTGTGAGCTTTCATGTTAAATCATTTTAAATGAAGCTCAAGTCATGTTGAAATGTTAAGTAATTTTGACTTACAAATAGTTACCGAAAAAGTTGTTTCTTTTACGTTTCTATATAAACACGGCTTATTATTAATATGTTGAAGTCAATAATTATAAAATTCTAATATCAAATTAAAAGTTTCCACTTTGATTAGTAATAATATGACCACTGCTTCCTTTAATATTCTTTATTTGACAGGATACCAGAAAATGCCAGCAGTTTAGTTTTTAGTCATTATTAGAAAGAACCAAAAACCTGGCTATATCAACTATCCTGACCTACAGAGAATACTGAGGAAACGATGCTCAGGTTACCTCAATGTACAGCCGGTAATAACAGATTACCTAATACTCATTAATATAAAGGAAATAAAGTGAAAATGTACTGTTTATTTAGTCAACAATGAGTTTCCATAAAGAGAGATTCTGTGCAGTGTGTCCGAATATTGATAGTATTGGAGATTATGCCCCTATTTAGATTCTTTATTGTTCAACTTGGCTCCCTGAGACGTCTTATTTTTTTTTATTTTTTTTTTGTTTGTTTGGGGTTTTCTCAAAGAACCACGTTTCAAAAGTCACGGACGACACTAGAAACGTAACAATAACTGTACCGACTTCTAATTTGAAAAATAGTTGTCATGAGGATGGACAATTTTTAATCAGGAGTTCAATTTTATTATTTTCAAATCTTATTCTTCAAAAATATGGTGATATTACTCAGCACATATATATATATATATATATATATATATATATATATATATATATATATATATATATATATATAATTCAGTGAAGACATAGATGTCAATACAGTATAAAGTGTTAAGAAAGCTGTAAGTTTGCAGTATTGATTTCTTTATCTACATTTTCATTCTTTATACGCACTGTCCTTAATGATGTGTATTATTCATTCATAAATTGCTCACGAGTTATATATACATACATATGTGTGTGTGTGTATATATATATATATATAGTCGTTCGGAATGAAATTTAAAAAAATTGCGAGGAAAAGAAATTTAAAGTAACGTTTAAAAAATACGCTGGATTTATAGTGAGAAAGTGATTATACTAATTCTTTTAAACAATCACTTATTCTATTTTTAAAAAATCTATCCAGATCAGTAAACTTGTTTTCTTTCCAAACATGCTTGATTCAATAATTCTCTTTAAGGAACTAATTAGTTTGAATTTCAAGAATTTGGTCAAGCATTCATTCCAAATATTTCATTTTCTACCGAATCGAAAATATTAAAATGGGTTTCAATTGTGATTCTAAATTTTTACAGTTTTTTATAACCAACACGAAATGTATTTTTCTCTTTTTCATGTTTTTGACATTGGTGATGGAACGCAATTTAGTAAAATCGTTTATAGTAGCCGAATTTTAGCATATTTAAACAAAAATTGTTGATGAAGATATTTTGGCTAGAATTCCAGATACATTCACTAACTTGTAGACGGGTTTATTTCATTCTAGTTGTTTCATATTTTCTAAGGACGGTGATCATTCTAAAGAAAAAAATCTATTTAAACGATTTTTTACTTATCTTTTAATGAGTGCCTTCTTACTTACCCATATATGTGAAAATGACAACACCATAACTGTGATTGGTGATTGTTAAATGATTTTGTAAAATAAATCACGCAATATAATCATACAATACAAGTGAAGTAAAAAAAACTCTTACAATGAAAGTTGAGCAAATCCACAATGAGAAGGATCACTTTTAACATTGAGGATGAATTAAGACGTTTTATTAGTAGTAATATTAACCAATTCATCTGTATCTTTGCACTGTTATTGGGTTGGCTTGAAATAGGCATTGTATAAGGTTATATCAAGGTGATTAATATCCACTAGAAAAACTCACTGATGAAGAGGCTAATGTACGATAATGTGGTAAGCGTGTTCAATTTTCAATCGGACTATTACTTTCACTTTCGAAGTAATATGTTTAAGAAAGGTATGCCCCTCTACTTATACCCCTTTATATAGGTTAAATATTACCACTACTATTCTTCTACAAGGATTGAAGTGGCATTAAATAACCAACAAATGTTGCCATTAAACAAAGGGAAAAGAGACCGTGTGTGTGTATGTGATTACGAGAGCCTAACCTTGTCGGGATTAACCTGCATTTTTAATTAATTTATAAAAAACCACCTCTAATTTTCAAGATTTTTAGTTGATATGTTTGCTGTAATTGTCTTTTTTCTTCCTAGATTAGTGTATTTTCGTCTGTGCGTAATTATGTGCGAGCAGAGACATACGGAAATAAATATGCATGTTTCAAAGCCGTTCGTGTTTTGATTTTTTCTCTAGTTAAAAAAACTAATGTCTATATTTTTAAAGTATGAAAGCATTTAAGGTAAAATCATTAATAGCAAATCAAAAAAAAAAAAATTAAGGACAAAAACAATGGGTGTTTTGGTTAGTTCTCACTAAGAAAATGAAAACTAACTGTTTACATAGGGTGGGGAACTAACAAAATAAACTAAAGATATCAATCCTCACAGCCAATAAATTTTTGGTCTGGAGAGGACAAACGATGAAACCCTAAAATGCAACGTATGTGAGTGTGTCTAAGTGACTATGTATACATTTCGGCGTCCGTGTGTGTTTGCGTGCGACCTGAGACATACAAGACTCAATAGAACAAATATCAGTTTGTGAATTTCGGATTATGCCGATAGAATACTTCCTTTCAGACATTACATATCTATGCTTGCGTGTGTTTGCGTGTATTTAAGTATGTGTGAGTTTACTATTAAATATTTTAGTTCCACGCCATAGTAATGTTATGACAGATATGTATTTGATGTATAGAGTTGGGAAACTTTTATGTGATGGGAAAACTAAACCGAGACTCCAATTCGGAAGCCTTGTTAATGCTCAAAACTTCTAAATGGAAGAATTCATTTTTGTCTTCTTTTCCATGTCTTGTATCAAGACATTATTTTTCTTCTCGGTTAATAATAAATTTATGAATAAATAAACAAAAATCTAAAGTTTGAAAAAAAAAAAAACTTTGACCGAACGAGATGTGGTTTAAACAGAATTTAAGTAAAACATACAACAATAACTTTCTTCAAGAATCAGATAACTGTAGATAAAAGCTGTTACCGCTTAGATAACCCTTGACTGGTCTACATATTTTTTTTGCTTGTCCTGATGCCTGGACATTAACTGTGTATGAACGAAAATGTTTGACAATTCATAGGTATGAGTATCCAACCGATTCTCTCTCTCTCTCTTTCTCTCTCTCTCTCTCTCTCTCTCTCTCTCTCTCTCTCTCTCCATAGATCTGTTCCTCTTTCCATCTTTCTCTTTCTTTATCACTGACGCTTTGTATTTGTCTCTCTTTCTCAATATAAACGCAGTACAAATTTAAACTTACGCAATGATTTCTTCAGAAAGTAATCACCGGACAAGATAACAATCCAATTCAGGTTTTGCTTACTTATCAATTATAATTAAGTGATCTTGATTTTATCTTTAGCTTCGGGAAATGATTCTATTTCCAATAATAATTGGTTCAAGTTAAACGGACTGAAAGCCTGAGTGTGGCAAATAGAGTTCCCCTACGAAATGTATCCTCATTGGACAATATTCCGTTATACGATCGCCCAAGTCGATTTCGTTCTTCCGTAAACCTATTCGCCTTGAAAATGATATTTCCTTGCAAAGCGCATTGGATGGAGATAGAGTGGTGAAAATAGGCGAAGAAAAGGAGAAAAGACGCCGAATCTCTAAATTCTACATGGAAATGAACAAAGATTTTGCTAGGTTCTGAGTGATTAGATGATCCGCCGATGAAATCAAGAGAGGAAAATTATTACTTTTATCTATATTAATAATTGGAAATGATTTCTTTGTCCTCAGTAGTCAGCAAAAGTATTTGATGTTGAACTAATACATTTGGCACTGATGGTTTTAGGACATAGGGGAAGATTACCATTTAGATTAGTGTTTCTTCTCAAAAAGAGGGGATCTAAAATAAACAATAATACAATGAATCCATGTTGATGTACGACATCACTAATCGTGCGTAATTTAGATTTTCCTAATTTAAAAAGGAAAAATTTCATAATAAAAAAAATCAGCCTTATTTATTTAAAGGTCAATGATGGAATTTATAGGTTTTTATTAACGCTAATGAAATTAAATAATTGCAAAAATGTCTTGCTTTTTTTTTTATTAACAACTGGAAAAAGCAAGGAAAATGCAGCTGTACGGACACCTATCACCCATCACGAAAACTATCCAAGTTATACGAACTAAACATGCGGAACACTGCTGGAGAAGTAAGGACGAGCTTATAAGCGATGTACACCTGTGGACTCCTGCAAATGGACAAGCAAAGCTTGGTCGACCAGCTAGAACCTATATACAACAGCTCTGTGCTGATACAGGATGTAGCCTGGAAGACCTCCCGCGGGCGATGGACGATAAAGACGGGTGGCGAGAGAGAATCAGGGAGATATGTGCTAGCATCGTGACATGATGTTGATTATATATATATATATATATATATATATATATATATATATATATATATCATGAGAAGGATTCGACACTAGTTCAGTTACTTACCATACCAAGGAAAATGTTTACATCGAAAAGTCTGTTAAATTTCACTAATTCAAAGTAAAAATATCTTGCAACGAATGTCTGTGAAAATATTTATATGCCAATATTGACTTCATAAATAATATCAGACGATAATTAATTAACACCATTTCAGTTATATTGGTTCATCTTTGGCCGTAAGAATTGAAAATTCTGGTGCTAATACTTAATTGAAAGAAATTATTTGTATATTCAGAATTATTTCCTTTCTTGATCTTTTATTTAATATAGTCCAAGATGAATATAAACTGTAAGTTCAGATAATTTTGAAAATATGACTGCCAAGTACGCTATAAATTAGTGTGGAAAAACGCTGGAAATCTATCATTTATATTTGAAGACAGCAACAGGACATAAGAAAGAATAACTTCTGCTCTTTTTCAGTATTTTGCAGTGGTTTCCCATGAAAAATGAAATATTTACCAGCTTGGTAATAAGAAATAATTCCATTTTCATAAATTATCGTAGTCAATGACTTTATGATCTTGAAACCCATTTCAGAGTAGATGGAATATATATATATATATATATATATATACGCTCCCCCATGGGGGTTGAGCACTCTGACGAAGGAATTGTCGGCCGCCCCAAGCGTAATGCAAAAGCTCTTCGTAAGAATTGAGCACTCTGGTAGCCGATGAGGTATAAAAAATGTAAACAAAAGCTGCTGTTGCTGTTGCTAAAATAAATACCTTAAAATTCCTGAAGCCAACGTAGTCCGCTTGGTTGGCCGACAATTTTGAAGCTTAGTCGAACGTAAAGTTGGATGGGTTTCGATCCCGGCTTAAAGCGTCCTGCGTGTCTAGCCACACTGAAGAGTTCCGATAGAACGAAACAGTCTGCCTGTGGATGACAATATATATATATATATATATATATATATATATATAGGGGAAGTTCTTATCTTGCTCTATACATATTTATATGTATACATAGAGAGAGAGAGTGAGCAGGGAAATATATATATATATATATATATATATATATATATATATATATATATATATACCCCTGGACAGTTTCACGTTCTAGAAAAAGGCAGTACGGTCGTGGGCCTGGCGGAAGGCGACCTTTAGCAACCGGTGAAATCTGAAAGGGTTTAAGATCGCCTACCACCTGTGAGACACCGACCTGTACGCCGATAACAGGTCGCGATGCCGGACCTGAGGGAGAAGAGCGTCCGGTGCCAACCGTGCTGTTCAAGTAAGACATTTGGACAAAGGGATTCATCCTCCTTTTCTCCGAGAAGGGTGACCTTGGATTTACCAAGAACTACCGAGTAATAACCCTTACCCCCATAGCGGCCAAGATATACAAATTGAGAATATACTTACGAAGAACCAAAATGGCTTTCAGAGAAATCAATCCATGACATCACAAATTTTGACTATACGTTGAATTCTTGAAAGTGTTCGTGCAAAAAGCCTTGAAGAAACACAATTATTAGTCGACTTCTCCAAAGGATTTGACTCCATACACTAGGGGAAGATGGAGCAAATACTTCTCGCCCAGGGCACCCTAACGAAAACGACGGAGCAGTAATGATGCTATATAAAAACACAAAAGTAAAAGTCCACTCACCGGATGGAGACACATACTACTTCGACTTTGTAGCAGCTATGCTACAAAGTGATACACTAGCCCCATAATTTTTTTTATCATCTGCTTAGAACATCCTTAGTTTTAAGGAAAGAAAATGGTTTTAAGCTGGCAAAGAAAACAAACAGAAGATACTCCGCACAAATAATTATGGACGCGGAGTACGCCGACGATATAGCGCTTCCAGCAAATTCACCCACGCAAGCAGAATGCTTACTAATTAGCCTGGAATGAGCAGCAGGGGGATAAGCCTCCATGTTAACTTGAAAAACCAGAATTCATGCGCTTTAATCAAAGACGTGACATCTCCACACTAAAGTGTGATCGCCTTAAAAAATAGTGGACAAGTTCACCTACCTCGGAAGTAGCGTCTCCTTAGCTGAGAATGACATAAATACTAGCATAGGCATAGGCAGTTATCGATAGGCCTGACCGATAAAATAAAACGCAGCTTTTTCCAAGCAGCGGTCGTATTGATTCTGCTATATGGATGCACCACGTGGACGCTTACAAAACGTATGCAGAAAAAGCTTGACAGCAATTACACAAGAATGCTGTGAGCTCTATTAAACCGGTCCTGGAGGCAACACCCTACAAAGGAGCTGCTATAAGGCCACCTACCAACTATCACGAACCAAACATGCAGGAAACTGATGTAGAAGTAAGGGCGAGCTTATAAGCAATATACTTCTGTGGACACCTGCAAATGGACGAGCAAAGGTTGAACGACCAGCTAGAACCTATCTACAACAGCTCTGTGCCGATACAGGATGTTGCCTGGAAGACCTCGCGCGAGCGATGGGCGATAAAGACGGGTGGCGAGAGAGTTTCAGAGAGATCCGTGCGAGCAGCGTGACATGATGATCATGATGATGTATATATATATATATATATATACCATGAGTAGGATGTGACACAAGTTCAATAACTTAATCGGAGTTTAACAGGTTTGAATACAAAATTTTCCTTCGTCATGACGGGTTGTAATACTATATTTAAAGATCTCAGTCCACCCGACTATTTACCCATAGCTGGCAGTGGAATAGTGGGATTCATAGCTTTCGACAATGGTATTAACTCTGCGGGAAATGCAAACAATTTACACTATGATTTGAACTCGGTTCGCTGTATCCATTTACAACAACGATAACGATTACACCACTATTACCTGTGTGTACGTTTGTATGTGAGTGTATGTGTTTGTAATAATATGAGTTCAGCAATGAAGAAAGAACATGACTATAAAAAGATTATTACATGTATAAATTTGATTCCATCAGATTAGAATATAATTTATAAAACATGCTTGAATAAGAAACTATAAGGTGCAGAATTTTATCAATAAATTGCATATTATTAATTAAATAATATTTATTTCTATTACCTGCTAACTACAGAGCATACGCTGCTAGCATTCTCTGCTGAGAGAACCCCTTCTCCAAAAAAAGAAGAAAAAAAAAAGACAATGCCCCTTGGGATCATTATAAACTGCATTCGGGGTGGGGATCCAGCGGATGAGCTCTGGAAAATCTAGAGCAGCCCATTTGTTGGTATTACGTCAAAGTTCACTACTACATTAAGTATCTGTACCCATTATGATGCCTTCTGTACGTCAGGTAGATATGTTTAACTATTATTTACAATATATAGGGATATTTGAAACCATATATCTGTTCATTAATTATTAATATTAAATATGAATATGCTAAATATTATAAGTGTGCGCAAAATAATTGTATTAGATTAGAATACTAGAAAACCAATAACTGTATGCTAACAAAATATTATCAATATTAAAAGGATATAAATTGAAACCATATAACTGTGATTAAATCATTTATACTAAAATGCATACTAAAAATCTATGATTACAAAGAATTATCATTGAGCACAACCAAAAAAAATTAAAGCTGCAAACCAACAAGAAAGAATAAAACTGTGGAAACAGCATTTCGAAAATCTACTAGGAAACCCACCGAAAGTTACGCATGAATCAATCACCAGAATTATTAGTAAGCTATTGGACATTAAACTAGGACCGTTCACTCAAGAAGAACTCCACTCGGTTCTAAGAAAAATTAAAAATAGGAAAGCTGCAGGGCTTGAGATTCCCCCAAAAGTATGGAAGACCAGACTATTCGACGACATACTGCTCTGAAACTGCAATGCAGTCTATACTCAAAATCCGATAGACGGATGGATGAAGGGGTGCATCCTCCCCTTCCCTAAAAGGGGGTGACCTCGGATTAGCCAAGAACTACCGAAATATAACACTTACATCCATAGCAGCCAAATTTACAATGCCCCACTACAAAACTGCATAGAACCCAAAATCGACAACATCCTTAGGAAAAACCAAAATGGCTTCCGAAGAAATAAAAGCTGACAAAGAAAAGAAGCTGAAGGTACCCCGCAAAAACAATTACCGATGCCGAATACGCCGATGACATAGCGATACTGGTAAATACACCCAGCCAAGCCGAAACACTACTTCATACTTTCGAACGAGCCGCCACAGGCATTGGTCTCCATGTCAATGCACACAAAATCGAATATATGTGCTTTAATCAAACAGGCGACATTTACACATTAGACGGAGCCTCTCTGAAACTGGTTGATAAATTCCCCTACCCAGGAAGCAGTGTCTCATCAACGGAAAAAGACATCGACACGCGACTAACGAAGGAATGGACAGCTATCGATAAGCTATCGATCATATGAAAATCAGACCTGACCGATAAAACGAAACGCAGTTCCTTCCAGGCAGCGGTCGTGTCGGTACTGCTATATGGATGTACTACTTGGACGCTAACAAAACGGCTGGAGAAGAAGCTAGACGGCAATTACACAAGAATTCTGCGAGCAATATTGAACAAGTCCTGGAGGCAACACCCCAAAAGGCACCAACTATACGACCACCTTCCTCCCATTACGAAAACTAGCCAAGCTAGACGAACCAGACATGCAGGACACTGCTGGAGAAGCAGGGACGAGCTCATAAGTGATGTACTCCTATGGACCCCCACATATGGGCGAGAAAAATCAAGATGACCTGCTCGAACATACACAGCAGCTATGTGAGGATACGGGATGTAGCTCTAAA
The DNA here is from genome assembly GCA_963585895.1 of Sepioteuthis lessoniana. Classification (NCBI taxonomy): domain Eukaryota; kingdom Metazoa; phylum Mollusca; class Cephalopoda; order Myopsida; family Loliginidae; genus Sepioteuthis; species Sepioteuthis lessoniana. The sequence continues at coordinate 25,630,150 of OY757905.1, forward strand.
GACCTGCCAGAGGCAATGAACGATAGGGAGAAGTGACGAGAAAGGGTCAGGGATATCCGTGCTAGCGGCACGACATGATGATGATGATGGTGACTTGGGAAAATACATTTGATAAAAAAAAAATGGTTGATTTTGACATTTAATGGTCCAGCAAGAGTTTACAAATCGTAAAAATAACTAAAAAATGTCCTGCCAAGAATACTAAGATATATAAAATGTAATTTATCTAATGTTATACCAGTAAAAAAAATTGTTCTTGAGAACTCTCCTGACGCAGTGCGACCATTTCCTATATCATGAGATTCAGTTTTAGTTGCCATTAAGTAAATTTAAAACCAACCACAAGAAACGTTACTGCGCATGTGCATAGATATACTTTTTCTTACTCGGTCGTAAGACGAAAATGAATGATTCTGTTTACTCTTTGGCTATCAGTTATAACAAATATGCTTTCTTGAATGTTATTCAAATGATCAAGAATGACTTCTGAAATGATTCAATGAGCAACACTCATATAACATTTGACATTGACGTTTCAAATTTGTCTGAAAATTCGTTGAGAGTAATCCAAGTTTTCGAAGGCCTTCCATAAGATGTATTCAGGAAATTTTGAAAGCAAGTAGGGTGTAATGAAAAGAACTCGGTGAAGGACATGATTAGAATCAAAATATTTGGGGATTCTACCGTCAGCTAGGTAAGAATCTTACATTGGAAATTACATGACTGGCCATTTTTCATATCTTCTGCAGTCGTAGAAATTATTTGGCTATACATCTTGTTAACCAGCACTGCAGTCAAGACTTAGGTCTCTCAGACTTAGTTTTCCTCAAAGTTACCATCAACGATACAAGGAAAGTATCTTCTGACTGTGGGCAAGATTAAGCAAATATTGCTTTAGAAAATAATATAAGCTATTTCGACCCCCCCCCGTAAGTGGATAAATTTTGATCTTTTATCTATACTAAGGATATATTCTCCTTCCAAGAGCATGGTTAGAAATATGCTAGCTATTTAAGAGCTGAGTCAGCTAAATCGGGTGAAGCTGTAGGATACAACGCCTGCATGTCTGCAGAGGGATAAAACCACCCCATCGAGTGTCCTGGATATGAGTAAGTAATCTAATTGTGAGGCCCCAGTAATGCTGGAGCTTTGGGGAATGCAGAGTACCCCTTCAATGCCATTGATCCCACATCCTCTCTGGCCAAAATTGGTGGAACCTAATTGGGTCTTCTATATGTGTCAAATAGAATATTTTGATATCGAAACCGATTGCAAAGAAATGACTTAGGCTAAATTGTATTGTTTGAAATTGAAATGTTTGATCATGTAACTGTGTGTAAACAGATAACTGATGTTTAATTGAATTGTTACTTATATATGATAATACTTGGAACAATTTCTTGCGTGCAAACGAATGGTAATGTTAAATAGAACCATTCGCGTTGAATACTTAAACTTTTAACCACTTCAATATGTGCCAACCAATAATCAATATTGTCTCGAATTATTACTGTTAGATAGCAATAATTGAAGCCATTTAACAATGTAAAAAGCATAGTTTTTCTAGTGTGCTAACATCTTAGTTCTAGCGCATTTAAAAATGAAATTACTGACAAACTAATCTCTTAAATATCAGGTATATCTATTTAAACCAATACAATCAAATGACTGTTAAATTGTCACTGTTATGCAGCAGTACTTGTCGACATTTAACTGCGTGCAAAAAATTAGCTCGATCTCGTTTAAAATTCTTATTAACAAAATGTGTTAACAAACCATATATATTTACAACATATGTATAAATAGGATTTAGCATTGATTAACCTATATTGTTGAAATGCCATTAGAATCAAACCAAACGAAATCAAATAATGAGTGATAAGATTACAGTTTCCGTCTTTTATAAGTCATTTTCTGTAAAAGTAAAATATAATTTAAATACTTCAAATCTTAGTGTGATCACTAAAAAGAATTCAAACGTATATGAATTCAGGCGTAACAGCCTAATGCAAACACTTTTATCTTAGAGCAGGAACTTATAACTCAAAGAGTGGTAGTTCCAGTTAAGGTGTGTAAATTAAATATATCTGTTTGATATTATCAGTATTCGATAGAACCGTGTGCCAAAAAACAAAATTCAGAAATTATAACAAAAAATGTAAATATGAATGTACAATAAACGCGGTTAGCAAATCTCTACGCATAAAATAACCCAAGAGAGGTTGACATATCGTAAAATCCAACAAATAATCATAAAAATCAACAGCTACGCATACATGTGCGTATGTAAGTGTAAACGTGTGTGGGATAGCATGACATAGAAACTCTTGCATCAAGTAGATTTATACTTAATTCTATTAAAATAGAAAAATTCAGTGTTTACATAAAGAAATGTACAAATACAAACAAAGTCACAATTAAACTTCTTTCGGTGTTCATATAATTTAATATATGATACAGTTGAATCTAACATTGTTTACGATTGCAAAAGAAACCCAAACCACAACAAAGTAGATTATAACGTTTTGGAAATGAAAATGTCATGTGCGGAACTTACTAAGAGAATAAAACATATAGCAGTTTAAACATTTCTTAGTTCTTCATTACAACATGAATAGTTCTGAGAGAAATCTTTCTATGGAGAATAATCATGACTAAACAGAAACGTTAGGTTAGACAGACTAGTACTATTTTTAAAATGGTTCTTAGACAACTTAAATAAATTTACGGATTGTTTTTTTAATAGCAATGTAATTAGTCTATTAATCAATATGAATTTATTGTTATTAGAATATTTATTTCGTTTTATTTTTCCAAACTACTTATTTCAGATTATTGTAGATATCTACTAATTTAAGCGTTGTACAGCACAAAACTATGAGTAAATATATCAAGGGAGTCAGATGGCTGAAAATTATTCAAATTTGAGAACCTCAAAAACTGAAAGTATTCACAAAGACAAAATATGACATTCAAGGAAAACCACACACACAGACGTATATATATATATATATATATATATATATATATATATATATGATTGTACTAATATGTTATTGGCGCATCCAAAATTGGGTCGGGTTAGGGCAATTGTTTCGTATTCACATAAGATTTGCGAGAAACATTTAAAGAAATCACGGGAACGATAATTTAAGTGCCTTAAACAGTGGAATAATTATGCTGAATTTTATGTATGTTCACTGACTTTTGATCATTAGATCCTTACCCGGAGCTTTGCTGTTATATATATATATATATATATATATATATATATATATATATATATGTGTGTGTGTGTGTGTGTGTGTGTGTTGTGAAAGGAACACCAATTTACTGTTACTCAAGTTTTGTCTATTCCTAGATTAACTCAAAATTTAATAACCTTTTAGTCAGGCAAAAAAAGAAAAAAAAATTAGACCACTTTTAAAAATTTATTCTCCTTATGTGAAATTACCACTTTGTGTCCACTTTACGTGGGGTCGTTAACTCGCTGGAAAAATATCTCCAGTGCGATTTATTTTGCAATTAGAAATATTCTCTCTAAAAACAAACTATTTCAAAATACTTAGCATTATCAACTGTTTTTTGATTAGAAGTCGTGTGTCCATTTCGATTGAATGAAGACAACTCATTATTTTTCCACATCCTTTTTCAACTGCTGGGAAGGTATACATAATTGAGGAGATTTTCGCTGAAAAGGAGAGAGAGAGAGAGAGAGGCAGAGGTGAGATTAGATAAATTGCGCGAAGCGCGCGCGCACACACATGATCCTTGTTTGTTAATCACACTTTATGTCGTGTAGTTTTTATGAGTAACTCTATCATGTGTTGCCGTGTCCCATTGATGGTTTTTATATGCATAGCTTATATCATATGTCATATTAATTAATTACATGATGGAAACAACGATTAAATCTATAAGATCAAAATGATTTCGTTAGAAATAGTCACGAGTCAGATAAGATATTAGTCATTTACGATGACAATAAGAAATGTAATATATGTGATGCAATTACAGGTCAGTATTATATTTTACGAGAAAATATTATTTCTATCATTATATTCATGTATTAACATAGATATGAATAATTCCGTGTGTGCATAACAGACGGACGTTAAAGATTCTAAAACATCATGTTTAAAATAGAACTTTCTTGGGTGAAACGTACATACTAAAAAGAGACTGTAGATGCATGATCATATTAATGGAAATAAACACCCACGACAACTGCACAATCCGTAAGTTCTTCTCGCTGACCCTTTTGCGAAAGAGTTATTTTGAAAGCCCCTATTAAAGCCTTATGCGAGACAATGTTCGGGTTTGTTGCATTGCCATAGTAATAACCCTCACACACACACACACACACACACACACACACACACACACACATATATATATATATATATATATATATATATATATATATATATGTATATATTGCCCTGTCGTCTGTGGCTGTAGAATACACCGACTGCATCTCTGCATATGGGTAAGACCCCCCCACACACACACACCAACGCGTATCCTGGATATGATATTAAACAATCTGATGGTGAGGTTACAGTATTATTGGAGCTTTGGGAAATGCGAAGTACCCCTTAATTTCCATCGCTCCCAAGTCTACTCTGCCCTGGAGTAGTAGTACCTGATAGGGTCCTATCTTTGGGTCGAATAGACCTTAACTGTAGTTTCCAGAGTTTACTGTTTTTGCATTTAAATTGCGTACTTATGCAAAAAAAAATTACTCGAAATAGAACTATTTTGACATCTAAACTGCGTATTTATATGAATTATCTGAAATAAACTGCGTACTTATGCTAAATTGAATTACTTGAAGTAAAACTGTTTGATCATTTAAACTGCATATTTAAACTAAACTGGATTGTTTGAAATAGAACTGTTTTGATATTTAATTGTGTGTTGACAAAAACTATACTTCACACACACACACACACACACACACACACACACATATATATATATATATATATTTACTAGCAGTTAAAAGTAATTGGTACCCTTCAATTCTTTAAAAATTTCTCATCCTAAAAGTGTTATTATAATGAAACAAGCACCACCATTGATCTATTTTTTTATCCTAAATACAAGTCTTACTGAACCAGATTAAATACACATTTAATCAGAATGATAGAAAACACTTCTTAAACGTTTGATTCATCAAAATGACCATCTCCTTTTGCTGCTGTCATTGCTTCACAGATTCTCGGCATTCTTTCCACCAATGACTGACGGTAGACTGGATATAGTTCAACCCAGTTTTCCTGCAAGTGATACCAGAAGTGAGCTGGACTTGTGGGTTATCTTTCTCTGAATTTTTGATCAAGTTCATTCCATACCACTTCAATAAGATTTAAGTCCGCTCAATATACTGGCCAAGACATCAGTTATTTTCGTCTTTGTTATAAATGTACCTCTGGCAAAGGTATCTAGTATGCTTTGGGTTATTATCTTAAATGAGTCCAAATCCTTGACACACATGCTGCGTTCTAGATTGGATCGCGTGATGATGCAGTATGCTGTGATATAATGTCTGATTCAATTTGCTCTTCGCCTGGTGAAATTTCTTGACATTGCAATTGGTGAAAGTCCCCAACACTTTAAGAGACCCTTCATGATTCATGATTGGTGTGATACAGGGGGTTACAGCTCTTTCACTAAAATGTTGCAACACTTGGACCCTCCTATTTTAGCAAAAGAGTTCTAATTGTTTTTTTTCTGTCATCCCAAAGGACTTAATTCTACTTCTCTATTGACGAGTCTTTGTGTGCCTTTGCACCTTTGTCTACTAGAACATTTTGGTATGATTTTGCTTCCTCGACAGTGGTTTCTTGACCGTAACTCTGTCATATAGATCAGCTTCACATAGTTCTTCTCCTCACCGTGGATGTTGACCCATTTTTTTCATGAGGTTGGTTTAGTTGTGCTGTGGTGTTTGGAGCTGTAAGCCTTTCGTCACGGAATCTGGTGACTGATGAAATGGTTCTCTGCTCTTGTTTTACTTTTGTTCTACCAGCCCAACTTTTGGCCTTGTTTTGTTCGGTTTCCTGATGTCTCTTAAGAGTATAACCCACTGTAGTTCTGGGAATTAAAAAAAATATTTCTCTGCTTGAATATCCTTTTTTTTTTAAGTAATCATCTTTTGTCTTTGTTCTCGTGTAAGTTGATGTGTTTTAGATATTTCGCTGATAAAATAAAATTGATCCGGAAGAAAGTTGTGCAGTTTAGGCTGTAATTTAAACAAAGTAAGACCATATAGCTCTTGGAAAACGTTTTATTAATGCTCAGCATTAAAGAAGAAAAACACACTTAAATGAATGTTTCGAAAGATATTTAATTATAATAAGGTTAAAGATATTGAAGATTTGTATTTATTATAATAAGTAAAAATATTTTTTTGTTGAACTTGTTTCGTTAAAATTAACATTTTTCGGGTGTGAAATCAAAATCAGAGCACTCGTCAAGGTAGGTGAGACTAATAATAATCACTCAAAAAGACGAGGAAAAAAGAGAAATAGAAGAGTAATCTGGTTTAACCTGCCATTTTTAAACTTACCCGCATTGGTAAATACTTCCTAAACCTCCAGGATAAGCACTTTAATAGGAACAATCCATTAAGAATTTTTTTTAATAGGAACACAGTGAAAATTAGTTACTCTGGTACAAAGAATATCCATAGTATCTTACATAACCATAACAGGAGGTTACAAGACGAATTAAATAGGAATAGTGGGGGACCAGATGTAACTGTAGAAGCAAAGGGGAATGTCGCTTAGGCAGACTATGCAACTCGAAAAACGTCGTATAACAAGCGGGCATTTCCCCCATGGAACATAATGATGGGGAGAGGGTCTATATAGGGATCTCCGCTGGTAATTGGAAACAAAGGCTGTATAACAGTCATGCTATCTCCAGTCCATGACTTAGAAACCAAACCACTATATGTAAATATTTTGGAACCTTAACGATCAGAGCCTAACACCCAAAATAAAGTAGAAAAAAGTTAGGCAGTCTTCAACCGCGAATAGCTTCAATGGTATATGTAACTTGTGTATCGATGAAAAAATGAGTATAATTAATTTTAAAGATTGCAGACTACAGTTAAATGAACGTAACGAGTTTGTTTAAATATAAACATAAAAGTAAATTCAAATTGTCCTGACTGGAATCCACCGAGCAGGGATATTAATGCTGGATGATTTTTCTTGGAAATAATAACATTTATTTCAGTAGTTAATAGTATTATAAGACGTGGAGATTTATGTAGAGGAGGAGATTCTTGGAAATTTAGATACTAAATTCAAAATTAGGGTTTGAATCTCTGGAGAAGTTAATTCCCCTTGACCTTTCTTTTTTTTTTTTTTGAGGGAGTCTAAGATCACATTAGCTGAGGGAATTAACGTATGCATAAGAAGTAAACGAAAACTATATGAAGATAATAGTTTCGTTTGCAAGCTAACATTATTTAAAAAATTCCACCTGCTACGAGGAACATTCTTTTTCTGGTTTCTAAATTTTTACAATACTTTATTGTTTTAATCCTCTTTACTTTTGCCTGAGAATTTAAATTTATATAGGTTTTTCTTTGTTCCTTTTTTCTACATACACATATCGACTGTAATCCATATTGGCTGTTTTTCAACCTTAAATTAAACACGTGCAGTCATCTGATGAGATGGAGAGTATAATAATATTTTTTGCTGAAATAAATCTATGATGACAATTCAACCAGGTTTTAGTTTCCTTCAAAATTGCACTATATATATATATATATATATATATATATATATATATATATATATATATACATACATTTGCATATATTTATACAAACGTACGTAATGAAATTTCACCATTAATTATTTGCTATGAGTTTTAAGTGCCATTTATAGTTATGTCAATAACATATATTTTCCTGACTGCCTTGACTTCTGTCTCTATCAATAATCGCTGTTGGGAAGTTCTCCAATTGGCATACACCATCAACAAAGATCTAATCATTCTACGTTTTTGCTGGACAGCAAAACTGGTCTGGCCTCATGTGGTAGTCCATAGTATTACATCGGAATTCAACCAATTAATAAAGTTTCATCCAATGATTGTGTCTTCTGTCCTTTCAATGATTCATGAAACACGTAATAATGAAAAGATGTAAGACGATGTGATTTGAATAGTTCTGATATGTGGACATTTTAATATTCTAAACTTATTTTAAACGATTGCTTATTCTTATCTGTTTAATTTTATATATATATATATATATATATATATATATATATATATATATATATATATATATGTGTGTGTGTGTGTGTATGTGTGTGTGTGTTTGTGTATATACATATATGAATTGAACATTCTGGTATCCGGTAAGCCAAAATGTAAGCAAGCAAATGATGATACATAATGTGTTGCGATTTCCGAGCTGACGTATGTCACCTTTGAGCTTCGGTTACTAAGCCTATGTTAAAGTTTGGCGAGTTTTTATCCCAGCATGAAGCCTCCTGCGTGTCTAGCCACACTGAAGGTTTGTGATACAACGAAATAGTCTGTCTCTGGATGACAATATATGTGAAAATAAATAGGTTCGCAAGTGTATTTGGTTTCAGCTTTTAATTTCTTATTAATTCATTTTCCTTATACACATGTTTCTGACTTTATCATATTTACCCAACCCCTCCTCTCGGGCAGGATATGACATGAGGTCAATTTTTTTAAGCGGAGTTTAACAGGTTTGAATTCAGAGTTTTCCTTCTCCTAGACTAGTTGCTTCACCAAAGCTGAAGAACCTAGTCTGCGCTACTATTTACCCATAGCTGGAGGGAGAATAATTGGATTCATACGTTTCCCAAGGGTATCAGTTCTATGTGAAATGCAATGAATCTCGTCGAGGATTTGAACTCATGGCGCCGTGTCCATTTCCTGCTACGATAACCATTATGCCACGGGCACCTCCGTGTTTCTGACTTAATAGTCGTCTTCAGGAAGCTAATGATTGATTTGGGCACTTTCTTAGACTCTTGTAGTGGTGACTGTTTTGATAAGGTTGTAGTACTTTTCGTGTCAAAAATCCCGGAATTTAAGAGAGCCATGACCCTATGAAAACGAGCGTCACTATAAAAGCCAAGAAATGCGCCCAAGTTAACCGTTAGTTTCTTGAAGATGATTAATAAGTTGGGAACGCGTGTAAAAGCAAAATAATAATAATAAAAAAAAAACAGAAAAAAAATTGAATTTTGGACCTATCCATTTTAAAGTATTTACTTTTATCTTGTTGGACCCATAAAAAAGAAATTATATATAGAGACAGACAGACAGACAGATAGACAGAGCTTGAATCTATACTGGAAGTCCTGCCCACAATGTAAATAATCATAATCTTTTTTTCTCCAGAGATCATTGCTGTCCTGTTGAACATTGTGCAACTGCTCCCCTCATGAAATTAGGCACAAATTATCCATGAATACTCTCTAACATAAACATCTTCACGGCCACATACACTGATTTGCACGTTCTTGATACTTATGTTGCCCTTTTGTACGTATATTCACTTAAAATATGTAAGTATTTTCTAGATTTGTGCACTACTGTAATGTGATAAATTCCAATTTTATCTTCACAAAAAATAAATAATTGTTATGGGTGGCTGTAATCGATATATGAGTTTTGATTGGGTCGTTTTCTTTATAGTGGATAAAAAGTCAAAGCTGAAATAAATGGGTCTTCTGCAGAGATAACTGAATCAATGTAACTCTTGTCATGTTAGCATATGTCAGCTTATTTTAACACGCAATGTTATTTCTCTAAACAGAACTCATTTCCAGAAACGATTCACAGAGAACCAAACCTAAAACTCATACAAAAACACATTAAGATATATATATATATATATATATATATGTATATATATATATATATATATATATATATATGTGTGTGTGTGTGTGTGTGTGGAATTAAGAATGGAGCGTAATCCGACAACATATATAGAAAAAATGATAAGAAGGAAATCCAAAAAGAAGGATAGGTCTATTGAGAAGCAATGTCGACACTATCGCGTTTCGGTTCTTATGAACCATTCTCAGGACACTGAGGTATGATATTAGTAATGTTAAATCAACGATGAATGTTTAAAATTACAAAATACAAAAACCTACGGAAAATTTGTGTAACAAGAAAAAGTTGGCCGTTAAATTAGTGAATCAGCGTTTATTTGTTTTTTTAAATTATGTCATTTGACTTATTAGAACTATTTTATAGAACTTATGATCCGTTTCTTTATCAAGAAAGATTTCGAATCAAGGGAAGGAAGAAAAGAAACAATAGACAAAATAAAAAGAAAAAGAGAAAGTATAAAATAATGATATGTGTGGAATATATTAACAAAAGATGGAATATATTTTATCTATTTAGAATGTATTTGCTCAAGTAAGGAGAAATATTATGAAAGCCCCGACGTGTATTTACGGAATTACAGAGTGAAATAGCACCGACTTTAAACAAATCGTCTTTGTCTTTCATTATAAATGTAAATGAGTATTTTGCATAAATGAAATTGAAGTTATGATTAGATTGAGAGATGTGTTGAAATAGTGCATTGTTTACGTTATCAATTCTAATGACTCTTTTGTGTTTTTTCAAGCAAACGTGAACGTTCCGAGATTTTTCACCAATATATTTTAATTTACAATTCTTACAAGGGATACAATAAACACCAGCGTATGAAAATATGTTGCGTTGAGGGCTAGAGTATACTAAATCGTGGATTGATTTAGTGGGTAAAGAGGTAATTTTGATATCGAGTATATTTAATTTGTTTATTATGCTGTTGGAAGAATAATTGTAAGCAAAGTTATGAATCTATGGTGGGAACAAGTTTTAATAGATTGTGAGGTGACATTAGTTTGAAATTGATTCTTATTGTTGATTGTGAGGGCTTTAGATTTAGCAAAGTGTATAAAAAAACTGGAATATAGAAGTTATTGAATTCATCATTTAAATGTTTCGATGAACAAATGCGTAGATCTCTGAGATAAAAAAATAGCATGATGCCTCTTTTGTTGTTGTTGTTATGGTGTGAATAAAAATGTATTTAGTCGTTTTTTTATCGGTGGGTTAACGGTGAACCTTGAATTCTAGTTTGTTAATATACCTAATTAGTAAGATGTCCAGAAAAGTTAGGTTGATGTTTGATTCAAGTTCATATATGAACTTTATAGAACGTTCTACTTTGTTCAGTCTGTCAGTGATGCAATGTAATTCAAGATCTTGTGAATAGATAAGTAGGATGTCTATGTATCTGAAGTAACGTGCAGTTTTGGGAATGATATATCTAAATCCATCAAACCAAATCAAACCAAGCCCCAACATATGTGTATGTGTGGTGTTGGTTTGATGGATTTTAACGGCATGCCAACCCATCTGTGGTTATCTTATGCCAAGAGGTTTGAGAGTAAGTTATGTGTTACCATATTTACCAACCCCTCCGCTCGGGCAGGATATGACACAAAGTCAATTTTTAAAGCGGAGTTTAACAGGTTTGAATTCAGAGTTTTTCCTTCTCCTAGACTAGTTGCCTCACCAAGGCTGAAGAACCTAATCTGCCCTACTAGTTACCCATAGCTGGAGGGAGAATAATTGGATTCATACGTTTCCCAAGGGTATTAGTGCTATGTGAAAATGCTACCAGTCAGGTCCAGCATTTGAACTCGTGTCGCCGTGTCCATATCCTGCGACGATAACCATTACACCACGGACAGCAAGTTATGTTTTACATTTACTATTATAATTCCATTGTTATGACAATATCTTAGCATGTTCGGTTCATGTGTAAGGATGTTGATGTAAATACATACGCGAATATATATACACACGAACACCTTTAGAGACAGATATTGCACTATTCAACTGTTGAGCGAAAATATTAGGTTCAGTATAGAAATCTTTTTTTTTCTATCATGCAAAACGAAAATAATACTGTTAAATGACTTTATGAAAAGATAAGGAATTTAGAAACTTTTTATGAATAAAACTACTTTATACATTTAC
>OY757905.1:25647215-25899715 GCA_963585895.1 Sepioteuthis lessoniana
TGATTGAAACATTTTTTCCACAACCTCTTTACACACTCTTCCCTTCTCATATTCTTTTCCTTAGCTTCACCCCTTCCTACCCACAGACAGCATAAATATGTGCATATATGTATAGATGCATACCATTATATGCGCAGATATACGTATATATGTATGCGCAAGAAAAAGCACATACACAAAGAGGAACTCATACACACACAACAAAACCCTTCCAATATCACCAAAAAACTTCACCATATTAACCGGTCTTTCCTTGAAAACCTTTACTGCGTGATGAATGCGTATTGCATGAAAACCAAGGTCACAGAAACCACAATATTCCTATATATATATATATATATATATATATATATGTGTGTGTGTGTGTGTGTGTGTGTGTGTATTACAAAACGTATACGCAGTTCCGTCTCCAACCCCGTAATGTAAGATACCAAAATCAGTTTTCATATGCATATATATATGTACATAATATAAACGCATAAAACGCATATACGAAAATGTGAGAAAAATAGAATGCAAATGTTGGCGGATCCACCAAATTTATTAACATCGAAGTATAGTATTGACTATTATATTTCTTTTTAGAATATTCACCATCGAGATTGATATGTTTTCTTTACAATGTAGGAGCTCATAAATCATCACCTCAAGGAATTGGTGTCATGTTAATTGTTTTCCAGTCGCTTGCTTCGCGACTCAACGATTTAATAGTTTCTCATATCCCAAAGGGAACATCAGGAACTGATGAACTTATATATATATATATATATATATATATATATATATATGTGTGTGTGTGTGTGTGGGTGTGTGTGTACATCCTCACTGAGGTCAAAAATGGGTGAATTATATACCTTGGTATAGAATGACTTCAAAAAGGTTATTTGATATGGTCCCGCAAACTTGTATAATAGAATGTCTGAAAATGTTCAAAATAACCTACAAAATCAAAATCTTCATCACGAAAGCCATAAAAAACTGGAAAGTGGAATTATTAATGAGAGGACAAACCCTAGCATAAGTCAAAATCCAAAAAAATATATATTAATATAGAAACTCTCACCACTTAATTTTGCAATAGTAATGGTGCCACTCAATTTATATACTAAGAAAAGAAATGGTAAAACACCTTATATATATAGTCATTCACAAACAGATCTGTTTCGTTCTATCAGAACTCATCAGTGTGGCTAGACAGTATCTCCCCGTGGCAGGGATCGAAACCCGGTTGACTCAAAAGCCAAGCCAAAGCTTCTAACCATTTAGCCACGAGGAGATATTAGCTACGAAGTACATTTTAAACGGTTATGAATCACAATTACTATTGTTTACATACATACGTTCAACGGCTGCCTAGATCTCAATTCAAATACGAAGAGACTTGCAAAGGCGCTAATGGCAACACGACTACTTCTTCGCTAGAGAACTCGACCCTACGGGGGTAGAGGAGTATATATATATAGTCATCCACAGACAGATCTGTTTCGTTCTATCAAAACTCATCAGTGTGGCTAGACAGTATCTGCCCGTAGCTGGAATCGAAACCCGGTTGACTCAAACGTCAAGCCAAATCTTCTAACCATTTAGCCACGAATATTCTGTTACTATATATATATATATATATATAGTAACAGAATATTTGGTAAACAATAAAAAAGAATGAGAAACATCTATAGAAGCTCTGAAAATATACAGCCAGGATTGGGATGGAATTTGGCATAGTAAAATGTGCTATGCCCATAATGGAGAAAGGGTAAAGAGAAACAACACATATATTACCACCACATAATAAGAGAATAATCAAAACTCTTAGAGAAAAGATTAATTACATGTACTTGTGAATATAAGAAACAGACTTCATCAAAAAATATGGAAGAGAGAGTAAAAAAAGGGTACATCAAAAGAATAAACATCTCGAATCCAAGCTCTGCAGCAGAAATCTCATCAAAGGAATAAACACCTGGGCAGCAACTCATGCAAGAATGCGCTAGACCATTCTGAAAAGAGACTGGATATGAACTCAAACCAACTGACCAAAAGACAAAAAATATTAACAACGATTAACGAAGATTCACACCTGAATGATGACGTATAAAATCAACATATGTCAAGAAAATACGGAAGAGGAATCGCCACCATTGGTGATTTCCTATATGCTACGTATCACGACATGGATAAGAAAACTAAAAAGGTCAAAGAAGGGCAAATTACAGCTGACAGTAACAGCATTGCCAAAATAAGGAGATACAGAAAAAATGAAACTAGAAGATCTAAGTGGTAAGGAAAACAATTCAATAGATACTTGCTCACTACGTGAACATGATTAAGAAAAGAAACATTCAAGACAACGACTGAATCTGTTTTCATATCAACACAAAGCAATTACGATGAAGCACGAATTGATAATACGCAACAGAATAGCTTATATAGTTCATGTGCAGACAGAAGAAAGGTTTAATCATATAAGTTAACCCAGCAAACTAGACAAATACATGACGAGTCGTGTCTAGTTAGAGAAGGTGATCAACTTAGAATGGTGCAAAAGATTCAAATTGGTACATAGTAACTAATGTAATATGCACAAAACTAAAATCTATATTAGAAAAAGAGACAAACATATTTATCTGGGATTTTGATATACAAGCAGATCACCTAATCTCAGCCAGAAGACAAAACAGTGTTTATTAACGAGAAAAAAAAAGTTTTATCCTGTAAATTCTGCTGTTACAACGGTCAACACTGTAAAAACGGAAATATAGATAAATACTTGGACCTTTGCAAAGAACAAAAACTCTGTAAAACATGAGGTTGGTGATGTTACGTATTGTAACTAGTGTGGATAATTGTCACCCAAAGCTTGAAAAATCGCTGGAGAAATTGAAAATCATGCAGAACCGAAACCATCCAGACCGAAGTATTGTTACCTTCGAGTAGAATACTCAGAAGAGTCCTGAAGTCATGAGGAGACTGGTGTATCTTTGTCATCAGAGAGAGAATACCAACTGAAGCTGGTGTGAAGTCTCGCTGAGAGTGAAATAATGATAAATTTCAACCGTCTCTTAATAAAGATCTGTATTTTAAGTCTAACTATCTAACATGCATTTTAATAAATTTTCTGTACAGTTTCTTTTATAGAGCTTTTCTCTGTCACACCCACACACACGTGTGAGTTTTGTGTTTTGGCTTGCGCAAAAGTCACCATTTTACAAGAGTAACATTTCTTTATTAATAATCTATTTTTTTATAAGAATATTATATTCGACAATTCGTTCTCAATGATATCCAAGAGTCAAAATAGATTTAATTCAAATGAAAATTTTGTTCACCTTTTTATTTATCCAAACTGCGATAGAATCGGCAGAGAGATAGATAGATAGATAGATATGAATGACCCCAGAGAATAATATTTTGACCAACAATTTCATCGCTTCCTCGAAATGGTTAGCGAAGTGTCAACATAATTGCATGATCTAAACACAATGCTAAAAGCTTAAACAATGTATATTCTGTGTTTCGAGGGACAGAACTAAATAGAACGAAGAGAATATGTTCCGGTATTGATTACTCTATTTTCCATGAATCAACATGAATTAACGATAGAGGCAAAATCTTCTCTCTTGCACGGTTGTCAAATAATCATCTTTATATTTATATTCACTTCTATTTTATTTTCTAATGGACTCAGATTAGCTTCATAAATATCTAAGTATATTTAAGTGTCGAGATGAGACCCAATCGAGCATATGGGACGTAGAATCTATACATTTGGTTTATATCAAAAGCATATTCATTATAATATATTCATCAACATGACTTGAGCAAAAAGCGTCTTTGCTAAATTGGTTGAGAAAGACTTCTCTTACCGTCGGTAATGTAACATGATTAAAATCACCAAGTCAAGTAAATATATAACAGCAATCTCTTTGCATTTTTTCTTCTGAACTTTTTCTTCTTTCGCGTTTTAGGTTCTATCCATTTTATTTTTCCTGCACACTTTATTCTGGATTCCCTCCTTTCCTTTTTTGTATTTAATACTTTTTCTGGTCCCGCATTTTCTGTTTCTACTTTTTGGTTTAATTCCTTGGCTTCTTCGTTTCTTTTTCTTATTATTTCAATGATATATATATTCATATGAATTTTTTTCTTCATTTACTTCTACATCCTCATATATTTTCTTTTATTTTTTTCATTGAGTTGTCGTCATTGTCAGCTTTAGCTTATTCTAGATTTTCTTTGTTGGCTTGTTGTTTTTTCTTTTTTTTTTCACGTTTTTTTTTTTCTGCTATATTTATCTGTCGTCTTTTTTCTCACTTCCTTCTTTGATAAATACCCATGGTCTCTAAAATGCATTTTTTCGAGCAATCCAGATGTTTTTGTCGCTGTATTTATATGTATTCTGCAATCAAACTAAATATATTACCTTGAAGCCGAGTAATTTGAGATACTAAGTCACTTGCGATGACGTTATGAAATCATATTGCATTTGTAGTGCGATGAAAGGAAGCTTTTGGCAAATAACTAAGGATATTCATTACAATGATGTATTTCTTAGGGTATTTCATCCCTTTTTGAGGGTCCGGTTTCTTCTGATTGTATCCTGAGACATTTCATACATCGGTACCCTGATCACTCAATTGAATCTTTATCTATCTGATCTCCTTTGTTGTCTCACTCTCAAATTTACCGGCTTGGCAAGCTACCCTATCGTTTTGAAAGACCAAGCTTACAAAACTATTTGTTGGTTACATGAGATCGGTATGATATGGATTTGACTTCGGAACATATAAAAAAAAAGCACAGCACAATCATTGGGCGATTGATCCACTGGAAAATAGTAGTGCTTAAATAAATTAAGTCTTGTTAATTTTGATACAATAAAATATAATTGTGATACAATATCAAATAATTTTGATACAATATAAATTAAGAAGTTTAATGAAAAGTATTTCATGGATTCGACCAGAATTTGGGGAGTTCTTAAAAGTAAATTAATTTCTTCTTTGGCTTTCTAGTCATATCTTCCAACTAACTTAATATAGCCAAGTTAATACTCTGTGTAACTTAAGTAGCAGAAATCTGACTTAGAGGATATGCCATTGCATGGTAACCACCAAGTCCGAACTTTGAAATTAATTAATTTCTATTAATGATATTTCATGGATTTAATCAGATTTTGTCGGGTTTGCAGAAAGAAAAGAAAGAAAAATAATTTTCTAAAAAGATTAAATATATTTTTCGAGCTCTTGTGAAGATAGTTTTAGAATATATTACTTCGAAATAAAAAAAATCTGTTTTTTTTTCAAAATAGTTAAACATTACTTTTGCGCATTTGTGGAGGGAGTGGCAAATTTTCAAGCATTAAAGAGGGAAACAACGTAAATTCAATAAGTATATAACACAATTTTCCAAATGGCGATGGAAAATAGGAATGTGCTGAATGTACTTACGAAGAGACTTGCTACTTGAGGTTGATATCATTGCTTGAATTTATATATATATATATACAGATACATAAATGAATGAATAAATACATACATACTTGCGTATGTGCATGTGGGTATACATGTATGCGTATCTGTGTGTGTGTGTGTGTGTGTGTGTGTGTGAAGGAAATACCCTGTGTCGGTATAAATATTACTCTCAAAAGTCTATTAAATTTAATCTAGTATGGTATCAGGCTATGAGATCAGGGGATTACGTGAGCAATGTTCATAAGACGAGCTAACCTTTATTGTAAAACTGCATGCATACTATATATATAATTCTGAAAACTAGAAGTCTGTTATTTGAAGGTTCATGCGGTGAGCACAACCCTTAGACAGAATATGCATAACACATAAAACATCAAGTAACCGGATTCTAGTGTTCATAATAAAATATATTCAGTTTTATACTTATTCTTACATAATAGAATCGAGCAATTTTCTAAGCCAAAACTATTCTTATATGCATTTCTCATATTTAAATTTATATAAAAAAGATATATATATATATATATATATATATATATATATATATATATATATATATGGTGGAGTGCTGTCATAGCACAATTCAAAGATTAAAGGATTTTGTGGGTATGTATTTTAATAGATATCTAGGCTCTGAATAGTCATAAGTTCCAACTAACTTAGTATTGCCAAGTTTATATTCTCTGCTACTTAAGCTGCGGACACTTGACAGTGGATAAACTCCTTGGGTGGTGATCACATGATTCGACCTTTCAATCAGATTAATTTTTTTTTTTAATTTTATAATTCTCTTATCTTTTTAGCTTGACAGAAATTATAGATAATAAAAAGAGAAAATACAGAATAATTCTCACTGATCATTATTGTGTGTGTGTGTGTGTGTGTGTGTGTGAATGTTATATCTAACATGAGTTTATAAAAGGGAGAGAGAAGATTGTTATTGTAAGAATAACTAAATCTATAAACGTAACTTTCTTTCTGCACTAAGCATTCGTAAGCAGATTTGCTATTTGTTTTTATATTTATAGTTACAATAATGAACAAGGGATTCTGATGTTGTTATTCTGTATTTGTCTGTTCCCAGTCCTCTTTTACATCTATGAAAATACTTTGCTTTCATAACATTCATGTAAATATATATTTGAGAGGTGACATAAGGAAAAAAAGCTGTGAGAGAGGCTATTTTCAAACTCGCGCTGATTCAGAGCGATAAGGCAGGGACAGCGATCATATTCCATAAGCAGGAGTCGATGATTCAGATTGTTTATTCTACAAGAATTTTTTTTAAAGAAAAGTCAGGGGGCAATTAATCTTGACATTCGGATCAAAACTCTAAAAGACAAAAACGCTAAAAATATCATCAATAATGCTAGGCTGTTTTGGAGGCAATACAGCTTACAATATTTGAATACGAATTTTGACTGAGTGGCTAGAGTAGGTTTTGAGGTCGGAAAGATTGCTTTTGACTCAAGTTTATTACGAAGGTGAAGTTCTATATTTTGTTTGAATAATGTTTACTAACTAATATCTGGTCAGAAAGACATGGTCAAATACACACTGTAATAGAAATATTGACTAATCATTCAACTCCAACATCCTAGCACGGATTTCCCTGACACACACACACACACACACACACACATACTCACTCTCTCTCTCTCTCTCTCACTCTCTCCCCCCTTCTCCTCTCTCTCTCTCTCTCTCTCTCTCTCTCTCTCCTCATTCTTCCTTATCATCCATTGCGTTCTTCAGGTCTTTCAAACTACATCTTGTATCCGGACAGAGCTGTTGTGGTTAAGTTCTTGTCGGCCAACACTGGCACGTCTACTCGAAGGGGTCCATTGGAGAATGCCACTTATGATTTTATCCTTAGTTCTCCAGAATTGTCTCACATGCCTTGTTCACCTTATTTGGATGGTTTTAGAAATGGGAATTAAGTGGTCGTATAGATGTTGCTTCATGGGGTGTTGCTTCTCGGATTCCAATTTTTTTTTCAATATAGCTCATTGCATTTTTGTGCGGTTCCCATCTAGTTTTTTCTCTAGACGTTTCGTCAACTCAATGTGCTACATCCGTAGAGTAGTATTGACAACTGCTGCTCGGAAGAAATCCCGTTTGATTTTATCGAATAGATCAGACGTCCATTCAATCGATAGCCTATTGATAGCAGTCCAAACCTTTGGTAGGCATATGTTGATATCACTTTCAGTAGATGAGACGCTTCATGTGAGATACATAAACTTGTCAAGTGATTTCAGTAAACCATCATATAGAGTGGAGATGTCTCTTTGATTTAAACACATATACTCCGTTTTGTCTGTATTCACGTGAAGGCCAATGTCTCCTGCTACCTGCTCCAGGCTATGAAGCATGGATTCGGCTTGGATAGGTGTATTTTCAAGAAGCCCTATGTCATCTGCATAGCCTGCGTGTTTATCTCATTCTTATATAATGCCATATAAAGGAAATGAAGTGGAAGAAAACTGTGTTAAGGTAATCTTCAAAATTGGGAGAGGTTATCTTTTTTAATTACGGTAATCACAGTTTTTGTCTAAATCCTATGGTAAAGGCCAATGCCAGAAGAAATTATACAGCTGAACCATATTTGGCAATCGACATGAAACCTTTTTACAATGCATAATGTTTGCTGGGTCTCAAAGACAGTCGGTGCAGACGCTAAAGAGATGACGACGCGTTCAAATCAGGAAAGGAAATCCTTACACTTGTTCACAGAAAAATACCACACACACATCATTAATACTGTTCCAATTTTCCCTGGACAGGTCTCAAAAACTATAAGACGTGAAGAAATCTTCTCGAGTCTATAAAGAAAATATCTATAGTTTGCAAAATCGTTGGCCACACTCACTAAGAGAGGTGGCTGACCGTTTTTTACACCTACGACATGAGTTCCCTCGATTTACCCTTTTAAACTGTTTGTATTTCAATTCCTACTCAACTTGTGTATACATGTATAAGGTACATTAGCTGAAAGATTATTTTTTTCTTGTGTCGATTGGTTATTAGGAATTTCGATGAAGTCAGCAAACCACACTGAAATAACAAATGTCGCTTTGATAAAATATAGACAACATAACATATCTAAATAAAGAACGGAAAACCATCAACCCTACTTTGATTATTTTATAATTTATATGATAAGCGAAAAATAAAAAATATTCACCCGGTCCCTTCACAATTGGCAGGATGTAACGTAATGACAATTCCTGAGGTGGGTATATTTGGTTTGATTTCAGTTTTCCTTCACCTTGGCCTATTGCCCAACCATTGCTCAACGATTTTTTTTGATGACGAATAAAATTCGATTAATTAATCCAGAATATTTTTTTAAGCAAAGGAAATTTTGCATTCACTAAGTAAAACTGTTCTTCATCACAGAAGACGCTTTTCCCATTGTCGGTATGCAATTATGTGTATGAAGATGACAAGTCCCAAATCCATTAAGCCTACTCAGCTTTTTTTAAAGACGAATATTGAAGTTACTTTTTATGTAATTGCTAGTTCAATGTATTACAACCGAAAAAAAATTCAAATTTGAAAGAAGCAGATAAAATGTATATAGTTAACATTGAATAATACTAGAAATCATATTAAAAGATTCATTGAATATCCAAAAGATAAGGTAAACAAAATATTCATCAAACATGTTTATTACTAAATAAGTAAAACTGCAAATGGAACCAAAACCTTTCTTCCGCTCTCTTTCTCTCTCTATATATATACATACGAGATGCATACGATAAGTTTACAGACTTTTTTCATATGGGCATTTACAATTGTCATACACACTTGAAAATTCAGTATGTTATTGCTATACATCTGATGAGAAGTCTGACCGATTTTTATGATTTCTGGTTCAAATCAACAGCTTCAGCAGCAATTGGAAAACACCCAACTAAAGCCTGATTTTCACAGATGGTGAATTTCAAAAATGCAATCTGGACATGAGGACACTTTAAAAGAACGATATGCAATAAAATTCTGTCTTAAACTTAGAAAACATGCCACAGAAACGTATGCAATGGTTCGACCATCTTGCACGAATCGAGCATCAGTTATTGAGTGGCATAAGACATTCAAGGAAGGCAGGGAGTCTGTGAGGAATGATGAGAAGTGTGAGAGGAGTAAGGAAGTCAATACACCAGAGTTGATTGGCCAGATGGTTAGGGTTAGGGTTACTATGTTGAGGTTTTAAGAGAGTCCAGGAAGAGAGTCCATCGGAAGAGGCCAGCACTCTTCAAATCGGGTCTGTGGCATTTCCACCAGGACAACTCCATCATTGTCACTATTTGACCAAGATAGGCATTAAGACAGCTCCTCACCTTCTCTATAGTCCAGACCTTTCTCCCTGTGACTTTTGGTTATTCACTTAGCTCAGATGCTGTCGTTATGAGACAATTGCGGAGATGAAAGCGGCTGTGACGAAGGTCATTGACAGGCTCACACAAGAGGACTTCCATGGGGCCTTCCGGAATTTGATGGAACGGTACAACTAGTGCATTGCAGCCGGGGGAGATTACTTCAAAGGGGACTAGAGTTTCATGGGTGTACTATCAATAAAAGTGCCCATACGAAAAAAGTCTGGAAACTTATCGTATGCTCCTCGTATTTTTAATTTGAACTTTTTAGAAGTTTGGTTTTAATTAGAATTAAGTTCTCCATTATTTACATTAATAAATTATGATGTCTTGTATCAACATGAAAAGCATTTTGTCATGAAATGGCAAAAACGTTTACTCTATGCAAGCATAAAAAGTAAATTTACCTTTACCCTTGATCCTTACCTTATAATGCTGAGCTTTAAGCAAGGCGGTATCAAGTGCCATTTTTTGAGTTTTTGGTATGACTCGACCTGGGATTGAAGCCTAGTATCCCGGAACATTGAAGATCACTCTACTTATCAAGCCAATGTCACGGTATGCCAGCATGCACAAACACAATTGAGCATAGAGTATCAGAATTTATATATATATATATATATATATATATATATATATATATATATATATATATATATGTGTGTGTGTGTGTGTGTGTTTGATGAATATGACTATATTATTTTGATAAAATCTGAAATTTGAATATATAATGCGACTGTTTTGCAGATAAATTAAGGATACGTTTCAACTGCAATAAAATGATCTTCATATATATACCTGTGTGTATGTGTATCCATTGATCCGTACATGTGTATGTATTTTCTTTGGAAAATGTAGATCGGTGATTCAGTTTTTGAAGTCATTCTTTTTTAATAGTATTGTTGTATAAATATATTGCTGAACCTTTCTTCCCTTTGAAACTCCATGTACGTTAAGCTGCCTTATATAATATTTTCGTTTTAGAGACAACGTTCAAGCTATCCAAAAGACAAGAGACAAAAACATTGAGAATTTAATGATTGTGGTAAGTTATTCAATTTTATGTCGTGTTATGTACCACTAAAATATTTCGATATTTATTATCGCAATAATATCAGCTAGAAAATTGCATAATTATTCAGCTTTTCATCTCTTATTTATCAACTATAGATTCGTCAGTTTCAAGGTCAGTCCACAGAAAATAAAAGCAGATAAAATCTCAGAATTTCCTCACGAAACACACATTTCTCCATTCTACCTAAATCCTTGGGGCTGCATAACATTAAATTTTACTTTCATTTGACTTTAACTGAAAACATTATTCTGATGTACAACAAATGACCTTGCCCTTTTTGTGTAATATTTATCTTATATAGTTGATACAGTTAGTTGTTTGTTTGTTTTTTCGTAAAAGAAAAATAACCCATTTTATATATTTAGACAGCGTATGCTGAGTAGTGTTTATGCTCGTAAGAAATGAACACGGCGACCCAAGCTCAAATTCTGGACGAGGTTGTTTGAATTTTGCATAGCGCTAATACTTTTTGGAAAGGCATGAATCCAACAACTCTCCCTCATAGTATGGGTAAACAATAGGGCACACAAGGCTCTTTAACCTCTGTACTGCAACTGACAAAGGAAAAAAAATCTGAATTCAAGCACGTTAAAGTCTGCCTAAAGTAATTGATCTTTAAGTCAACCTAAGCAGGTGAAGGTTGGTTGGTTGGGTTTTATGGCATATCAATCTTTGTAGGTTATTCAATGCCAAATCAATTTTTATGCAAATAGTTCATTTTCTAAAAAAAATTCTATTTAGCATGAGTGCACATTTTTACTCTCAAAGCATATTCTATTTATTCAAACAATTCTATTTCAGCTTATTCATTTTAGTATAAGTATAGATTTTGGTTATACAAATGTCAAAACAGTTCTATATTAAACAATCCAGTTTAGTGAAAGTAGAGTTTCAATGTCAAAAACAGTTCTATTTCTAACAATTCAGTTTAGTATGAGCTCGCAGTTTAAATGTTAGTACAGTTTAAGAGGCAAAAATATTTCTATTTAAAGCTATTCAGTTTCGTCAAACGGTTCTAATTCAAACAATTCAGTTTAGCATAAGTATGCAGTTAGTTCTATTTAACCCATAGATAGGACCCTACCATGTGCTACCATTCTCGGCCAGAGTGGACCTGGGAGCAATTGCATTGAAGGGGTGATCCACATCCCCCAATACTCCAGTAGTACTGGAACTTCACTATCAGATTGTTTAGTGTCATATCCAGGACAGTCGTTGGGGGTGTCTTATCCCTCTGTAGAAGTGCAGTCGGTGTATTCTCCTGCCCTAGGCGACTGGGTAATACACAGAGTTAAAGTCAAAATAGATTTATTTCAGATAATTCAGTTTAGCATCAGTACGCAGTTTAAATGTCAAAACAGTTCTATTTTAAACAATTCAGGTTAGCATAAATACGTAGTTTAAATGCCAAAAGAATTTGAACTCAAGAAACCATGGTTTAGTTCTATTTAACCCATAGATAGGGCCCTATCATGTACTACCATTCCGAGCCAGAGTGGACCTGGTAGCGATGGCAATAAATGGGTACTCCACATTCCCTAAAACTCCAGCATTCGTGTCGGGGGTCTTACCCCTCTGCAGAGGTGCAGTCGGTGTTCTCTATAGCCTCTGTCGACTGGGCGCTGCACATGTGAAGTGGTTGGTAAATCATATATTTCTTATATATCATTAATCATAAGAAAGCTAAATAACGTCTGCATTTTTATCCATTTGTAATATCTTAAGAGTAAACACATATTAGTATGTTTCGATTTTCACTGGTCCTGCAAATTTACGAGATACTACGGTAAGATTCTACTGTTGTTTAGCCACATAATCCATATAAAACTATACATATACATATACATGGGGAAACATAATCAACAATAACGACGAACGAACACAGTTCTTTAGAAAAATATACCTCTCACGCTTTATTCGAAATCGTTACGAAAGGGTTATGTGTGAGAGGTGTGTTGGAGACGGGAACAGACTGCAACATATTGACCCCAAGTTCCTCTGACTATAGCAGCACTTCTCTCTCATTCTGCTGGGCTGCTCAACCGGGGTCACTGAGGGCCGCAAGCCCTCTTTCTGGAGTTGGTCCTCACTGCCTCGAACTGCAACTCGAACTCTAACTGCAACTGACTCCATCTAACTGAAACCGTCCGTGGCACCGAGTTATATAATTGTTTGACGCACACACGCTCCTTGTGGGCGTTGCAATTGCACCGAATTCAACCCGTCCACAGGTCAAGGTGATATCTTCGACCAGATGCATTTGTTTCTTGATTGACGGCTCGGTCGAAGGTCAAGAAGTTACGCTTCTTTAAAAAATAATTCAGATTTTAAATGAAATTTTTGTACTTGAGCCAGACCAGTCAGTTACATTAAAGCCACGAGTTCAAATATCTATTCTGAATGCATTTGTCTATGGTTCAATTTGCAGAACACAATAGTGTTATAACTTTTATACCCACTGACAATTATTCCGGAAAGTAAATCTCTTCTCAACAAATATGATTTAATCAATATAACATTTTGCCTTCTCTTAAGGACTTCAGCCCACTCGGCTCTGGCTGTAGAAGACATCGACTGAAATTTTACAGAAGGGTAAGCTCCTCTCCCTGACGCGTGCCCTCGATATGACATCAAGCAATCTGTTGGTGAGGCTCCAGTACTCCCAGAGCTTTGGGGGAATGCTGAGTACCTCTTCATTGCTATTGTTCCCAGGTCCACTCTGAAAAAGAGTGGTAATACCTGATAGAGTCTTATCTATTGGTCAAATAAAACTGTTTGATATTTAAACTGAGCGCAAAGAAATGACTTATGCTAAACTGAATTGCTTGAAATAGAACTGTTTGAACATTTAATTGTGTGTAAAGAAATGAATGATGTTTAATTGAATTGTTAATGATACATGACAATACTTGAAAGGATTTGTGCGCAAACGAATGAGTAATATTGAATAGAATTGTTTGTGTTAAATAGCAATATGTGAAAGCATTTAACTGTGTGCAAAAAGTGAGATCGGGATTTGATATTAAATAATCTTCAATGGTTGATATGCCATAAAAAAAAACAGCCAAATTCAACTATCGTTGAAATTGGCCAGATTTTTTTTTTATTTCTGCGAACTTCCATTGCAAAATATAAGTATATTATCGTTCATAGAAAAATTTACCCTGATACTAACATGGTATTGTCTGAAAAAGATAGAAGATACATTATTACACAAGCCTTAGATAAAAGTCTATAATATGTGTTCATTGATATATAGATATACATATATTAATGTCCAGTGGAACTTAGTGGTATCAGGAAACTTCCTTTATTTTAGCGCCAAAAGTGTTAGTGTGTGGTCCACAGACGTCTGACTGTAACGAAGTAACTTAAGAAGGAGAAGCAATCAAATAAATCAATAAATAAATAGCTTGATATATAAACAGACAGATAAATGTGTGTCATTTCAAGAAAAGTTTGTACTAAATTCAACAATCTTAAAAATGACCAGCAGCAGTGCAGTGTATGTTTCACACAATCACTATAAAGTTTTTTTTTAAAGTAAGCGCTATTTTCTTATAATTGTAAGGAAAAATTCAAGGTTAAGATAGTAATGACAAAAGCTAAGTGTAAACATTTTAAAGTTTGAGAACAGATTGAAAGAAATACAGAAAGATAGAAACAAAACTCAATGAATAAAGGACGTGGGTCTGATAGGGTTAAAGAAATGAATGAATTATTGAATCGCTTTGCTTCAAAAGACAAGACCACAGTAACTGTTCTTTGTTTCCGGACTCTACCGAAAAAGGTGACTACGTTAAGATCACTCCCAGTAGTGTTTACTAAGAAATAAAAGAGATCCCTCTCATTTTGTCCCCTTGTTTGGTTACCATAATCTGCCCTGTATTCAACTGCCGTATATCTGACAAAACTTTAATCTTATTAGTTTATAATATGCCTCCTTTGATGGTATTTCTTTCAACGTAGATCACAAGTAGAAAATTCGTTCAAAGTTATGCAGTGATACGTTTCGATGCTCTCTTCTTTCTTCAGCTAAGTTTTGTGGCTCACATCTAAATTTTAAGTACATAAAATGACCTCAGGTCTTCACAGTTAGGTTTTAATTTAGAGCAGGCAAATAATCAAATGACATCATTGTGGCAAGTCAAATAGATCAATTGCTAGCTTTTATCAAGTTAATCCTCAAAAGGCTAATATTAATATCAAGAAATTTTATAAAGAAGGTCATTGACAAGTGAGATAACGTTCAGGAAGACGAAGCATCGTGTATAAGAGAAGGAAAAGAGCACTACAGAGAGCAGTCTTCAGAAACTGTCGTGAGTGCGTCACAGATGTAGCAAACAGCATGGAAATATCACCATATGCAGTTAGAAAGACTCTGAAAGAGCTTGGCCATCAATGAAGAGTTGCAAGTAAGAAGCCCTTAATTTCAGCGGTTAACAGGAAGAGACTTATGGAATGGAGAAAGAATTTAAGAGCAAAGATTATGAACTTTGTCTGTAATTTGGTCTGATAAAAATAAATTCTGCCAATACTCGAACTTGAGACAGGTTTATGATTGGAGAAATCATAATGAGACATGGAATACGGGATGTTTGCTGGCGACCATGAAACATGGAGGGACTGTAGTAATGATGTAGGGAGCTGTCTGCATTGTAAATCAAAATTAAAATTCAGAATTTTGCAAGAATTTTAAGATGGGCGTCTGGAACGAATCAGCTCAATACGTAACTGCTTCGTTTGATATTCAGTGTTTTAATTGTTTTCAAATTCTATTTTACTTGCTCCTTTATTGTTGTTGTTTCTTTTGAAGAATCTTTTCTACGTATGGAAATATATCCACTTATAGTACTTCATTTACATACTATAACTGCAAAAGGAATTTAAAGTTTCTAAACGTTCTTTAAGGAAAGTTATTGAAGTTATTTTCACTCACGATACAATTTGGTAGAAGACGTCCAGAAATAAATCATTAAGGTTTTTGTTAGCTCCAGATTTTCGATTATTGGTTATTGGGACACAATTAAAGGAGAAAAGTAAGCATTTTATGGGATTGAATTAGTTTAAACGATTTCGGTTACTCACGTGCAGCAGCATTTTAAAAATGCATTTCTCAAGTTTCAGGGGACTTGACAAACCGTGGATATTGGTACTAGAAATTTAGAAGAAGACGTTGTCTATTTAAGGGTAAAAGACTTGGGATTACCTCCGGTATATGAAAAAAGATTAGAGCATGTTCGTTTTAGTTAAACACAAACAAAACTATTGTTGATTAAGTTATGAACACTCTTAACTCTCACCTCCAGTACTACTACTCTTCTTCTCCAAGGATGGTTTTGGCATTAATTAACCTTCGAAGGTTGATATACCATTAAACCAATTAATAAATAAACCTGTCAAACAAAACTACCAGTAAAACATGTTAAATGTTATATATTCCAAACAAGACAGGAAGATTTTGGGTAAAAGGATGAAAATAGTTCCTTAAAAATGTAATTATTGAAAAGTCGTGAACGGTGCAAACGGCCCAACTAGTTACTTTTGGGAAAAAGATTGAAGAACATGATGAGTTTATGGCCATCTAATTTTCACGATGTTTACAAATCAAAGTGTTAAATTTCAAATATTTTTCTACCAAACTGTTTATCGAGAGAGTCAATGTTTAATTTTAAAAAAAACATTTTTGAAACGTTTTCTTTCTTTGGCGGGCATAAACCAGCTCATTTGCCTAGTGGGTAGAGTGTTCGCCAATGGTCCGGTAGATCTAGGTTCGATCCCAGGTCGCGTCATACCAAAGACTTTAACAATGGTACTTGATACCTCCTTGATTTGCACTCAGCAATATAAGGTACGTATCAAGGGTAAAGTGGAGCAATTCAGGGAAAGGAATAGCGCCCTCCCCTACACCTCGGTGTAGTAGCTATTGAAAAGGGAGCCTGCAGATCGCCCTTGACTACGGTCGCCAACTTTACTCATTATTAGGCAAGTAACGCCGTTTTACGTGAAGAAGTATTGATATTTAGACTCACGCTGCTTCTAGTTTTTTTTATTCACATATATCTCATACAATGATGTCGTTTTAAAGGTGATAGTCACCGTGGCGTAATGGCTAAAGAACTCGACTATGGCCTCAAAGTAAACGAGTTCGAACTCCAGTTGTGCAGTTACATTTATTTTCAGATTAGGAAACATGAATCCCCTTAACTCATACCTTTGAATTCAATAATATATCCCTTTCTCTACAGGAGGGTTTACGCATTAAATAAACCATGAAGTTTGATATACCATTAAAGAAAGAGTCCTTCATTTTATCCAACGACTACTTTTTTCAGGTTCTTTTTTCTCTTCTCCGTTGTATAAACACGCGCACGTGTATATATATATATATATATATATATATATATATATATATATATATATATATGCACAGTGTGTACTTTTTAGAAGAATAAGTATGTCTGTTATTAGATTCTTCGTTATACATCCTTCATCTTATTTTCAGTTGCCTCGCAGTGGAGGAGATCAATAAAGTTTAAGGTTAAGGGTTAGAATGCATCTTCTGTCAAGAATATAGTTCTGGTGTTTAGTCAGAGTGGCAGTTGTTGCAGATGTCTAGATGTCATAAGGAAAATACGATGCAATATTGTGTTTGAATTTTTTACATTTATTTATTGATAACCGAAAAAGGAGTTGTGAATGAAGCTCGTCAAATTAAAACCAAATAAATTTAATCATGAATTAATGATTATAGACAGTATTTCATTAAATGTTAAAAAAAGGTTTTACGATATTTCATTTTCTAATAAGTATAGTCGCAGTTCTAAAGTTTTATATTATATTTGAAAGAATTCATATTTCGGTCAAAGCAGGATACACACAATCGAAATGTTTCTAAAATACATTCGCAAATTCTATTTTGCTTTTTGTGTAGTGAAAGCCCCCCAGTAGAGTGGTGTGTGATATTATTCTTCCTTGCAAATATCAGGTTTAGTCTGTCTCATTTTCTCCTACATCATTTTATGATTTACTCATCACTTCTTTATAATATTTGAGCTGCGTACTCTGACACTAAACGTCAAGAATCACACTTTCCATTGACAAGATCTGTGTGCTATTTCTGCCATAAGTTTTTCTTTCCCTTGGAACATCAAATCAAACATTCGTGGAACCAGCTGACGTTCTGACAAGCACACACAGCTAAAAACATTTTGCATAAAATTCTGTCAATATAACAAAATCGTACCATCATTCAAATTGTTTCTTTAAAGTGGATGTTTTTCTTTTCTTATTATTCTTTAGATCATTTTAAGATCATAATTATTGAAGGAAACCCCCTTTTAGCTCTTTTTCATAATTATACAATTCTAGAAAGCGTTTGCTGTTTTCCTGTAATGCAGATAACAAACAGTCCAATCGTCTGTAAGCTACCTAATAAATAATTACCTCCATGTTGACATGCTGCTTCTAAACGGTGACTTCATCTTCAGTGATAAATTTTTGACTCAAGTATACAAATATAACTTTTATAGATAACAATTCTGACTAGAATTCAGCGTCACCTTCCCAACTCAAGTTGATTTTTTAGAGCAACAGGCTTGAGTCGTTAGTTCAATAACATTATAAAAGGGCGGAAATAGCAAAAATAATCGGAACTAGAAGAAAAAATAGTCTTTCAGAAAGACTATGGTTCATACTCGTAACAACTACTTTACCAACCAAGAACATCAATTGCTTACAGAATTCCTAATCTCAACTTTCAACCCATTCAATATGCCTGTTTCCGATTAGTCAACATCTTATTGTTCATATTTTACATACTAGTTGAGTGGAAGGTATTTTCATTGGCATTTCAATGGATCTCTGACAATCTTTATTTTTAACCATTCTGACGAATATCATCATTCGTATTCCAACTATAAAAAGTCTCTAGAATTGAAGGGTGAAAAGGAATTCATGTCGGAATTTGTTAATAATAATGACTGACAGAGAATCATCTCTAAGTCCATAACTACAATTAAATCCTTTTAACTAAAAAAATAAGACTTCTAAACTTCTTTCTCTATGTCTTTTATTTTTCTCCCGGTTTATGTGTCTCTATTTTACTGACTTCATACGTTTTGATTCACAGTTCAGACAGAGTGTAAGATTTTCTTACTAATATATATTTACTAGATGTGCCCCGTGGAATCTGTATGATTGTATAACTGTGCAAAGTATTACAATGATTTTTGAATGATCGATATTTTTCCTTATACTTTTTCATGTCCCAAGAGAATTAAATTCCAGTATTGCACTCTAGATTGTCATAGCATAGGTACTAAATTAGAACAAACTACTTAATAACTTGGATATTTTGGGAGAGTTTGCAAACTTCAAACTTTACATATCTACCAAACCAAACCAAACTTGTCAAAAAAGTCTTCATATGAGACAGGCTAAGAGTAAATTTTATATATATATATATATATATATATATATATTCCTCGTTGAGTGTCCTACTCGATTCTGGACAACTGGGTCAAATCGACAACTCTATTATCATCATTCGGGACAAGCGACAATGTAGCGTTCATCTCACCAGATGCTATCAATGCGGCTGGACGCAATGACCTGCAATACAAAAATCAATAGACACCATACAAAACGGATTCGAGAAGACATGCAGCCTCACTGCACCCGAGATCCGCAAGTACTGGGAGGTGAGGTACCGCCTCAGCATGGACGATGGATTAGTGCTCCTGGACCACAGGATTGTCATCCCCACTTCCCAGCGTCAAATGCACTACGTAGTTTACATTCTGCACACCAAGGCAAAGTCGGCATGGAGGCCCGCGCCAATGAATCAGTTTATTGGCCAGCCAGTAACGCCTCAATCCGTAACACCAGAGCAAGTTGCATGTGTTGCACAAGAATTGCCATAAGTCAAACAAAAGAGCCAATCAACCTAACACAATCTCCTGACTGGCCATTCCAGCAGATTGTTATGGATCTGTTCTATGTCGGGATCCATGTGTACTTAGCATGTGCCGATAGATTAACAGGCTGGCTGATCCTATATAACCTAAGCCACGGACAAGCCAATGATTCAAGGCTTATCTCGATCTGCCGAGACATTTCTCAAAGCTATGGCACCTCTGAAGAACTCAGCAGCGATGGCAGACCACCCTTCACATCCCTCCAATGCACACAGTTCTTCCGAGACTGAGCTGTTAAGCACAGATTGTCATCAGCCGCCTACCCACAATCTAATGGTCGGCAGAGCTCGCTGTCAAGTCAGCCAAGAGAATTATAAGTGGCAACACAGGAGCTCAAGTGTCGCTGGACAATGACTGAGCCGCAAGAGCTATCCTCCAATACAGGAATACACCCACCGTTGATAATCGGACTATACCCCGCTCAACTGCTACTCCACCGCCGACTACGAGACTTTATACCATCCCAACCCCACCCTCTACACGCCACACGCTGATTGGATAGCTGCAGCAAAAAATCGCGAGATAATTCTATCTCGTCGGAAATCTCGTCTTATAGAGCAATATAACGAAACAATACACACCTTATGTCTCTTTCAAAAGGGGCAAATAGTGACAATACAAAGACCTTATACCCGCCGAAGCGACCCAACAGGTCAAGTTGTCGAAACACTCCCCAACCACCAATATCGTGTCAGAGTTGATGGATAAGGTAGAATCACCTTGAAAAACCGCCGATTCCTCAGAAAACTCGAAACATCAACAACCCCACCTCCCATTCCTAACTCCGCACCCGAGACCTTTACACTAAATCCAAATCCAACGCCTCTTAAACCCAATACACCAGTGCTGCAAGTAATGGGCACTGGAATAACTTCAAACACTGCTCAGCCATCTACAATAACGCAGACAACCCCCTGGGCTTTGTCCAGACTACTTCCACACAACCAGCCAGGTGTAAAGGAATTCATAACCCCAAAGACATCTACCCTCGCGCGATGGGAGGAGGATATGTAGAATAACAATAACACATAGCTCCGTAAACCGTCCAGCGGGAAGACAAAAATAAAGCAGGTCGTAACTCAGTGCAGTCCTTCTAACAATGCTAAACTGAAGCTGTTTTTTATAATAAAATACCTTCACTCACTCACCAGCAACCAATCATGGTCAATGCAATGGAATATCCCACTTGTGCACAATGGTATACCCCAAGTTACCATAAATAGCTCCCGTTCCTCAATCGGTAATTGAGTTTCCTGTCTTCACGACTGATTACTCTTAGCTAACGCGATTAATTACTCTTGGCTATCGCAACTAATTGCCTTACGCAACTTGACAAATCCTACAGACAATGTAACTAGAAATTACCACATTAAAGAGTGTCTTCCTCGGTTATCATTTCTGTTGTAAAATATTGCATATCTTAATTTATTCTATGATCTCAGGCTCCTAAAATAAAGAAACTGAAAGAACATAATCAGCATGTAATGCTGTGGGAGTTTAAGAATAGCAGAAACGCTATTAAAACAGATGAGAATATGCTTCTGGCCAAAGTGTCATTGCAGACTGTCATATACAAAAGTAGTTTTCAATGTTTCGATCTGACGATAGCTGATAGATGAATCTGGACTAGGACTCCCATCGGGAATCGATTAGGTTACATTAAGAGGATTAGTGAAATGCAATCCACGCAAAAGGACTAGAGAATTAGCAGTTGATCTCAAAATATCCGATTTGCTGCTATTTGATAAAGAGTATTGAGGAAGTTGGGCCTTTGGCTTTTTCCTACTCTTATTGATAAGAATAAGGAAGATCGCATATCAATTGTGAAAAGTCCTCTTTCAAAGCAGATGAATTATCCGTTTCTTTGGAAAGGAGGGAAAAATGTTAAACACAAAAGGGCAATGTCTTGACAAAGATGAGTCTCTGAAGCCTACCATAAAGGCGAAATTTCATGGAGGAAAGGTAATACTGTGTTAATGGTGGGATAACTATGGCACTATTCATTTTGAGTTTTTAAACTACAATCAGACACATAATACAGAGGTGTAACGTGAGCATAAAAATATTCTTATAAAACAACTCGGTAAGAGAAACGTTATGCTAATTGATCTTAATGCAAAGCCATATTCTGGTAGAATCACGCAAGATAAATACGGGTATATTCTACCCCATTCACCATATTCACTCGACCTTGCTTCAAATGATTCCAATCTTTTCTCTTTCTCAGTAAAAAAAAACAAACTGTAAAGCCTAAGTTTTATTCTCAAAATGATCAGGTTAAAACGTTTGTGAAACAAAATTGAGCTCAACATCACTTGAATTTTAATAAAGCTGAGTCAAGTAAGAACCTGAATTATATCAAGAGGTGACTTAAAATAATAGTGATTATAGTTGTGATTGAAATTGATTTCTTATTAAACTTTTCATGAATAAATAACATTTTACTTTAACAAAAATTATTCATTACTAAACAAGTGACTAGATTGTTCGACAATGGCCCTGGAGAAGGAATTCAATCACAGATTGAGTCATGCCAAAGACTCAAAAATGGTACTTGATACCACCTTGCTTAAATCTCAGCATTATAAGATACATATCAAGGGTAAAGTGGAGCTATCCAGAGAAAAGAGTTGTGCGCTCCCATACACATCAGTGTAATAGCTATTGAAAAGGGAGTCTTCGGGTCGGTGTCGACAACGGTCAACAAATTGACCTATATATATATATATATATATAGCGTGTTACTGCCATTCATGTCATTGGTTGCGCCCGGAGTGGCAGTAGTGCTTTGAACTACCGAAACTGTGCTATGACCCTGGTTGGCGGCTGATGAAGGCAGAGTATCGCACGTGCTTTCACACGTTGTATGCTGACAATATATATATATATATATATAACATTATGGTAGTTGTTAATATTTGTTGTTTTTGTTGGCATATGTTTTATTTATATTATTTAATTATAATGATAATAGGCTTAACGATTAGTTCTACTAATTTTAGTAGTAATATTAATCGTGACGATAATTCTTAATATGGTATTATGTATGATACTTGGTATGATTTTATTTATAGATTTAAGGATTTGAAGTTTAGTAATAATATGAATATTAAGAAAATGTGTATGATTGTAATCTTGAGGATATATAAATTCATGTTGTATTTGTTTATAATTTTAGATGATGTCTTAACAGTAACCAGTATATTTTTTTAATGTGACCAATTATATTGAAAAGTATTAAAATGACAATTTTATTAGTTTTTTTGATAAAATAGTATTATATATTATGAAATATTCTATAATACATTTTAAAATTTGTTAAGAGGTTATTAATTCCCGTGTAAGTTTGTTTGGAATAAATAATTTTCTCGCCCTAAATCAATTTATTCCTTTATTCTATATTTTTTACTTATCTCCTTCTTTGGGTTTAAGAGTTTGTTTACGATTACAAGAAATAAGTTGAAAGGAAAGAGAGTTCAAAAATTTATACATCTTGATATAGGAATTGAATGACATTTGTCAACAAGACAGGAAAAAAAAGGTCTGATTTTTACTTAATGAAAAAAAAAACCAAAAAAAAATCAAATAAAATTTGGGTTAGGGAGATAGGGTGACCTGAATTTTGACGGTTTTTCTAAATGTTCATGAGAAATTTCTCATTATTTTTTTGTCTGAAGATGCAGATTGTTTGAAATATAAGGTTTGCTATGATAAATATTGTTACAAAAAAATTTAGTAATTCTTAAAGTTTGTTTGTTTTTTATATAGGTTTTATGACATTTGTAAGTTATTTAACGCCAAATCTATTTGTATGCAAATAGTTCTATTTCAGTTTACTATAAGTATAGCTTTTCCTTCCACAGTTAAATCTCAAAACAATTCTATTTAAAAAAAAAAAAGTTTAGTGTAAGTACAGTTTCAATGTCAAAAACAGTTCCGTTTCAAACAATTCAGATTAGCATAAACACGCAGTTTAAATGAAAGTACACAGTATAATTGTAAAAAGCATTTCTATTTCAAGATATTCAGTTTAGTCAAACAGTTCTAATTCAAACAATTCAGTTTAGCATAAGTATGCAGTTTGTTCTATTTTACCCATAGATAGGACCTAATCAGGTGCAACCATTCCGGGCAAGAGTTGACCTGGGAGCAATGGCAATGAAGGGGTGGTGATCCACATTCCCCTAAGCTCCAGCATCACTAGAACATTGCCATCAGATTGTTTACTGTCATAAACAGGACATTCATCGGGGCGTGGTCTTACGCCTCTGCAGAGGTACAGTCGGTATATTCTTCAACCCCAGCCGACTCAGCGAATTTTTTAAAGGTTTTCCTTTTATGGTATATATACATATAAGGATATGCTATTTCCTTCAACTTCAGACCATATTTACTTCAGCCTTCTTTTAATATTCAGTTTCTAATGTAATCAGAATTTCCTTCTTTTACTTATCGTTCTCATTGATGACACCTGGGAATTTTTCGCAGACGACAATATTATATTTTTAAATTTGTATTATTTTTTCTTTAAATGCAAAATGGCCTTCCTTGATATTATAACAGGAAACGAAGAACTTTTTCTCTTTTGTCTCATGTCGAATGAAGACCACATCTCATCAAGTAAGGCAAATATTAAAAAAGCTTAAGTATTTTCCTGTTTGAACTTTACATATATATATATATATATATATATATATATATATATATATAGAGAGAGAGAGAGAGAGAGAGAGAGAGTGAAAGCAAGAGAGTGAGAGAGATTATACCCAATATTACAGATGGTGTTTACGTCAAAGTTATAATATGCGTTTCAAATAACATACCTTTGCGTGGAAAAGTGTAATCGTTTCCTTCCTTTTCATAAAAGAATCGAAAATATTGAAGTTTTGCATATTCTCGATGCAGTTAACTACAATAAAATTATTAGATTTATTTTCATGGAAAAAAGAAATCAGGTGTGTGAGCCGAATCTGTTATGGTGAACAACATCTCTTGTTTAACTTTTAATCTACGTATGTATGTTTGTTCAAATGGTACAAATACAAGGCAATCCCCCCCCCCGCCCAGAAAAGGATATTTACAAGATATTTCACGCATATGAAGAATGGATTACAACGTATGGTTTTGACTGTGTTATTTGAATATATATATCTGTAATCATCTCATCATGTCGTGTCGCCTGCACGGATATCCCTGACTCTCTCTCTCGCCACGTCTCCCTATCGTTTTTTGCCTCTGGCAGGTCTTCAGGACTACATCCCGTATCCTCACATAGCTACTGAATGTATGTTCGAGCTGGTCATCCTGATTTTGCTCGGCCATATGTGGGGCTCAATAGGAGTACATCACTTATGAGCTCGTCCATGCTTCTCCAACAGTGCCCTGCATGTCTGTTTCGTCTATTTTGGATACTTTTCGTGATGAGAGGCAGAAAGCCGTGTAGCAGATGCTTTGTGGGGTGTTGCCGCCAGGACTTATTCATTATTGCTTGCAACATTCTTGTGTAATTGCCGTCTAGCTTCTTCTCCAGCCGTTTTGTTAGAGTCCAAGTAGTTCATCCATACAGTAGTATCGACACGACCGCTGTATACAGTTACCTGGTAATTTTACATAAATGTATGCCTAATACTCTTTAGGTAGGCAAATAATATATAAACATTAACGATGAAAACAAACAAAATTTTGGAAAAATTAATTGCTATATAAAAATATCAACAGTTTCCTATAGGAAAATTATGTAACACGAATGTGACAGTGACTCCAATCCTTCTCAGAGGAGGCTGAGCAATCACCCGTAACCAATAAAAGTATCTGTGAGAAGGAACTAAGACCGTCCACGCCAGAACAATCTCGAGATCAATAATAATAGTGTAGAGATCCCAGAGAACTCAGACAATCTGTCAGAACTTGATTTTTAGTATTTGTTAGTGCTATAAAAGATTGTATGTGTATATAGATATATTTTTTTAATGGGTAAACTATATATATATATAATTTACCTTTAAAAAATTGGTATGTCAAAACCACGTTAGACAGGTCCTCATTTACCGATAAAAACATAAGCAACAAATATAAGGTGAAACTAAGAAAGAAATTTGATAACACTTCATGAGATATATGAAATATATACTCTAATTGATGAATATTAAAATTTCGTCATAGCCCACATGGAAAAAGCAGCTGAGTGTATACCAACCAAACCAAAAACCAAATGTAGAGTTCCGTAGGAGTCACTAGTAGATAGGAAAAAAAATCAGATAACAAGAAAATAACATCCGTTTATAATAAAAGAAACCCAACAAATGCCAACACACGGAAACTTAAGAAAGCACCGAGAAAATTAATTGATGTATATTAAGACAACTACGAGGATAAATTCAAGGTCAGATTAATAAAATAAGAAAATTGGTAGAAGATAGGCAATTACAAATAGCTAAGCAGACAGTAAACGGAGTGACGAAAAGAAGGAGCACCTTGAAGGCAAAACTAAAACCTGCCCGCAAAGAAAAAACAAAACAGACATGAAAAGAATTTTACTAGGATTTTCTTGGAAACTCCCTTAAAGTCAGATGATAAAAATTTCCAAACTTTATTTCAGCCAAATGCACATCAATATAAGGCAGTTTACGGAGAAAGAACTTAGCGGAGTATTGACAACAAATTATTGGTAGAAAATCTGCTGGCCTCAACAAAAGGCAATATCTTTCCCTTACCGATGAAAGGTGACCATGGAATTACCAAGAACTACAGAGGCATAACTCTTCAATCCATAGATATTTAGATATATAATGTTCTTCTTCTCAACCGTATCAAACTTGAAACTGAAAATAATCTAAGGAAAAATCTTAACTTTTTTTCTGGGAAATCGATCAATAACATCATAGATTCCTACCAACCGTCAAATCATCGATACAGTTCGTACAAATAATCTCGAGGCAACACTATTGTTATTCATTTCTATAAGGCATTTGATTCCATAAAAAGAGAAAAGATGGAGCAAATACTTCTAACTTACAGTCTTTTAAAAATGTTACAGCTATAATGAAGCTCTAGAGAATCAATACAGTAAAAGTTTTCCCACCTGATCGAAGGACAGATTTCGATATTGTTATACGACTTTTTCTAGAATTATTATATTTGTTTATAATCTGCCTAAACTATGTACTTCAAACGTTAATAGATCTAACAGAAAATGGCTTTACGCTAAAAAGACATTAAACAGACGATTTGATGCAGAATCTATAACAGATATGGACTATGCAGATGATATAGGGCTTCTTTTAAAATACCTGCCGAAGCCGCATCCCGATTACATACTCTGGAGTAGGCAGCAGGAGGCATTGGTCTCTTCACGAATGGAAATATAAAGAACCATCTCCACTCAAAGTGGTAAGCCTCTAAAATTAGTAGACAATTTCACGTACCTTGGTAGCAGTGTGTCATCAACTGAAAATGATCTTAACATACGCTAACCGAAAATGTCGACTAGTATTGATAGGTTATCAATCATATGGGAATCTGATCTATCCGATGAAATAAAACAAGAGTTATTCCTAAATGTGGCAGTATCAAAATTACTATATCGATTAACTACATGGCCTCGAACAAAACGGGTAGAGAAAAAAGCTAGACGGGTGCTACAGAAGAATTCTACAAGCAATATGGAATAAATCCTGGAAGCAGCATCCAACGAAACGACAGCAGTTCAATTAGTTACCCTCCCTCATCTCACAAATCATCCGAATAAGACGAACAAGACATACGGAACACTACAGGAGAAGTAAGGACCACCTTATATGTAACATTTTTCTATGGACCCTATTAATAAGAACTTATTTACATCAGCTGTATGTGAACACAGGATATAGTTTAGAGAATCTGTCTGGAGCGATGGATGATAAGGACGAACAGAGAGAGGGGGAGAGAGGGTCAAGTTGATATATATATATATATATATATATATATATATATATATATATATATATATATATATATACGTTAGGCTTTCAATAAGTTTCTAGACTGTTTTGTACAGGCATTTAAAATTGTCGTAGACTCTTGAAAACTCACTATGTTATTGCTATACATCGTATGAGATGACAGACCAATATTTATGATTTCAGGTTCAAAGAAACAGC
This sequence comes from Sepioteuthis lessoniana, assembly GCA_963585895.1. Lineage (NCBI taxonomy): Eukaryota > Metazoa > Mollusca > Cephalopoda > Myopsida > Loliginidae > Sepioteuthis > Sepioteuthis lessoniana. Next base: position 25,675,257 of record OY757905.1, read on the forward strand.
TACAGCAGCAATTGGAATACACCATACTAAAGCTGATTGTCACGGCTGGATAATTTCAAAAATGTAATCTGGACGTGAAGACACTTTAGAAGAACGTTATGCAATAAAATTTTGTTTTAAACTTGGAAAAATGCCACAGAAATGTATGGAATGCTTCAGAGGGCTTTTCGACCATTTTGCAAGAATCGAGCATCAGTTTTTGAATGGCATAAGATATTCAAGGAAAGCAGGAAGTCTACGAGGGTTGATGAGAGGTATGGGAGGAATAAGGAAGTCTTTACGCCAGAGTTGATTGGCCAAAGGGTTAGGGTTAGGGTTACAATGTTGAGGTTTTATGGGAGTTCAGGAAGAGATTCTGTCGGAAGAGGCCAGCACTCTTCAAATCGGCTCAGTGGCATTTCCAGCAGGACAATGCACCAGTCCACAATTCCATTCTTGTCACAGACTATTTGACCAAGATGGGAATCAGGACAGTTATTAGCCTCCCTATAGTCCAGTCCTTGCCCCCTTTGACATTTGGTTATTCCCTAAGCTTAGAGGCTGTCGTTATGAGACAATTGCGGAGATGAAAGAGGCTGTGACGAAGGGCATTGACACTCTCACACATAAGGACTTCCATGGGGCCTTCTAGAGGTTTTTGGAAAAGTACAAGTGCATTGCAGCCAGAGGAGATTACTTCGAAGGGGACTAGAGTTACATTTGTGTACAATCAATAAAAGTGCCTATACGAAAAAAGTCTGGAAAATTATTTAATGATCCTCGTATACATATATATATATACTCTTAATCATAATTTTTTAGAGAGTTCTTATGATTTAGACAGTTCACTTGTTTGTTGTTTGTCTTTTTTTTAATTCCGGAAAAAATACTAAAACTACTTCCATAATGATAGTTTAGTAAAAATTAGGGAGTGTGAGTTATTTGAATTAATGCCGAGGAAATATTTCGCCATGTCTTCTTTTAACTGTGAGCTTAATGATGAGTTGTCAGTTGACAATAATTTTTGTCATCTGCCTGCATTTTCGATTTAAGCATCTTACGCACTCGATTAACAGTTTAAAAGTTAATTACAATCTGTCAGTCAGCCCGTTTCTTCTCAGATCCTCAGTGAAACGGGTGGATTTTGGACCCCGCACCCAGCTTCAATTGCATGGTCTACATTGATAGTCAAACTCAAAGGCAAGCTGTATTTTATACCTTTGTAAAAAGAAGGTGTTACATTCTTGTTCGGGGACAAAGGGTGAAGAAGTAAAGGAACAGAAAAACAAGAAAAATATTTTCTGTTCAAACTGAAATGTCTGAGTTTGACAAAGAAAACTAAGAAGAAAATAGACAGAACACAAGTATAGAATAAAAAAAACGAACAAATGGTGATATTTCCTGTAATTGTTTTTACTCGTCGGTCAAAAATGGTTCAGATTGTATGGGAGGATTCAGAAGAAGAGTGAACGAAAACAACAAAGAAAAACAGATAAAAATTTTCTTTGAACTGGCTTAGTAATAAAAAAAGAAAATAATCTCATGCAATCCGCCATTCTAGGACACGAATCTGCCATCTAGTGAGAAAAAGTGGTACAAAGCGAGATTGGTAACGAATTGTGTCAATAAACTCTCTCTCTCTCTCTCTTTCCTTTTAATGAGTGTGATAGCTTTTGAGCAATCTGAATTCTGAAGAAAAATATCTAGGGAATCTGATTAACCTCAAACGATGCAGCCTTCTTAAAATCAAGTTGCTTTGTTATTATTATCAATTCATATATATAGATTATAATAAATACCACGAAACAAATTACGATCTTGTTATCACAAAAGGCACAAAGAAGAGTCACCGTGGCGTAACAACTTGTGTGCCCGACTGCAACATCTTTGTATGCAAGGACGCACGCTGTTCACGTTATTACGTTCGCTTTCTAACTAAAACGCCAGGAAAGGTAAAAAAAAAAAGAACCACTTATTCCACCAGCAGTAGGTCAAACAATACCATAACGTTCCTTCTACGAGAAGGACTTTAGTATTAACTAACCAATTCAAGTTGCCATGCCATTAAACAAAGAAACCAAAAGATACATTAGTTTTAGAATATTAAAATTAATTATTGTAAATATTCATTAGATGTCAAATGATTTCTCTAATCTCTCATTATAACAGTAATTATTTGATTATGTTTGTCACATTGCTTTGTAGTCTCTGTTAAAAGTATGCAATAAAAAGTAATGAATTTGAATATAGAATAAGACGAATATCTAATAAAAAGAACATTTGATGCTTGGTTGTCAATACCATAATTAGAGATTCCACAAAGTATTTTGAAAGTTTCAAGTAGATCACTTCTTATCGTTCTTTTCTAGGGCTTTATACCCGAAAAATTGTGTTTTTTTTACATTCAGGTTCTAAATAAAACTTATCTTTCTTCTTTCTTTTAAAGTAAATAAGTAAGTAAAGTTGGTGACATTTGTGGAGGGCTCCCTTTTCAATAGCCACCACACTAAGGGGAAGCGGAGGGCGCTACTCCATTCCCTAGATTGCTCCACTTTACCCTTGATCCTTACCTTATAATGCTGAGTGCTACGCATGGCTGCATCAAGTGCCATTTTTTGAGTCTTTGGTATGACTTGACCTGGGATTGAACCCCAGTCTATTGGACCATTAGTGAACACTCAACTCATTAGGCTAATGGAATCTCTCCTAAAAATGATTTTAAAATTATCTTTATCACACGTTTAAGTATGCTCTGATAAAAGTATGCAAAGATTGTTTTAAAAAAGTAATGAAGTTGAATGTGGTACAGAAGGAATATCCGAACTGAAGAAAAAAAAGTTTGAATATCATAATATTTTCTGATTTTATTCGGTAAAACCAGAGAAAGTGCGGCTATCATCTCTTCATATTAAATTTAGAGTAGTAATAAAACTCCTTTTAAAGGCCTATCAATAAATGGATAAAGTTTTATGCATTTCAATCAAAGGTTTCATGGTTTGTTATTGTATGCATTGAAATGTTTAGTAAATGTACATTGTTTTATATAATGTTGAGTCTATATTTTTACATTAACCTAATCAAATACATCGATGTATTGGTACATAGACATTTACTTTAATTATATTTTAATTAAATTTCTTTTTCGAGAGGAATTAAAACTTGACACTTTGTAAGCGCAGCATTCCCAAGTGTTAAAACAAATCAACAGCCAGAATTTAAAAAAAAAAGTTGTTTAATGATTTTAATTTTGAAGACCTGCGTAATGTACTTAATGTTTTCTTCATCTCATTTGGTCGGTTGTTTTCTTTTCTTAATGGTATACCAATCTTCGTTATCATTTGGTGAATTGTTGGGTTAAAATTTGTTGTAGACAACGGTTCTACTAATAGATTTAGTTTGGTTTCTTTTTTTAAATTACATATCAGCATTTGACAGCTATTTTATGGCAAATCCAGTCTTGCACAAGAATTGTAGTGGTACCATATTACGTAGATTGGTGTATTGGAGGGTTCATAGCTTTCCCAAGGACATTTGACCTTAAGTTAACGTGATAGCACAACTGGGGATCAAACTCAGTCAATACCTTGTCACATGCCACCAAGTTAACCATTACACTATAATGACTCCTTTTCTTTCATCTTGGTTATAACATTCTAAAGCAGTACACTAAAATAGCTCAACTGTATACATAATGAAGACTGTGATGTAGAATGCAATCCAAACCCAAGTGATATTAATTCTTGATAGACGTCCATAAATTTGACCAAATGCGGATTCACTCTTTTCTTGAAAATCTCTGGAAGTCAAAGTTAATAAATAACTAATCAACAACATATAGAAACGAGTTTATTTTGTGTCAACTTTTGATCCCCGCAATTCCCTTCTCTCGCTCCCCATCTCCATACACACACAGAACACACACACACACACACACACATATATATTTGTATCCTCCGATGTCTGTGATTACTTGTGGGCTTGACACTGGACTATAATCGCAATGACTCAGTGTGGTGTTCGTGTAGTTCAAGCGTTTGCTACTTTCAGCCTTTGACGTGCTGAAGTTTCTTTTTATTTTCTTCATGAGAGCTAATCGAAGAAATCATCAATTAAAACGACACAACTATTATATATATATATATATATATATATATATATATATATATGAAAGTGAGAGAAAGAGTGTGATAGAGATGACAGAGAGAAGAGGTTCAAGAAGAATAATACAAACATTTACTCACCAAGTATTAATTACTTTACGAATTGTACGTTATCAGCAATATTATGATACTTTTCCACATCGTCACCGTAACGGGAAGAGCACAACATCACCTTCATAGAATTAGATCAAAAGCCATCCTTTCACTGCGCTCACAATTGAGTCATTTTTCTGCTTCTGCTTTCTGCATAAATGTCGTTTGAGAAACCCAAATTATCTGATAATCTGATGGAGCAAATTCAGTATTATAAATCAAAGCTAAAATGTTTTATACCGTTGTTGATGAATATGGACAGCCAACGGGTGGCATGATCTGCAGATTCATATGCTCCTCTGGAAATTTACCTCACTCTACCGTTACACGATTTCTGCATATGACTTGTTTGACATGCTCATTAACAATTTCTCAGTGAATTCATGTTAAGTATTTGCTCTTAACTTGCCAAATCTTGTTACATCTGGTACTTTCCTGCTTGTATATAGTTTTAAAATGTAGGTTATATTTTGTGGGGTCAGATACCTATAGTCTCAATAGAATGTATTCACCCAACCCCTCTGCTATGTGCAAGTGGTGATACAAGGTCAAATTTAAGGCGTAGTACACTGGGTTAGAATGTATAGTTGTCATTCTTGACCGATTACTTTATCAAAGCTAAAGAATTTAGTGTATCTTCTATTTACCAATAGCAAGAAGTAGAACAGATGTATTAATGCATTTCTGAAAGGTATTAGCGCAAAAGGGCTTTGTCCACGATTAGAACTCAGATCTCTGATTCCGTGCCTTTTGATTAAAACCGATACGCTATGGGTACCACGATAATATGGCTGTTACAGAAAGAAATATGTTACCCATATGCCATCGTAATTACTGCTTTCATAATTTTGTTTCTTTTGTTTTTCGATCAATTTAGACCAACTTATAACTTAGTGTTCAGGCACTCGTTGCTTATATATTTCATTTTCTTGCCTGTACATTTTATAAAGATTATAACTTCAACGCGGTAACCGAGGGAAAATTATGGAAAAAAAAACAAACTGCACAACATTCTAAAACATTGTTTATATCAATTAAGCTCGATTTCTAAAGTTTGATCTTAAACGTAATATTCACAAAGAATCCAGCAGAAAGAACTCATATTTCTCTTTAAATTTGAGATAATAAAGTTAGTATAATTGGGTATGTATCTAAACTCATCAACCGTGTTGAAATTGAAGAAACCTATGTGTATTACTGTAGCACGTTAGATGTTTATCTGTTAATGATTGAACACTTGATATATGCGTATATGTAAGAATCCTCAAGAAGGATCTTTTGAGAGTGGACGCGCCTATTATTGGAAATACTATTTGTTAGCTCTTTGAAAAGCTTCTCTCGTTTAGAATCGTTCTATCGCATACCGATGCCTTGGGAAGATTTGTTAATCGAACATTGCACGTGTACTTGGCAGCATACAATGATTATGAATTATATTAAATCATTACTATCGGTGTATCGATTATGCCATGATCAGGACTATCTAAGCAAAGAAAGCACATTTACAGAAGACTTTACGGAGGCGATTGTAAAAATGTTGATTGCTATTGTATGGTTTTGAATATTTCAGTTTCAGTGTGCCTTAAGAATCTTTCCATCAGTGAATAAGCCAAGTATGAATCAATATTGCTCTCCTTTTAAAGATATATATATATATATATATATATATATATATATATATATATATATATATATATAAGTGTGTGTGTGTGTGTGTGTGTGTGTATGTGTGTGTGTGATGAATTGAGTTAATATTGATAGATTGAATATTTTTAATTGGAAACTATATATACATGTATATGGAGAGAGAGAGAGAGAGAGAGTGTGTGTGTGTGATACACCTACAGAGAAAGAGATCGACAGATATCGAGAGAGAGAGAGAGAGAGAGAGAGAGAGAGAGATAGAGAGAGAATCATTTATACCATGAACTAATAGAGTAATGCGTAGGCCCATGTTAAATACAACGTATCTTTATTTTCCTTAACATTAAGTCAATCTCACTCTCTCTCTCTCTCTCTATATATATATATATATATATATGAGTGTGTGTGTGAGTGTCTGTATGCATGGATATGTTCACTTGTTCATATGAACGCACAATTATGTATGTTCATAAAAAGACTCGTTGGTGAAAATAACGTTTATTTCTAACTGCATTTATTTTTCCATGTAATCCCATTTCTTGATGGTGTACCTAATTCACTGGTGAATAGGAAAGAAAAATTTTGATTATTTTTCTCTGAACCATTTTGATAAATATCAAGCTAATATCTTCATAGCAGAAGAGGTTTTACAGATATAATTTTGCTGTACATACGTGGGCGCGTGTCTGTGTGTATTTACTGTGTGGAATTGAGTAAAATGTCGCCTAAATTAAGTCAAAAATTCAAATACATCTGACATCTTACTGGGAAAGGAGTAGTACCCTTCCCTACACTTCGGTGTAGTAGCTATTGAAAAGGGAGCCTTCTAGTCGTCCTCGACTACGGTCGCCAGGTTTACTTATATTGAAATACTATAGATTAAATTCATTCAAAGAAATTGTCATTGGCTTCAACAATTGCTTCCAGATGCCTTAAGAATCTCAAGCAAGCCTTTCTAACATTCTCTTTGCTTAAATGGGTAAATTCTGCTGTTATCCTTGCTTTCATTTCATCTTTGCTGTTTTGTCGGTCTCTTCCTCAACTGCAACTCACACAAAATAATCAAGGGAATAGCAATCTGGATAGCAAGCTGGTCCAATTTTAAGGGTGATAAGGTCTCAGACATTTTCTGATAGCCAAAACTGTTTATTTCTGCTTGTGTGGCCAGACATAGAGTTCTATTGCCAGACATGAGATCTTCGAGCTGACACATTCTCGATCCAAGTGTACTTCATCCAGACACCTAATGTAAAATTCACTTCTGAGGACTTGTGGAAAGATGAATGAAAGGATAACGTCACGATCACTATTCAACGCACCAAACGCCATGATGTGGATAAAGAGTTCGGTTTTCTTCAATATCGATACATCTTGAGGGAACAAGCAAACCAATGGTTATTCTGTGAATTTATCCATCCTGGCAGAATCTTTTCGTTTGAGAAATGTCAAAGTATGTTCGGTTGAAGGGGACGTTTAAGTTTGGTCAAAATCTTGGTAGCGTGGTCTTTCTTTTCATCCTTTATGACATGTGATAATATTTTGCCCTTTCTCATCTTGTACGAGAAATACCGAATATCTTCATGCCCTTTTTTAACTGATAAGAACCACAGACGCTCCCATGTACCAAGCAATGGACCAATTGATTAACTAAGACGGTTGTTAATCATTGCCTGAATGTTAGCAACAAATTCGGGATGTGTTTTTTTTTTATCAGAATGATCAGTGGAGCTTTCCAGTTATTACTTCTTCATCAGCATTTCACTCATCTAACTCTTTTTGAATCTCGTGCAGTGTCACAGAAAAACTCCAAAATCTTCGTATCGAAGCTTCGGGCGTGAATACTAACAGAACGCCCCGACGTTTTGAAATTTCTTGACGACTGATTTGCATTATGGTGTTGTTTTCCTCACAGACAAAACCGAACTGCACAGTAGACATAACCTAAAACAAACAAAGCACACGCATAAAATTGATAATTAATAAAGGTTATCCATATCACCCTTCAAGAATGTATATAACAAATCCCTTGTGTTCAATAAAGTACAGACATGACGATGGATACATGATATTGTTGTTTAATATGACCTATAGTTATAAGCATAATGATTAAGAGCTTTATATTAATATAACCCATGATATGCAATGGTTATCTGTCCATTGTTTATCCGTCAGATTTTTTGTTTGTAATCATAGCATACCTGTTATTTTCGTTGGAACTAGACATGGTAACCAGAGTTCAAATCCTGAGAAAGGCTGTTTGCATTTCAGATAGCGCTAATACTATTCGCAAGGTAAGGATCCAACGATTCTCTCCACATTTCTTTGACTTTGGTATGGCAACCGGTTTTTCCGAGAAGGAAAATTGAATGAAAACCAAAAAACCTGAAAAAAATATGGGCTCCTTCTGGCCATCCTTGTTATATAAATGGCGCCCACACAACTAACTCAACTTACAAGATTAGTTGGTGAGTGAGTGTGTGCTTCACATTATGACAGAAGGAATAACAAACTAGAAGGTTTCTTTGTCAGAATAGAAAATATCCCAGTACGATTTGAAATAACTAAATACCTATAATATACTATGTGATTCATATAAAATCAGCCTTGACTTAAGTGAGAGATGAGCATTATATTGAACAGAAAAATATTTTCTGATGTTTTTCTTTTTAGAAAATTCAAAAATTTGAAAAGAATTAAGTTTTAACACACTTGAAAATTTATATTCTTATCATTTTTTTTTCTAAAATAAAAACGACTTTTACTCTCTATAAAAAGAAAACGACTTTTACTTTTTATACATCGTCTTCATGAGATAAAATCTTTTACTTTTTATACAAATAAAACAATTTTCACTTTTCATACATTTTTTACAGTTCGGTGCTTATATTCTCAAAGGATTGTTGCTTTTTAAAATATTCTTAATGATTGAATTCTTTATATTGGAAACACAAATAGTTTCCCATTCAGGAATGTATTTTCTTAGAAAACGTAAAAGACTGTGGTAGCAGATTTAAAAGCTTTTCTAAAATATAATTTTTTAAAAATGATATTCATTACGGAATAAATTCTGAAGCAATAAACAATCGATACTATTATCAAGAAAATATAAATACTCCTTAAGAAACACTTATTTTATCAACAAGAGAATTATGCGATTATTGAGAAAATAGAGTTGTTTTTTTTAATTAACGGCAATCCCCTACCAAAAAAAGCATTAAAAATTTCGTCTAATTATTAATATTCTGTTAAATCAATATTCTTTAAAGCAAAAACAAGACGAAATTATTTAATTATTTCTGTGCACTTTCGCCTGGATTATCATTCCATTAGCAATGCAATATTAATTTACCTGTGTAAGACCTGATTTCCTTTCGAAAGAGTGAAAGACACGAGAGATAATTGCACGTGAGTAAATTTGAAAAAATTTCAATTTGGAATATTCCGAAATACACATAACTCAGCTCCCACAATTCGAATCCACTCAAAATCTATTTCACTTTAATCGGCTGGTAAATATAAGAGTATCTTAAAGCTTAGGCAAAAAATATCCTGTTTCCCCATTAACCTCTTTTTTCTATATTACTACCTCACTCAATTTCGTTGTATTTTTTTTAATCTCTAAATGAGCACCGATTTTATTGTTCTTCACTTTTATACGTTCTCTCTAACACTTCCAGTTCTTTGTTTTCTGAAATTTCTATTTTATAAAAACTTATTTACTAATTACTTTTTGTCATAAAGGTTGATATGAAAGAAACAACTAACCACCACTTTTTGCATGGTTTCTTTCTTTCTCTCTTTCTTTCGTTTCACTCGTGTAATTTGGAGCAACGCTTCGCCTAAGGTATATCTTCTTAGAAAAAGGAAGTGGCTATCCGAGTTCAAACCCTGGACGAAGCAGTTTACGTTTCACTTCACGCTAATGACCTAAGAAAAAATTATGAATACATCTCTTCTCTTCCTAGACCTGGTTAAACAAAGGCAGATCGGTTTCTTTCATCATTGTGAAGTAACTGTTTCAGAAGAAAAATTCTGAATTCAAACCAATAGTATTCTGCTAAGAAAATTTACTGCTATGGGGACATATCCTATCATACCCCAAAGATAGTCTCGTCCAACCTAAACCTATTCACCGAGCTATCTCACTCGGGGAAGCCAACCTCTCTCTTAAGGTCCGGCTTGTTTTCGGTTCTTTCACAAAAAGGTCCGGCTTGTTTTCGGTTTTTTCGCTAAGGTCCGGCTTGTTTTCGGTTCTTTCGCACCGGAAAACAGTCAGCCTCCAATTTTACAGACGGGGGGATGGGAGGGCAACCAAACGGGGAGTTTTTCCTTGTTTTTCGTTTGTATATATTTCGGGGTTTTTCTCCCATTCCCATCATATTCATTGTAAATAAATCATATATTGTAAATAAAATCATACATCACTTTCGGGTTTTAAGTAAGACTTTTTCATAGAGCGAATGTGGTATTTAGGTGGTTGCTGCGCATATGGCGACGGATGAATGGTTACATATTGTACTGCTGAATGGGTCGGCGAATATGGCTAGCTAGGTTCCCTTAGAACATATAGCATGAACGCTCCATTCCCCTCCCCCCAAAACTTCAAGGCCTTGTGCCTTCTATGTATAACATAGAAATAAAGAAGCTAACCTCTCTCTTTTTGGGTTGTGTTTGTTTTTTTCTACTGAAAAAAAAGTTATTATTGAAAATTGTTATTGTTGAAATTTATAATATTGTTATTGCTTTGTGCCCCCATTCAAACAATTGTTAGTGTTGTTTGTTCGTGAAGAGGGTCCAACCTCGACTCGATGTTTTGCTTATTTAAATTTTTTTTTTTTTTTTAAATCGACCGCTATTTTCCTATCGGACCATTCATCATTTCCTGTATTTTAAAATCGACTTGCTTGACTTTTATCAACATCATTCACGTTCATCTCCTCCTAGTTATGTTTCACAACTATGGAGGAGTCTAATTCACCTGTAGACATATTCGAAACGAGACCCTCCCCAATGCCGGAAGAAGTACCATTTAACCTCTCTTCATCGGCAAATACGATCCCACCGGCCCAAAAACCCAAAGAAACAACTGTCTCTTGGTCTTCACATTGTGTGAACAAAAAATCTCCCAGTGACTACGCAAGAGACAGAGCAGAAAAATATGCCAATTATTTTAAAGACGGAGAAATCCTTCCATTACCGTAACTGGAGGAGGCGGTCGAATCTTAGACCCTGTCCTTCGTAGTTACGGATCTTAAGACCAAGAGACTAGCCGGACTGAAAAAAGAAACATTTTAGGACCTCCTAAAAACTGCAAAAATCCCAGGTAAGTACTTTTGCCGCAGAAGCTTTGCTACCTGGGATGTGCTGCCTCCCTCGGAGGAAGTAGCGAAGAAACTGGCCGGTGGTAACATCACCACACGCTTCTTCCGGCTACAACCGGAATATCGAGGCAAGAGAAGAATCAAGGTCACCGTATGCAATGTTTCCATGCAATTAAGTGGTGACGTCCTCGCCGCCTACTTAAGTATATATGGCGGCGTGGAACAAGTCACCCAGGTAACATCAACCAAAGGAACCACATACGGTGATTACATCTTCATCATGTGTCTCGATAGGGGAGGGTTCAACAACGTGCCCCATAAAATCAAAAATCGGGATCAAACAATGACAGTGGTCGTTAAGGGCAGGAAACCGCTATGTTGGTAATGCAACAAAATTGGACATTTTTCGAAAAACTGCCCCCCAAAAACAACGACCACCACAACTACGACTACTACCATTACTACTGATCCAGAGACTTCACCTGCCATCACAATAACAACGACAGCAACAACACGTACTAAAAACACCGAAGACCACCCAGACAACCCTAACCAAAAAGATGAAGAAGGTTTGACCCAAGTAACAAAGAAAACGAAAAAAAAACTCCCTTGAAAAAGTCAACAACAATAGCACCTACGGAAAACAAAACAAATTCAACAACCGTTACTACCACTACTACTGCCTCAACTGTTACTACTGCAACAAAACAATCATCACCTGCGACCTCATCAAAAGACAACCAAGAAGAGAAAACAAAACCGATGGACATGGCAGTTAACCTAAAAAGAAGAAGTGATAGCGGCGACTCAATAGCAGACGAGGGGGAGAAAAAACACCATAAAAAACACCACAAAAACAAACACCCTCCCTACCTCAACCTTAGGGGGACAAAGAAATAGCAAAATCACCAGCCCAAAATGGGCGACCAACTCAATTGATTCCTCCCCCACATAAACCAAAAACCGCCCCAGCAAACCTAACTGAACTCCCACTTCCCCCCTCTCTTTCACCAATCACAACCTCCAAAATACTTACACGGTCACACTCGATTGAAAGACTTTCACCTCCTCCTCAAACAATATCAACAACATCAACTGGACATAAATTAAGATCACGCTCGGCTTCTACGGAAGCCCGGCGTGCAATAAACGCATTTTACTTTGCGAAGAAATTTTAGAAAACCCACATGTAGACATATATTAAAACAATCATTAAAAACATTACGTACATTAAAAAAGATCGACGAAAAAGATATCACAAATCCGTACCTTTTCACAAACGCACCAATGTTGACCACATTTGTCCGTTCGGCTGGCAATCGGACGAAAGAGCTATGGTACTTTATTGACGAAGCAAGCCGGGCGGACGTAATGTTGGCCGACAGAAAAAAATGCCATGATCAAGAAAATGCTCCCTTTTTGTTCGGGCAGGGTTCCGATTTTGGTTCACCTATCATCTTATCGGTCCCTTAAACTGAGACACCCCATGGATGTCGAAGGAATTACCAGGGACGACCGAGTTAGCACTGAGCTCGGCACCGGTTCCCTGCGTCAGGCCGTCGGCATCCTCACCCCTAAGGATTTCCGGCCCGTAGTCGACACTGAGTAAGGTAAGTTGGACTGATCACTCTAAACCTCGCCAGTTTGAATGTGAGGGGACTGAGGGATTCAAGCAAGTGTACGCGCTTGCTTGGTGAACTCAAAACCCTAGGTGTACATGTTGCTGCAGTGCAAGAGAACCACTTCATTGTGGTGCCGACTATCTGGTGCTGGAAAGCGATTTTAACGTTTTCACAGCATACGGCAGCTGCACCAGCGCTGGGATCTCGTTGCTAGTTGGACGCAGCCTTGATGCTGATGTTGACGCTGTTTTTGCAGGTGACGGGGGACGACTGGTTGTAGCCGATGTTGCCGATAAAAGTTTCAAGTTCCGTCTGGTTGCAGTTTATGCGTCCAATATCGCTGCAGAGAGGGTTTCCTTTTTTCATCGGTTGGCGCCGTTCCTGGACGATACGAATCGGCTAGTCTTAATGGGTGATTGGAATGCGATCATTGATCCCAAGATAGATGAGGTCGGTCGGGGAGCTAGTAGAAGGGGAAGGTGTGAAAGGAGCCTTGTCGGCTTCATGACTCGTCATGATTTGGTCGACAGGTTTCGTCTGGATCACCCAGGGCTGGAGATGTGGACGTGGCTAGATAGCTCGTCCTCTTCCAAAGTAGGCTCCTACTTGGACAGAGTGTTAGACGAGCTGATATTGTTTTCGTTAGTTGTCCCACGTTCCACTTGATAGCGTTCACTGACCATAAACTTGTTAGGGTCAGTCTGCGGTTAGCTAATAGGCCTAGTCTAGCCGGCTACTGGAAGTTCAATACCTCCTTGCTGAAGATACGGGACTTCCGGGATCGGCTAAAATCACTAATCAAGTGGGCGTTAGTGGGGGCCGTTACCGGGAGTAGGTGGTGTGTTTCTCTTAAACATAGGATTAGAGATTTCGCCACCAAGTACGGTCGACAGCTCCATTTAGATAGGACCAAGGAGGCGAAATCTATAGATGATACTTTCCCGGGCTGTGGCTGGGGGACTCCCTAGGTGTAGAACTCGCTAGGAGGGACCTTGAACGTGAGAGTAGCGATCGCTACAAGGGACACGTAGTTAGATCTAGGTTAAGAAGAGTTCTCAACGAAGCTGTGAAAACGAACGTGACTGCGCGTAAAGAAGTGCGAAGGTTTCTCGATTGGTACATCGATTCTGTCAAGACCACGGACAGGCGACTGCTACAATCGAGTCGCGAGATACGTGATGCCTTTCGGACGCACTTTCGGGATGGCTTTGCCCGCTGCACTGATCTCCTGCTCCGAAAGTTTCGCAGCTATCTCGCCGACTTCCCCCACCTTGAGGTGGCAGAAGCGGCTAGTTGCGAGAGTGTGGTTATTGAATGCGAAGTCCGTGATGCGTTGAAGCGGGTCGGCATCAACAAGTCGCCGGGAGTAGATGGTTTGCCCTACGAAGTGTACTTGAGGATGTCGTACATGTTTGTACCTATTCTGACGGATATGTTCAACCATTTGTTCGCCCAGGGAGCCATCCCTGGTAGCGTTACCATGGGTGTGATCACATTGCTGAAGAAAGGCGGCAGGCATGTTTGGGAGGGTTTAGACGACTACAGGCCTATAACTCTGCTTAACACGGAGTTAAAAATTTTGGCCCGGGTCTTAGCGAATCGTTTACAGCTTGTCATTAGCGATCTGATCGGCCCCGAACAGACCTTTGCTGTGAAGGGAAGATCGGTCAAGGACAACCTGCCCTTGATTCGCGAGGTCCTGGAGGGGATAGAAATCGACACTGAAGCCGCGCTGATCAGTTTAGATCAGTCCAAGGCCTTCGATAGGGTTGACCCTCGGTTTTTGGTGACTGTTCTGGAGACCGCCGGATTCAAACCGGAGTTCTGCAGATGGATTAGTATGATGTACCACAACCCTCAGGCAGTGGTGCAGGTGAACGGAAGGTGTTCGGGGTCGTACGCGATCGAGCGTTTGGTTCGGCAGGGCTGCCCTCTGTTTCCTCTTCTCTATGTCCTCGCGTTGGAGCCTCTCCTGCGCAGGCTTAGGGATGAGGGAACAAGTCCGGCCCTGCGCGGTGTCCCATTTGCTGGCCCTCTTACGTCAAGGGTTTCCTCGTTCGCTGATGACATCACAATATTTGTATCCCGCCGCCGGGATATAAAGGCTTTGAAAGAGGTGATTGTCGAGTACGAGCGGATTGCAGGAGCCAAGGTCAATTTCGACAAAAGCGAAGGTTTGCGGCTCGGTGCCTGGAGGTGGAGCAGTACCCTTCCAGGACCCTTCCGCTGGAGTGACGGACATATCCGCATCCTCCGGATGTTGTTTGGTCCCGACCTCCAACTGGAGCGAAATTGATCGGAAGTACAAGCTAAGGTAAATGCTCAGGTGGGAATCTGGCTTTCAAGGAGGTTGTCCTTAAAGGGCAGGGCGGAAGCGTGCGCAACGTATGTCGTCCCCTTGATCCTTTACTGATTGGATGTACTAAGGCACGTCGGCTGGCCCTTAAACAATCCCTCTCCAGATTCGTCTGGGGAGGTGCAAGGCCGTTGGTCCGTAGGCAGGTCTATATCCAACATACACGCAACGGGGGTCTGAGTATGCTTGATCTGGAGAGCCACTGGCTTGCTGAAAGACTTTCATACTAGGGCCGATCCTTGACAGGGGAATCAGTGTGGAGACGAAAGGCGAGTCGGACTTTTCCTCGCCTTAAGTCACTCCCAAAGGTCGACGTAAGCCTTTGGGCGAAGCACTGTTTGTCCGAAAGTGCTGAAAGGCCCTTCGTAACCTTCTTGGGTCCAGTGACCTTTTACGGAGCTATATCGGGAGTTAGTGGTGGGTTCCGCTTCTGATCCACTTAGCGAGCGGTGAGGCTGGACGGCGGAGGAGATCTGCTCTCACTGGAATTAGGCGCCAGGATCGAGCTTCTTGAACAACTCCGAGTTCTCGCTCACATAGTGACTTGTACGGAATGCGTTACCCCTTCTCGGCTTGAACTACAAAGCGGGCCTGGCAGACATGCCCGATTGCCCTTGCTGCGGCAGTGGCTTAGAAGAAACGGCTGAGCACGCCTTCTACTACTGCGAGCGAGTCAGCCCGTTTTGGGATCACGTCGGGGAGTGGACGGCTCGCATCGAACCCAAACAGCTCGTGCTGCTCGACGTTAGTTACGTCGTAGACAACGTTCTTCCTCTGTTTCAGGGTGAGAAGCGTGTAGTGTTTCTCGTGATCCTAGCTGTAGCTCGAATGGTGATCTGATAGACGTTAAACAAGGGATTGTATGACGATGCAAACTTTTCTCATCGTGATCTGGTTTTGTACTTTAGGCATTTGCTTAGGGTCAGAATCAGATGAGATAGAAAACGCTTGGATCGCATAACATTCAGCAAAAGGTGGGTGAATGCAGCGATCCTGGTCGTAAGAAAGGGGGCAATGTTGAAGTCATCCTTCCCTCCTCTGCCGGCCCATGGCGTCTACGGTACGGGTCCTTAGGGATCCCATCCCTTGTAAGTAGAATTGCTTTTCCCCCCTAAAACCTCTATAACAGTATGCTGTGAGTCATTGTCCCCGTCATCTAGTCGTTAGTTCTCAAGATCTTCCCCAGCCCCATTATTTTTGTACTTCAACGCGTATCCCAGTCCGCTTTTATTGAAGATCTTGAACATTCATATGTATAAAAATCATATTACCTGCTTCTATCGACCCCTACCGCGCCCGACCCTTTATTTCTTTTAGCCCTATAGATTAGGATTCCCGTCCCACCTAGGGTAGGTCCGGCTTGTTTCCGGTTCTTTCGGCCAGGAAAACAGTCGGCCTCCAATATTATAGACGGGGGGATGGGAGGGCAACCAAACGGGGAGTTTGTCCTTGTTCTTCGTGTACATATATTTCGGGGTTTTTCTCCCATTCCCATCATATCAATTGTAAAAAAATCATATATTATAAATAAAATCATACACCACTTTCGGGTTTTAAGTAGGTGTTCTTCATAGAGCAAATGTGGTATTTTGGTAACTGCTGCGTGCATGGCGATGGATAAATGGTTATATATTGTACTGTTGAATGGGTCGGCGAATGTCACTAGCTAGGTCCCCTTAGAATACATAGTAAGGCATGACCGCTCCCTTCCCTTCCCCCAAAACTTCAAGGCTTTGTGCCTTCGTTGTAATTACAACGAAATAAAGACAACTTCTTGTTTCTTTCGAGACATTTGACAGACAGACTGCAAGCCGAGAACGGCTAGTACTTCTTTTGTATGACTTCATTTTTTCTGCTAATGCAATAACGTTCACTTATCACCTGTTGTTTGAGTTGTAGTTCCACCGGTCTTATCTGAAGACCACAGCATTTACCTTATATCATTTTCGATTCGTGGCAAAGCGGTTGAGTAACTACAAACTCGCATTATTTGATTTCTGTCAACCAATTCTCCTCTCTTCTCAATTCGTCTATACGATTCATATGTCAAACCCTAAAGTAAAAAAAACCAATACTGATGTCTATGTAAATAATCGTATCAAAAATGCTAGTTTCTGATTAGTTGATTCTAAGATCTCTGACACATTTAACATCTATGTAACTCCCGGCTTCCGATTTTTGAAAGGTTGTGAATTCCCGTAAAAAGGCTGATGAACAAAATGTAAATTACATTACGAATGGGGTAATTTGCAATGCGTTCTGAAATTTCCACAATAAAAACAAAAGTTTAAAAAAAATAAAACATTGATTCCGAGCGTCACTTTCACAATTTCACCGCTGAGTTTGATTTTTTTTCTTTCTTTCTTTAGCAAATGTTTTTGTTCGATATTTTTCTGGTATATTTTTATTTTTAGGAATCTTCTTTTCATGCGAAGGTGCGTGACGTTCTCCTTTGCTGTGCAAAATTTTGATTAGGCTTTGCTTTTTATTCCCTTGTGATGAAACAGAACAGGAAGCTGCTTAAATTTTATTATCAATTAAAAAAAAAGCAACACGTCAAATAATGATAACAACTCTAATAATTATCATAATGATGAAAAAATAATCATTTTTAGTCTTGTTAACATGATCGCTATTATGAACATCGTTAGTTTTGATATTGTAGGTGATGTTGTTGATTTTATAATAGTTGTAATATTATTTACAGTGTTAATGCAGAGGTTCTAATAGTGTTAACTGTTGTCTCCACGAAAGATTCTGCAAAAATTTAATTGGTCAGAAATTGACTGCATTAGTCCAAAAAATATCGTGTCTGATTGAAACTTAATTACATGGTTAAAAAAAAAGAATACGATACAAACATTATAGAAGGACACCTTCATGCGTCAGAAATTAGACCTAAGACATGACGATTACATTTCACTCGTTTCAACGGAGATTGTGCGCATGTGAAAACACTGGTTTAACTGAATTTATGAGATGATAAACTCATTATTACACACTGGCTTACTGGAACGTATAATGCTCTTTCACCTAACTGTTTCATCAAATCTAAAAAAAGAAAAGCCCACGTGTGTCATATGTGGGGTTTGGGGCAGAAGGTCAGGGGCAATGGGCAAAGCTGTGTTGCCATATCTGATTCCATATTTAGGTTATTTTATTTTACTCCCACGTTGTCTGGTCGGTGAAATTCCTTGCCCAAGAAAGTCCCAAAAGAATTATACAAAAGAAAAGACAGCAACGGATAAGAGAGGAAGACGTTTCTTTTATACTTTCCTTTAGGTACTGGGCTCAACAACCATTCCGTGGATGAGGGAGTTTTTCCTGAATACATTGAAATGGTTGAATCCCCCAGTTAAAGATTAAAAAATACGTTAATCGTTTTCATGTATCTGCATTTGGTATTTCGGGCTTCCATAAGGGATAGTTTCTTTTGGAAGTTTGTCAAAGTCCGGTAAGGGTTAGTTTATAGTTCAGTTGTGGGTCTTGTATATTTCAGTATAATGCTGATCAAGAGATAGAGAGAGAGAGAGAGAGCTGATACTGGGTGAAAGGGGCTAACCAACACTACGTCCAAAGACGTGTGCGTGGTGCCCAGACACCAGAAAGCAACGATGTTATTAAAATGCTAGTCACTGCCTGAAAGAGAAAGAATGCCAGGTCCCCTTTGTCAAGAGGATTGCCTTTTTTCTTTTACACATGCGTAATCTCCTTTTCCTGTTAGGGACCTCTGGGAGTTTCTGCAAATTTAATAGTTTTATTTTTATTTTCATTTTTAAAAAATTTAATTAAATTTTTTTTTAAATTTATTTGTTCGTTCAATACACACATCCGCGCCTTAGTAGCGGAGCTACTAGGAAGATTCTAAGAGAAAATGAGTATTTGTAAGGGTGTCGGAGTTCCCTTTAATTTCTTTTTTTGTTTGCTTGTTTTTTTACTGTTTCCAGCCATCCCCACCCTTTTTGCAAAAAGACTGAATTGATTTTTAATTGTCCTATTTTATAGGGGAATTATTTATCAAATTCTTGTATCTTATTTGCAAATTTTTGTTTATTTTGTTAAGGGTGGCTGGAAAACTAGGACTCGTTGAATATGACGGTTTTTATTTCCATATTTTTTATGTGTATTAATTTTGGTGGGGTGTGGAATATTTACATTCACAGCTCCCTTAAAAATTATACTTACATAAAAATATATTTGCTGTATTATTGCTAACTGTGAAAAATAATACATAAAAATATGTCTGTTCAACTCAGCCTTCTTTTACCTTTTTTGCTTGCTTGTACGTATTATTCATAATTGATTTAAATATTAACATTTTATCATTGTATCCAAAAGACACACTCCTGCATAAACATTGAACAATCTTTTGTTACAAACTCGTTAAGGATAATTTGCTAATTTCACCCTACCCTCGTACCAAAAAATGACGTCCTTTTTTGTTCTTATTAGTGTCCCATTTTAGATCTCTTCAGATGTCTATAGTAATCGATAATTTATAAACTTCAAACCGTACAGTTTATCTAACCCTCGGTAACACATTGTTAGAATACAATGACATAAACTAACCTCAATCTTTGAACCAAAAGAATTTTAAAAGTCTATACCCGTAGAATAAATAGGAGTTGCCGCAAAAATTCCTGAAGGTTAACAGCTATGAAAGGTATCCGATGAAGGCCAAAATTTAAATAAAATAAATTTCGTGATTGTGATTAGAACCAAGATAAGGAAACTACTCCTATAACATCAATGTATAAAAAACACACACACTTACACTTTAGTTTAAGATAACCGGTGCGATGTAGTCAAAGATAACAGAGAATGAATCTTTCCTAATTCTGAAACATAATCAGTATAGATTATTATTGGCTGTCAATTGAATTTACAGTTTTCTGGCGCTACCTGATCATCTAAGCTAGTTATATCTATAGATTTTTCTAAGACAGAACTCCAAAGCTTACTTCTCAGTGGAATGTAGTGACGGGCTAGTAAAAGACATTTTCTTGCAATGGAAAATAACTTAATAAGGTAGAATTTCATGACTTTCTGATACGTGCAGAGTTTCAACCAAACTTTTAATTCATTTTGCCAGTTCCGAATCAAGCAACGAAAATATTATTCTTTCGCTATATCATCATGGGAAATTTATAAACTTATACCAAGTCGTTTCGTTCATGTCAACTTTTGCTCCCAATCATTTTAAAGTTTGCTGCAAGTGGATAAATGTCTGCTAACACCATTATGGATTTTTGGTTGACGGAGTAATCAGAAGATTATTGTTGCCACGCAATGAGATAACTTATCAACTTCTCTGTTAAATACATTGCTTTATTTATTCATTTATTTATTTATCTATCTTCATCTGTATCACTCAAACATGAATATTCTTATATGTAACCCTTTGCAGTAGAGATATCTTTTTTAGTTTCCCAAATCGTTATGCTGTACGTTTTCCATATCTCAACAAACTCAGAATAATAAACATTTTTAAAAAGATAATGTTTGGTTTTTGAGGGTGCAAGCTGTCTTAGATTGAAGCATAATTTTAGAAACACCCGATTAAAATAGGGAACATTAATTTATTCTCCAGTAAAAAAGCTTGCATAATATTTTTGTATCTCTCGAAAAGAGAAATCCAACTAGGAACACTTTGTAAAAGGCTTGCCTCTGACAGTTATTTTTGAACACTTTGAACTAGAGACGCGTAGCGTTACAGTTATCCTCGTTGGAAAGGTACACGATGGCAAGAGTTGAAATTGTGAATAAAGCTATTTGCTTTTCGATTCCGTGCTAATGTCCTCAGAAAAGGTATGAATCCATCTCTTCCTGCCAGTGTTGAATAAAATAGTTACACAGACGACGCTCTTTAGCTTGGGTGAGGAAACCAAACTAGAAGAATCTATGATTTCAAAACTGTAGTACTCAGCTTAGATATTGAAAGTATGTCACATCTTGCTCGTAGAGGAAGTAATCAAATGCATATTTAGCTCTGATAGTTAGTTTTGAACATTTCCCTTTCCCAGTATGTTTTACATATTTTGTAAGTTTTGCGATTCTTGAGTGATCAACTCAAAGTTTTAGTGTCAAATCCAAGTGAAAGTATTATAAAAAAAAAGCTTGTACGTTATCATTTTCAAATATATTTGTGGTCTATCTATATGTATTTTATCCTTCAATCAAATTTCACCTCCGTTGAACTTTTCAATTCATTCATAACATGTGCTTCTTCCAACCGAAACAACAACATAAGTGTTATCCATCATCCATTTCACGTGTCGCTGTCTTACTCAGCTGAAAAGAAAAGAATCATGCAGTGTTCTAGGCTTATCTTGTCCCAACTCAATCTATAAATGCAAGGCTTAAAAAGGCTATAGAAAGTGTGTGTCAAATGTATTTGAATAAGCAAAAAGATCAGTTCCATTTTTTATACTGCCTAGGATTTCAGGGTCCATTTTTAGCCAAGGGGTTCCAAAGTTGGTTGTATGCTTGCCAAATTTTTTTAAAATAGAAGTGTGAATTTGTATTTCCAATCATTTTGATCGATTCTGAGATAAATATTAGGATAGAAAAATCATGATTTAACAATTCCATTACAACATTCGAGGAATTTAATATCTGTCTTCTATTTATAATAAGAATAACGTTACAGTTTTAAAGGGAACATGTGATTCTGAGAAAATGAGCATATTGAAGTTTCTGGAGATTTTATCTGCTCATGTTGCCTTCTCATAAGTACCCAAAATATACATAAGAGTATTATATCTAATTGCTTATATATATATATATATATATATATATATATATATATATATATATACCTGGGATTGTAATCAGGAGCAGATGAAAGCTACCCTCTGCTATATCACTGCTATAAAAGTATGCCCCGTTTTTAATCTTGAAACAATTGGTTATGAATTCTCTCGTTTGAATTTAGTAAAACAATTGTCATATAGGTAAAATATGTTCTCCTTTAAGTCGTAATTATAAAGTCATATATTGCTACTTTCAGCGGACCTTTAGACATACTAATTACATTCATACAACGAGGTAAGACTCCATAAAAAAGGGGTTCTGGCAATATCCTTAAACTGCATCTGATGGTGAAGTTGCAATTCTAAAGATCTGGGATATGTTGAGCACACTTTCATTGCCATTATTCGCCAATACTCCGGAAGACCTGGGTTCAATCCCAGGTCATGTCATACCAAAGACTTTATAAATGCTACTTGATATCTCCTTGCTTAACACCCGGCAATATAAGGTACTATCAAGGGTAAAGTGGAGCAATCAAGAGAAAGGAGTAGCGCCCTCTCCTACATCTCAGTGTAGTAGCTATTGAAAAGGGAGCCTTCTGGTCGTCCTCGACTACGGTCGCCAACTTTCCTAACTAGTTCCACTCTGTCCCAAAGTTGAAGTATCTGTTAAGGTCCTATCTGAAAGTCAAATAGATACGTTTGCAAATTATTTGCATTAAATACGAATAAGTGATATCATAGGACATTATAAATAACTACTCCAAAACAGTCAACCCGGTGGAATGGGGCCATAGAATACACTAACTGCATATCTGCAGAGGGATAAGTACCCTACCCGTACATGTGTTTTGAATATGACATTAAATAATATGATGGTGACGCTCCAGTTATGCTGGGGCTTTGGTGAATGCGGAGTATCTCTTCATTGCCATTACTCCCAGGTCCACTCTGGCCAAGAATATTAGAATCTGAAAGGGTCCTATATATGAGTCAGATAGAACTGTTTGAGATTTGAAATGTGTGTAAACAAATGACTAATACTAAACTAATTTGCTTGAAAGATAACTTTGTCTAGTCGACTGGGGCTGTAGAATACGCTGACTGCACCTCTGCAGGGAGTATGACCCCACCAATGAGTGTTGTGAACATGACACTGAACAATCTGATGGGGAGGTTCCAGTAATGCTGGGGCTTTGTGGAATACGGAGAACCCATTCATTGCCATTGCTCCAAGATCCACTCTAGCCCGGAATAGTAGCACCTGATAGGAGCCTATCTACAGGTTAAATAGAACTAACGGCATACTTATGCTAAACTGGATTTTTTGATAAAACTGAATGGTTTGAAAAAGAAACGTTTTTGACAATTCAACCGTACTTACATTCAAGCAGCATGCTTATACTAAACTGAATTATTTGAAATGACACTGTTTTATTTACATGGAAGCTGTACTTACACAAAACTTATTTGTTTAGTATAGAACTGTTTTGAAATTTAACTGTGTTTAAACAAAATCTGTATTTATACTAAACTAAAATAGCTGAATAAGAACTGCTTGAATAAACATAATAGTTGGAAATAGAAATGTTTTGAAAATTAAAGTGTTTGCTCATACTAGAACTGTTTATTCACATTAAAATGTATTTGGCGTTAAATCATCTACAAAGATTGATATGCCATAAAAACCAACCAACCATTGAAAGAGACTTGTTTGACCATTTAACTGTGTAAACCAATAAGTCATCTTTATTTGAATTGTTTGAGATACATAGCTATACTTGTAATTATTTAACTTACTTGACTCATGCTTAACTGAAATGTTAGAAATAGTATTATTTGATTATTTAACTGTGTGTATCTACACATTGTATTTACAAATCATATATCTAATTTCAATGTAAAAACAGGATTTGACATTAAATAACCACCAATAGTTGATATGCCATAAAACCAAACCAAACCAAACCAAAAGAAAAATAGTAAAGATCAATTTACCCAATTCGCTACTTTCTAAGCAGGAAATAAGTCCCAAGAGGTTGATATGAGTTTAAAATCAATCAATCCATAAAGAATAATGTAATTTAATCAATAACTAATTCAGGAACTTGTTACTTCATACAATCCAGAATCATTGCTTCACTTCACGAACACAGATTAAGTAGGAGTTGATCCATGTTGACAGAAGACCTGTTCGTGACTGATAAAGCCAATGCAGAACTAGCAGTCATGGTCACAGTATATACAATACATTAAAACTTACATATTTGGTTGATACTGCAAAAAACTGGGTGTACACTGAAAGTGGAGAAGTTGACCATACATATTATCTGTAATATTCTTAAATAAGTATAAAGTAAAATCATTATTAATTGGACAAACTTTTGTTAAAATATTTCATAATTTACTCTTTATTATGTTGGTTGCAATAAAGGTGGTATAGGACTTTACACTCCTACAATTTAATTTAGGCGGTATGCCACTTGTTCCCATGACAAAGATGGCGGACGCTCACATATTCAGTCTCGGGAAACCATGGCCAGGAGAACCACGTGACCTTCTTAAAACTACGTCCGCGCGTAAATTTTCGTCCTGCGTTTGGAGCCACTTACAAGACGCGTATTTTCTATAAATACGTCGTCTTCAAACACCCTTTTTCTTTTACCCAATTTCTTCGCAGCGGCAACACACTCCCTCCAGTGTGAATCAACAGGAGTGAAAAGCAACAACATGGATGGGCCTCGCAGACATACATCGACTAAGAGACTTTTTCCAGTCTCAGAGAAACCACCTGTTTCCAATCATAAAAAGAAAGACATTTTAAATATGTAATCCTTTTTTAGTTTAGTAGTGTTCGACACACACACACACACACACACATATACACACACGATCATTTTGTTAATAGAATTAGCTATATTTTATGTATCAATGTAAGTTTTTATTATAATGTATAAATTTGTTTTGTTCGTCGCCTTGTTTTAAATGTTCCTTTTTTCCGCGCCGTTTCATATCTTTTACAAATTTGTTGTATATCCTTCACTCATTGGCTTCCTTCCTTTTCTACTTTATCCATGTGCCTATATTATGCCTATTCTACCTTTTTTCTAAACACTAAATATCAAACTTCAACATAAAATTGTGGGGAGCATAAATACCAAAAAACACAGTCACTCCTACAGTGGTCCTTCTTGCGTTACGTTCATGATTTTAACTCACAAATAAAAGTTACTAGAAAGATTTTTCTTCAAATACTTGTAAGCAGTAATATATACGAGGATCGTTAAAAAGATTCTAAACATAACCCAGAAAGAAAAGTCATAGCTAAAAAACCTTTTGTGCCAACCAAGGAAAATTACTTCAGGTTGTTTTTTTTACTTTTATAAAACGTGATTGTGTTACTACAACAAAATTCCAGCTGTGGTTTTCTTTCTGGGTTGGGATTAGAACCTTTTGAAGGACTCTTGTGTGTGTGTGTGTGTGTGTGTGTGTGTGTGTGTGTGTGTGTATCTGTTTGAGCTGTCATGGATATATGTCAACGTAGGTCAGGGTGATCTGTAAAGAAACCAAGAGAAATGTATCTAAAATTTTAAATTTCACGCGAAAGTAATGATTCTATAATTCTGTTGCTAGATTTCGATTGCCAGTCTTTAAATTCGTGAGAAGTCGACAGAAATTGATCGTGCTGCATTTTCGTCCCTGTGCACCGATATTCTTCAGGCTCACTCGAGCGAAAAAAATCTGGAGAATACAACGAAGAAGTGTACTTCGTCAGACTTGCATAACGTTTTCACTGAGTTTATTTGCGTCTCTTTCCTGTTATGTTCTTTTTGATAATGAGGAGAAAAACTATCAGAGAAAAAGAATATAATTGCCAAGTTATTTAAGATTACCTTGGGGAAATCAAAACGAGTAAGTGGAGATGTGCGCGTACATGATCTCAGTATCTTGCACACGTGCTATCATATTCATGCACAAATACGCAAACAGGCACATGCGCGCCTTCACACTCTGAAAAGGAGCTAAAACGGGCAAAAACGAAAATGTTTTAATTCAACGATAATAAAGATGGTACCACATTTGAATGAATACACGTAACTAATGGCGTGAATACTCAGATACATATTTCTTTGCAACTTCTTTTTTTTATATTTATGTTTCTTCTTTAATCAAAGTCACTGCCGAATATTATCTTCTTTCACTCTCACTTACTCATTTTTCCTCTCTCTTTATCTCTCTCTCGCACGGGCTTAATATATATATATATATATGTATACACGCAAACCTCCATAGGAGAAGAACGTGACACAATGTCCTATTTTAGAGCAATTTAACTAGTTTGAATTCAGAGGGTTCCTTCTCTTGTAGTGGTTGTGTGGTAAATGTTTTTGGTCCCCCATTTTATGTTGGTATGTTTGGTTGATAATTTGTCCCCCCCCAATTTGTTGTTGGTTTATTATTGAAAAGCAAATGAAGAAAACGAAATGAAACGACGCGGGCAAAAGAAAATTCAAAACAAAGCAGTACAAACAAAATTAAGTTTATATATAAAAAATACATGAAAAAGGAAACATTACAAATATTCTAATATTCTAAAATAGTCTGTTGAATATTTCTGTGTGCGTGTGTGTGTGACTAACACGAATATTATAGAAAAAGACTAAATATTGAAAGTTTCCTGTAGACTATAAAATGTATGTGGACTTGGTATTTCATGTGAGGTATCGATATACAAATATACAGCAATGTATTCTAGGAGGCATGTGTTTTCTCTCATGTTGGTTGTTTGTCTCTTTCGGGTTTTGACGAAATTTCTGAGGCAGTGTTTGAGGCTGAAAGAAGTCTAACCGAAAAGGCAGAACAGGAAAGAAAAACGTTGCAAAATGTATACGCACCCATGTTACGCGTATTGAGTTGTGTTATTAAGTGGAGAGAGAGATAGAGAGTGCTGTTTCTGAAAAGCCTATATGAGAGAGAGAGAGAGAGATAATGTGCTGTCTTTGGAAGTCAGAATATGAGAGAGAGAGAGAGAGTGTGTGTGTTGTCTCTGTGAGGCGAAATGGAGAGAGAGAGTGTGTGTGTGCCCTGTCTCTGGAAATTAATATGTAAGGGAGTGAGTTTGTTGGAAGACATAGGCAATCCTTGTCGTGTGGTTGGCTCCAAATGCGCGGGACAAAATCAAAGTTGCGAACGTAGTTGTGCGCAAAATTACGTGACTTTCCTGAACAATAGGTTCCCGAGACTGATTAGTTTACCGATGTCCGCCATCTTTGTTTCGGGACCAAGTGGTATCACGGCCATTTTAAAATATAGGAGAGTAAACCCCATAGTTGTTATATCAAGGCCAAAGAGTCTAGTCTGCTCCACTATGTAGCCTTAGATGGAGGGACAATTGTCGGATTCATACCTTTTCCAAAGGTATTAACGCTATTTGAAACGCATACAGCCTCATTCAGGGTTTGAAATCGGATAGCTGACTTCATTTTGACGACGATAACCATTACACCAGGAGTTCCCCTAGTTTTACCCAACCCCTCCGCAGGATGCAATACAAAATCCTTTCATAAGTGGAACTTAACAACTTCGAATCCAGAGTTTTCCTTCTTCTAGACTGTTTACCATACAAAGAATAAAGAGCCCAGTCTCCTCTCCTTTTTACTCATTTCAGGAGAGAGAATAGTTAGCGATATACATTTCAAAAAGGCATTAGTGCTATAGGAAATGCTTCAACCTAACAAAGGATTTGAACTCAAGTGTCTATTTCCTTCGATAATAACCATTACACCCAGAAGGTCTACACACACACACACTCTCTCTCTCTCACTCTATATATATATATATATTGATAGATTTATTTATTTATATATTTGTGTGTTTGCAGACTTTGAGATTTCACCCACCCGATCGACTCTGTTGAGAAAAAACTTACTTGGACGATTAAAGTTATTCTTCTATTCACCCCGAAGTCGATCAAAAATTCCTAAAGAAACATATCTCTTTCAATATAGAAAAAAAGGACAACTGGTTCTTTTTAAAATCTAAAAGTATGCTATTGAAGATTCTGCTTACTAGTAGAATGACCTACAATGCCATTAGTGGATTCTTTGGTGTTGTGCCTCCGTCCTACCATATTTACCAACCCCTCCGCTCGGGCAGGATATGACACAAGATCAATTTTTAAACAAAGTTTAATAGGTTTGAATTCAGAGTATTCCTTCTCCTAGACTACCTGCCTCACCAAGGCTGAAGTATCCAGTCTGCCTTACTATTTACCCATAGCTGGAAGGAGAATAATTGGATTCATACCTTCCCCAAGGTTATTAGTGCTATGCGAAATGCAACCAGTCTCGTCCAGGATTTGAATTCGTGTCGTATCTATTTCCTACGACAATAACCATTATACCACGGGCACCTCCTACGACCGTCGAAATGTCTGGTTAAAGAAAAGTGATTCGCATCCCCAAAATATATCACAGTCATCAAAAATTTGACGAATGGAATTTAGAATGTCAATCTCCTCTCTCTCTCTCTCTTTCCCTTAGACGTCCGGTCATTGTCATCATTTATATAATTAACGCTTTCACTGTGGAGCCAAAAAGTCTCTATGGTCTAGATTGAAGACGCTCGCAGATTTTTGAAATCCATTTGGAAGAAAATATCCTTGACTTAACATCTATAACTGCTCCCCGCTTACAAAAAGTAAAAAGAACATTTGAAAGAAAAGAAAACGCATACTTGTGTCAACCACATACCGAAAAACAAAACCTACAAGAAATTAATATTCATATTTTATTTTCTCATGTCTTACCTCCTCACGACCCGGAAAGACGGATATATGGGGTTTGGAAATTTAGCCCTGACAGGTTCATCATCTTGGGCAACTCAATTTAGAAAAGAAATATTTAAATTTACACGGGTTAAACAAATATTTTCGTGTCTGATTATTTTAAAAGAATGCTTTTCTGTCGAAATTAGTTTTGGTTATTGGAAATGATTATTTAAATTTAATTATCATTTCAATCATCTTAATATCAGTTAATCTATAACATTGTCTTTTTGCAAATAATTTCTTAATTTTTTTTTTCTGTGGATATATAGCTTTTGTAAAATCAGCAAATTACCTTGCCCAGTCGGCTGGGACTGTAGAATACACCGACTGCTTCTCCGCTGAGGGGTAATACCCCCCACTAACGTGTGTCCTAGATATGACACAAAACAATCTGATGGTGAGGTTCCAACAATGCTGGAACTTTGGGGAATGCGGAGTACCCCTTCATTGCTATCGCTCCCAGGTCCACTCTGTCCCGGAGTAGTAGCACCTGATAGGGCCCTATCTATGGGTTAAATAGAACTAACAGCATACTTATGCTAAAATGAATTGTTTGAGTAAACTAAATAACTTGAAAAAGAAATGTTTTTGACAATTAAACCGTACTTACATTTAAACTGCGTGCTTATAATAAAACTAAATTATTTGAAATAGAACTGTTTTTCGACATTAAAACTCTATTTACACTTAACTGAATTATTACATATAACTGCTTGAATAGTTTGAAATAGAAATGTTTTTGACCATTAAACTGTGTACTTATGCTAAACTGAATTGTTTTAAAAAGAACGGATTATTTACATAAAAACTGATTTGGCGTTAAATAACCTACAAAGGTTGATATGCCATAAACCCAATAAACCAAACCAAACCAAACCAGCAAATAACCCCAGATTTTATCTAGCGAGTCGGATTTCCTCCGGTACGCTTAGGAACTATTGTTTGCTGCTTCTTATTATACTGCGTACACGCCAGAATGCTTGGACTTGTCGCAAAATTATTGAATATTATAGACTGAAAATGAAGTCAGTTGAGTAAAATGATTTTGGGGCGAATAATTTTTTCCTCGCTTTCAACTGCCGGTCGAGTTATTTCTTTTTCAAATCTCAAGGGCTGTGTGTGTGTGTGTGTGTGTGTGTGTGTGTGTAACTGTTTGTGTGTGTGTGTGTGTAACTGTTTTTGTCCTTATATGCGTGCGTTCATATTTTTTGAGAAGGTGTTTGTTATTTCTTCCTCTTATTATCTTTTTCCAGGCTTGACTTTGCTCATTTGACCTAACGAAGAAAGGAATACACACTTAAAACATCAACCTTTGTCCTGTATTATGGAATAGGTTGGTTATGGTTATTTTATAGGTTATTTATCCCCAAATCTTGCTATATATATGTGTGTGTGTGCGTAAGTGAATAGTTTATTGGTAACTTTATTTCAAATCTAATTTGTTTGCACACAGTTGAATGGTTTTAAGTATTGCTATCTAACCATAATAATCCTACCTAATATTCACTATTAATTTGCACATAGTTTAATAGTTTCTAATAATGCTGTCTAACACGAATAACACTCACTCATATTCTTTATTTTTTGCACATATTTTCAAATATTTCTATATAACACTTATATTTCTACCAATCAAATTGTTACAAGTACGTCTATCTGACACGAATAATCCTATTTAATATCAATTTGCTCGCAAATATAAGTAGAAATAAAGTTGGCGACCGTAGTCAAGGACTACATGAAAGCTCCTTTTTCAATAGCTATTCCACCGAGGTGTAGGGAAGGGCGCTACCACTTTCCCTGGATTGCTCCACTTTAGCCTTGAAACCTACCTTATAATGCTGAGTGTTAAGCAAGGAGGTATCAAGTGCCACTGTTTGAGTTTTTGGTATGACTCGACCTGAGATTGAACACCAGTCTCCCAGGCCATTGGCGAGCACTCTACTACTAAGCCAATGGTATTATAAATGGTTTCAAATATTTCTATCTCAGCATAATTGGTACTCAGCCACATCCTTCTATCACCATTAAGATAAAGTACAATCGGGGACTTATTTGTCAAATGAGCAAATTGGAAAATTCGGTCGTTAGAAACAAAAGTATTTACGCTTGATATGACCGGTCAATTGTTAGGGTTGAGCCCCTCTGTCCGCTTATCTCGCCATGTAATGGACAAATTGTTACCGGTCACGTGACCACTTCGGTAACCGGGTAATAAACTGTTCAGCCATCGGGATCCGTCCTAAATCATTATTTGTGTCCACCCAAAGTTAACAGGTGACATCATTGGGAGGTGTCTTACACTTCTGTGGTAGTGCAGTTGGTTTATTCTACTGCTCCAGCTGACAGAGCAGGTATGGCATGGGATTCAGATTCTGAATTTTCAATCACTGGAACGTATTTTTTTAAGTTAAATAAATGTTTGATGGGAATAGAATGACTCTTAGATATTATGGTAATTCTCTTGTAATGTTTTTATTACTTTAAACCGTGATTACATGCAAATATTTAATAAAAAAGCATGATTAAGGTCATTTTTACTTTGGTTTGGATTCTTTGTTTAATGGCATATTAAACTCCATGAATTATTTAATAACAAAACCACTCTTCAAGAAAGAACAGTCGTGCTAATACTAAATACGTAACTGGTGGGTAAGGGATATAATTTTTCAAGAGTATTAGTAAGAAATTGAACGACTGGATTTCGTACACATTTATTCCTGTGATAATACACCCACTGGCCGGTCCCCACTGTCTCAACGTCCTAAACCACTTATGACCATCCGAACTTCTAGTGGTTTCTCTCATCTCCGGCCAGGGGCATTTCACATTTTTTACACCACACAAAACACAACATACACAACCGACAGGGTCGAAGAAAAAACAACAAACACCGACTTGAGTTAGTTCCTAGCACAAGAAGGGAGAAGTTTGTGACACTTTCGTGTAACCTTCTGTGCATCTGTGGGCTATTGCGAGCGTGTATTCGAGCGAAATTCCCACAAAGCCACCAGGAACACTGACTCAGCCTCTCACGTTGGCCAACCTGGCCTCTGGTTCTACAGGCCGAAACTGCTGCTCTCTCCTGTTGACTTCTGTTGACTGATTTCTCCTGCTGACTGCCCTGTTCAGTTCTGCTCTGTGACCTTGCCTTACCTCGTGTTCTGGTCTCGTAGGAGATCACGCGCGTAAGCATTTTCTGTGGGTTTCAAGCAAAAACAGACAAAAGAATCTGACTAGCGCTCTCCCATACACAAGAAAAGAATGCCCAACATCATGCCCCACTCCGATGTTGCAGTCTTGAACGTTGGTTACGAGAACCCTATTGTGGGAACCTTACCCATCTCACGATAATGGACTCTTCTTACCGTTATTAGTACAGTACAAGACTTCCTAACTTTTCCATGAAACTCTATCTTTCTTGCGTAATATAATCTGTTATTCAATATCCGTGTTTATGTTTTCATTAGTGACCCTTTCCGGGGCCACAACATACTGGCGACGAGGAACTCGAACGTAAATACGGATTCTCAAACAAGAAAAAGGGGTTAATCGCACAACATACTGGCAAAGATACATTGTAACAACAAAGAGATACCCAACTACAAGTTTTTAAAGAATTTACAACAAATTTCTAGCATACAAAGAACTGAACAAGATTTTTATTAAAACATCTACAAGGTATGAAATTGTACAAACCACGGAGTGTGTCGGATAGCGGATATTAAAAAAATCAGTAAATAAGATTGTCACGTAATCAAAAATGATTTTCATATTTTTCTTTCTTCCCACTTCAGAGAGAAAAATTTAATTTGGAGCTTACAGTTTTGTGTTGTTCAAAAAACACACACACACTAATTATTCTTGATTTCTGGGGATATTTACAGAAAAAAAAATACCCCTACAAAAAAAAAAAAATGGAAGAACTTAAAGAAATGTTCGCAGAAATGATGAAGTTCCAAATGGAGTCTCAACAAAAAAAAATGAGGAAAAACTCCTTCAACTTCAGAAAGAAAACGAAGAAAAAATCTTAAAAAAACGAGTAAGAAAACCTTCAGAAAGAAAACAAAGAAATAATCTTAAAAAACGAGGAAAAACAACAAAAACTTCAGAAAGAAAACGAAGAATCTTAAAAAGTGAGGAAAAACAACAACGGCTCTTCCTTGATATAGAAAAACGACAAGAAGGACTTTTTAAAAGTTTACGTTATAACCAGCCTACAGATAGTACTACTATTTTCACTCAAAATGCAGTGTGGAACGCACTCAAAACATTTTCCTATGCACCAGATGAGGATAAGACCTTTGAGGAATATTACAGAAGATACGAAGATATCTATATTAGTTCATAGATTATATCTTACCAAAATAAAACTTGCGAACTTAGCTTTTTATGAACAATTAAATTACCGTCAGAATTTTACAGCTCCAAAACGTATCAATTCCACAAAAGATGGAGATGTCTCAATTTAACAAAAAGGGACAGTGATGATTATTTAGGGTTTGCCTCGGTCGTCAATAAAAAATGCGACGATTTAAAACGAGGGGAATTGTCAGCGGATAACTTTAAATGTCTGATATTCGCACAAGGTCTTGTGTCAGCAAAAGACGCGGAAATCAGACGCAGAGTTTTGTCGAAATTAGAGAATGAACCCGATCTCACACTTCAGAAACTGGCTGAAAACTCTCAGAGGATACTGAGTGTCAAAAAAGACTCAAAAAATATCGATGGGTTTGGTGTTGCTTACGTAAGGAAAGTCAAGCATAGATCCCAATCATACTCTCCGGTAAAAGAGAGAAAAATATGATTACCCAAAATTTCACTCCAGGCAGACTCGTGTCGACTAAAAAAAACACCCAGCGCTTGCTACAACTGTGGAAAATTACACTAGGCTAAGGACTGTCCCTATCGTACAAAAAATGACAAAACTGCGATAAATTCGGACATAAGGGCTCACAGTGTCATCATCATCATCATCATGTCGTGCCACTAGCACGGATATCCCTCACCCTCTCTCGCCTCTTTTCCCTATCGTTCATAACCTCTGGCAGGTATTCTTGGCTACATCCCGTATCTTCACATAGCTGCTGTATGTATGTTCTTGCTTCTTCTCCAGCCATTTTGATAGCGCCCAAGTGATGCATCCATATAGCAATATCGACACGACCGCTGCCTGGAAGAAACTGCGTTTTATTTTATCGGTCAGGTCTGATTTCCATATGACCGATAGCTTATCGATAGCTGTTCATGTCTTCGTTAGCCGACTGCCGATGTCTTTTTCGGTTGATGAGACTACTTCCTAGGTAGGTGAATTTGTCAACCAGTTTCAGAGAGGTTCCGTCTCGTGTGAAAATGTCGCATGCTTGATTAAAGCACATATATTCAGTTTTGTGTGCATTGACTTGGAGGCCAAGGCCTGCAGCGGCTCGTTCCAAACTATGCAGTAGTGTTTCGGCTTGGTTGGGTGTATTTGCTAGTAACGCAATGTCATCAGGGCAGTGGGCGTCGGTAATTGTTTTTGCGGGGTAACTTCTGCTTCTTTTCTTTATCAGCTTGAAGCCGTTCTCTCTGATTTTATCGATCGATATTCTAAGCACGTAAACTGAGTCAGACCTACAAAAAGCGAGCACAAGTCAGACAAAGTCGTTCATAAATACATAACAGTCAAAGTGCTAAAAGAGTCGGTAAGATTTCAGTTAGACTCTGGCTCTGATTTATCAATAATGAACTTACAAACTTGGAGAAAATTAAATAGGCCAATAATAAAGATGACAAGCAAGACGGTGCGAACGGTAACAGGAGACAAAATAATAATATCATTGACAAAGACGGGAGACATCCCGACCCCGAAAGGGCTACAGCTATCAAGGATATGCCCGCCCCTGATAATGTTACGACATTACAGAGCTTCCTTGGACTTGCAAACTATTACGGAAGTTTCATAAAAAAAATTGCATGATCTCCGCGCCCCGCTAAACGAACCTCTAATAAAAAGATTTAAAAAAAATGAGATGGACGCCCAAATGTCAAACAGCATTTGACCAAATTAAAAAGGCATTAACATCTGATCTTTTTTTCACGCACCATGACCCAAAACTGTAGATTATTGTCGCAAGCGATGCCAGTTCATATGGGTTTGGTGCGTGTATCCTACATAAAATGCCCGATTGTGATAAAAAAAGCCAGTAGCCCACGCATTTAAAACCCTTCGTCTTGCCAAAAAGCATTATTCCCAGATTGAAAAAGAGGCCTTGGGAATAATATTTGCAGTGACAAAATTTCACTGATACTTGCATGGCAAATTCTTTACTCTGCAAAGAGACCACTAGCCCCTAATAACCATTTTCGGATCGAAAAAAAGCACCCCCACTACTTTCAAACCTTGACCAAAAACTGAACAACCTTGGTCGATTTATAATACCTAATTGTAGTGGATACTTACTCTAAATGGCCTGAGGTTCTCAGATGCAGAAGACCTACTAAAGGGACAACTATCGGGTTCCTACATGAATTGTTTGCGCGGTTCGGTGTAGTAGATTGTGTGGTCAGCGACAACGGAAGCCAATTCACATCAGTTGAATTCAAGGAGTTTTGCGAAATCTTCCAAATAAAGCACATAACCACACCGCCCTATCACCCAACATCAAACGGCCAAGCTGAACGTTTTGTAGACACATTAAAACGAGCAATCAAAAAAACCACCAGGTACACCGACAGAAAAGGCACTACAGCAATTTCTGCAGGTATACAGAATCACACGCAATCACAATACACCACTGACAGTCTCACCAGCCGAGATGATGTTTGCCAGAAAGTTAAGATCCGTGTTCGATAAGCTACTCCCGAAACAAAATAAGCAACGAAACACCACTTTAGCGCCTATAAAAGGTTCAACTCGGGAGAAAAAATTTACTTTAAAAATATCAAAATAACTCGTCCTGTTGGGAACGCAGGATATTTAAAAAAAGAATTGATGATATGGTGTACATTGTAGAAAGACCCAAATACGCACATAAAAGACACCAGAACCAGTTACAGAAACGCCGTTTGAACGACTCCAACGACGTACCACAAACAGAAGAAGAGCCAATAGACACAATGTTCGATTTAGATCCTCCCCAACCAACACCTGAAATACATCGGTCAGGGAGGAAAAGGAAATTCCCCCACCCGTTGATGATTGACCCAAAAAGAAAAAAAATATCAACAGCACTTTTACGAAGTAAAAGGCTTGGGGAAGGGGTGTTGTAGGAACCTTACCCATCTCACGATAATGGACTCTTCTCACTGTTATTAGTACAGAGATTTCGCTGCCAGAAAGGCAGATCACTATCGGTGTTATCCAAACAGTACGAGACTTCTTACCTTTTCTATGTAACTCTATCTTTCTTGTGTAATATAATCTGTTAGCTAATATCCGTGTTTGTGTTTTCATTAGTGACCCTTTCCGGGGCAACAACAAACCCGAAATCCTCTGATATGATTACTGGACTTCGTTAGCACTTGTCTTCTACCATAACAACACATTGATGTACACAACTAATGAATAAAAACCTATTCCCTTACATGCATATAACTATAACTAACCACTTTCAGTTTCTTTTTGTTTAGTGGCATATCAACTTTCGAATGGTTATTTAATACAAAATTCATCTTTATAGAAGAACACTAATTTTACTATTTAACCCATAGCTTGATGGATATGTGAGTCCCTACGTTTGACGAGGGTAGTAATCCAAACGTGTGAATGAATTTTCAACTTGCTAACTATGGTGTCTCAGTCCAGCACATTAACCACTATATCTCAGGGAACCCCGCTTTAACTGATCGAAAAATGTTAAAGAATTCACCTTGCATAAGAATATAAAGCTCTTACTTAAATTACTCAGTGAAGATGTTCTCACAATTATTGCGGGTCAGTCTACCAGGGGTTTCAAATTAATAAAATGGACGAATCGGGTAACATTTACCACGTTGACACAAAATTCTTTTTCCTTCACATATTTTTCGAAGTTAATAGAAACGGTTCTTTACGCTTACAAGAAAATATAAGCGATTTATGAGACCAAAATAATTACCCATAAAAAGAGTAAGGCATTACAACGACCTTTATTATTCATTTTTTGCTATGTTAACACTTTTGTCAGAAAGAAATTTATGTTAGAAAATTGTGTTTGAGGTAAGGTTACGAAGCTGAAATGTTAAGCTATGTATATGTATATATGGTGGAGTATCATAGGCAAAACGGGTGATACTAATTATGAAAAAGAACATACGTATATTTCTTTACTGAAAAAAATCGGAACGACGGAAATACTAGTGCATCTGAAGTAAACTTTTGTTTTCGGTATATAAGATTATTATCCGTTAAAATGAACCAGACGCATGAGAGAAAAAAACAAGGCGGGAATTTCACATGAATATGTTTTTTTAATAAATCCTAGGAGCCAATTCCCACAAAACAGATTTACGGTCACTCACCTCCCATCTCAAAACTAACCAAGACATGTTGGTTATTAGTGAAGAAGTACGATTAACTTAAAAACAATGTTCCCGTATAGACTCCTATATGTAGACGAGCCAGTGTTGGACATCCCTCAACGGCTTACATACATCAGCACTGTGTGGACACTAGATTAAGTCTGGAGAAGCGCTAGATGATTAGGAACAATTGCCTGGGAGGATTCGGGAACTCTTTGTTAGCAGCAAAACTTGATGATAGAAAATTTACATCGAAATGTAATATGAAGATATATGATGTTTATTAAATGGGTCTGTGCCTTTCTGTAAATTATTTCATGGATATCGCTGTACTTCTCACTATTTAACTGTTAAATTCTTTCTATGAATCATTCTTTATTCATTGGTTCATTGTACGGCGCTCGAATTCCCATCTTCTCAAGGTATGATGTTATTTATAATAAAACACGCTTCTCAATAAAACATTCGAAATAACTGAAAACGTATTTTTATAAAGTCATAATATATGTACGTGATGAGAAAACTGCAAAGTTTTTGCAGAAATCTTCACTTATTGCAAAAAAATCATCTTTTGCAAGCTTCGGCACATTATTATCCTCAATGAAAATCAGGAAGAAAGAAACATGGTGTATTAGGTGCATATCATTTAGAAGAAACCTTACTAAAAAAGTTTATATGTACTCCCATGTCTTTTTTCTTTTTCTCAATCCTCAAGAACACCTATATATGGATCTATGTATGTTGCCTTAGGCCTAGCGATGAAGAACCTCTCTTAAACTCCAACTAAATAAGTTTCCGGACCATAGCTCCAAGGTATTCGCTCGTTGATCATATCCTAATATTGTAATTCTTTTTTTTTTTTTGTTTAAGTAGAGCTCACAGAATGATTATAGCATTCTGAATATAATACAGAATTTTTCTCTAGTTACTATGTTTTTCTAGTAAGCAGAAAAAACAAACTTATACAATTCTATGATATAAGGCTAAGTGAATTTAAAAAAAACATGGTGTTGACAACATAGATTAACTGACGTATTCAGAAATATTTTTCGAATGTTAAAATGAAAAAAAACAATCATATACAAATTGAAATCCAACTATATACCTAAGGATTGCAAATAGAAAAATCAACATATGATCATCGTAAAATGTATATAGGGGGTGTCCTCGTGGTGTAATGGTTAAAACGTTGGACTGCAGAATCGTAGTACGCGAGTTCGTACTCCAGTCGTGCTATTACGTTCACTTTTGGGCAAATACCCTTGGTAAAGGTATGAGCCCCCTTATCCTCACAGCTATGGGTTAAATAGTACCACTCCTCCCTATCGTTCATCGCCCTAGGTAAGTCTTCAGGACAACATCCCGTATCCTCACATAGCTGCTGAATGTACGTTCGTGCTGGTCGTCCTGCTTTTGCGCGGCCATGTGTGGGGATCCATAAGAGTACATCTCTTATGAGTTCATCTCTGCTTTTCCAGCAGTATGCCATTAAACAAAGAAAAAAGAAAGAAAAATGTATATATATTTGCCTAAAATATAGTATTGTATTAGTGATGAAATAAATGTTCCTAATAATTACTTATATGGAAATTTAGTTTCATAATAAGTGTCTCGTAGAAAATATATGCATTAATTTCAGGGTATATATGCATAAATACGATTGTCTTCTAATGAATTTCTTACTTTATTGATATGATCATGAACTAATTTTGGTATGTCATAGTTTTTTTTCTTTTGTTTTTATGGTACATCAACCATTGTAGGTTATTTAATGCCATATCATGTTTATACATATAAATCAATAAATATATATATGATTTTAAACACATTTTGTTGATATAATTGTTAGACAAGCCTGAGATCTTTTTTGCTCACAGTTAAAAGGGTTCACGTATTGTTAGATTAAAATTACAATTTGACATCAATTATTTTTTGCACACATATTTGGCTCTATTTTACCCGTAAATTAGGTGCTACCACTCTGGATCAAATTGAATCTAGAAGCAATGCCAATGAAGGGGTACTCCCCATTTCCCAAATCTCCAAGGCTGGAGCCTTGCCATCAGATGGTTTAATGTCATATCAAGGAAAATCGTTTGGTGGGTTTTTACCCTCTGCAAAGGTGCAGTTGGTATATTCCACAGCCCTAGGGCACTGGGCAAGTGAAAGTTAATTCGATCGAGGCTTTCTTAAGGTTATTAGCGTTTGCATCACTTCAGTTGCTTTTAGTGCTCCAGAGTGCGATTTTCACATCACCACTTTTTTCCTGGATATTAGTGATTCCCATAGAACTCTACATTTCGTATTTCCTTTGGTTTAGTATGCACTGAAATGTTGTTTCCATGTGGACAGTGAAAACGTTTACATATTCGTCATTCAGAGGAAGTGTATAAGAACTATGAAAATCAACTCCAACAGTTACAGTATATTTATAGCTCATTGAGGACAGAAGGTAAATATGTGTGTGTGTGTGTGTGTGCGTGCGTGCGTGCATGCATGTGTGTAGGTGCGTCCGCATGGCAATAGAAATATATAAATACAGAATTAAACAAAGAATATGTATATGAAATATAAAACACACATGCGCGTGCACACACATACATATATACACGAGGTGCATATGATAAGTTTCCAGACTTTTTTCGTATGGGTACTTTTATTGATAATACACTCATGAAACTAGTCCCCTTCGAAGTAATATCCTCCGGCTGCAATGCACTTGTTGTACCGTTCCTACAACTTCTGAAAGGCCCCATGGAAATCCTCTTGTGTGAGCGTGTCAATGACCTTCGTCACAGCCTCTTTCATCTCCTCAATTGTCTCATAATGACAGCCTCTGAGCCTTGGGGAAAACCAAAAGTCACAGGGAGCAAGCTCTGGACTATATGGAGGGTGAGGAACTGTCTTGATGCCCATCTTGGTCTGTGACAAGGATGAAGTTGTGGACTGGTGCATTGTCCTGGTGGAAATGCCACTGAGCCGATTCACGGCTTCGAGAAGAATTATATCGGGAACTAGTGGTGAGCTCTGCTTCGGACCATCACAGAGACCAGCACAGCTGGACGGCGGGGGAGATCCGCTCCCATTGGAATTGGGCGCTTGGTTTGGGCTTCTTGAATAACTCCGAGTTCTCACTCACCAGGCGACTTGGA
The DNA here is from genome assembly GCA_963585895.1 of Sepioteuthis lessoniana. Lineage (NCBI taxonomy): Eukaryota > Metazoa > Mollusca > Cephalopoda > Myopsida > Loliginidae > Sepioteuthis > Sepioteuthis lessoniana. The sequence goes on from OY757905.1 coordinate 25,715,646, forward strand.
CGGAACGCGTTGCTCTTCTCGGCTTGAACTTCACAGCAGGCCTAGCAGACATGCCCGATTGCCTTCGCTGCGGCAGTGGCTTAGATGAAACGGATGAGCACGCCTTCTAAACAGCTCATGCTGATCGACGTTGGTTATGTCGTACTCAACGTCTTACCTCTGTTTCAAGATGAGAAGTATGTGGTGTTTTTCGTGATCCTAACTGTAGCCAGAATGGCGATTTGGACGACGCGAAAGAAGGTATTGTATGACGATGCAAACTTTTTCTCATTGTGATCTGATATTGTTCTTTAAGCATCAGCTTAGGGTCAAAATCAGATGGGATAGAAAACGCTTGGATCGCATAACATTCGACAAAAGGTGGGTGAATGCAGCGAACCTGGACGTACGAATGGGGCAGTGTTAGAGTTATCCTTCCCTCCTATTCCTGCATATGGCGACCACGGTCCAGGTTCTGTGGGACACCACCCCAGGTAAGTAGGCTTTTATTGTTTTCTAAATACCTTGTTAGCAGTATGTTGTGAGTCATCGTCCCTGTAACCTAGTAGTTACACTCGAAGATCTTCCCTATCCCTATACATTTTACACCCAAACCCTTACTCAAGCCCGTTTTTTTTCTGAAGATCTTGGAATCTCACTTGTATAAGTTCATGTTGCTTATCCTCACCAAGTCCGAACCCAATTTTTCTTTTGTCGTATTAAATTAGATCTCGCTCCCATTTAACGCAGGTTTTCTGAGTTCTTGGATATCGGAAAATAGTCGACCTCTATATAGTAAAAGTGGGATAGGAGTGCAAACAAACATTTTTTCCTTGTTTTTATTTGATTTGGTTTCTTTTCTGGGTTTTTCGCCCACCCCATGTCTTACCATTTCTGTAAATAAAATTATGTTTTTTTAAATAAAATAATACATATTATTTCAGGTTTTTAAGTAGGTTTTCTCACAGAGCAAGTGCGGTATTTTAGTGGATGTAACGTTTTTGGTGAAGGATGGTTGACTCTATATTTCATTGCTGAATGGGTCGGCGAATGTGGCTACCTAGGGCCCCTTAGACAATATAGTCATAGAATGACCGCTCCCTTCCCCTGTCTCACAAAATATCCGGGCTTCATGCCCACCATTTGAATAAAAACTGGAATAAATAGACTTTAAGTGAAGGACTCTTAGCTCAGGACTCAAATGATCAACTCTTCTGTGGACTTAATATTACCATGCGAGGATAGTAATATTACTACTTGTTATATTTGTACACCTGTACAAATAAACCGGCCTTCTGTTATATATATATATATATATATATATATATATATATATATATATAAAACAAAAATGTTATAAAACATACTTATACGTGAAGGCTAAACATTTATACTGTTAGGGGAAAATTGAATGAAATTAGAATTTTAGAAATAGAAAAATGAAAATAATGAAAACAAAAAGGTTTAAATGAATACTAACTTAAACTAATAAAACCGATGTCTGAAACATCCAATACCATATGATAATTGTTTAAAATCTAAGGAAAACACGATAGATGATGTATCCAATACCATGAATAAATTTAATATTCAAGTTAGATGAAAAATGGAAAGAAATATTGAGTAGATATATTACTAAATTCTTTGAAATAAATTTGCAATTAAAAGTTATAAAATTTATATTATAAAAGTAAAACGAAAAATATGTCATGGGATAAAGAAATAAAATCAAAAATGAAAATAAAAAGAGATCGATAGAGAAAAATGAACGAAAGTGAAGATAAAAAGAAATTACTCATTACAAAACGGAAAATCTTTTGCACATTGGAGGATCTTAAAGATATAATATTAATTTAATTTTTATAAATATTTAAATTAAGACCCGTGATTCTTTACGAAAGATAGAAAAATTCCTCGATGTTCACGGTTAAAAAAAAGATAATTTTTCAAATCCTATCCTAACATAGCGAAAAACGGGTGAAACAAATTTATAATGGAATATTTTAATTGATTTTCTTTTCTTAATGATATTTGCTCTGCATAAGCTTTATATATATATATATATATATATATATATATATAGTAAGCTTTACATTATATACTTAAATTGGATAATTCCCTTTAAGTATATATATATATATAAATTTATGCATAATAACGTGTATATATATATATATATATATATATATATATATAGTTGGACAGGAATCATTCCTTAAAAAAGATCTAATAAAACAATATTGAAAGTTGTTTATATCATTTTATTGAAATGCTTTATGTTTCCCGAAATTGCTTTGAATTTGGGCGAGGGTGGTACAAGAATTTACTAAAATTGTTCTGTGCGCCTTCAGACGCTTAGTAAGCCAAATTCCGAGGTTTTTCATATGCACATATATATATATATATATATATATATATATATATATATATATATATATATGCATATATATATATATATATATATGCATATGTGTGTGTGTGTGTGTGTGTGTGTATGTGTGTGTGTGTGAGCGTGTGTACACACATCTTTATGCATATATATGTATACATGGACGAAGAAGTTTGCACATATACATTGTTTAACAAGCACACATATCTATATATACGAGGATCTTTAAATAAGTTTCCAGACTTTTTTTGTATGAGTGCTTTCATTAATAGTACACACATGAAACTCTAGTCCCCTTTGAAGTAATCTCCTCCAGCTGCAATGCACTTGGTGTACCGTTTCAACAACTTCTTCCAAAGGAATCTCTTCCTGAACTCCCTTAAAACCTCAACATAGTAATCCTAACCCTTTGGCCAATTAAGTATGGTGTCTTGACTTCCTTACTCCTCCCACACCTCTCATCAACCCTCACAGACTCACTGCCTTCCTTGAATCTCTTATGCCACTCAAAAACTGATGCTCGATTCATGCATGATGTTCTTAAAGCTGTATGAAGCATTCTATACGTTTCTGTGGCATTTTTCCAAGTTTAAACCATAATTTTATGGCATATCGTTCTTCTAAAGTGTCCTCACGTCCAGATTGCATTTTTTAAATTCCCCATCTGTAACAATCAGGCTTTAGTGGGGTGTATTACAATTCCTGCTGTAGCTGTTGATTCGAACCTGAAATCATAAAAATTGGTCAATCATCTCATAGGATGTATAGCAATAACATACTGAATTTTCAAGTGTCGACGACAATTTTAAACACAGGTACAAAAAAGTCTGGAGACTTATTGAATACACCAATATATATGTACGCATAATCAAACCTATATGTATACATATATATACACACACGCATATTCACTTTCATATCAGTAGTAACTAACATGCGCCAATATATATATATATATATATAACGAATTGAGCTTTTCGGTATCCGTATATCGTTTGAATGACTGAGTGCTAACATACTAAGTCTTGTGTAAGGTTAGGCAGGTTTCAATCCAAGGTTGAATGGTCCTGTGGGTCAAGCCACACTGATGAGTTGTACTTCAACGAAACAGTACATGCCAATATATATGTAAAAGCACACATATATCAAAATGTGTATATATATATATATATATATATATATAGAGAGAGAGAGAGAGAGAGCGTCACCATTGCAAGGCATGGCACCACTGGACCATTTTTCTTTGGAAAGGATCTTGGTAACGCAGTGGCAGGAACAAAATACCTTTACATTTCCGTGTATGAGAAGTTTGAGGAGAGCTCAAGGGATATAATGACCTTGATGAGGAGCATTTGTTTTTTCAGCCATACGGTACTCCTCCTCAAACTGTAATGTAGTGACCGTCACATCAGTCGAAAAGCTAAATTGGAATGGTCACCTCATTCGTCTAACCTGAACCCCTGAAAGCAACTTGCATGGTGGATGAATTGAATTCAGTCATTGGTCCATAAGGAATTTGCTACGCCTTATCAACGACTCGCTGCACTTAACAATGCTTTCAACTGAAAACTGGGCATCTGGAATATGTACTCTAAGTCTCCCCTTGACATTTTTCGTTCCTGTAGGAGACTAAATGGTTGCAGATCCTAAGATGTTATAATTTTACCTTTCAATAAATGCAATTTTTATTACTCTATCATGTGGGATCTTTTATTTGTTCTCAATCATTTTATTGCAAAATTGTTAAACATTCTATATTTTTCAAGTACAAAAAGGTTAAATTACATTGACAATATAATACTGGTGCAGAGTTTGTCGTAAATATTATCTACTGATAACTTTCCTGGTTAATCAACATTCCACTTATAACAATGGAATCCAGGTATTTTTATTTAAGAAAAAAGTTTTCTTTTACCAAAATATGCCCAAAAAACACATTTATTATCGACATTTACTGTCTCGCTTTTCTTCCTTCTCTGTCACTTTCTCTATCCTTCTGTCTCTATCTATGTATTTAGAGAGAGTGAGTGAGTGAGAAAAATACAGATAATCCTTCATAATCCAATACCCCACTTTTAAAGAAAAGATACAAGAATTTTTCCATTATTTCCAAAAAAATATTTTATAAACAAAATGGATATTATTTTGTATTACTTATTACCAAAATATGCTGTACTGAAACATAGTTAAGAAGAAAAAAGTTTACTTCGAAAATATGCTAGAAGTTTTCATAAGGTGCACTTCTTTTTTTAAGCTATATTCATACATTTGGTTAGCAGTGGGTGTAAGCATTTAATGGAAAGGCGCATGATAAATAACAAGGATACTTGGAAAAAAATCCCCAAAAGATGGTGAGATGAGATAGTGCGAATGGGTGTTAAAACATAACATAACTTACCGCCATCAAGGTCGTCAGAGAAAAAAAATCAAAACGGCTGGAGGAACAACAGAATTAAAAGAGTCATTGTTACTTCTGATTATGATAGATGTTGTTTGAAAGCAAAGAATGACATAATTTTTATAATATTGTTTATCTATATTATCTTTTTGACTGATTTCAAAATCTATGAGTATTTTGTTCAGAACATTGTAACGGAATACTTTTTTTTTTCCATTTTGAAAGTAATTTTCTCTTGTCCAAGGAATTTCTGAAAGCTCAAGTTTCAACCTTTTCTACTGAAGATGAATTTTATTTTCAAAGGACCAGAATTAAGTCAAGTCTTGCAAAAAATTATATTCTTTAGTGTATTTCAAATATTAATAGCTGTAGAACGATTCCTATGAAAATCAATTGAAATAAGAAATATATTACCAATACTAAATAACTAATATTATTGGATCTTTACAGTTACAATCTTATTGAGTCTAACAAGAGCAGTAGTCTTAATGAGAAATCCTCATTTTTAATTATGATTTTTGAATAAGATTATTAGCCATTATTCATGTAAGAAACACAGAAAAATTGATTTCTATTTTATAACGTAACAACTCAATGATTTTGTATTTAATTATATTATTTTAAATTCCATTTTGCTTTTAATACTTTGAAAATTGAACTTCAAAATGAAGAATAATATATTCAAAATGATTTCATGATTTGTGACCGTTTTAAAACGCAAAACATATTGAATGATTAAATCGTGTAAGAAATAGAAAACTATTTGGAATATATAAAATACACGTCCATAGCATGATATTTCCTTAGATAAAAGCTGAAGCTGGGAATATTCTATACAATCGATATTATTTTGAACATATTTACTTTCTTTTTAAACAATTCAATTCTTCAATGAATTGCATCTATCGGAATTATATATATATATATATATATATATATATATATATATATATATATATATATATATATCAGCTAATGAATATGGGCTGAGCCACAAACGTGAGTTCATCGTTAATTATTCTGTGAAAACTCCATAACCAGAGAATAAATACAAATTTTAAAAAAATCCACAAAAACAAAAAGATAAAAAAATGTTATCAAATCCCATGTAAATACATTGTCAACCACAATCTACAGATATAATCCCAAATTTTGAAGGTTGTTTTCCAAATATCTAATATCTATTTTGTGATTTCCTTCTTGGCTCAATTAGTAATTCTCTATGACCTTCTACCATCAACGTAAACAAGATAAATTCTATTACTTCGTAATTCCTAATCAATCGCTAATCTTTTGGGTCATGCCACCCTTTTCGTGTTTGACTTTTAATGCTTGATATCCTCATCCTCATAAAAGTATTTGTCTTTTGACTTCTAAAGTCACGTACATTTCTGTTTATTCATTTCTCTTCTGGTCAAATCCTTTCGTAACGAGCTTGTCTAAATTTCTCTTTGAAGTTTATTTTTTCTCTATGGAAGGCCACCCACTTCAAAGGGTTATCCTCGTTTATTCATTCCATAACTTCTTTCAGCTTTTATTATCCGTTGTACATTCATTCTGAAAAGCTGAAGTGTTAAACAAAGGCAGGTGACGCCAGTGATAATGTTTCTTCACCGGAAAAATAGAATATCCATTTATTTCAACTAATTGCTTAAGTTGTATACTGGACTAAGTCTCCAATTTTACACCAACCCCCTCGGGTGACAATGACCTGACCGACATATATATCAAGGACCAAATTATCAGGGGAACAGCAAATGACGCACTCCAAGGAAACCAACTGGCCAATGCTGAAACGTTTAAATCCCTCGAGCAGAACGTTTGAATCCTTTGAATCAGCATTGCGAGACCAGACCACTATGGCTAGCGCCAAAGACATAGCTATTGCTCGGATGTCGTCATATTGCATTCAGGAGAACAGTTCTCAACAAGCCAATAGAGGTAATGCCCGCACCAGTACCTATTCTAACTACAACGATAGTGATCCCAAACAAGTCCTACGTCAGGTTTCATCAAATTACAGTAGCGAACAACATGGCGTCCCAGGAATGAGCTCGTGCCTACTAAAATGGCCAACGTGGGGTCAAACATGCTCCAATTGTGGAAAGCCTAACCATCTTTCAAGAGTGTGTAAAGCGAAAAGCATCATCGAACTATCAAAAAAGCCTTGAAACAAATGAAGCCTTCATGGACGCACTCATCGCTCACATCTCATTCAACCAAGCAATTGAATGCGTAAACGAGATAATGGAAATAGAGATATCCCATTCTCGCCAAACCCAGATCCAAAGAACTTATTTAGTAACCACAGAGAAAAATGAATATCTTTGCCTACCATGGGTCCACTACATGTATTAGGGGACTAAAGCATCTAGTGAATATGGAGCTCATAATGAACAACATTATATCATCGAGGAAAATCGTTCGAACTGTTGGAGGATTCTCACTTTTATGTCAAATTAGGCTGTCTGTGAAATTTGTAATTCATGAAAAAGAAATCCACTCTTTTCATATGTAAAACAATCCAGCTGCTTTATTTCAACAAGGCAGTCTGTATTGACATGGCAATACTGCCTGAAGACTTCCCAAACTATCCAGCAACATTGACAACCCAAGCAATTAACGCAGTGCAATGCATCCCTTTGATAGGCAAGCGCAAGAAGTAAATGCTTACTCTAAAACTGACGAGGGTTAGGATCAATAGCCAAGTTTAAAAAAAAAATAATTTCCCCAACGAGAGAGAAGAACTTCTCATTTCAGGTGGCAGCAAATGTTATATTGGTAGCCTCTAATTTGGCTTTATGGATAATAAGACCTCGTTTTCTTTCGAGCATGGTTTTTATTCATTTCATATATATTATCAACTCTGTAAGCAAATTGAGAGAGCCTGGGCCATAAATAGAAAACTAGATCCAATAACTTTGACGGGAATTGACTAATTAGTTTAAAGTCAAAAATTTGCTTCTAACTTTTTAGAGTTTAATCACCTGAATTTACCAATGACAGCTGAGCTTTCAACCTTTAAAATATGTGGAAAAGAGCATAATACTAACTTTACTGGTTGGTATACCCACTAATTGTTGTAGTACGATGGTCACTACAGCCAAGAAAAAGGCCAACCACAAAGGACCATAGATTACCAGCACTTGAATTCAAGAGCAAACTGGAGTCACACCATAGTGGGTTTCCGTTCCAGTATTCCAATTAAGTTATACTCGACTTAGTTTGGAAAGGCATCACACTATTTGACAAAGATCGAATGAGCAGACTATATCCAGACAAGAGCAAAGAAAGAATGGGTTTCCTGCTCCTGCAGAGGCATTTTTCGTGCTGCACTGAAAAACCTCAGTGTGCTATCCTGAGAGCTGGTGCCTCATTTTTGATGGCAGCAGATTTTGAATTCACCCTGGACTCTAGTATATAGAAATGAAAAGAGAGGCAGCAGCATAGCTTTGGCGTTGGAAAAACACCGTATGTTTGTCATGGGTTTCCCAAACCTCAAAGTGGTTACAGATCATCAACCACTAAAAGGGTTATTTGGAGATAGAGATCTCATCAAAATTAAAAACCCTCGATAATTCAGATTAAAGGAAAAACCCTAAGATACCGATTCACCATCCAGTACTACCCTGGGAAATTTCACGGAGACTCTGATGTCGGTTCCCGCAACCCTTTGGCCATCTAGCAGGCTCTCCTTAAAGTATTATCTGATGAACCCTCTCAGTCAGATATCCTTGAGTCCGATGTTATAAATAATTGTGTTTAATTAACAGCCCTAATAACAACATTCGAGCCCGTGACAACATACCAATCATCTCGCCAGACAATATCCATGCTGCTAGAATCAGCGATCCACTGAACAAGAAATCAATAGATACAGTAGAGAAAGGATTCCCAAAGACGCACAACCTCACCGGAGCTGATGTCTGCAAATATTAGGTGGTGAGGCACCGCCGAAACACTTTTAGACAGAAGGATTGTTATCCCCACCTCTGAACGTGTAAAAGTACTTCACGTCATGCATACTACATCTCACAGCTAAGTTGGTATGAAAGCCCGTGTCATTGAATCCCTTTATTGGCCCTGAATGGATTACACAATACGCAACGTTTGAGCCAATAGCACAATATGCTCGAATATCACTGCAAGTCGAACTGCAAGAGTTAATCACCTTTACTTTATCTATTGATTGACCAAGTAAGCAGATCGTCATGGATCTCGTCCACGCTGTAGACCAAGCATATCTTAAATGCGCTGAAAGGCAAACTGGCTGGCTAATTCTGTATCACTTGATCTACAGTCAGGTAAGCGCCTCAAATCTCATCTCAATTGGCTAAGATATATTCAAATTCTCTGGTGTTCCTGAAGAGCTCAGCACTGATCGTGGATCACATCCCTCTGATTCAAACAGTTTTATGAGGACTGGGTTGTGAAGCACAGATTATCATCTGTCACTTACCCTCAATGCAACGGTCGGGCAGAGCTCGTCGTCAAGACAGCAAAAAGAATAATTAATGGCCACACAGGAGCCAAAGTATCTTTGAATAATGGCCGTGCTGCAAAGGCTATCCTTCAGTATAGAAACACGCCTATCAAGAACATTGGGCTATCTCCTACTCAACAATTACTCCAGCGCTGGCGACGTAACTTAATACCTTCTCAACCAACAAAATAAGAAATGCATCCAAAATGGATAGCTGTACGTCAAAATCGAAAGATAAACCTGTCTCGATGCAATGCTCTCCTGACAGTATGGTACAACCACACAGAGCATGCCCTATTACCACTTCGAAAGGGAACAATAGTTTCATTACAAAGTTTGAGCACTCGTCGATGGGACACAACCGTCTGAGTTATTGAAACTCTCCCTAAACATTAATAACTGATCAGACTTGACAGGCCAGTTAAAATCACCTTGCAGAATTACAGATTCCTCAGAAATCATGAAGTACCGACAATTCCAACTCTCATTCCAAGTACTTAACTCTAACCCTCTAAACCAACGCCAGGGGCTTGACATGAACACAATACATTAGGGCCGCCAACCATAGGGCGTGGAAAAAACCGGCAAAGCCCGCACCAACAAAATTGCCCAGCCACCTAAATTGATGCAGAGGAAAACCAGCCGTTTACTTCAGTACATTCAGCCAGGTATGTAGGAACTCATTCACCCAAAGGCCATTATGCACGAGTAATAAGAAAGGAAGATATGAAGAATTACAGTGATACTTACTGGCGTCCAATAGGCAGACAATAAACAAACTGTAACCCAATACAGACCCCATGCTATTACTAACTGACTGAAGCTGGATATTTATACATCAATATATACACTCAGAGACTAACAGCAAATCAGAATCCAGAGAATAGGCTTACAAATGTATGCTCAATAGAACATTACAATTTGCTATATGACAACTCTCTGCCTTCTAGGATTTTATTTCTAGTCACTAGACTAGTCATATAGGAAGCCTTTGGTGGTGTAATGGTTAGCAAACCTACACGAGTGAGTTCGAGTCTCATTGGGTGCCCCTTTCATATGGCCTTGTGCCACATCTAAGCAAAAGGCTTAGTAAATTACCACTAGACTAGTCATATAGCTGTGCATTGATTTTATTGACCTTCTGAACTTCACTGGATCCAAAGACGAAAAGGACAGCGACATTTCTTCTGTGATTTATTCAATAGATTATTTAGTCTAATGTCATTATATGCTTTTCCGTAATTAAGTATAGTTGGCGACCTTAGTCGAGGGTGACCCAAGGGCTAACTTTTCAATAACTACCACACCGAGGTTTAGGGGAGTGAGCTACTCTATTATCTCGATTGCTCCACTTTACCCTTGATCCTTACCTTATAATGCTGAGTGTTAGGCCAGGTGACATGATGTACCATTTTCTCAGTCTTTGGTATTATTCAACCTGGGATTGATCCCCGGTTCCCCCGGAACATTGGCAAACACTCGACTCATTTGGCCAATGGCTTGTAACATATCGGAATATTGAAAACTTACGATATTCTACAAAGAATTCCTCGTCCTATCGTTCTTAAATAATATAGAGTCCTTCATCACTGCTTACATCAAGGATTTTACGTCATCCATCCCATAATTTATTCTTTACTGATCATGATCAATAATAGAGTGTCACCTTATAAGATTCAAAAGCTTTCAAAATTATTGCATTATAATCCTTTTAATTCAATGAAAATTCCAACTAACTGATACAAGACTGAGTAAAGGCAGACTTTATCAACTTTAATAGCATGGCTTCGATAATAACTATCCTTCCTTCTTCAACCTTTTTGTAAGAATATTAATGAAAATCTGCATCAGAGTATTTGCCCAGATAAAATTATTGAATAAAAAACACGTTCGAAACAAATTATGTTGATTAATATTACGATACTTATTTATGTCCCCCGTAACTATTTTAGTAGATACTGAAAGATTCTCAGCCCGACATTAATACCACAATCCAGCTTATTTTTTTTTTTTTTACACTTCATTGAATTCATAATAGCACTCACTTTTTTGCCGGATCAAGAGTTTAATAGCAACACATGTATATTTTCACTCTTGAAATATATAATATGTATGTTAGTAACTTATCTCACAAACAATCACCGCAATAGTAAGTTCAATTTTAATAAAGTATCTGATACATGTGACCTTGTACTAGTTGAGTTGATCATAAAGAAAACAAGAAGCCACTGTAGCAAGATAGTGATTTGGCAGGTGACTTTGCTATATGCATTATTATTTTAGTGAAATTGATTTTTATTTATTGTTCAGTTTCCGTCTTAGACCATACTAAAACTTATAACGGCCTACTGTGCCTGATTGGGGATTAACAGCCAAATCCTCTTGTCCAGGTAAACATATTATTCTAATGTTTGCTCCATTTAATAGCTAAAACACTTTGCCATGTTTTATATGAATGCCGGTTTAATGAATGGAAAAATAATCAGAAGATCGTGGCGTTAGGGATATCGTCATACGACGTAGAATGGCGATCAGAGTTCGAATCCAAAATGAGCCTTTTTGCATTCCACGTGGCGTTAGTTATCTTTGGAAAGTTACGAATCCACTTATTCTTTCTTCAACTTTGGGAAAATATTTCGGTAGACAGGTTTCTACAATTCTTGTATGGCAACTGTTCTAGAATGATAACTTTGAATTCAAACAATTTGAAGACCGGGATGTGGATGGACTCTGCCAGGCTAGTACTTCCTAAGACAAGCTAGTTGTGTAGCACCCCAATCATTAGACCAGGTTACGGGACCAGGGAGAAAAATATTAATGATAAAATATAGACACTTAATATATGAGTAAAATAAACCCATATGATATTTATTTCTTCAGAATTAGAGTCAATATTATGCTAATATAATTGTCTCCGAATCAAATGATTTTTTTCCTGAAAAAAAGAAAAAACCTGTTCAGTATGACGTGAATATTGTCTTCATATTGCCTTTCCTTAAAGAATTAAGGTCATCTGCACAAGCAGCAAACAAGATAAGTTTCTGCCGGGAGTGACTGCAGTATAAACATAAGTTCATCAGGATTTTGCCTTCTTCACACGGTTCACAGTGGAGACCATGGTTACGTCTACTATGAGCATCGTTGACCCCACATGTTTATTAAAGAGGAGAAAAAGTCTCGTTCGTGAAGTACTAGTAAATACACAAAGGATCCTTCGTTAATTCTATCAGCTGAAGCAAACACGAGGTGAAATAAAAAGGTCGTTCTTTTGTGGATGATTGATCATGATTGTTGGCTGTGTGGGATTCGAAGTTGGAAGTTGGACAAAGAACTTGGGAGAAGATGGAAAAAAATAGGAAAATAGGTAAAAGAGATGATAGAAAGAGAAAAGAAAAAAAAACGAAAACGCGAGGATCCATGAGAGTCAAAGAATGAAAATAGTTTAAAGAAATTATACAAAGAAAAGAATCCCAAAGAAAAGGAGAAAGTGGTTATATATATCAATGAACAGTTAAAAAAGAGGGTAAAAAGGAGGAGTAAGAAGAAATAGTGACAGCGTTAAAAAAGAACGAAGAAGTTAAAGTTGAAACTAAAAGAACTAATAAGATCAAGAAAAAGGGAAAATAATGGTAAGAACGAAAGGAAGAAGGAGAACGAAATTACCAAAATAGCATCAATATGAATATTTAATAAATCACTATAAAAATTGGCCAAGTGGGTAGAGTGTTCGCCAATTGTCAGGGAGACCTGGGTTCAATCCCCTGTGGCATCATACTAAAGACTTTAAAAATGGTACTTGATACCTCCTTGCTTAACACTCAGCACTATAAGGTACGTATCAAGGATAAAGTGGAGCAATTTGGGAATGGAGTAACGCCATCTCCTACACCTCGGTGTAGTAGCTATTAAAAAGGGAGTCTTCTGGCCAGCCTCCACTACGGTCGCCAACTTACTTACTTTATAAAAAATGTGATGCGAAAAGAACAAATGCAAGAAGTACAAAAATGTGAATAAAGTAATAAAGTTTATAAACAAGAAAATAAAATGAATTTATTTAGTAAACTTCAAAGTTTGTAGTAACCAGAGTGAAAATGCTACATATGATCGCTGTTTAGTTATTAGAAAATGAGTAATGTGAATAGGAAATAATACATTGGAATATGTAAAACTTGAGCTATAAGATTTACGAGAGGTAAGTGAAAAAACAGGAGAGTTTTAAGTGTAGGCGATTTTGAAGATAAATTGCAACTGAAAAAGAAAGAAAAATTAAATAGAGAAAATAGTAGGCCGAATAAGAAAGCCGACAGGAAATGACAAATATTAACGAGAAGTCAAAACGTCGAAATTAGTAGAAAATAATTAAGACAAATAAACAAGAACTTTGACAAAAGATCAAATAAAATAAAGGGAATCTAAATAAGACATAACGCTACAACTGAAATTGCGGTTAAAGAAATAAGGGGAGATAGATAGTTAGATTTTGAATAAGATTTCTTTTTCTAGCCAAACGTTGTCTGTTTGGCCATTGCAACAAAAAAGCTATATACGCATGATTCAACACTTTTTGTGCTGGGATGATCTTATATAATAGCAAAATGGTCATTGGCGCACCTCGGTGGTCGACCTGTCTGTTCACTGTTAACATTTTTATGCTAAATTGACTTTATTTCAGGGAAGGACTCCTTTTAAGTGGAATAGATTATTCAGTGATTCTAAAAAGGAAGATGCCGTAAAGAAAATACATACATACATACCTACATGCAAATATATAATTAGCCTATAAACGTATGATGTAGCACTGCCCATTTTCCTTGGGGAAATTACAATACATTCGGGAAGTTGGTGGAGAATATTATAGCCACAGTCTCCCGTTACCGAAAAATTTTTTTAAAGAAAAATTTGCATCGCAGCCAATTTCTTCTCTCGACGTAATGCGTCTGCGGCGATTGCTTGCTCGCCCAAATTCACGTTCCTCGTGGCCAACTAACAGGGATACAATGACATATGAGACGTCACAGAGAGCTATAAGTACATCCGCCACCAATTAACAAACCTAAAAGTTATTTTCTCAACAAAAAAAAAAAAAAAAAAAAATTTAAAGATGCCCCGCATTTGCCCTTTTCTTTTAAAGAATAGTGACTACGAGTTTTGCTCACCTGTTCGTATTTAATTACCCACCCGAACACATGAATCTGTTTGGGTTTTTATTGGTTAATGGGGTTTATATTTATTCAATTTAATATTATTTCTTGATGACCCAATAAAATAATTTCTTATTTATTTATTTTTTTTTTTTATATAAATGTAGTTTGCCCTAACATTCCTAAGTCAGGTCTTCTACTTGGTGAAACCTAAGTAGATTGGTTTGACTCTGTCGGCTTTATATATATATATATATATATATATATATATATATATATATAATTGTGTGTGTGTGTGTGTGTGTAAGCGTGAGGATCAATAGATCGAAATGTAATAGTAACTGAGATACGAAAATAAGAAAAAAAAACTAAATAACTAAATAGACTAGTTAAAATATATTGTTTTAAAGATACAGATAAATTGTCATAGATGCATCTGGATACAACCTGAAAAGTGGCTTACAAAGAAGTAACATACTTTTAAAATAAGAAGCAAAAATAGCTATAGATTAGTAATATAACAAAAAGTGGAAATATTAATAAAATCAAAAATTAAAGAAAAATTTAAAGTAAAAAACAACAGTAAATGTGTCTATGATTAAATGGAGATGAAAATTAAAAAAAAAGATACAAGTAGAATTGAAAGAGGAATTTGAAAGTGAATTGATACAATAAAGAAAAAGAAGGTGTACGAAAGAGAGAAAAAAAAGACATCAGTGGACCAAGGCGTTGATTATTTCGAGTTAAAGAATGAATTGTTTTTGGCAATTAATTAGCATTTACATATGACGGAATAACAGATATAAATCTGCAATAAGCCTTGGAATAGCAGATATAATGAGGGGAACTGGTTTATTTCAAAATAGAACAACAAAAAATAAATGTAGTGCTACTACTTCTAGTTGATACCAGAAGTAGTAGCACCTTATTTATTTCTTAAGGCTTCGATAAGCAATCACAAAAAAAAAAAGAAGTCAGACAGAGAATTGAGAATGATGAACGTCATCAACAGACGAGAGAATGTCTTAAAATGCTCGTAAACAACAAAGCATAAATATAGTTGGCGACCTTACTCGAGGGTGACCCGAAAGTTCCCTTTTCATTAGCTACTACACATAGGTGTAGGGGAGGGTGCTACTCCTTCTCTGAATTGCTCCACTTTACCCTAGCTGCTTACCTTATAATACTGAGACGTAAGCAAGACGGCGTCAAGTACCATTTTTTGAGTCTTTGGTAAGACTCGACTTAGAATTGAACCCCGGTCTCGCGGACGATTCGCAAACTCTCAACTCATTAGGCCATTGGCCCAGTTAAAATAACAGATCGAATTACAAGACCAAGATCAGATGCAAATATGGCCGCCCTAATCGATGAGGAAAAAAGAAACAAATAAAAACATTACTATTTCTTGTAGCAAATGATAAGAAATTCGTAAAGTTGTAACGTAATCCATCAGTGGGTTTTTACTACATAATAAAACAAATGAAAATTAATTTGCAGTAAATCACGAGGTGATGCTAGTATCTGTAGATATATTTTGAAGAAGTTAACCATGCTATACGATATACTAATCCAACAAAACTGAAACTTACTGGATGACTCGGTGTACATCACTCATTTAAAATACAAGTAGAATAAAGAGAAATCATGTAATTGAATGCAGTCGAGTATACAGGGTGCGGAAGCAAAATTATGAATATTTTTGTATTATAATAAACAACTCTATGATAAAACAAGATTAGTTTTAATTTTAAAAAATAAACAACAAAATAAGAAGATAGATACAAAACAGTAAGTCTACCCAATATGGTGACCATTTTTTCAATTATTATATCAATACGCCTTTAAAACGATTTGTAAGCCTTCAAAATAGATTCTTCTGACATTTTATTCCACTCCACAGTAGCACTCTAAAGCGAACTAATATTCGAATGATAAATTGTATTTATATTGTTTTCTTAAACGCCACATATAGCGTCATCAAGAGGGTTAAGGTCTGGGCTGAAATTTTGTTTCATTGCTGTCCTCACAGTTTTCTTGTGGAATTTCAATTCATTAACGTGCTTTCATATAGATATTGTGTGATTCTACCGAATCACCGTAGGGATAGCATTTAAAAAGCTCTTTTTTTGTTTTGTTTTTTTCTTCAATCCCCAAATTCTACTTTCCTTTAAAGGCTCTTTTTCTGTAAAAAAAAAAAACAACAACTTTGCTTTGTATACGGTAAACAAAGTAACTTTGGCTTGGTTTTGGCGTTAAGCAAATCATAGATCCTTTGTCATTTCTTTTCACTCTCTTTCTTTCTCTCTCTCTCTCTCCCTCACTCTCTCTCATATTGGGCTGAATTTTAAATAAAAACATTTGAATAAGAGCTCATCATGAAAAGTTAGATCTTTCACGTTTTTATTTTTAACCAAATTTGACTAATCAGACAAAAAAAAACTCTTTGTAAATCATTCCATATTTTGCTTCAAAACAGTTTACGTTTATATACTTACACCATGCGGAAGAAAAATTTGGAATATTTTTTCTAAATTTAGTGGTATCACAGCGAAGGTATAAATATGTTAGGACGTGTGTATATAATCACGTGCCCTAACATATTCAAATATAACAAATCGAAGCGGAGGTTCTTATTTAAGCTCATGAAAAACTAGAATGTTTATTTGAAGGTTAAAACGCATTCCTAAGTAGACGTTAATATCAAAGAGGAATATTTCTGGTCGGCTTTTCATCAACATGATACATTTTCAAGTGAAATTTTCTGATGGATATCAGTTAATAACAATATGATAGTTTATAGAGAAATTGATGAACTTTACCCAAAATATGCTATTGTTTATTTTTAACCATGTCTTACGAGATGAAATTGTAAGTATACGCAAAGGGAAAACAAAACATATCTTACTGGAAATAAGAACTTGAATGTCAATGTGGTAAGGAACAATTGATAACAATTTATTAAAAACAAATTTAGCCTCTCAGTTGTGATATGTTTTCTTCACATAAGCACAATCATCTAAAAAAAAAAAAAATTCTATGTTCTCCGGTATTTACATGAATGTATTTTTCCAGCTATCGTTTAATAAAAATGGCACTTTTCATCCTGCCAATTAACATCTGAATTCAGTCGAGGGAATATTGAGTAATTTTTCTTGGAGTGCTTATGAAAGTTCTGCAAGAATTTGAGTATTTAAGTATGCAGTGAGGGCAGCAGCTTGTTCATTATGTTCGGAAATATCCCAAAGCATTCTATCGAGCGAAGAACTCTATTTCTTGAAGGCCAAGGAATAGAGCAAATTGCTTGCGTGCAAAACCTCCCGAAATGCATGTACTCTTTAATGTCTGGAATTGGGCTGTATGAACACGGTACGGGAAATCGGCGATTGATCTTCAAAATGTTGAATAGCAAAATTGTCAATGATTTTATTCTGAAACATATGGCCTTTGATGTAATCTTTCAAAATTATGCTACCGATCTTACTGTGCATTGAGCAGCTGGTCTAGATTATTACTAAAACCGCCACCAAATTGCTACCCATTCCAGGATGTTGATTTCACCATAGGCAGTTGACCAAGCACGTGATATCCCAGTTCTGTCATCAATCTTAAGTTAAGGAACCCGACTTTTGTTTGGACGAGTGCACGCTCTTCCCTCAGCAGATGTTTCAATTTTACCATTTCGCCATTTTAAACGTTCCAGCATATGTCTTGGGAATAAGTATTTGTCAAGACGTTTGGAGAATATAACCAAACTTAAGCCGTCTTTTATTGGTGCTGCGTTTGATTTGACCTTTTTTTTTCTCAAGAAATGTGATTTGTTAGATTTTTATGAAATTCCCCGAATCCACATATCCTCGTGTGTATCAGATTTTTAGGCTTCCTGTTTTAATTATCTTCTATACATCACTTGATATTTTACTCTATGGTTAATATTTCCACTTTATATACAGTACACGCACGGTTCTATGCATTCCATTAAACT
This sequence comes from Sepioteuthis lessoniana, assembly GCA_963585895.1. Classification (NCBI taxonomy): domain Eukaryota; kingdom Metazoa; phylum Mollusca; class Cephalopoda; order Myopsida; family Loliginidae; genus Sepioteuthis; species Sepioteuthis lessoniana. The sequence continues at coordinate 25,734,021 of OY757905.1, forward strand.
TCCCACATTCATCGCAACAAATTCTACACTTCAGCATTACGTCTTTGTTTTTAAATTAGGAACACTAATCATTGTTAAGTTTGTGTTGAAAGATGCATTGTACTCTCAAGACACAGTTGTCAAATTTATTATGCATGATTATACACGACATTGACAACTCTTACCGCGCATGCGCTATTCATGTTAATAGCCTCCCATTGTTTTTTACGTGATAACCATCTAAAAAGCAATATATTTCATTGATATTTTTTATGATTTTAAAATCTTATTCGACCGAAGGGAGACGATCCTCTTGATATCTCATAATTGGCATCTTTCAAGAGAAGAAGTCAAACTCCTTTTCTAGGGATCATAAAATTTTTATTAAAAATTAAAGAAAAATACAAATTAACATGCGGAGGATTGATTAGAAAATATTTCTTTATCTATCAGGAATGCCTCATGCACCTCATAATTCTAAACATAAATTAATTTGAGAGCCCTATGGTCTCGGTTCAACGAACATTGTCGACTATTTTCTGTTCTAGATCATTCAGGAACCTGCTGTAAATCTGCCACACTTTTTATCAATTCTATTATAGCTGTTTAATTTTTTCCATATATTCTATTATCTTTTACCAAAATAATTGTGTCCTGCGTATGATAGTAAACTCCCTCTGGTAATGATACTCAAGATGTGGAGCTCAGTGGAGCATGGAGTCACGCATTCTTTGCTATTGCTCAATGGCCATCTCTCTGAATCAAATAAGTAAAGTTAACTTGGCGACCATAATCGAGGATGACCTGATGGCATCCTTTTATTTGCTACTACACCGAATTGTAGAGGAGGGAACTATTCCTTTTCCTGGATTGACCCACTTTACCCTTGATCCGTACCTTATAACGTTGCGTGTTAAGCAAGACGGTATCAAGTCATATTTTTTAATCTTTGGTATGACTAGACATGGGATTGAACCCGGGCTATTGGCAAATGCTCAACCCACAAGACCAATGTGATAAAAAGATCATTTTTAAATGGAGTAAAGCTGGTTTGACTTTATTTTTCTTTCTCTTAGACTCGTTGCTTATCTCCTAGGTAAAAGCTTCCAGCATGTTCTACTATTTACACATATCTGAAGGAAGAATAGATGGATTCCCACCTTTCTCAAAGGCATTAGCACAGAACTGAATGTGGAAGAATTAAACCGAAAATAAAAGACAACTTACTCCCTATGGCAAAGCAAGCACACAGAATGAATGATACGTCAGAGAGAGAGAGAGCAGAGCAGAGAAAACATGGCTGCCCTAACACCTTAGTTCAATGATACAAGGTCTCGAGCGACGAAAATTGTGGTAGTGGTTTATGCAATTTTTGTCAAAGCAAGCATCAAAACACGACAGATGGGAGGAGGGCTATTCAGTGACGACGTTGCTTTTGTTTGTCGGAGAAGAGTAGAGTGAAGTCGATAACTTTCGTTAATAATCACTGGAATCAGTTTCCAAGCACACTGAAAAGCATAGTGTTTCGAATTCGAACTTGTGTCACTGATTCAATTTCCGATGACGATAACCGTTACGCCTATTTGAAAACACGTCACAGTGTGCAATGAAAGGATCATTATCATGGTTACTCTATGCGGAGTTTTCACACAATTTTAGATTTTTATTTACTCATTTATAGTTTTTCACGTCAGCGTTAGCTGATGGTTTTTCACTGGGGTTTGAGTGACAGCAAGTCTTCTCAAGTCTACAGGACTCTTCTCAGTATTCTGGCCGATCTCAATAATGCTGTCGTTTGGATGGTCTCCACTTGTCCACCAACTCCCAAGTCATCCAGGCCCTTTAATAATCCTTTAGTTACTGTGCCAAATGCATCAAGCACAATTGGTATAATCATCACCTTAATGGAGGTGCCCGTGGTGTAATTGTTATCGTCCTAGGAAATGAACACGGCGACACGAGTTCAAATCCTGGACGAGACTGATTGCATTTCACATAGCACTAATACACTTGGGAAAGGTATGAATATAATTATTCTCCCTCCAGCTAAGGATAAATAGTAGGACAGACTAGGTTCTTCAGCCTTGGTGAGGCAACTAGTCTAGGAGAAGGAAAACTCTGAATTCAAAACCTGTTAAACTCCGCTTAAAAATTGACTTTGTGTCATATCCTGCCCGAGCGGAGGGGTTGGTAAATAGGATAATCATCACCTTCTTGTTCCATTGTTTTTCAATTCTCTAGCAAGGTCGAGGTATTATTATCATCATCATCAGCAGCAGCAACAACAACAACTCATACTGGAAAGAATATAATTGCTTGTCAAGAATTTTTATTAAATAGGAACACTTTAAACCAAATAACTCTGCACAAACAAATTATTATTATCATTAAATAAAAATAGTTACCTGAAACCATAAAGTTGAAAAAAAAGGTTGATTTCCACGGAAAATGACACCGACCGTATTAAAATGCCACGAAAGTAGCCAATGGTAATAACAACAAAGATATATATATATATATATATATATATATATATATATATATATATATATATATATATGATTCTGCGTAAATGTTCTAAGTAGACATAAATAGCACGCTTTAGTAGATGGATTGACAAGCTTTTAAAATGAGAATGTTTCCCGTCTATTTTACTATTTATATATTGAAGTATTTGTTGAGTAATGAACCGCAATAATCGATTAATCAAATTAATTTGTCAGCAGATCCATTGATTGAAAATAGTCGTTAACATTAAAACGATATCTTGCTAACGTTACTTGTAAAAGTTTACTTTGTCCCATTTTACAAGTGAATGTTTTATTTTAAGTGCTTTAATCAGACATTTAAAAAAGTTCGTGCTTTAACAGTTCTTCACGTTTCTTTTTGTTTACTTAAAATATAGGAAGCGAGGACTTTCTCGCTTCAATGCCACAGACAACATTTACTATAATCTCTTGTTACTTTAATGATTGAATCGTTTGCTTGTGTAAAACTGTGGAACTCTTCTTGGGCACCTTCTGCTGGTATTGTCGTTGTAACTGAGGTTCAAAGGTTTGTTCCTAGGGTTGACTCGGTACCGATGAAAAATTTTATTGATCCATTTCTTCCTTTTGTGCTGCTTAAATGAATATGTTAACATTAAATTTCAAATGAATACTTTGTTTTAGAAGAAAGGTAGAACAAGCCTAGACAAATTTATAATTTATAGGCGCCATGACTCATGACTGACTAGTCAAAAGTTTATGTCTAAGACAAAATCTGATCTCAGTGTAAAAGTTTATTGGCCATTTCTTCATTCGCTACAGCGTACAACATGACAGAAAGAATGAACTAACATTAAATTTCAAATTTATCGTTTATTTTAGAAACTTAACGACGTACTGAAAGAAATTTATCCTATGACTTAGCTACTTATCATAAAAAGTGATATAATTTAGCAACCACTTAATATTAGCCAATTTGAATAGATTTTGTATATACATATACATATTTACCAACCCTTCTGCTGGAGCAGGATATGACACAAGGTCAATTTTTAAGCGGATTTTAACAGGTTTGAATTCAGAGTTTTCCTTATCCTAGACTAGTTGCCTCACCAAGCCTGAAGAACCAAGTCAGCTCTACTATTTACTCATGGCTTGAGGGAGAATAATTGGATTCATACCTTTCCCAAGGTCGTTAGTGCTATGTGAAATGTATTCAATCTCGTCCAGGATTTGAAGTAGTGTTGCCGTGTCCATTTCCTACGACGATAACCATTACACCACAGGCGCATAGATTTTGAATATAGACAACGGCAATAAAAAGAAAAACAAAGCCAACTACAGTGAAACGAAGAATGGAAATTCAGAAATTTGAATCACACACATACACAATTATTATTTATCATTTCATCATTCACATCTGTTACCAGCTATTCTTTCTCTGTTTAATGGCGTATCCAACTTCGTGGATTATCAATGCCAAATATATCGTTATAGAAAGACAGTAGGGGTACTATTTAATTTTCAGCTTGGGTAAAAGAGGATTCATGCCTTTACTAAACATGTTATTCCCAAAGTGAATGTAATACAGCAACTAAAGTCGGAGCACCCCTACAACGATGTTGCATGTTACCCTCTACGCCTAGGAGACTCTATTACCAATTTTTTACAATTACTCTCGTGCATTTCTAAAATAAATGATAAATTTGAAATGTAATGTAAGCTCATTTTTTCTATCATGTTATATAGAATGAAGATATTTAGTTATTTTTGTTTTAATACAACTCTGATTGAATAACTAATGTATATCAGTTTGCTTTATTTATTATTAGTAAAATGTGTTTCAGCATGCTACGAACAAACGAGGATAACCCATTATAAAAGGCGATGAGGTCAGTTTCTTCTCTAACATTGGTAGGCCTGTAGCAGGAAATTATTGTTGTGCTGGGGTTGCCATTAAATGTAACTACCATCATCCTATCTTGTATTTTCTCTATGCTACTTAGTGATTTTAAGACCCATGGTACTATAAGTATACCTACACCTCCTATCGTGACATTAACAGAGTTTTTCCATGCAGATGCAATGGCTAGCATTCATCCGTTGCCAGTATCATGATATTTAATATCCTCGCTATGAGTGTATCTGAGTTCTTGTATGCATTTTATGTCTATGTTATGATGCAGTCAGTACCGGTAGTTATCCTATTCAATTTGAGGTTCTAACGTTGAATGTGGCTATTGGTAATGTGCTTTTGATTTCAGTAAATTTTGTTTTAGTCTGAGCTCTGCTGCCGATTTTTCAAATACTGAAGCCAGGGCTACAACCTCAGCAGGACGCACCCCTTTTTACCTGAACGAAGTACGATGCTATTTGAACCGGTGGTTTGACTGTGGGTCATGGAAATCTTTCGATGGCTGATTTTATTCCCATCTGTCGAAGCCACCCTTTTAGATGAGCGGCAGTAGTTCCCTGATTGAACCATTTGATCCTGGCCAGTAAACCCTTAGATTCATACGCCCAGTACCGGGTTAGGCATTGCGTTGAACCATCAGAGGGGCTATCCGCTCGTCCTTACGTCCGCCATGCTGCTTCTCATGGCTTTCGTAAAAATGTTTTTCTTTTATTTTATTATCCATCCTCCTTCTTCCTCCTTCATTCATTAGGTATTAACTTAGTCAAAGTCCATAATTATTTTCTTTTTAAATTTCATCGAATTCCTTACTTATGGTTCTTTGTATCCTTATAGGCATTCTATTTTACGCTAACTTAGGTTTTCAGTTTCTTATAAAGTTCAATTGTATTTGTTTCTTTTGACCAGGTTCAGTTGTAACTCGGAATTACAGTAAATGTCTTTGCATTTAAAGCACAGATAGTATATAGCAGTGATGTTACGTATAAAAAAATTTAAATCATTCATGGACTTTTAAATGACAATATAGTAAAAGACAATAAATTACCAACCGTTTTATTAACTCTGCACAACTTGGAGTGGATTTACTAGTATTTTCAAAGTGTGGTTACCGCCTTCTCTGTCTTCTAGGCTTCTGAACTTTAATTTTATACAGGTATACGTGTTTCTAGTATTTGGGAGGGAGGGTCATTGTTATTGGGCCTCCCCATACACACACTTTCTTACTTTTCTTTTTCTCTAAATATTTCTTCATTAACATGAAATTCCCAAAATTATTCTAACCTTACTCTAACTTTCGTTTTCAGTTTCTTATAAAGTCCAATAACAATGCCCAAATTGCTAAAAACGTAAACCTCTAATTCCGCTTTCACAACTCGTCAAACAGAAATGGGGAACATCAAAGAGATTTCGCGCTGGAGAATAGATTAACATGCCTCAATACAAAATTTCAGGAAAGGGAGGGATAATATGGATCTATATCTAGTCAAATAATACTAAAGCACAGAGAGACTATGTCTTTTTAAATAAGAAATGGAATAATAGCGCATTGAATTGTGAGGCATATTCCTCTTTCAAGCGTAGGTCCTCCGATCACCGAATTGTCACGGCAAAAATGTGACTGAGCCTACAAAGAAATACGATCTGAACTACAATCACTGTACACTATGACTGTTCACTGCTTAATAACAGAGATATTTGTGATAAATATTTGTTAACTCTAAGAAACAAATTCGATGCACTATCGGTGAATACAGAAACACATACTCCGAATGACAAATATGAGAATTTCGTCAATGCCAAGTTAGAAGCGGCACAAGAATGTATACCAATTAAACAAAAAGCTAAATTTATAATCCCATGGGAGACATTAATGGTTTTAAAAAATGCGGGCAGACGTGATAACTGCCTCCAAATGCAATCGGAAGAACCCAAACCAATACCAATGCCCTGAAACTTAAAAATGTACAAAATGAACAGCTAACATATACCTAAAAGAACAAACAGGATATATACAAGATCAGATAGATAAGATTAGTCTCAGTTGAAGATAGACAATCTAGGATAGCATGGCAGACGGTAAACGGAGTGGGCAGAAGGAAGAACACTGCAAAATCTAACTGAAAGCTACCAGCCAAAAAGAATGAATACAACTACGGAAACCAGATTTCGAGAATTTACTCGTAAACGCCCAGAAAGTTATACATGAATAAATCACAAGAATTATTATTAAACAAATAGACATCAAACTAGGATAGTTTACGCAAGAAGAAATCGCCTCAGTACTAAGAAATTTTAAAAGTAGAAAAGCAGCAGGGCTTGATGAAATACCCCCCGGAAGTATGAACGACCAGGGAATTCGACGACATACTGCTCCGACACTCTAAAGCCGTATATAATCAAAACACAATAGATAGATGGACAAAGAGATGCATCTTCCCCTTCCCAAAAAAGGCAACCACGGATTAGCCAAGAACTACCGAGGTATAAGCCTTACATCAACAGCGGCCGAGATATACAATGCTCTCCTACACAACGGCATAGAACCAAAAACTGAGATCATACTTAGGAAGAACCAAAATAGCTTTCGGAGAAATAGATCCACGGCGACACAAATTTTGACTATCCGTTGAATTCTTGAAGGTGTATGTGCAAAAAATTAAGAGGCCACAATACTATTTGCCGACTTCACCAAGGCTTTTGACTCTATACACAGAGAAAAGAGGGAGCAAATACTACTCGCCAGCGGCCTACCCAAAGAAATCGACGCAGCCATAATGATGCTATATAGAAACACGAAAGTATAAGTCTGCTCCCTGGATGGAGACACAGATTACTTCGACATTGTAGCAGGTGTACTACATGGAGATTCATTAGCTTCGTACCTCTTTATCATCTGTCTAGACTACGTTCTTAGAACGTCTATTGATAAAGTGAAAGACAACGGTTTCAAGCAGACAGAGGAAAGAGCGGAAGATACCCTGAACACACAATTACGGACGCAGACTACACCGATGATATAGCACTTCTGGCAAATGCACCCGCCCAAGGTGTTAGCACACACAAGACAGAGTACATGTGCTTTAATCACAGAAGGGACATCTCCACACTAAACAGTAGTTCTCTGAAACTAGTAAACAAGTTCACCTACCGAGAAAACAGGGTCTCATCAACTGAGACTGATATCGACACGCGTCTACCAAAGGCATGGATAGCTATCGATAGTCTATCAGTCATGTAGAAGTCAGACCTGACCGATAAAATGAAACACAGTTTCTTCCAAGCAACGCTCGTGTCCATACTGCTATATGGATGCACAATACGGACGATAACTAAGTGTATGGACAAAAAACTTGACGGTAACTACACAAGAATGCTGTGAGTAATATTGAACAAGTCCTAGGGGCAGCACCCCACAAACCAACTGCTATACCGTTACTTATCACCCATCACGAAAACTAACCAAGTTAGACCATCAAAACTTGCAGGACACTGCTGGAGAAATAGGAACAAACACATAAGTGACGTATACCTGTGGATTCCCTCATATAAACAAGGAAAGGCAGGATGACCTGCTAATACCTATATACATCAGCGCTGTGCCGATAACCGATGTAACCTTGAAGACCAACCAGAAGCGATGGACGATAGAGAAGGGTCAGGGAGAGGGTCATAGATATCCATGCTGATGGCGTGACGTCATCATGATGATGATGATAATTAGGGCCCAATATCCATGATTGGCTATATATATCCTACTCAGGATTGCATCGACCGATTCAACTGCGCTTGCTGATTAACTATTTCTCACCTGTGATCCTGGGACCAATGATTACTAAGTGCAGTTGATTATGTGTTTACACTATATATATTTATATATATATAGTGCTGAAGCAAAATATGGAATAATTTTAAAAACATTTATAGTTCGATTAATTTGAGTTTTGAAAAAAGTGATAAATCTTAATTTTCATGGTTAGCTCTATTATTCAAGTACTTTCTTTAATTAAAATTAGCCCATTATGAGTGAGCAAGAAAAGAAATATCATAGAATTTATAACACCGAAATCAAGCCTAAGTTTCTTTGTTTATCATATACAAAGCAAAGAATTTTTTATACAGAATAAGAGCTATTTAAGGAAATCAGATGCAATTTCGCATCCTTAAGTCTGCGATTGAAGAGAAATGGAAATGTCTAAATAATATATTTTGAAAGTATGCAAATTGTTTCGGTTTGATAAAATAACTGAAAAAAAATGGTGACCATATTGAGTAAATTTACTGTTTTGTGTCTACATTTTTTTTGTTTATTTTTTAAATTAAAAGTAATCTTTTTTTAATAGAGTCGTTTATCAATGTACTTTAATATTCAAATTTTGCTTTCATAGCTTGTATATATATATATATAGAGAGAGAGAGAATGACAACAGTAAATTGAAAGACTTTTTAAAATTTAGCATTATCGACCCTTATTTAAACATCATTTATCAGTAATATTGCGGATAAACATTAGATGAAAATACATAGGATGTTTCTCTATGTCTTGAAAAGGACACAGCTAAATAATTTAAACCAAATTCAAAAGCCACAAAAGAAAGCTGTTTTGAATTTTCCTTCTTTTGTCTACTGCTTGAGACGTCCCTCATTTCAATATAGCGTCTTGTCTTCTCAGCCGAGAACAGTTCGCTCGCCTGGTTACATCAAGCAAATGTCAAATGACGAGGTTGACATCTGGCATCAGATTAACGAAAGTCAAAACAATGCAGAATCCGACCCATTTCAGGTTCCGGCGATCTTCCAAAAAATCAGATATCACCCAATAGGAAAAGCAAAAGAAAAATAACTTTTTAGAAGATAACGCAGTACAAGAGATGCTGTCTGTTCGATATATTCAGTAACAGACTCGCTTGGTCTACTTTAGTACTGAGACAGTTATTTATTTATCACAGTAACAGAGTTCGGTGTTCCCGCCTTCAGTTGATACCTATATGTCAAATGCTGAATTTCCCAGCGAGAAAATATTCTCTTTCTCACTCAAATGATTGACATAACAAAATACTAAAATATTGGTAACGAGAAGTACAATTCGCCAGACACAGATTTTTTTTTTTTACCGAGCTTATGAGAGAGACAAAGCACACGGAACTGTCAGATGCTGAGATTGCCTGATACTCTCCGAGTACTACTCTCAGGATGTGCTTCTATGGCTTGTTGCACGGCCTCGGAATCCCCGTTTTTGGTTGTTTGCTCGTCGAAGTTTTTGCTACCCGAATGAAATAGTTTTAATAATTTTGCCACAGTTTTGTAATCAACTGCATATATATATATATATATATATATATATATATATATATATATATATATGCGTAAATATATTTACAATCCCGGATACTGAGTACTCATTATAAATCAGTCGTATTTGAATCATGAACTAAAACTATTTTTTATGCAAAGAGAGCAGTATTAAAATTAAAATAAACGTGATCTATTGAAATTTGTTCTACTTTTTTTGTAGAAATAAAGAAAAAGACGCTCATCAGACAGGTGTTTCCCCAAAATTTCTCTTTGACGAGGTTTTACTTTCATTTAGTTTTTAAAAAATTGCTTGAAATTAATAGTAAAAGGAAAGAGCAGTCTACTTGTAGTCGAGATTAATGTGTTGGTCCGTAACATCGTAGTAAGAGTGTCCATATTTCATGAACTCTATTACGTTGACCTTTCGTTCAGCAATTTTTTCAGCCGCATCATAGCCCAATTCTAACTCGTAATACTTAACCATGTTCCTCTGAACGGCTTTTAAATCACATATAGACTAAAGCAAGGAACAATGTAACATCACACCAAATACCACGAAAATACCCTTACGAGTACTTATCATTAAACATGTTTTATATGCACCAAAAACTAGAGAGGGAAACACAATCTCGAAACATTTGACTGACCATAGCATTATTTTTCTTTAATATAATCTGCTCTGGTTGCTTAATTAGGAAAGATAAATAATAACTGTTAATTTAACGGTTTGGGGAGTATGTGATTCATGTTCAACGTGCTGGAAAAAAGAAAAACAAATCCTTAAATAAAGAACCTAATGAACCGATTTATTTTATAATTCTGGAACGAAAATTATCCTGGTATTTGTTGTTACGCCATATTTTCTGTAAATCTGTAGAGTAATTTTTGTACAATCACCTGACCAAAACAAGTGTGTACGAGTTAGAGTAATTGTATAATACTTTTATATTTCCCCGTGTTCCAAGTCCCGCTCAATATTGTTCTTCAACTGAGACTAGGGGTTTAAAAAACATAAGAAAAACAAATGGAGTGCATGGACTTTAACCTGAAATTTGGAACCCAGAAGTCAGTCGACTCAACTCCTTTTATTACAGGAACATTTAAATTATCTATATGGAGGAAACTTAGATATTTGTCTATCTGACAAAATAATTAAAAATGAAAAGTGGAGTAAGCCACTCTAATTAAATATACATTGCAAAAAATCCCACAGGCTGTTAGAATCTGCAGTCATTTCCATAAGCCACCAGATTCTACAAAGACCTGGATTTTCCCTGATTTCACCAAATTAAGCAAACATCATCCGACATGAAAATAATATCAAAATAGAAAATGGATAAAAAAATTTAAACAAAAAACCAAGAATAAACTTTTTCTCCTATTGAACTTTCAAACTCTTAGTTATCTTTTCAAATTGATATTCCAATGTAATCAAAAATTTTAACAAAACAGGATATGCCTAAACTTTCACCCCCATCTCCTCAACTTACATATCACCATCTCGCCTTTTATTTCACTTTCCATTCCTCCCTCTCAAGACATCCCTTTTCCTCACATTATCTCTCTTCTCACTGAAATCCAGTAAAAACCAACAAACTCTATGACCACCACTCAACCCATAATCTATTTTTCCCCTCATTCCTTTTTCTATCATTGGACCCTACAAACTTTCGTATTCACTCATGTACGCTTTTATTTATTTCCTCTTTTGCTAAATTTTAGTCGAAACTTTTTTTCTCAGTTGAAAAAGTGATATCAATAAAGAATGAACGAAATATTCTGAACTGAATCCGTTGTCTGTGTTTTAGTATATCCACTTTTCAACTATTTTATTACACAGACACACACACTCTCTCTCTCTCATTTTTTAAACGTTATTCTATTTTTAATTCATCATTCTTATTCAATTACCACAAGTTATATATTTCATGTTAATGTCCTGGCCGTTTTCTAATTCAAACAATTCTTGTGAATACTACTCTCTTCTTTGTCATTCATGGTATGCACAATAATAATTTAGCCTAATGTCGTTATTAATTGAATTTTACACTTATTTTTTCATGGTACATCCTATGCACGATACGATTAATATTAACTAAGGATTTTACCGCAAAGGAAGTGATTATTGTAACAATAATTATTTGTTGCTTAAAATAAATAAATTATGCTACAGAATTATCCATTTAACTGCGTGTATATTCATGAACATATATTTTCAAATGTAAACAGATGGACAAAAGTAGGAAATAGTGTTTGAAAAAATATATTAGCAGCATATTTGATACATAGTTATCTACTTAAACGTTGATATATAAATTGTCAGATTATATGCAAACACTGAACAATAGGTTTAAGCAAAAATCGATCGATGATAAGATAGATATATGTTGTATAAGCGAGAGACTTTTAAACAAATATGGTCATAAATTTAGAGACAGTACGACTACTAATTAAGTACACCGCTATCACATTTTATCATAAAAGATGAATTTTCTTCTAAACTAAAGATACTAGCATTTAAATATTTGTGAATTAAAATCGTACAGTTACAATGGTGTGAACCTAATTCCTGTGAATTTTTTGAAGCAGTCTCTCGTTCGTCGACTTCCCCAAAATTGTGATAATTTTCCTTAACAAGATGGTTCATCGCTTCATTGTTTGGCGTTCATGACATATCAACCCTTGCAGGTTGTTTAATACTAAAACACACACACATGTATGCATAGTAAACCAATAGTTTGTTGGTAACATTTTCAGCAAGCCAGAGCTTATTAACTCACAAAGAACCAAACGGTTTTCAAGTGATTCTACCAAATAATTTTATATAATATTCATCATTTGTTTGCACGCAGTTAAATGCTTTAAATATTTCTCACACGAATAATTGTATTAACTTTTCATGAGTTGATTTCACACAGTTAAACGGTTTCAAGTATTGCTATTCATCACGATTCATTCTATTTAAGATTACTCATTTATTTGTTCACAGTTAAATCTTTTAAGAATTGCTATGTAACAGTAACAATTTAATCAAACATAAGTTATTATTTTGCACACAGTTAAAGAGTTAAACAGATCTATTTGAGTCATGGATAGGATCTTACCAGATAATGTCATTCCGGATCAGAGTATACCGACTAGTCATGACAATAAAGAGGTTCTCTACATTCGCCAAAATCGGTGTATCTACAGCCCCATCTGACTGGGATGTAGTTCGCTGGTGTTGGCCGAAACGCATAAACCGGTGCTAGTATTGATATTGACTTGGTACATTGATTGTTTGATTTAACTGCATGTCAATCCGTCTATGGTTATAAAGTACTTAGATGTGAGGAAATTGCGTTTAAAATTCCGTTCCTATTTATGATTTTTTTTTTGTAATAGCATCTTTAAAAATTTTTGGCAAAAGATTATATGATATCAAGTGTTCTTATCTTATACACATAATATTCGGACAATTGTGCAGTTTCAAGTATTCCTATGTAAGTAAAAAGTAAAGTTGGCAACCAAAGTCGAGGGCGACCCGAAGGCTCCCATTTCGATAGCTACGACACCAAGGTGTAGGGAAGGGCGCTACTCCTTTCCCTGGATTTCTCCACTTTACCTTTGATCCGTACCTTCTAATGCTGAGTGTTAAGCAAGGAGGCACCAAGTACCATTTTTGAAGCCTTTGGTATGACTCTCCCGGGCCATTGCTAAACACTCTAACCATTATACCAATGTCGGGTTAGAAAGGATATGAGCACAGTTGTGCAGTTTCAAGTGTTCTTATATAAATAATTTGCGCACAATTGTTCAGTTTCAGGTATTCCAATGTAATAGAAATAATATGAGCCCAGCTGTGCAGTTTCAAATATTTTCATCTAATACAAATAATTTGCACACAGTTGTGCAGTTTCAATTATTCCTACGAAATCATAATTTTTAAATGATTTCATTTGATTTTTTTATGTTAAATAAGATTCATTTGTTTGCACACAGATGCTTTCAAGTAACTAATAAAAAATAATCGGTTAACAAACAATTACATTGTTTAAAGTTACAATTCTTAATACAAATAATTTAATGTTATATGCCATTAAGTATTTTTCATCTAATATGAATAATATTCAAACAGATCTACATGACCAATTAACTGACCCTCATATATTCTACCTATCCGGCTAAAAATCGACCAGTGAGTAATGCCATAGAATATGTACTTCACAATCCCCAAATCGCCAGACCTAGACCCTGACCATTAAATGTCGTTTAGTATTATACAAGGACCCGTTTCTTTGGTTTAGTTGGGGAGTCTTATCTCTTTGGAGACGGATACAGTCAGCATATGCTAAGCCCCACTCACAGGCCTATATATTTACTAAGTATATAAGCGGATTATATTCCTTTTAAGATATAATATAAGATATATATATATATATGATTTTTAATTGCATTATTCAAAGTAAACATAAATACTTTCTGGTATTATTCCATAATCGAGATCCCCTTATTATTTTGAAAGAAGATATTTAGTTTTCTTTTATTAAGATTAAATTCAATTGTCGATCTCTACTTTCTTTCAACTAATCAAATTAAAGTTGTCATCACATACACCGAATCCACCCATAATGGTTTTTAACCACTTTGGACTTCTCACAATAATCAATTTGAATTCCGTTTAGAAAATAAGACGCACCGATTGTATCAGTGCTGTGCTTTTTAATTTTATCGCCATGTTGAACGACCAGATCAACCACAGCTCAGTTTCCGCCCAGTTTAAACTGTAAACTCGTTGACGCATTTCTGTGTCACGCTTCGTAAATTAGAGACCAGAAGAGCTGATTTATTGATCGTCGTTTAAATAACGTGATGGTCCTGTTCGCAGTGCCAAACCGGGCCAGAGTTGGCAAAACATCTATAAACGTTTCTTTAAAAGGAGAAAACCAGAACAAATTCTTTACACACCCTTTTCTATTGGCTTCGATGTTCGTAGCTATTTGAAATTGATATTTGCAAAATCAATGAAGTTCAGTTCTTCGATTATTTTTATGGAAAACGTTTGTCGTCTCTCTTTCTAAATGAGTTTACTGGTATTGATAATATAACTGGTCTTTTATTGCTTTGATTGCTAAAAAGTACAATGATACTCTTACAATTAGATGCAGCAATATTCTTAGTTACAATGGAATTAGTAATACAGTATCATTCGTAATGATAGAAATCATGATACATCAATCATCATGAACAACAAAATATCAACTATTATTAATTAATCTTTAGAGTATTCCAGATCAGCTTTAGCTGATGGTCTTTCCCTCGAGATTAAGCGACAACAAGTCTCCACACGTCTCTAGGACTTTTCTCTGTATTCTGGCCGTTCTCAATAATGTTGTAGTTTGGATGGTCTCCACTCCTCCCCTTACCTCCAAGTCATCCAGTCCCTTTCATAATTCTTTAGTTACTGTACGAAAGTACCAATCACAATTGGTATAATTGTTACCTTTATGTTCCATAGTTTTCTCAATTCCCTATCAAGGTCGAGGTACTTATTCTTCTTTTCATATTCTTTCAATTTTTTTCTGTGGTCAGCCGGGACAGCAACGTCCACTATTTTGAAAATTCTCTTTTTTTTTTTGTTGATTATTTTAAGGTTTGGTGATCAGTTTGTATGTCAAAGACCCATAGGTGTTGATGCGTGCCATTCTCTAGGAATGCTGCTGGGTTGTGCATATACCATTTATTCGTATGGTCAAATTTAAATTTCTTGCACATCTCCCAGTGGATCACCTTGCCCACCCAGTCGTGTCTAATCTTATACCCCTTGTGGGCTAATTTGCTGCATTTGCTTATTATATCATTGATGGTTTCGTCTCTATCACCACATAACCTACATTTGCTATTTTGCTGCGTCTTATCAATTCTCGCTTTGATATGGTTGGTTCTCATGGTGTTGTTTTGTGCTGCTATTAGGAGAGATTCTGTTTCTCTCTTAAGGTTTCCTTTTCTTAGCCACGTCTAAGTTTTCTCGTGTGAGACGTTGCTTATTAGTCGTTTAAAACGTCCATAGCGTTGTTTTTCTTCCCAATATTGTTTACTCCTTGCAAGTTTTTTCACATCAGCGTTAGCTGATAATCTTTTACTGGAGTTTGTGTGACGGCAAATCTCATCAAGTTTTCAGAACTCTTCTCAGTATCATAACATATCTTAGAAACGTTGTAGATTGGATAATCTCGGCCCGCCCACCGATATCCAACTCTTTCAGCTTCCTTGCCAAGCCTTTGGGGATCGTTCAAAGCGCACCAGTTGCAATTGGTATCACTGTCACTCACATTTTCCATAGCTGTTTTTTTAGTTCTCTGGAAAGTTACTAGTATTTATCCCTTTTAATTTACTTTGATTTTCACCCCGTTGTATTATCATTTTTACGCCTAATAACTTTACACACCACTTTGAAGTAATAGCAAATCTCCAAGAATCGTCTAAATATTCAAGCTGATTTAAAATGTGACGTGGTCTGTGCTGTCTCTATTCTTGCTCTGATATCCATTTGCCCAAGGTCTTTGTGGACCGCTTCAAGACCACAAAGAACAATGGTTATCACCGTAAATTTCATTTTCCAAAGCTTTTCAGCTCTCAGGCCAGATCTAGTTATTTGCCAATCTTTTAATTTTCTTTCATTTTCCATATCTGTTCAGCTGGAATGACAAATTCCACTTAATGACAGAATATTTTCTTATTATTAGCACAAGGTCAGGTGGTCTGTTTATATCTGAAAGTAACAGAATATTTTAGGTTTCTTATTTTCTAGAGCATATTCTGTTTTGTGCATATTCCACTTTCTAACATGAACGAACTTTGGTCTCTTGCGAATTTCTCTGTGTATGACATTTTTCTCCCATTCAGATGATTTTTTTCAGTTTTTGGGTAGAGTGTTCGCCAATGGTCCGGGAGACCAGGGTTCAAACTCCAGGTCGCGTCATACTTTTAAGTCGTACTTGCTTAACACTCAGCAATATAAGTTACGTATTAAGAGTAAAGTGGAGAAATCCTGGGAAAGGAGTAGAACCCTCCCCTACCCCTCGGTGTTGTAGCTATTGAAAAAGGAACCTTCTGATCGCCCTCGACTACGGTCGCTAACTTTACTATTTACTTCCACTCTGTGGTCTAACAGAATGGCAAAATCCAACGAATACATACATATGACTTCGTCATTGGGAAATAACATTTTATAACAGTAGAAATAAGACTAACAATAAATATTCAATATACATAGGTAATATAATTACGTTTATACAAAAATTTGAGGCGCCATATTTTTTACTCTATTAAAAAGAGAATTTAGACTTTGCTCGACTTCTTATTGCTTCTTTGTGTTTTTCATTAACCACCCATTGCGAGAAATGTTTTTTTCTTTGTTTACGTGTAAAATATGATCGATTATAAAACGAATATTTAAAATATATTTTCTAACTATAGCTGATCTCAAAAGAATAAGAGAGCAGGTTAGAATTCTGTTATCATAAAAGTTGTTAGAGTTTTCGAGAATGTCTCGTATCTAACAAGGTCAGGTAACATATTTGGAGAATCCCCCCGATTTGGAAGAATCTTTTTATTCCAAATCTATGGTTGTTCATTGCATTTAGCCTAGAAAACTGGGGGTTTTATGCAAAAAGTGGCAAAATTCTTATTGTTAATCAAAAGCTAAGAATCGTCATTGTCGCCTTGTGTAGTGAAAATCTGTCAAGTTTCTCACAATTCAGCATAAATATTTACTTTTGAAAAAAATATTTTTCACATTAAAATCTGTTTACCTTAACTTACTGAATCCTAGTCTGGATCTTGGAAATATCTTCTTTTTTTTAGGTTCTCATAATACGTTTTCATATCACCGGTGTCTTGTCCAGAACTACTTTTTTGTGTGTCGACCGAAAACAGAATACCAAGTATATATACTTTGGCCAATGTCCATCTCCAACAAATAAGTTAAAGTGGGACTTATTTTCTTAGCTTCTGAATGTTTTCTATTGGGTGATATTGATTTCCCAGTGAGTTGTGGCTAAGACGATCTGGATTCGATCAGGCAAATAAATATTTTATGCGCAAACCAGTGTACATTCTTTGGTATTTAATTCATTTTCAATATTCACCAGAGAAGAGCAGATGTGGTTGTTATAAACAAAGCAATGTCTGGAAAAGGGATGAATATGAAAGGCAGAAGATGAAAAAGAAACTCATTCAAATAAATGAACCATGAAAATGAATAATAAATTTAAAATAATTGAAGCATAAAGGAAATACAGTAGATAATGTACTGAATCCATTATATATATATATATATATATATATATATATATATATATATATATATATACACATACTTCTGGAATTTAATGTTCTGTTTCCTTTGATTAAGATAAAATATCACTTGTCAGAACCAGCGTTTAAAAGCAATTGGTCTGGTTGTTCAAATATTCAGGAATAGTAACAAGCACCTCCATATATATATATATATATATATATATATATATATATATATATGTGTGTGGAGGTGCTTGTTACTATTCCTGAATATTTGAACAACCAGACCAATTGCTTTTAAACGCTGGTTCTGACAAGTGATATTTTATCTTAATCAAAGGAAACAGAACATCAGATTCCAAAATTATTATGTCTGATTGAATAGCACTCCAAGTAATCATATCTATATTGATTAATGCATCTGTTACCCTCACAGAATATCATTCCAGGGAATTCTATCCACAGATAACCCCTTTCAAAATTGAATACCACTGGCCGGGTTTAGAATACGCAGAATGTATCCTCTACCCAGGCATAAGACCCTCCCAAAGAGGTTACTGGTGTTACAATAAACGGACTCTGAGGCTCTAAGTGTGGAGTATATATTCATTGGCATTACTCTCAACTCCACTATGACCCAGAGTAGTAATACCTATTGTATTCCTCCAGTTGAAATATTATTCAAACGAGATGAAAATACCCAATGAGATTAAAAATTAGCAGATCATATAACTGTAAATTATTGTAATAAGAACAGTTGTACGAAACTATAATTGTTTAATAAGAATTATTATTAGTTACTTGAAAACATATAACGGTGTGCAAAATCTTATTATGACTATTATTAGATAGAAAAAAATCAATGAATCCATATGATTATTAGTATTATGTAGAAATACTTAAAATCATACAACTATGTACAAATTATTTGTATTTGATCAGAATACATGATTTGTTAACTGGGTGAAAATGAAAACCTCAAAAGAAATAACCAAACAAAAATGTAAATGTGAAGGTAAAATAGATACAATTTTAAGATTTAATCATAAAATAATCATTAGAACGCTAACATATCATCCATTTTGGTTGAAAGGAGAATACTTACATTTATTTTTTTTAATGAATAGTTTCTCATTTTTTTATCATTATTAATATGAGAATGTTTATGATTTTACCCACAGCTATATTTATCAACAACTTTATTCGGGGTTTATAAGCAACTGATTAAAACGTTTTTGTGAAGATTAACTATGTGGTAACTGGAGAAAGCGAAAACACGAATAAAAGGAGTTTAGTTCCCTATCTTTACTGCTAGTAACTGAACAGTGTCGGCGGCCATATGCGGCCAAGCAAAAGAAAAAGATTATAACAATAGACCGTGGCTTTGCTTTTGAATTGCAGGTTTTAGCAGCATGAAATAATAACGTGCACTGTTTACTGATTACTTCTTCTCCAGATAATAATGCAACATTGTCCCTTATGATTTACAAACATCTTAAGTATGGCTTTTACTACAGAAGGCTGAATTCTGGATTTTCTTTGGGCTGATGATTGAATGCGTTGTTCTTCCATATCCTCGCGTTTATTCTCCAATTCAAAGTTGTGGACACAGGTTTTATATTCAGTGATTATCTTTTTCATGCATGTATTGCCTTCCATATAATAGCAATTCCATGCAAGTTGACTGATTTTCAAGACGATTGTACTTGTTACTCGAAATGTTTTAAGGATCGGCCTTCACAGTCTTCATAAAAATCAAGCATGCGCTGGATGATTTCTTATGCAGAACCACCCACAATTTTCTTGTGATTTACCACATCTTTGATTGTAATACTTCATCAAATTTATGGCGTGGACCCACTCAATTTTGTCTCATTAGTGAATGTTAGTTTTCCCTCGATTTCATTGGCCTGCTTAATGCATATCTGCCTCATTTTGAGCATATTGCAACGCATTCATATACACTCTGCACTGGTAAAAGATTGCATCTCATATTATGATAAAAACCTTTGAGAGATTTCAGCTGCAGCTACGTTCGTTGAAATCTTTCGTTGCAGCCTGTATCGTCTCGCCGGATAACCTGTGCATCTTCCATGCATTTGTGAGTGTTTCCAATATAAGATCTGTCAGCCATTGGGGTTGGCCACAGTGGTACAAACTGAGTCAGTTCAACAAGGAAAAGAAAAGAAAAGAAAAAATGAATTTCGAGGATACTCACATCTGAAGGATTTTCTTGATGACAAATTTTTTGGCGGGGGATGCTTGTGACAGTTTGTAGTTTTGACTTGAGAGCTGATCACTCACTATTATGGATGGGGGCAAATGAAAGTACTTATATTATTCTATCCCACGATCAACTTTTCTTTCTTTGTTCTTTTCAATCACAGTGGACGGTGAAGGGTGCATTTCGGTCCAGTAGCAAATTGTTGCTGCCAATAGCTGTCTACCGATGACTTACGTTCGAAAATTTATACCCTTGTCTATTGAATTTTGACCCGAGTTGCAAGGAAGATGTCTCTTTATTACGGACATTGAAAATGTTACCCTCATCGAGAAAACTTTCGTTATTATCCGTGTTATACCTATGAACATTAATGGGTATTACCCATTCCTCATAAATATGTAGGACACTATTGTGCGGGGTTGAAAATTTACTAACTACCTTTGGCGGCAGTGTTTCTTTCAATCGAGGCTGCCTACGTGGGTGCTACGGAAACCCAGCATTCACGTCATGCGGCCTTAAGGGACCGTCTTAACAGACTTTAACCCTCCTTGGAGGGGCTAAGTTTATCGCCAGGAGCGCCCTCTATTAGGGAATGCCGACGGTGGGTGGGTCTGGGTTATGGCCCTGCACCAGGAGCAACCTAAAAAGAGGCCTTTTGCCAAAATCATCCGATTGGTGGAACGCACGACAAATAGGAAAAATATACTACCTTTGGCAGTAGTATTTAACTTAGTCGGATCTGCCTGGAGTGGGCGTTGGGTAAGCCCTGCATTCACGTCATTCGGCTGCACCTCTTCGAGCCTCGGGGCTATCACCCAAGGGTCTAACCCTCCTCGGGTGGGCTAAGTTTATCGCCTTGTGCCAGAAAGGCCTCTTTTTAGGGGAATGTTAACGGGGCCCAAGGCATGTTTAGGCTACGGCCCTGCATCTAGACCCACCCTGAAAAGCCTTGTTCCGTAGTCGTGATTTTGGTGGTGCACGTGACAAATAGTGAAAATATACTTAAGTAATCACTACAACCAGCGATTAACTTATTCACGCCGCAAGCAAGTATTTTATTTTGTTAATGTTATAAAGATTTCCTTTTCATTTCCAACCTCCGTTTTAATTATTACTCATTCAGTAACCTTTGTTAAGTTACAACAATCTATTAAAATCTGCCAAAGTTCCTGTTTATATTTCTATACAAACCTATTCATATACCTACATATACCTATGTCCACTAACATGTGTATAAATACGCTCATCCTTCATCTGCACACACATACGATCTCTCTCTCTCTCTCTCTCACAGACACATTATATATAAGCACCACTATACTCATCTACACATGTTCGCACCTACATGCATATGATGCGTTGCACTTAAATAGGTGCAACGCATGGACTAAAAAATAGTATGGTCACATATATTTATCCGATAAAAAATTAACCTCATACGTTGTTCTTTATTCTTCCAAACTAATAACAGAGAAAATATGATATGGTTGATCAACGAGGATTGTTCACAGTTTCAACGACAAACAGAGCAAAAGAAAAATGAACGGGCAGAATTCGGTACGCTTTGCCTAAAGAAAAAGTATGCAAAGCTTAGAAAACTATTGATTATAATAAAAATTTGAATATTGTCCAAATTAATCAATGAGTATGAAATATGAAATGCATATTGCAACCTGTCTTGCCTCATATAGGTTTGGTTGTTCGTATTCTGATTTATTTTAAAATATTCGATCAACTATATTTTTCCTGTAATCTTCTTTGCTAAACCTACTTTTGTTTACTTTTCTCTTTCAAAATACGATTCCTGCATTCAACTTCGTGAAAAAAAAAAAAAAAAAGAAACTAAACTAAAAAAAAATATCCAATGATAATCTCAGATCTGTTCTGTTGCAACACAGAAATAGCGAGATAAAGAAAATAGCAAAAACAACTGTGGAGAAACAATCTTTCACAAGAAGCTGATTGGGAAAAAGCCAGAATAGGCTGTATAAATGTTTGCTTGAAACGGTTGAAGACTAGTTTGGCGAACCATCGTTCACAACACTGGTGTTTTAAACCGAAGTGATTAATCTAATCGATTTTTAGACGCCTTGAAATTTTCTATCAATAAACAATGTTTGGACCGATTGAAATATTATTAAACTCTACATAAACGTCAGGAATCAACAAACATATTTATAGACGCCATTTACTCAAAGGTCGACATCAAAAGTCGTGTTTTAATTAAAATAATCCAATCAGTAAGAAAACTAGTTTGGATAGCTTTTTATTGATTTATCTTTTTTTTTCTATTTTATGTTTTTGTTATTGCCTATTTTCGTTAATCTTCTTTGTTCTAATAGTTTGATCCCTTCTTTTCTGAGTGAAATCAATCGATCTTGAAATTTGTATCACCTTTCAAGAGATTTAACCCGACTACAGTTAATCACAGCTTTGTCCAGTGAGTTAGAATCATTCATGTACCAATCAACGCTCCACAAGTTGTTAATTAGATTATAAGCAATTTGTATTTCTTCCAAAAAATACGAACTTTTCTACAGTATAGCAGTTGTCTGATACAATGCGCGTCATACATGTGACCACAAATATCTTAACAGAATAGACATGTACTCAAAAAGACGTCCGTCCTGTCTGCAGGGCTTAGAACATGCAAAATATATCCCATGATGGGGGGTAAGACATTCCAAAAAACACCTTCCAGAGTATGACATAAAAACTGAATATGGAGTACGAACACATTGCTACTACACTTAGACGTAGATACTTTGTAGATGTTTGGGTTTCATCTATTGGTAAAATACATTGCTTTAATATTGTTCGTATTTGATAGGATCCTTTACGAAAAAATTAAGAAACAGCTTCAGAAAATAGATAAATAATGAACACAAAATGAATGTGATTTCATAATTTCTGGGCATAAGATAACATTATTCGGGTTTACATTCCATTAAAATTAATCGATCAATCTAAAAGACCTTGTTTCTCTTGTGGATCCACAGCTCACATCTGAACATTAGGGTCTTTAAAGCATTTAAACTGTATAAAAATATTCCACAATTCGAACATGTTGCCACAATACATCTCATGATAAAAAGTAGTTTTAAAGGCGTCACTGACCTGATAATTCTATAGTAAAACTATTATTTGTACAAAAAAATTTATTTACTTTATGTGTTTCTTTGGTTTGAGTTTATTAGAAAAACATAATAATGGAAGTAGCATAACAAACAAACCTCCGGTTTTTTAAAAGGTTCGTATTGATTGAAATAGCATTTTTATTTTTAATTCTTAAAGGAAATGCTACGAAAACTTTGAAAAATTGTTTTAGCACAGTGAAATATAAAAATTATTTGTTGAGTCCATGAAAATAAAGCAAATCTTGAACTCACCATTGCTGTAGTAATCCTAGAAGAAGTCCCAGTTAGACGTCCACAGGCTAAAGGGAAGCAGGGGAAAAAAGAGAAATTAGCAAAATATATTGAATAGGCAAGGCTTTTAAATATACTAAGCTGAATCAAAAGTTTTGTAATATTATGGTAATGTAAAGCAGGATTCAGAAGGATTCATTTTCCAAGGTCCTGAAGGTTTGTTTTGGTGGATTTTATGGCATATCAACCTTTGTAGGTTATTTAATGGCAAATCTATTTTTATGTAAATAATCTGTTCTATTTAAAACAATTCAGTTTAGCATAAGTTCACAGTTTAATTGTCAAAAACATTACCATTTCAAACTATTCAAGCAGTTATATGTAGCAATTCAGTTAAGTGTAAATACATTTTTAATGTCGAAAAACAGTTCTATTTCAAATAATTCAGTTAAGCATAAGCACGCAGTTTAAATGTGAGTACGGTTTAATTGTCAAAAACGTTTACATTTCAAGCTATTCAGTTTACCCAAACAATTCCTTTTCGCATAAGTATGCTGTTAGTTCTATTTAACCTATAGATAGGCCCCTATCAGGTGCTACCACTCCATGCCAGAGTGGACCAGGGAGCAATGGCAATGAAGGGGTACTCCGCATTCGCCAAAGTTGCAGCACTGCTGGAACCTCACCATCAGATTGTTTAGTGTCATATCCAGGAAACTCGTTAGGGGGGATCTTACCCCTCTGCAGAGGTGCAGTCAGTGTATTCTACAGCCCCAGGTGACTGGGTAAGTCCTGAAGGTGACGAACCACATTATATTTTGAGATACTGAGCAAGCTTGGTACTTTTTAAGGGGTACATGATAGATTAGCCTCAGTGCCTTAAAGCGCAGCCTCAGAATCAACAATTTTCGGCCTAACTGACCATGCAATATAGTTGAGGTTCTTGCAACGGGAGGGGAATTTCTTGAGCTATCTGGTTACAGTATTGTGAGGAACAGCTAACTTTAGCTTTCATACAGCAAATATTTTTGTTACTTATTCAGTGATATAACTATGTTCAAAACTTCTAAAGCACAAGTTCTCAAATTATAAAATGTTGCCCATTCATCTATGCAACTTTCAAATCACACATAGAATGAAGCAATTCAGAATGAGTCAGTACCCCAACAGCAACAATACTACAAACAAAAGCAGGAACCTTCCACGGCTTGAATTGCTTTTCTCATGTGATACATGAGACGTAAATTCGAGGCGCCTCTGGTGGTGTAATGGTTAGCAAGCTCGACTAACAAACCTACACGAGTGAGTTCAAGTCTCATTGGGTGCCCCTTTCATATGGCCTTGTGCCACATCTAAGCAAAAAGCTTAGTAAATTACCATGAGACGTAAATTCGTACGTTGATTAGTAGTTTTGGTTTTATACCATATCAACCTTAGAAGGTTATTAAACGCCAAATCCATTTTTATGCAAATAGTTCTATTTCAAACAATTCAGTTTAGCACTAGTACAGTTTAATTGTCAAAAACATTTCTATTTGAAGCTATTCAGTTTATTCAAACAGTTCTAACTTAGCTAATTCAATTTAGTATATGTACAGATTTTGTTTACACAGTTACGTGTCAAAACAGTTCTATATTAAACAATTCAGTTTAGTGTAAATACAGTTTCAATGTTAAAAACAGTTCCATTTAAAACAATTCAGTTTAGCATAGGCACGCAGTTTAAATTTAAGCACAGTTTAATTGTGAAAAGCATCTCAATTTCAAGCTATTCAGTTTAATCAAACAGTTCTATTTCAAAGAATTCAGTTTAGCATAAGTACGTAGTTTAGTTCTATTTAACCCATACATAGGACACTCAGATGCTACCACTTCAGGCCATAGTGGACCTTGGAGCAATGGCAATGAAGGGGTGCTCCACATTCCCCAAAGCTCCAGCATCACTGAAACCGCACCATCAGACTGTTAAGTGTTATATCCAGGACACTTATTGGGAAGTCTTACCCCTCTTCAGAGGTGCAGTCGGTGCATTCTACAGCCCCAGTCGATTGGGCAATACACAAAGTTAATGTCAAAACAGTTTTATTTCAGATAATTCAGTTTCGCATAAGTACACAGTTTAGATGTCAAAACAGTTCTATTTTAAACAAATCAGTTTAGCATAGATAAGCAGTTTAAATGCAAAAAGCAGTAAACTGAAACCACAGCTTGGTTCTATTTAACCCATTGATTATCAGGTGCTACCATTCCGGACCAGAGTGGACCTTGGAACGATGGCAATGAAGGGGTACTCCACATTCACCAAAGCTCCAGCATTACTGGAACCCCACCATCAGATTGTTTAGTGTCATATCAGGACACTCGTTGTGGGGGGCGTTACCACTCTGCAGAAAAGCAATCGGTGTATTCTACAGCACAAACCGATTGAGAAAATTCGTACGTACCAAAATATTGGAAAACATTTGACTCACTCTACTATAAAAGAAGAAAAGGTTTTATTTGTTCTATATTCCTTATTGTATTGAGAAAAGTATTCTCTATAGACAACCAAACAGTTTTGTATTGGGAGATAAAATTTCTCATGTGGATGACTGAAATCAGGTGATGATTTTTTTCACTGTTCTGCATAGAGAAGGGACACTCTTACTGAGGAGATATTGGTCACTAACAATAACAATTTACAACTTCAGCAAGTGGAACTTATCATCCCATTCTAATGAAGTGGAACCCCTGCAGTCTACAGGCAGCTCAACAAGGAACGAAGGTTCTGAGATCAAGCAAATTTGTTTCCTTTCTCAGAAAAATTAAAAATAGGAAAGCTGCAGGGCTGGACGAAATTCCCCCGGAAGTATGGAAGACCAGACAATTCGACGACATACTGCTCCGACACTGCAACGCAGTATACAATTAAAATCCGATAGATAGATGGATGAAGGGATGCATACTCCCCTTCCCTAAAAAGGGGGACCTCGGATTAGCCAAAAACTACCGAGGCATAACACTTACATCCATAGCTGCCAAAATCTACAATGCCCTACTACGAAACCGAATAGAACCCGAAATCGACAACATACTTAGAAAAAACCAAAATGGCTTCCGACCTCACAAATATTAACCATCCGCAGAATCCTTGAAGGTGTACGGGCAAAGAACCTACAAGCGACATTAATATTTGTCGACTTTACCAAGGCTTTCGACTCCATTTACAGAGGAAAGATGGAACAAATCCTACTAGCGTACGGCATACCTAAAGAAACCGTAGCGGCAATAACGATTCTCTATAGAAACACTAAAGTAAAAGTACGATCACCGGATGGAGACACAGAATACTTTGACATTGTAGCAGGAGTACTACAAGGGGACACGCTGGCCCCGTACCTCTTTATCATTTGTCTAGACTACGTACTTAGAACATCGATTGACAAAATCAAAGAGAATGGCTTCGAACTGACGAAGAAAAGAAGCAGAAGATACCCCGCAACAACAATTACCGACGCCGACTACGCCGATGACATAGCGATACTGGCAAATACACCTGACCAAGCCGAAACACTTCTGCATAGTTTGGAACGAGCAGCAGCAAGCATAGGCCTCCATGTTAATGCACACAAAACGGAATATATGTGCTATAACCAAACGGGGGACATCTCCACTCTAGAAGGAACCCCACTTAAACTAGTAGACAAATTCACGTACCTAGGAAGCAGCGTCGAATCAACCGAAAAGGACATCGAAACGAGGTTAACGAAAGCATGGACAGCTATCAATAGGCTATCGATTATATGGAAATCAGACCTAACCGATAAAATGAAACGCAGTTTCTTCCAGGCAGCGGTCACATCGATACTGCTATATGGATGCACTATATGGACGCTAACAAAACGGCTGGAGAAGAAACTAGATGGCAATTGCACAAGAATGCTGCGTGCCATCCTGAACAAGTCCTGGCAGCAACACCCCACAAGACACCAACTATACGGCCACCTGCCCCCTATCACGAAAACTATTCAAGTTAGACGAACCAGACATGCAGGACACTGCTGGAGAAGCAGAGATGTACTCTTATGGATCCCCACACATGGCCGCGCAAAAGCAGGACGACCAGCTCGAACGTACATTCAGCAGCTATGTTAGGATACAGGTTGTTGTCCTGAAGACCTACCTAGGGCGATGAACGATAGGGAGGAGTGGCGAGAGAGGGTCAGGGATATCCATGCTGCCAGCACGATATGATGATGATGATGATGATGATTAAACTAAGCTAAAACTATCAAATGTTAACCTGCGTTCTTTGGAGGGATATCTATTCCTTAACCAAGATATGGGCATTGATTCTAAAATAATTCCACGTGATCCCATTGTATTCAAAATTATTAATGCTTTCTTTTCAAGGAAATGAATATAAATCTTCAGTTACTGGTTTCCACTTTCCTTTCATAGCTTACACACATTTACTCCTGTGATACCTCAGATTAAACATGTTTTCGTAAACGTTTTAGCTAACAAACAAATAAATCTTAATATATTCTCTCAAAATAGTCGATGGCTTAATAAGACGTCAAAAGGTCCTACTGAGTAAATTCCTCTTCTAGGAATCTCTGAGTCTATTAATGTTATTTGGAAGTGCTCATCTTCAATTAACATACGGCAGATTGTACTGGGTTATATGATACCAGCATCAAAGAACAATTATACTTCACGTGAATTCCCATGATGATTTTCTGTAGAAAGCTAATAGGCTTAGATTGTACTGCTATCCAACCAATTCTGGGAAAATAATTAGATTCATGTTTTTCCTAAGGGAATTAGATCGAAATGAAGGAAAAAAACAATCACAGACGGAATTTGCACTCTGCTCTTTCCGTTAACGGCTAGGTTACCGTGCTCCATTTCTTTATTCGAAATCAATTTCGAAATGCTTCACAGCAAAAGATTAGAAATATTTAAAAAATGAGAAAATTTTAACACAAGACTGACATTCTAAACTGTCCAGTATCGTTTAACAAATATTAGCTAGGTACAAATACGTATTGTTCTTTGAAATTGTTTTTATTTACTTTCATATTTAGGCTGAATATTTTATTATAAATATGTAAGTATAGAAATAAAACTTTTACAAAAGAGTAAGAAAATACTATTCAACTTCATTTTATGGATCTGTCATCTGTTAAGTTAATCAAAATCCTAAAAATAATTCAATTAAAGCCTTGTTGCTGCAAAGTTGTGCATTAAAAGAAAGACGATGCAAAATAAAAGGAAACTAACATTATATGAGGTTAAGCCAAATCGTAAAATGCAAATCTAAATCAGAAATAATCATACAGTGGCTAAAAAATCATATGTGATCCCAGATATAGAAATGTATCTATGGATACATTAGACGGAAAATTGATTTTATTTAATTCATTTGTATAAACGAGTGTTCCTGTAAAAAATATGATCAAATATAAAAACTTACATATGATTACAGTTATGAAGCAGCACACTAGAAAATAATATGAATTTCATTATATCCCAGCGAATGAATAAAGGGTTAACAATAGCCATACATTGAGCACTCACATAGAGTTATATGATAGTCCTCATTATTTCTATTAAAAAAATAATCTACACCCACTGTCTTTAGACGCTGAAAGGATATTATATATGTATATATACTCACACAGATATGTATTTAGAAATATATATACACATGAATAAAAATTAATAAACGCATATAAATAAATATTGGAAAATAATCTGACAATATGGAGAAAATAAGTAAGTTGGGCGACTCAATGGCACAATTTTTATTAGCGACGACCCCCAAGTGTAGGGGAGGGAGCAACTCCTTTTTATAGATTGTTCAACTTACCCTTGACCCATACCTCATAATGCTGAGTGTTAAGCTAGCAGTTTTCAAGTACCATCATCTCAACCTTTTGTATGACTTAACTTGGGATTAAACCGGACCATTGGGGAACACTTTGTCCAATATACCAACAAAATCTAAACGTGGTGAATTTATAATGAAGGAAAGTCAACGTAAAGTAAACCTTCACCGGGACTTTACGATGGTGAAATAAATGTTGATAGAAAAACGACGCGTATTATTGTATTTTAGTAACCCAGCGATCGCTTCTTTTAGGGTAACTATTTTTCATCGAAACATGTTTCTAACGTTTAATGTCGTCTTCAGAAAGTTACCAGTTGATTTGAGTGTTATGTTTGATTTTTTATAGTGGCGACTGTTTTGATATGGTCGCGGTTCTTTTAAATCCCTGGATTTGCATCTGTGAATGTCCAGATCGATTTATTTGTTCATGAAAAACTTTGGTATCAGCACATTACTTCTCCATTTCTTTCTTTATTTTTTTTTCAAAAATGTATTCTGTGTGTTCCTTTGTCAACGTGAGCGTTCGTATCCACAGATGTATATATATATATTTTTTTTCTTTATTACTCTTCTTTTTTATTGACATTGTCTTTTAGTTGTTCGTGATATTATTTCTGTAGATAGTTCTTGGCTGTTTTTGTTGCGTGGTAAGACGTATATTAAGAGTTGTTCGTAGCTATGTTTTTTGTGAGCTTGCTATTCTCTTACGGATGAAAACTAGGTTTGAAACCTGTTATTAAACAACATAAATCACCATAGAAATAATAACACAAGAAACCATTTTTTAGTCGATATAAAAAGAAACCATGGTTCAGTTACCGTCTAGCTATTTCATCTCTAGGTTTTGTCTGCATCCATGTTAAAGAGTATTGACATAACCATTGCTGGGAATAATTCCCTTTAATTTTATCGGGCCGATCAAACTTCCTTATGATGGATAGCCCTATCTTTCGTAGTTCCTCCCATCGCTAGACACATATTGATGTCACTTTCTGTAGATGAGACGCTCCTACCGAAGTATGTGAACTAGTCCCCTATTTTCAGAGAACCGTCCTTTAGATGATTAAAACATATATACTCCGTTTTATCTGCATTCACGTGGAAGCCTCCTAATACCTGCTCCGGGGTAATTGTAGGGTTTCAGTTTGCGTCAGTGTATTTGCGAGAAGCGTTATATCATCTGCACTGTCTGCGTCCGTAAAAGAATCGGTGAAGTATATCCTGTATATATATATATATATATATATATATATATATATATATATATATGTGTGTGTGTGTGTGTGTGTGTGTGAGTGTATGTAATTGATATAGCCCGCCGAAAATATACAATACACAATATATATGATCCCCCACTGGAGGTTGAGCTCCATCGCGAGGAATTACCTTTAGATTCACGTAATGAAAAGCCCATCTAATGAATTAAGCATGTTAGGCGAAATGCTTAAACAAAGGAAAAATACGCTGAGGATGATGATGGCTCTGCTGTAAGATATAGAACTGGTACAAAGTCAACCGGGTTTTCATCCCAGCTTGAAGCATCTCGCATGTTTTGCCACACTGATGAGTTGTGATACAATGAAACTGTTTGTGGAAGACAATATATGATATATATATATATATATATATATGTATGTGTGTGTGTGTGTGTATGTGTGTATAGTTGCTGATTTTATTTGTGGTGCCGAATTTTATAATACCTTTCCAGAATTTGTTTATTAATCAAATAAAAAGTTATAGTAATTTTTGAATTATTGGTTTTGGAAACGCTATTTCGCCCTTTTAATGCGTTTCAAACCAGTGGAGGATGGGATTTGAGTAGGGAAAAATGCATTTAGGTGAAACTTCATTATGTCCAAGTAAACATTATTGAACCATATATCTGTTGGACACAAGTACTTTTTTTATTACTATACTATCTATAAACTTATGTATGACCACTCCAGATTATCATGATTATCCGAATAAAATTTTACTACAATAGGGAACACTTCCGAAACTGTACTATTGGGCCCGGTTGATATCCACGATTCTACCAAATTTTATCATGTCAATTAAAAAAAAAAAAAAATACGGGTTCATTTTTTTTTCATTTCTTAATTTTTTAAAAAGTTCAGCTGTTCGTACGTCTCTTGATAATTAGTTATATTCACCCTTGTCTGTACATCATCATCATGTCACGCTGCCAGCATGGATCTTCCTAACCCTCTCTCGCCACCCAGTTCTATCGTCCATCGCTCCCGGGAGGTATGCAAGGCTACATCCTGTATCGGCACAGAGCTGTTGTATATAGATTCTAGCTCGTCGTCTTACCTTTGCTCGGCCATGTGAAGGGGTCCACTGGAGTATGTCACTAATGAGCTCGTCCTTACTTCTTCAGCATTGTCCCACATGTCTGGTTCGTGTCAATTGGATAGTTTTCGTTATGGGTGTTCGGTGGCCATATAGCTGTTGTTTTGTGGGGTGTTGCCTCCAGATCTTGTTCAGTATTGCTTGCAGCATTGTCGTCAAGTTTTTCTCCATGTGTTTAGTTAGCGTCCATGTAATGCATCCATATTGCTGTATCGACACGACCGCTGCTTGGAAGAAACTGCGTTTTATTCTATTGGTCATGTCTGGCTTCCATATGACCGATAGCCTATCGATAGTTGTCTATGCCTATGCTAGTCGTGTGATATCTTTCTCGGTTGATGAGACTGCTTTCAAGGTAGGTGAACTTGTCCATTAATTTCAGAGAACTACCATTTAGTGTGGAGATGTCTCCTGTGTACAGTTTATCTTAAACCTACAAGATAGTGTTCCATTGAGACCAAAGTTATCTACACTTTTTCCCTACAAGTAGTTAATTTACGCGCTGCAATATGAAACAACGTCTAGAACTTTATGCCATACATTTAGTATTCATGTATAAAAGAATTCTTCTGTTTTTCTTGATTTAAACAGAATTAACCGGGCCATTGGTCTAATGAGTAGCGTATTTGCAAATGGCCCGGAAGACCAGGGTTCAATCCTAGGTCGAGTCATACCAAAGACTCAGAAAATGGTGCTTGATGCCGCCTTGCTTAGCACTCAGTATTATAAGGTAAGGATCAAAGGTTAAGTAGAGCAATCCAGGAAATGGAGTAGCGCTCTCCCCTACATCACGGTGTAATAGTTATTGAAAAGGGAGCCTTTGGTTCACCCTCGACTATGGTCGCCAACTTTACAATTTTATGAACGATTTCTTATTTTTATTTTATATATCCAGGCTTTTCATTTTTCGCCTGTGTCTGCTTAATTGACACTGTTGGTATAAGTACTGATATTTTATATTGTTGTCTATTTTAACCCTACCCCATTTTGGAATATCATTTCACTCAATTGATGAAAAATTGCTACAATATCCGTTGAAATCAGTTTTGATGGCAACATGTACATGGGTTCTCCCTCTTAGGTCCTGAACTGGTAAATACATTTTGTTGATTTTTAAGTAAAGTTTCTACTATCAGGTAAAAACAGAATTTTTTAAAAATTATGTTGATGACACATTTTGTCTTTTTAATAGTACGATGGAAGATGACTGACTTTTCACTTTTTTCAATATGTTTCCCATAGTTTACACGAGGTAAGGAAACTATTTTTTTTCTTTACGCTTTCTAGGTTTCTTAGGTTGTTGGACTACTTAATATTTCCGTATATATAACACCCATATTCATTGGTGTATATATATGTATTGGTCATTTAACTTAATTGCAGCACTGACGAGTGAGATACGAAACAGTTTGCTATATCTTTTCATTTTCATCTTTTTGCTTATTTTTCATCAGGTTCAATGAATAGTGTACTTTTAAAGCTTTTATTTAAATAATTCCATCAATACTGCTTTCCCTCTGTTCAAGGGAAGCAATTTAGCAGAGTTAACATATTCTACTATACATATTGAAACTAATTTATTTTTACTTTTTGAAATATTTTGTAATCGAGGAATGTGTTATTCTCCCTACTTCAACAGCATGTTACCAGATTTTGCTTTGAATATAGAATACTGAATATGTATTAACCATTCTTCCTCCCACTTAAAGATTGTTGTAGCGTTTTTGCTTTTTTCATTCTTTTCGATTACGTAAAACATATCTATGAGACTGATGAGAGAAGTGTGAAAATATTTCTCACGTGTTTTATCCAACTCTACTGGCCAATATTTGAACAATATTCATGTTATAAAAGGTTTTAGTAATGATATATATATATATATATATATATATATATATATATATATATATGTGTGTGTGTGTGTGTGTGTGTGTGTGTGTGGCACTCTCTATAAAGCCAATCTTTTGCGCTCTCGTTTAAGCAATGATTCATCTTGATCAAAATTTTTGTACTTGTCTTTACATGTGTGTTAGGATTTTATTTAACACTCAGTTTCTCTTTCCATTATCAACAGATTTTATACTGCACTTGAATAAGGTGTAATCAACCAGAGGGGACACTGACTATTCATTTTATATACTTGATAATCTTATCGAAAATCTATAATATTTGTTCCTGAAAGATCGAAATATATTATATGTCGTGAATAAACAAGGAATTACTGATATTGTTTCATTAGAGAGCGGTCAAAAGTTCGTAACAGTTAATGAGTTAACTATATCTTTTCATTTAGTTTTATTTTTCCTCAGGGTTAATAAATATCTTATTTTAAAGATTATATATATATATATATATAATTCCATCAATGCTGCCTTTCTTCGGTTCAAGTGAAGCAATTTGGAGGAGTTTGCATGTTCTACTATACATAATGGAACTAATTTATAATTTGTTTTTGAAATATTTTTCCTAATGTTGATGACACATTTTGTCTCTTAAATAGTAAAATAGAAACTGACTTACTTTTCACTCCTCTCATGAATGGTTAGGTTTCTTTGTTTAATGGCATATCAACTCTTTTTTAGGTTATTTAATGCCAAAGCCATTCTCCGAGAAGAACAGTCCTCTCATGAATGTTCCACATGTACTTATGTTTACGAGAAATATCTATATATCATCTATCTTGGATGAACAAAGAATAAATGATCTTTGAGCAGTCGAAAGTTCGTTACGGCTAATGTGTTAGTTGCTTTTAGAAGGGACTAATTTTATTCCAAAGCAATCAATAAAAACATTTGAAAAATAATACAAAAGAATGGAGGCCAATGGAAAGCTTATTTAAAATGAAATGAAAAATACAATGATTTTTTATTCGTATATAGTGATTTGTTGATTAATTCTAACGCCTTATCAATCCGTGTTAGGTTATTTCTTCCTAAATATGAGGGAATTGTATTCATTGAGATATTTTTTACATATTTTGATAGATGCCCCTTGAAAGTTGCAAGTCACAGTTACAATATCAAGTATTCCTCTCTAATATAAATAATCTATGTACAATTGCATGATTCAAATAATTCTTATCGCATACTTATAACCATGTGGATTCATGTCTGTTTAATATAAGTTATTTGGTTTCAAGTAATTAGTAATAAACAATTAAACATCCAAGTTACTATTCTTAATACAGATAATCTGTTGTTTACTGACTTTAATATTCCAACCAATCTGTTTGACCTAAAACTTGAATTGTATTACGTACAACCCGTGCGGGCCAGGGTGAACGCGAGAGTAATGGCAATGAGGAGATCCTCCATACATACCAGGTTTCCAAAAAGGAAAAGTCACCATCAAATAAATTTTGGTGGTATACTTTGGACACATTTTGTGTTGAAAGAGATGGTTCTCTCCCACTGCAAGTGATACAGTCCACGTTTTTTAAGCTACTACAGAAAGGTATTATATAATATTGTCTGAATTCTTAGATTCCTATTATTTGATATCTTTTCTGTTGAATTTAAATCATGTTTCATTGTAGCCAAATGGTCATTGTATATATTTCAACTTTTCAACGATACAATTTTATTTTCCCACTAGTCCCTTAGCATTTGGTCAGAAGAGCGTGAGTTAATTAGCGTGTCTTGGTCCCTAATAACCTAGAAGAAACCCTCCTTCTCTAATATATAACTGATATGGATCCCATGTTTTCTTACTTTTCGGCCGGCTACCATTACAATTCCTAGTCTACACAACTATTTATCTATAGATAGTTGTAGAATAGTTGAAGTCATAACTTTCCCAAAGGTATTAGACCTATGTAAAATATATACAGCCCAATTCTTGATTTGAACTCTGGTAGATGAGTCCAATTGCTACGACGAAAACCGTTACGCTAAGAGCGCCAGTAGATTTTATAATATGAAGAGGATCAAGACGTTGTGAAAAATAGCATACAAAATTAGCGGAAAATGAAAATCAATTCTAAAAAATAGATAAGTTGAAAAAATTCAAAAAATTAAGATTACGTCTAGTTGTAAAAATAATATGTTGCGGAGTGAAAGTCAGATCATGAAAAATGCATCTGTGTGAAAAAGTTAATGGCGTCCACTGGCTATCTTTCATCGCTGAAGGGTTTTCTCTCACACACTTTTATTAGTATAAGTGATAAACGTTTAAATCTTGTCAGAACTTTATTCCCTTTTTTTTTAAGTATCCATGCAACTTGCTTAACTTTTTAAATAAAAAAAGAAACAAAACGGTGATAAAAAGAAGAAAAATTGTCAAAATCAATAGCAAAAATAAAACGGAAGAAAAAAAAAACTAGTATTAAAAGTTAAAAATGAAAATAAAGAAATTGGAGATAAAAATCAAATATGACGAATAAGAAATGATGGATAGAGATGCAAAATGCGATAGACGAGGTCGAAAGGTAGAAAACTAAGATTTACGAAAGAGATACTATGTAGAAAATCAAAGAGAATCGACTAAGTAAAAGAGAGAAAAAACTGATAAAAGAGGGAACATGTCGGTTGAAAAGCTTGGAAGAAAATAAATAAGAATGCAAAAAAAAATATAGCAAAATCAAAATTGAATCTTTAAAGAAATGTCGGTTTCCTTCACTACACGAGGATTCTTGTCTAATAGCATAGAAATTTGGAAACACGTTCGATATGGTAAAATATTCGTTGCAGAAAATGTTAGTTTTATGGAACTGAAGACGTGACGTTCGCGATCTTTTCTCTTTACAGGTAAGACAGAATCTCAGATACAACGCTGACTCTTAAACCTATTCTACGCTTTCTCTGTCAAAATCATTCACAAGTTTATCTTATGTTATTTCATTTCTCGATATTTTGTATGTTTTATCGATAATTTGCTTCTTTCGAATTTTATTTGAAATCACATGTAAATGCACCCAGGTTGTCAAGCTAACAACCTAACTGTATACTAGCTGAAGTAACCTTTATGTTTGGGGAGTTTACTCAAGATGTTGATTGCCATTTCACTAAAAGATTATAAAGAGTAATTTTTACTATTAACGATAAATACAAATAATGTACAAATCATATGAATGAATTAGAATGATAATAATAGAATGAGTTAGATATAAATAAAATAAGATAGACAGTTATAAATAGAATGAGGGTAATACATGAAGATAGACAGAGATATAAATAGAATTAAATAGATAGATATGAATTAACAATTTTTTCTAATGAATACTATCCTAAACTTCATATAAATAAAAACAGTTTATCAGGTAAGTAAAATGTTTGTATTCTAGTTGAAGTACTAATTTATGTTGGGTGAGGGGTCAAAGATTGAATAGCAGCTGGATATTGCAGCCAATTAAATTTGACATCCAGCAATTATAAACGGAAATTATTATTTTAAAAGTTAATTCCATTTTAATTTTAGTCACATTTTTAAGATAATTGGTTTAAAACTTTTTATTTGTTGTTAGTGTTATACAATCATAAATGCAATCCACTTATTTACAAATCCTCTCATACGAAAATCTTATAAAAACGAATGTTAATATTTACACAATCAGAGAGAAATAATGGATAAAAAAAATTAATATTACTTTTAAGGATTGTAATATTACATTCAGTACAAGTACTTACGTCTTTTAGATTAAGAGCTTCTCAATCTTTTCATTGTTATAGAGGATTTGGATTTGCTTCTGTTTTATGGCATATCAAACATTGTAGCTTATTTAATGGCAAATCTGGCTTATTCATTTATATTAGATATATATGAATTGTAAATATAAGTCAACAGAGTAAAATAGTTACATCAATCACTATGTATCACTATCATCAGTCATTTGTTTGTACACAGTTCAATGATCACATAGATCTATTTCAAACAATTCAATATAGCATTTGTCAAAGTTAAATAGGCCCAAGCATTGCTATGTATCACTAACAACTCAAGTAAACATCAGACAAACAATTCAATTCAGTACCAGTCATTTGTTTGCACTCATTTTAAATGTGAAAGTTCTATTTGACCCATAGGTACTACCACTGCGGACCAGAGAGAGCCTGAGAGCAATAGCAATGGAATAGAATTACTCAAAAGTCAAAAACTGGAGTCTCACCATCAGCTGGTTAAACGTCATATCTAGGACACTTGTTAGGGGAGTCTTTCCCTTCTGTAGAGATGCAGTCAGTGTATTTTACGACCCTAGCTAACTGTGCTGTTTCTTGTAGAATGTCTAGCAATTTTGATAAATACGAGATGTCTAACGAGATGTAATGTTTAGTGTGCTGAGTTAGAAAACCATTGTTAGTGATTTCGATTTTCACCCAGTGTCTACATCAAGATTGGTGTCAAACGAGGTAGATGAATCTATGCCCCTATAACTATTAAAATGATAAGGGTAGACTATTATCATGGATTTGATATAATCACGTCATACCAAAGACTTTATAAATGGTACTTCATACCTCCTTGTTTAACACTCAGCAATATAATATACGTACCAAGGATAAAGTGCCACAATCCAGGGAAAATAGTTGCACATTCCCCTACTCTTCTGTGTAGTCGCTATTGAAAATGGAGCTTTCTGGTCGCCCTTGGCTATTGTCGATAACTTATATATATATATATATATATATATATAGATTGATAGATAAATATGGATGGAACAACATGTAGATATGGATAGATCCCACATTCTTGTGATTCATGATAATCGCTTTGGTACAAAAGTATTGTAAAAATATGTATTAAAGAGTCGAATACAAAACAAAAGAAAAAAAAACAATGTATGAATAAATTTAAGAAATAATAAAGTCGGAAAAAAGAGATTCCTTGTCTGTTAACAGAAACCGAGGTTAACTTTGGAGTTCGGTTAAAGTAGAATGTAAGATAAGAAGTTTGATAAGCCTGTCCACATTCCACGCTTGTCGCCATCAGAAGACGATGACCTCTTTGATATTCAAGCAATCCTATATCGTAGACAATGTGAAGTGACACTCAAATTCTATAGCACTTATGGCCCCAAACTAAACTACTATTATGGATAACCAAATATGTCACTGCTTTACTCTACCGACCACAGATATTCTTGCAGATCTTATACTAAATAACAGAGCTCTGTTCTGCCTTTTTTTACCTATAGAATATAAACTCCACACTTACGTTGAAACCAGTGAAATTCCTCTTAGGTTTCGATTGACAGATGCGTGAAATATTTTTTCTTTATTATTACATAGTGAGTCCGAATATCATATTTAGTAGATATCCAAATTTCAATATGGTAGAATTTATGTAATTTCGCACATGTACACATATATTTTATTATGATAATATCTACACACATACTATCAGAATCAATGAGGGGTTACCCCTAGGTTCTATCATATCTAACTACGACATGACCTATATAAAAAATGTTATCAATTTTGTTCAATCTATAATATATTCGATATGTCAATGGTAGCTTTATGGTCAATTCACGAGATAAAATGTTTCTGAATTTAGCTATGCCGGTGATATATCTGATACACTGAAGACAACTAATTAGCAAAAAATCTTGATAAGATTGAAAAATAAAAGGAGCTTTTGTAAGCAATACTATTTCCTACTTTACTTATGAATTCCTAATGGGCAATATCATTTCTTTTCCTGTAGGATATCAAAGGGTATCCGACTGTGAGGCTCCAGGTTTGATCATGTGAATATGGAGTCACCCAATTCCCTCCTGGTTTAATATAAACCAGAGTGATAGTAACTCTTTCGGTCCCCATGTATGGGTCATATACATATGTTTAAAAAGTATTTGTTTGATAAGACCGTATGCCCCCTCCCACAAAATAAACAAAAACAAAAAATATACAGTTAAGAAACAAAAACAACAAAAATTAAACATGAGCATAAAATAAACGTGGTTCACTAACATCTTGGTAAGAAATAAATCTACACGGTTTGATGCGCCATTAAAATCGATGAAACTTACTTCAATAACTTATATTTCAATAGCCACTCTTTCCCATGTTCTATTCACAAAAACAAAACAATTAATATGTCTTTCCGATGAAAGCATCATAATGAATATCTATAAAGATGCACAGTAGCCGTCAGAAAAAAAAAAGATTAATCGATGCAAAGTAATTTCCACCTAACATGTGTTGTTCTACAGAAAATGAATTAAGAGTTAACAAACGCTAATCAAGAATAGAATTCCTAATCATATTGCAGATGAACAAATAAAATAAATCTTCAGACTTTTTGTAAAAATCTGCTGAATGACAATCTTAACAAAAAGACAGGAAAAAAACTTAATCTATTTATAGTAATCAAATCATTCCAGTTTTGAATTGAATGAAATTGTGATTAAAATATTACCCGAATATACATATATAGTGTATGTTTGTGCGTATATATATATATATATATATATATATATATATATATATATATATATATATGTCTGTGTGTGTGTGTGTGCATATATATATATATATATATATATATATATCAAAGAATGTAACTAATACTTAATATTTATCAACTACCAGGGAAACGATTAACCCCATTTTCATTAATAACACTGGACACTAGATTTAAGACAAATGCAATGAATTATATCTTGAATGCATTCGGATATTTAAACTTAAATATGAACAATAAAAAATATCTATGATTTGAAATATCATAGGTCTCCATTTTCTTCCATGGTACTTTTCAAATATTAGCATAATTAACACAAATAATAATCTACATCACGCACGAAACAATAGAATTCCTGTTACTATTCAAGAACGATAAATTGAATACACCCCCACACATATAGAAAGATATCTATATGTACTCGCGCAATAAATGACAAAGGCGACTTATTATCACTCTGACTGCAGTGAAAAAGTGTCAGTTAGGTCTGGCGTGAAAAACTCGTAAAGAGAAGGGACCAGGACAAAAAATTTCTGATCTAGAAAGGGAGAGTTAAAAACATTGACAATATGTCTGGTTTGGCCAGCCAGAAAATGTACTTTGAGAAACTGCTTCATTCTAAGAAAAGTGTTATTAATTTTTTGTAGAGACAATAATTAAATGAGGCGGCATATATGTTCAGCATTTTCTCCTTTAAACATATTTGCTAGAATATGAAAGACACTGTGCGTGCACCTATTTTATATTTTATCTGGTCAAATCTTCGTATGAGTCACCTAACTTCTGAATGGAAAGAATTCAGGATAGTGCCATATTTTTTCCCCAAATTACTTTCGGTCCAACTGGAGCCATTATCAAGAGAGAGTATTTTGAAATGACAAACTCAATGACATATCATAAACATTTATATAAAGATTAGGAGGAAGAACAATTAGGAGAGAATCTTATGCAAAAGTAAAGAATTTTTTTTAGAAGTAAGAGAAAATCTTAGCGGCAAAAGTTTTACAGAGATTTTAGAAAATGGTAGCTATATTAGATTTGTTAATCCTTATATAGAGAGCTTAAAAAATTTGGAGTTTATTTCATCGTATAATATCGAGGTGCTTTCAGTTAGAATTTTTCCATATTTGGAGGAGGGGTATGAATGTATTTTGAGTTGATAAATGGAAATTTCTGGATTATAGAAAGCAAAGCAAAACCGAAAATTAAATATTATAGTAGTAGGAGAAAAAATAATTATTATTATTATGACAACAAGCAAAAATAAAATAAAAAAAACCGCCGGAAGATTTTTATCATTAAGGGTTTTCGGATTATTGTCTTCCTCTCTATTGTTACCACCAAAACGTTTCGGCTGATATGTCCTCCGGTCTTCATGTGTTTGTCGAACTCGGGAACCTTCATGGCACTTCGAACTACGTCCTTTATTGAATCCACGGGGGTCGCCTGTTCTGATTTCGTTTGTCATAACCGGGTACAAGTGTTAAGTATTCTTGTATTGTTACTCGCCTGTAGTCAGGATTGAATTTGCAACCTGCAGATGATTGTCTCCATAGACACTTAGGGAACCAACGCCTTTAACCGTTACGCCATGTGTCCTGCAGGACAATTCAGAATGAATTTTTAGAACTTATAAATTTAATGTTCTTACTTGACTAGAATTACTACTATTATGTATGTTTTTTTTTTACCTGTGCTCATATTCAATTTTTTTAAGAAAGTCGGAGGACATATCAGCTGAAACCTTGAGAGGTAGCAATAGAGATGAAGACAATAGACCGAAAACCCGTATTGATAAAAATCACCAAGCTTCGTCTTAGAAATTTAGACGACGCTGGAACATTTGGGGACGAAAAGAGAAAAGCAGCACAACAAGAAATACGAACTATACAACCCGAAGAAATAAACTAGAAGGTACTGGTATAAAACAACGAAAAGAATTCCAACAGGAAGTAGTGGAAAAATGCACGAAGCAATTCCAACAACCGCATGACATGAAAACAACATAATTTTCCGGTAAAATATGGGAACGATGAAAACAGAAAAGTCGAATGGATAAGCTGCATTAGAAAAGAGTTCGAAGGATTCCAAGAATTCCTTAAAATGAAAATACACCTCTATTTACACCGAGCAACATTCAAAAAGTTCCAGATTGAAAAAACCAGATCATGATGGCATACATGGATACATGTTTTAAAAAATCACTTCCATTTACGACAGACTGGCTATCGAAATGAATTAATGCCTACAAGAAACAGTCATACTATTACGGAGGACGAAAGAAAAGACCACCCTGATCCAAAAAAAACCCAAAAAGAAACTGCTCCAACAACTATAGACTTATAACTTCCCAACCGATGTTGTGGAAAATACTAACGGCACAAATCAGGGAGGAGATTTACTATTCGCTAATAAGCCGTGGACTGTTTTTGAGGAGCAGAAAGGATGTCTCATGGGAAAGAAAGGAACAAGATATCAACAATATATTGATCAACACACCCTCAAGGACAGCGAAACCAGGCGAAGAATTAGCTATGGCGTGGATTAACGACAAAAAGGCATATGGTATTGTTCAGCAATGATGAATAATTCACTGTCACAAAATATTCAAGATATCCGACGAAGTCAAATTTTATCGAGAATACCATGAAAAACCGGAGAGCGGAACTGACAGCAGGAGGAAAAATGTCTGCCGTGGTAATAATCCAGAGAGGAATGTTCCATGGAGATTCGCTATCAACATTATAATATGTAAATGTGATGATACAAACTTCGTACATCGCAAGAAAAATATCAACCACCAAATGTATATGGACGACATGAAACTGTTTACCAAAAATTGACCAAACGAAAAAAAAAATGATACATGCACAAACCAGAATCTGTCCTAGCAAATGGGACACACAAAATTCTCAGGGATTTTGAGATACAAATGGATCATCTTATTTCGGACAGACGACAATAACTAGTGATAGTTAACAAGGAAAAAAATCACCGAATATTAAACAGGGTAAAACTGAAAGAAAGCGAAAAGAGAGTTTACTAGACCTTGCTAGAGAACTGAAAAAATATGCAAAATGAAAGCGACGGTGATAATAATTGTTACTAGTGTGGTCGGTACAGTCATTAACGTATCGGTACAGGGACTGGACGACGTGGAAATAAGAGGACGAGTAGAGACTATCCAGACTACAGCATTAAGATCGGCCTGAATATTGAGATTAATCGAGGAGACTTAAGTCACTCGTTCTCCAGTAAAAAACACCAGCTTACGTTGTCATGAAAAACTCTCCATATGGAATAATAATTATAGTAAACTTTATCTACAAAAATATGAAAACTTGGAGAGTGGAATTGACAGCAAGAGAAAAAAATGGCTTAGCTGAAGCAAAGATCCAAAGAGGTATATTTCAAGGGGATGGCCTAATACTTTTGATAATTGCCACGATGCCACTTAACCACATACTCAGAAAATCCACAACCGGATACAGACTCAGTAGATCGCAAAGAAAGATCA
This sequence comes from Sepioteuthis lessoniana, assembly GCA_963585895.1. NCBI lineage: Eukaryota > Metazoa > Mollusca > Cephalopoda > Myopsida > Loliginidae > Sepioteuthis > Sepioteuthis lessoniana. The sequence continues at coordinate 25,777,709 of OY757905.1, forward strand.
ATCATCTAATTTATGACAAAAATGAAAAAGAACTGGAAACTCTAATACACGCAGTTAGAATATACAGTCACGACATAGGAATGGAATGTGGTATAGAAAAATGTGCCATGCTAGTAATGAAAAGCAGCAAACGACATCTGATTGCAGAATGGAACTACCAAGCCAAAAGAAGAAAGAACTCTCGAAGAAAAGGAAACCTACAAATACTTGGTCATTTTGAAGGCTGACACCATTAAACAAGTGGAGATGAAAGACAAAATTCAGAAAGAATATCTAAGAACTTGAAAGTTACTCGAGACTAAACTGTCTAAAAGAAACCTTATCAAAGGAATAAATACCTAGGCTGTACCCCTCGTTAGATATTCGGGACCCTTTCTGAAGTTGACCAGAGAAGAACTTAAGCAAATGGACCAAAGGAACAAGGAAACTAATGGCCATGCATAAAGCACTACATCCCAGAGACGGCGCTGACAGACTACATGTATCAAGAAAGAAGGGAAGAAGAGGACTTGCCAGCATTGAAGACAGTGTTGACGCATCGATGCAACTACTGGGGAACTGCATAGAAAAACATGAACGAGGACAAATTACTGCCATCAAAAACGATACTGCCAACACGGTGACCAAAATATTGTCAAAAACTAGGAAACAAAAATGGGAAGAAAAATAATTCTATGGGCGATTTAAACAACTAATATACGACATCTCACCCGAGAAAACGTTGGTGTGGCTGAGAAAAGGAAACTTTAAAAGAGAAACAGAATTCCTCCAAATAAAAGCCCAAAACAATGACATAAGAAACAAACAAATCAAAGCAAGAATAGATAAGACGCTACAAAATAGAAAATATAGGTTATGTAGTGATTGAGACGAAACCATCAATCACATAATAAGCGAACGTAGCAAATTAGCACAGAAGGAGTATAAGACCAAACACGACTGGATGGGCAAGGCAATCCACTAGGAGATGTGCATGAAATTTAAATTTGACCATACGAACAAATGGTATATGCGCAACCCAGCAGCTGTCCTGAAGGATGACGCACACAAACTCCTATGGGACTTTGAAATACAAACAGATCACCTAATCTCGGCAAGAAGACCACACCTCATAATAATCAAAAAAAAAAGAAAAAGAGAACTTGCAAAATTGTAGCTTTTGCAGTCTCGGCTGACCACAGAATAAAACTGAAAGAAAACGAAAAGAAGGATGAGTGCCTCGACCTTGCCAGGGAATTAAAAAGAAACTATACAATATGAAGGTGACGATTGTACCAATCGTCATTGGTGCATTCGGTGCAGAAACTAAAAGGACTATTAAAGAGACTGGAGGACTGGGAAATTGGAAGACGAGCGGAGACCATCCAAACTGAAGCATTGTTGAGAGCGGCCAGAATACTAAGAAGAGTCGAGGAGACTAGCTATCACTCAAACTCCAGTAAAAGATCATCAGCTGACGCTGATGTGAAAAACTCTAAAGGACTAAAATAATAAGAATAATTTCTTTATTTCATTTTTCTGTGAACTTTAAAGGCTTTATATTGAACCTTATATGAACTTTCAATTGATAGCATGAACTTTGCAAAATTTCCATGGATTTTTTTATTCTTTATCATTCAACGCCATTAGATCTATCATATTTTTTGCCGACCTAGTTGCATTTTCAGTTCCATCCTCAATATTATTCTTATGTCTTACAGCAAAAAAAAATATATTTAAAAAAAAATTTAAAAAAAACAACTTTTAACCATAGAAACCAGTGTTACAGTACCTGAAAACTTCAACATTTTCGAAATTTTTATCTCACAAACTTTTTACAGTTTAGACGTTTCAATATTAAACCTAATTATAAATAATTGGAGCTCAACCAAAAATCTTAAATTATAATTAACAAGAAACAATTTTTTTTTGCTAATAAATCTCAAGAATTATATTATTTTGCAAAAGATTGAAATAAAAAAAAATGATTTCAAACAAAGTCTTCTGAGAACTGAATTCATTTTGTATGAATTAGATTACAAAATATAATACGATAATCTATCTTTTAAAATTTGAGTAAAATCATGAAAATAGAACGGGATATATTTAAAGATTTAAACGTTATGCTTTTATATTTCTTGAGGACTTTATTTCCGACATATGAAATACAGGATTCTTTATTCAAGAAAAAACAATATAGATTAATGATTTTGTTTCCTTATAATATCACACAACTTTAGCTCCAATCCTTTAATCAAGTAAACTATTGCATGTATGAGTTGTTATATAATTATGTTTCCATTAATTCATTATAATGATTGTTTCTTTAATCTGTAAATCGCTGATTGAAAAAACCAAATATGTTATTAAATGTAAAATATTGTAACAATACCTTTGAAAATTTAATATATGCTAAGCCGAATATCTTTGGTAAGATATAATTGGCATGATTACTTATGGAAGGATTTAATCTATGTAGGAGTTAATCTTCATTAGGTGTGAGCATAATTTTCTTTTTCACAATTGAATTAATAAAACCAAGGTTTTTTATAATTTTTATTTCATGGAACATCTGACCAAAACGTGTTTCAGGTTTGGATATTACTCGAAATTCCTTGGTTTATTTATATGTATATATGTGAAATATTGGCTACAATGATGTATTGCGACGTGGTAGTAAGTGAGTTCGAACTCTAGTCACGCTATTTCATTCACTTTTGGGATAATACTCATGGGAGATGTAAGGGCTCCCTTATCCCCCAAATATGATTTAAGAAATACAATTATTGTTCTTCTTCAGTGATGGCATTTGCATTAAATAAACCCCGAAATTTGATGAAAATGATGTTATATATATATATATATATGTGTGTGTGTGTGTGTGTGTGTGTGTGTGCCGCATGGATAATGCAAAACTCTTCGAAAGAATTGAGCCGATAGGGAGTAAAAAATGTAAACAAACGGCTGCTACTGCTGTTAAAATAAATACCTTAAAAATTCCCTTAGCCAACTTGGTCCGCTTGGTGGCCGAGAGGTCTGAGACTTAATCTAACGTAAAGTTGGACGGGTTTCGATCCCGGCTTCGAGCGTCCTGCGTGTCTAGCCACACCGAATAATTCTGATAGAACGAAACAGTCTGTCTGTGGATGACAATATATATATATATATATATATACTCACATAATATATTTTTAAATGTATGCGTTATATTACTTCTGTCATATTGTCTCTTTTTCTTCTTAGTACTTTATTTCTTAATCTATTATTTTCCATCATGAAATATACATTTAAAAATTAATTCTTCAAAATTCATATTTTTTCCAATATAATTTCGTCTTACATAATCCAATCTAACATTTAAAAGATTTCAAGTGAAACCACTGATCATATTGCTGAGTGTATACCATTTCGTTGGCTCATCCACGTAGATTTCTCCTTTTTCTTAATCTTTCGGCTGATAATTGGTCTCTCCCGAAAACTTTATTAATATACACAAACAAAAAATCTGATCGTTGAAAATAAATGGCAAGTGGATAAAAAAAGAAAAGAAAACGAGCAGATTGTTAAATGCGTCATCATAAATGTAAAAGATAGACACAATGTTATTTCAGGAAAACTTTATCCTTTCATCAGATGTCAGACGATATGTGAAATTATGATTTTTACTCAGAGTTAAATTAAGTTGCGGTTAATTTCTCACTGGGTGCTTAATCTATTTTGGTTGTGAATGCGCTATTCATGTTGCGTGTCTAGGGCAGAAATAGCCCATCCTTCCCCAGGTATAAAATTGGATTGATTTAAGAGTTTTCCATTTCCTTGAGCGGTTGTGATAACAAAGTTAAAAAGCTTAATCAGCCCTACTTTTTACGGAAGACTATGTAAAATTCTCACAGCCTCGTTCAGGATTTCAACTCTGGTTACCAATCTACTTCTTCCAATGATAATCGTTAGCCCACAAAAATGCCTTCATAAGGAAATTTTTCAATGGACATATTTGTTAATGTGGGAAAATGTCATGAAGTTATTTTTGATTAGTGGGCCCTTCACATACAAGATTATTTGCTTTAATATTGATAACGAAGTTAGAGATTCAGTGTACTTTATAAGTATTTGACAAACAATAACTTGATAGTTATTATATCATGCAATAACAATAAATAAGTTGGAGACTGTAGTCGAGGGCAACCCGAAGGCCCCCTTTTCAGTAGCTACTACACCGAGGTGTAGGGGAGGGCGTTACTCCTTTCCCTGGATTGCACCACTTTACCCTTGATACGTACCTTATATTGCTGAGTGTTAATCAAGGAAGAATCAAGTACCATTTTTTAAGTCTTTGGTATGACTCGACCTGGGATTGAACCCTGGACTCCCGGACCACTAGCGAACGCTCTACCCACTAGGCCAATAACAACATAATAAAAGTGATTTGTATTTGTTCACCAAAATAATGGTTCCTCATAGTCCGATATCTGACCCTCTTAAGTTGTAATGTATATAATAAATAAACACAACTCCGAATTTGAATTTCTTTTTAGTTTGATATGCAACTGAAGAAGCGAACCAAACTTAATGGATTATTTAATGCAAAATTCACCCTACTATTTAACCCATAGCTATGGAATAGGGGGTTTATGCCTTTCCAACTTAGAAAAACGCAAAAAATCACCGTGGTAACATGATCATCTCTCTTATTTCAACGTGTATACTAATACTTCAATTGGGATACACTATTTAAAATGTTGACGATAACTTTAAAAGTGTAAGTGCCTTGACAAGGAGCACTAGTTAATCTACTCTATCGTACTATAAACAATATATTATGTAATATCCTTGATATCTTATCAGTATCTATCTTACTGTGCTGGTTTTATGTATATGTAATAACGAATTATTACAAAATTGTCTTCATAATATTTACTGTTACGTTAAATCCGTCGTGAATTTAATAAATGATAATTCATTTATGTGTTATATCATAAAGAAGGAAAAGAAAGCAAAAATGGCAATTTTTGAGGCAATTGAACAATTATTTCATGAAGGATTCTTGGTAACAATAATGTTTTTTTTTTAATTATTTAAGACACAAAAATATCTTATCACTCATTTCAAATAGATAAACACTAAATACATAACTGCAATATGAGTGTTTTAAGAATAAAAGTATCAATAAAGTTCACAAAAAAAAACATTTTTTCAATCAGATCTATTTGATGCATATATAGACAAACAAGCATAAACCCCTAGTTTTAAAATGAACCTAAGAAAAATCCTAAAGATTAATGACTCTACACACCTCAGAGCTCCATAATTGAATTCTCACCTCCAGCACCTTTTTTTGAGAAGTGATTATCCTCTACAGGAAATGTTAGTGAATTCTACACTCAGAGATTCTAATACTTGTGTATAAGTGGCCATAAAGAAATATCTACAAATGAAACATAAAATGAAAAATCTTAATATACAAACAAATATCAGGATTTCTGTAGCAAAAACTCAAGAGGGTGCTTATAGTCATAGGGAGATAATTGACTATTTATATTTTTGCCCTCAAAAATTGAATTTATCTGTGACTATTAAAAAGTGTGTTCATTAGCAGAAAACATATCTGATTTTTTCTTGCAATGGATATTTAAGGCCACCGTGAATTGATTCAATAAAGATTATATTTTAACAGGTTATCTTTTCACTCTTATGATTTTTGTGTCTTGTCCATTGCATCTAAAATGTTCTAACAGTTCGTTCCATTCTTCCTTTACTCTTAAACACGATATCAGGGTCTATTTTCCTTCTCAATGTATATTGTAGATATTTACCATGATTTTTTAATTGTACACAAGTTACAATAATGTGACCTATAATGAAAATAAAAAATATTCGTTTTTTTTTTAATTTTATTTTTAAGGAATCTCACACATTAAAAAAATTAATGGCTAATTGATGCCGTTTTAATTCTTGGCAACATATTTAGCCTTTTCGGCGAAATTTGTAATACACTGACTTTTTCCTGTAGAAGTTTTAAGATGTCCCTAAAAATGGGATTTCCTGTGTATGATTTTAAACTACAGCTACTTCCAAGGGTTTATTTCTAAAGATCCGGGAAGGGAAGAATTAACTTTTTATCACCATTACTTTCAGGTCTACTCGGACGCAAAATAATACTACACTGGGTCAAAAGGATTTACTTAAAATTATTCTTATTTAACTGGATAGCATGCAAAAAAGAAAAAAAATACGAAAAAGCTACATCAAAATGTAAACTTGACCTTACAAGAAACACTATTCCCTTGCTTCTTGGCATGAAATAATCCTAAAGGGTTTTACATGAAGTTGAAATCAATTCGAAAAAAAAATGAATTGCTTAAGGAAGAAGCATTTTGATGTACGTTTATATCTTTATTTCAAACGAATGGAAAACAAATTTCCTTCCCACAAAGATATACTATCCTACATGCACATCTAAAATACAAGGATAATAAAAAAGAATACAGACAAAATGGTTGCATATTTAACATATTGCAAATCAAGGGTTAGTTTAATTATTGTAACGGCTTCGTCCTCAAAATAAGCTGAAGGGGAAAATAATTTCCGTGATCTATATTGAGATTTCAAAAGGAATACCTCTCATACTGGACCAAAATATAACACAATAATATTACGTTTGATCTATGGTTAAATCCTGTTTCAATTATATATCATCCAATGTCAAAAATGTAATAGAAGTTTTCAAATCAAATTACCATTGAATCGCGAGAGCAAATCACTGAGTGTTTCAAAACCACTTTAATTAAATATTCAATTTAACATAAAATATTACATAGAATATAAAACAGTATTTACCACTTACCACTCATTTCAGATAAGCAGATAAATTTCTCTAAAGCTTTTTGAAATAATTTTGACCTTCTCTCTTTTAAATCTCCTAGTTTATCTGCAAATAGAATTACTTAGCAAATTGCCTTTACTCCGATTCAATTGTAGATTATTGAAAAGAAATATCGCACCATTAGATAGGAGAAACTATTTGAATATCAGTAAGTTGGCGCATTATTGACGCTATGTGGTGATCAGCCTAACTGTTAATCCGGAGAGAAAATGCAGTAATTTGATGAAGAAAAGTAATTGATTTTATAATCGACTTTTCCTATCAGTAAACTGATTTTTTTTTTTAAATATATATTCTTTAATTTATTTTCATGCATGAAACAGCAAAAAATGTTTTTTTATAATTATCTGCTTCATTATTTCTTTCCACTCATTTTGTTAAAAGTCTCAGTCTCATTTTTCTATTCATCGTTGACCTATATTATGCTTTAAAACATAGTGTTATGGGGACATATCCTACCATACCTCAAAGATGGACACGTTCAACCTAAACATATTCTCCGAGCTTAGCTCACTCGGGGAGTCAACTTCTCGTTCCTTACGAGACATTTGACAGACGGACTGCCGGCCGAGCACGGCTAGTACTTCCTTTGTATGACTTCCTTTTTCTGCTAAGACAATAACGTTTACCTCTCACCCGTTGTTTGAGTTCTTCTTCCACCGGTCATATCTGAAGACCACAACAAATAGCAATACGTGAAACTCTTTAACTGTGAGCCTAAATTGAATTATCGGCATTACATAGCAATACTTTGAACCATTAGACTCTGTACAAATTGATAAATATTTTTTAATTGAATAATAAGTATGAAATAGCAAAACGTGTAACAAGTTCACTGTCTGTAAACAAGTGAATAATATATAATAGAATTATGGTGTTAGATAGCAACAATTGAAACCATTTAACTTCATAGAAGCAATAGCAATACTAGTGTGGAAACAAATTAGTTTTAACTCGTTTAAAAATGAAATTGCTTACAAACTTTTCACTTAAAAATCAAATTTGTATACCTATTTAAATGTGATCAAGTAAATGACTGATGTTAAATTGTTACTGTAACATAGCAATACTTGAAACCATTTAACTGTGCGTAAAAAAATGATACCGCAGGCTCATTTAAAAATGTTATAAAATGTGTTTACAAATAAATATGTATTTACAGGATTTGGCATTACATAACTGTTGCACTGAGATAAGGGAGAGATACACTGTGTAATAGAGTTAGTTATAAATTAACTGAAGTGGTATTGTTCAACAAATATTTTACGTCTTGCGCTGTTGGTGTTACGTCCGAAGTCAATCTTACTACTGACCGAGATCTTTCAGTATCCCCAAACTTAAGAAACACGACGTATTTTTATACCTCCGAGATACCGGAAGTCATGTGGTACGAACTCCTATATAACAATAACCTACAATGGATGATATGCCATAAAACCAAACCAATAATTACACTCATAAATTGAGTTATATTATTATGTTATAATGTAAAAAGAAAATAGAAACTGATCGAATTTTCGCTTGTTTAATAGCACATCGACTTCCGCGAGTTACATAATCCAAATTGATATTTGTAGAAGAATTGTAAAGATAATATTTAACCCATAGGTGGAAGGGTATTAGTCCGAAAGTGAACGTAATAGCATGACTGGAGTTTCAAATTGTTTACCAAGATACTCCAGTGCAATATGGTAACCATTACGCCACTATATCTCCCCTCACAAAAATAAAATTAACGATATTCTATTTACCAATATAATTGAAATCTCCAATATTTTAACGACAATTTCCTTTGATATTCGATTTTTTCGTGTAACTTCTTTTTTTTATTTTTATTTTTTTTCATAATTTGATTAGTTCATTTCTAAAGAAAAAAATGTTTATTTCATTGTCTTATTATTTTCACAAGGGTGTTTTTCACTTTTGCCAGTTGTATTACATTGTAAATCATCAAATTACTTAAATAGATCGAATTCTTTTATCTTAGTTTAAGCCACTCCAGTTAAGATAATTCACAGCTTGTTGCAACATTGGTTCATAAAGGTGTCAAGTACGTATTTTTTAATGTATCGTTTACTTTGTTGCTTTCCTTATTGGGTTTTAATCAGTTCAACTTGTACCTATGTAGCAGAGACTTAATCATCTTAATTAACTTAATGATGGTCCCTTTAAGACAGAAAACAAACACTAACGTTATGACCGCATAAAAATCGGGAGAAAGGCTTGGCGATCAATTGATTTTAACGACATGTCAATAAGTCTGGGGTTATTTTCGGTTTACCGATGAGAGAATCCTTTTCATTGTACATTCATATTTTCATTTCTTATGAAGCTGCTTAAGAGTTTTTTCTTTGCTATACAATTTCTAAGAAAACAGCTCAATTTCTATGATTTCAGGTTCAAATGAACAGCTACAGCAGCAATTGGAATACACCCTACTAAAGCCTGATTGTCACAGATGGTGAATTTCAAAAATGCAATCTGGACATGTTGACAATTTAGAAGAACGATGTGCAATTAAATTCTGTTTTAAACTTGGAAAAATGCCACAGAAACGTAAGTAATGCTTTAGACTGCTTTTGGGGCATCTAGTATGAATCGAGCAACAGTTCTTGAGTGGCATAAGAGATTCAAGGAAGGCAGGGAGTCTGTAAGGGATGATGAGAGGTGTGGGAGGAGTAAGGAAGTCAATACACCAGATTTGATTGGCCAAAAGTTTAGGGTTAGGGTTAGAGTTACTATGTTGAGGTTTTAATGGAAGTCAGGAAGAGATTCTGTCAGAAGAGGCCAGCATTCTTCAAATCGGCTCAGTGGCATTTCCACCAGGACAATACACCAGTCCACAACTCCGTCCTTGTCGCAGACTATTTAACCATGATGGGCATCAAGACAGTTCCTCACCGCCCCTATAGTCCAAACTTTGCTCCATGTTACTTTTGGTTATTCCCTAAGCTCAGAAGCTGTCGTTATGAGACAATTGAGGAGCTGAAAGAAGCTGTGACGAACGTCATTGACATACTCACACAAAAGGACTTCCATGGGGCCTTCCAGAAGTTGTTGGAACGGTACAACAATTGCATTTCAGTCGGAGGAGAATACTTCGAAGGGGACTAGAGTTTCATGTGAGTACAATCAAAAAAGTGCACATACAAAAAAATTCTGTAAACTTATTTAATGATCCTCGTATGTCATAAGCAGGAGTGTCCAATCCTTAGTCTAACTCTTTGCAGGCGATACAGTCAGTGTATTCTAGGGCCCCGAAAGCGCGAAAAGCTTTCTGATGTTTAACTGATACGAAATACGTAAGTTCGTACAAATGTGCTTATAGGAATAGTTTTATAGAAATGATTCAGAAAATAAACGTGTGTTCCTATGTGATTTTCCCCGGCATAATTCTTCCATCACTAGCGTAACATGGTCACCTGATGGTCGTTAGTAGCGTGACTGTCAATAAGATTCTATTTCTTCCTTCCTAAACGGCAAGCTTTGGTTTTCTGAATAGATTTTTACAGTCGGACATAACATGTGTAAAAGTGGTTAAATAATCATGATATATATATAACAGCAACTTGTTTTATGAGCTGCTTTGACCAGATTGAAAGTGCCTACACAGTCCCAATATCTAAATTACCATGGGCACATGCATGCATACACACATGTATATACACCAACACGCAACATCCACTTGTTTCATATGGTTTTTGATTGATCCACTTCTATTCACTTCTTCAGTTAGATGAGCTGCCAAGATTTATTTGTTTAGTTCTGTTGAATTAACAACAAGTCACGTTCTTATTTCAGTCAAGACAATTTCTGTGGGTAATTATGAATACTATATTTGCGTGTTTGAAGTAATATTTACTGTTTTACGAGATCATGTAATAATGGATTACATAAGATAGAGAATTATTACATCATTAAAGTTTACAAAAACTTTAAAATATTCATCGTAATTAAGCCTAACAAAAATACTACTGCTGTGTGGTAACATTAGTAAAGGGAGATATCTATTTTCAAAAAAGTGTTGCGAAAATGCTTGATAATGCATATGAAATTCTGACGACTTAGCTTTAGCATTCGTTATCAAAAATTATATGGATTATTATCATATTTACCAACCCCTCCGCTCGAGCAGGATATGACAAAAGGTCAATTTTTAAGCGGAGTTTAACAGGTTTCAATTCAGAGTTTTCCTTCTCCTATACTAGTTGCCTCACCAAGGCTAAAGAACCCAGTCTGTCCTACTATTTACCCATAGCTGGAGGGAGAATAATTGGATTCATACCTTTCCCACGGGTATTAGTGCTATGTGAAACGCAATCAGTCTCGTCCAGGATTTGAACTCGTGTCGCCGTGTCCATTTCCTACGACGACAACCATTACACCACGGGCACCTCCATATGGATTATTATTAGACGATGAGAAGATGAAATTATCAAGTAAATCAGACAAACAGGGGATGAAGGTTTATTGTGGCCAGGGATGTAGAAAATATCCCACAATCTCGCCAATAATTAAAAAAAGATTTTTTTTTAAATAAATTAATATACTATTTTTTCCGTCTCTTATTTTTTAAAACTGGAACGCGAGTTTTAATCTCATCGATATTTTATCGTTTAATAATTTTTATACGTATTATCTTCCCATTGTCTTAGGTTGAGTCAGAATAAGTTCTAATTAAAGAAAAACAACTAAATGTTTAAATAAAAAATATTATTCAATTATGATAATGTTTGACTCAAGATCATTTTCAAACGTTATAAATTTTCCGACTTCCTATCCTGACAATTTTGACAGGGTAGGAATTCAGGAAAATGTATATGTTTGACAATGGTATATTTAAGAATAGAGATGAATAAACGTTGACATAAGCAGGTTTAAAAGTTTTGAATATTCAAAATATATCATTTGTTTCATCTTTCGAATATCATACGATGTCTGATCAGACTGCATTTTAAATGCGAAGGAATTATCATTTTGTAAGATATTTCGTAACATTTCATTTATTTCATTAGTGAAGTTATCACACACTTATTCCAAAAGAAATATATCAGGTGACATATTTCATTCTATTAATCATTTAATTATTTTTGGGATTTTCTGAACTAGTTTGAATTCTATTTCTGTGTTTTGCTTTATGATAATTCATTGGAATTCTGAGGTGGACTGACTCATCTCCTCAATAATTAGGTGTCCTGGGTGAGGCATTAAACTGTATCCGGTGGGAAGATTACAATTTCGGAGTTTTGTGGGATGTGGTGTCACCTTTACGTTATTAATCTCAGGTCGTCGCTGTTAGAGTCTCATCTATGGGTCAAATCGATCTGTTTGAAACTTATTGACGATTGATAGCTATACGCGAAATTTGAAAACTGTGTGCAAACAAAGGATTGTTGATAAAATAGAGGTATTGATATAAATTGAACTTAAAAAACATAAATCCGTTCAAATTATTTTTGTTATTTGAAAATAACAGATAACAAAATATTATAAGTTAATCTAAATAACATAAATGCAAGTGGATCAAAATACGGCATTACATAACATATTAGGAGTTGATATGTCATTAAACAAATAAGTTAATAGACATCCCTAAACCTTATTACATTTCTGTATATTACCGTTAATGGTTATGGACCCAATTTCGTCATACATGACGAGGAGATGAGAATGATAAGTTTGTAGCCTCAGGTTAAAAATAATTTTATATTCTCAAAACTAAATCAAGTCAAGATTACACAAGAATTTTAAATTTGGTAACTTATTTATTCACTTCTATATTTATTGTGTGTTTTAATTTTTAAGAGCCACCTTAACGATATGAACAAAAACGCTTAACATCTCAGCATCAAAAGACTCAGAATTACCTGAGTAGATTCAAGAAATATTCTTCTGACAATTAGGAAATTTGTTTTTTTTTCATAGCGTAAACGAGAGACCTAGGTGAATCAATGTCATTATTCTATTTTCTCTGGCATCAGTAATTTTAGAGCCACCTTACCGATGAGAACATAAACGCTTAACATCTCAGCATCAAAAGACTCAGAATTACCTGATTAGATTCAAGAAATATTCTTCTGACAATTAAGAAGATTTGGTTTGCTCACAGCGTGATTTAACAGGAGACATAGCTGAATCAATATCATTATTCTATTTTTCTAGCATCAGTAATTCTCAGTGTTCAAGTTTCTTTAATGGAAAACAGAAGAGTAATTATGAGATACACTTTTGAATTCTTCTGTGTAATCCTTAAAAGAGGTGAATTGCATCTGAATTTTAACAGAACTGTGTAGAATTTATTCTTGGAAGTTAAACCAGTAACACATGAATCAACTGCCGTATGTGGTAAAACGATTATGGCTTAATTCTTCATTTATTATATATATATATATATATATATATATATATATATATATATATATATATATATATATAAGAGAAGGAGAGAGAGAGAGAGGAAGACATATACAGACGCAGGATTTGTATAAGACAGTTTCTTGTCCTTTTGAAAGTACATGGTTCTCAAAGGAAACAAATAATAAAGAGTAATGTATACAAATATTTCTTACATTATGAAGATTTCCAAGCATATTGAGGATAAAATTACTCGGTAAAATAAGATTCATCATGAATTTTTATATTTTCGCGGATGTTGCATCCAGGAAATTTCTTAAAAGCATTCACATATTTTGTTGGTAATAGGTTTTAAGGGTTTGGATCCAATAGATATCTGCAAAGTTGAAATTTTTTTATTGTGAAATAGTTCGGTGCAAACTCATTTTGTTTAAATGAACGCATATATTATTCAGTTAATTTCTTAAGATATTCAAGTCAAAAATATTCTTATGTATATTCAACATATATGTTAAGCCATCTCAACTTGATGAGAGATTGGTGGTTGGCAATGTAGGGGTATTTTTGCTTGGAGCTATATGTGAGGGGTTGTTTTTTGAGCGAGATTTATGCCATTTATAATATCTGGCTTAAAATAGAGTTTGAGTGAAAGGAGAGAGTATATTCCACTCACCCACACAACACTACAACAACTACTACTACTACTAATACGGTTACTTTTATATGACGTTAAGGTAATGAGGCGGGTCATGACAATATCTAAAGAACAAACAACTTCGCCGTTAACTAATCTGCACTCTTCCCAGAAATTAAAAAATATCGTCTAAAATTATAGTGATAAAAAGTAAGTGAAAAGATAACGAAATACCTGACTGTAATGGTGATAGTTTTCGTTGGCAATGCCTATGAAACAGTCCTCAAAGCCCTAAAACGGCTTGGGGAACGGAAGATCACGGGAAGAGTCGAGACCATCCAGAAGACAACACAGTTAAAATCAGCTAAAATACATTGTAGAATCCAGGAAAAATGAAAAGACTTGCTTTTACGAATAGTTCCGTGAATAAAAAAGCAGTGTAAACAATTTTAAGAAACTCACAAGGAAAAATAAACAAATGTTATATTCACAACCCGAAATCTGCGCTAGAAAATGAGACGCACAAAATTCTCTGAGATTTTAAGATACAAACAGATCATCTAATCGCAGCCAGACGACCAAACCTAGTGATAGTAATACAAAAAAAAAAGAGAACGTGACTAATAGTGGACTTTTCTGTCGCGGTCGACCACTGGGTAAAACTGAAAGAATGTGAAAAGAAAGACAAGTACCAATACCTTGCTAGAAAAAAGAAAAACGTGGAACAATAAAGTGACAACTAAAACTAATGTGAAACACTCTAATGAGTAAATAATAATAATAATAAATCAATTATCCAACGTACAGACTTAAAATTAACAGAAAAGGCAAAACACCAAGTTCGACAATTTTAAGCATTATGATCACTATTCTGTTCATTTTGTTTCCGTGTTTATTGTCAAATGAATATGTGTAAAGTTTAAATGTGGTAATCTGTGTTTGACTTTAGAATTCTACCGGTTAAAATTGAAAATAAGGGGCTAATTGGAAAAAGGAAAAGCAAAAGTCAATGAGGAATATCACCCCAAATGAATAAAATCGAACAATCCACGAGCTTAAATAAATGTTTTCAAGAAAAAAATCGAAGATTTAGGATTAAATGGACTGTTACTAAGTTAAAATGTATATAATTTTAAAGGGTAAGTATCCATTTTTTAAAGCATGCGAAGATTTTTTCTACTTCAGAAGTATACCAGGTCACATCTGTGACAGGAGCAAAGATAATAATCAACCACTAGGTGTGGAATAGCCGCAATATAGTATGCATGAAAAAGGACAAATCCAAATCAATGTGGTACTCAAGATACATATCTTAGTGTCATGATCGGCAAATGATCCCTTGATAGACAACATGGGGAATCCGATCAGCATCCAGCAAATTTTAGCTGATCTTCTTTCAGGTATGTAAACAATAACCAAAGCAATTTTTCGAATGAGATGCACCATAGGAACAATAAACGAGAGAAAATACCAAAAACGGTATTTTAAGAGCAATCATATTCAAAAAGAGAATAAAAATAATGAAAAAATATTGGGCAAAATCAGTTATATTAAATAGAACTAGTCAGGAACTTGCTGGCCAAGATAGGATTATTTGAAGGAAAGGTTGCTCTTCTTACTTCGAGATACTAGAAATAGGTGAATAGTCCAAAAAATTGAAAATAGACACAAGAATTAGACATGGACAGAGAAATAATAAAGATTAGGAACATGAGGATGATAATGGTACCCACCGTAATTGAGACACTTGAAACGATCCACAAAGGCTTGGAAAGAAGACTGGAAAAATTCTAAATGAGAGCAGTTTGAAACCAGCAAAACTACAGCTTTGTTGATATCGGTCAGAATACTGAAAATATTCCCGGAAACCTGAGAGAAATTGCTCTCACTCAGGCTCCAATGACAGACCATCAGCTAATGCTGGGGGAAAAGATTACACTACTACTCTTACAAATAATAATAAAAATAATAATCTGCCGGCCATGATGGCACACTTTGATTCAGATTTTTAAAAGATCCAAGTCCATCCATGGCAGATTGTCACAGTAAATAAGTAAATGCCTGGTATAAGCAAGCATATCTGAATTGATAACGAAAGGGGAAAACTATCTTGATCCAGAAAGATTCCCATAAAGTAAACAGCTCAAGCCGCTATATGATATCGAAAATATTCCCTTCTTATGTAACATTACCACACCGTCATGGTACCCTCTCACGCATCGATAGTTGTAACTCTTCTCAAATACAAGACGGCTCCATCGTTTTCAATGCGAAAAGCTTATTTCTGACCGCCACATTTCATAAGGAGTCGTCATCCGAAACATGAGAGAGACAGACTGAAAGATTTTTCTACTCAAATAGAAGTGCTATCAGATAAATGGATGGTAGACGAAAGAAAATACCGACAGCGTTTCACCCCGCGATCAAGCCACACTTTTAAGTGAGCTGCTCGAAAATGTCCGAACTGATTCATGGACTGTCTCCTACTCTTAACTCAGATCTGACCAAATGAACTAACTGCTCGAAATTTCCTGCTTATACTATATATTAATTATCTCATTATCTAATGATATGAGAATACGTGTCTTTAAATTTCTATGGTGACTTTATCTTCCTAAGTCTGGCGACTGAATGTTTACTTTTATCCAATTAAAAAAAAAAAATTTCAAAACATATCTCCATTATGTCATCCGAGGAGATTCCAGAAACAATCTGCCAACTTGATTTCCGGCTATACGCGTGACACAATCATGCGTATGACCTTCGCGACATACACTTTTATTCAAATGTTTTACCTAACATACATTTTATCACTAAAAATAAAAGAATTATTCGATTCGATTAATTATTATCCCTAATTATATTCCACATTGATATAACAAGAAATATATTGATAACTTGCATGTCACGGACAATTTCCGGAAGACCATATAAGATACCTCAAGGGTACTATATAGGGATCAGAAAGAAGGCCAAACAAGGTGGGAAAATGTAGCCATGGCATAGATTGACTTCAAAAAGACCAATTTTATGATCCTGTAAACTTGAGCAATAGAAATATTAACAATGTACAAAATATCAAACCTGAACTTCATTACAAAAGCTATTGAAAATTTGTTAGGGTAATAAACTGAAGGAAGACAACCTCGAGCAGAGGGTAAAATCCAAAGGGGCATTTTTCAAGGATTTTTACATTCATCACTACTATTTTTAATAGCAATGATATCATTTATATTTTTAGTACAGGGATAAAAACTTACCTAATCATAAAACAAGGTGAACCACTTTATGTATATAGATGAGATCAAGGTATTTGTCAAAAAAACACAGAAACACTGAGACAAACTATAAGAATATACTCTCAGGATATAGGAATGGGATTTGGTATTGGGAAATTTCAAATGCAGATAACGGGAAAAGAGAAAGAAGAGGAACAAATTAACCAAGAAACCATCTTGGAAGAAATGAAAATGTCAAGTACTTCTGAATATTGAAAGTGGACATTATCAAAGAAACAGAAATGAAAGTAAAAGGGTTGGTTTGGTTTGGTTTTATGGCATATCAGATTATTTAACGCCAAATCCTTTTTTATGTAAATAATCTGTTCTATTTAAAACAATTCGGTTTAGCATGAGTACACAGTTTGTCAAAAACATTTCTATTTCAAACTATTCAGTTATATATAACAATTCAGTTTAGTGTAAATACAGTTTAAGTGTCAAAAATAGTTCAATTTAAAACAATTCACTTTAGCAAAATCACGGTTTTAAATGTAAGTACACTTTATTTGTAAAAAAACATTTTTATTTCAAGCTATTCAGTTTAGTTTGGTTTGGTGGATTTTGTGGCATATCAACCTTTGTAGGTTATTTAACGCCAAATCCATTTTTATGTAAATAATCAATTCTATTTTTAAAAAATCAGTTTAGCATAAGTGCACAGTTTAATTGTAAAAAAAAAAAAAAACTTTTCCATTTCAAACTATTCAAGCAGTTATATGTAACAATTCAGTTAAGTGTAAATACAGTTTTAATGTCGAAAAACAGATCTATTTCAAAATATTCAGTTAAGCATAAGCACGCAGTTTAAATGTAACTACGTTGGTTGGTTTGTTGGGTCTTATGGCAAATCAACCTTTGTAGATTATTTAACGCCAAATCCATTTTTATGTAAATAATCTGCTCTATTTAAAACAATTCAGTTTAGCATAAGTATACAGTTTAATTGTCAAAAACATTTCTATTTCGAACTATTCAAGTAGTTATATATAACAATTCAGTTTAATATAAGTACAGTTTCAATCTCAAAAATAGTTCAATCTAAAACAATTCAGTTTAGCATAAGCATGCAGTTTAAATGTAAGTACGGTTTAATTGTCAAAAACATTTCTATTTCAAGCTATTCAGTTTACTCAAACAATTCAGTTTAGCATAAGTATGCTGTTAGTTCTATTTAACCCATAGATAGGGCCCTATCAGGTGCTACCACTCTGGGCCAGAGTGGGCCTGGGAGCAATGGCAATGAAGGGGTGTTCCGCATTCCCCAAAGCACTGCTGGAACCTCATCATCAGATTGTTTTGTGTCATATCCAAGACACTCGTTAGGGGGGGCTTACTCCTCTGCAGAGGTGCAGTCAGTGTATTCTACAGCCCCAGCAGACTGGGTAAATGAAAGTAAAAGTAAGCAAGGGTTTATTAGATGAAAAACAAAACTTTTCGAAACCAAGATCCGTAACAAAAATATCATCAAAGGAATAAACAGCTGGCCAGTCATCTTTGTAAAGCACTCTAAACCATTCTAAAAAATGGGCTTCATACGGTCTCCAACAAATGAATTCAATTACAAGAAAGATGATGACAATTTTGAAGGACTGACTACACAAAGGTTGACAAACTATATGCGTCAAGAGAAGAAGGAGAAAGATGAATCGCTAACACTGACGATTACATAGACTCAACAATACAAGAACTCGAGGAATATGTTATCATTTGCCAGGATGGATTAATTATCTCAGCCAGAAACAGTAATAGCAAAGTACAAGCATTCAGAGAAACAAGAAAAACTTGAAAACAAAAATGGGAAGGAAAACAGCTGAAAACTTCACGCCATCAACTTGGGATTTTGACACACAAGAAGACATGGAAATGGCTACAAAAGAGAAGATACAAGAAAAATTGTATCCCTTTTTATTGCAGCACAAAATAACATCATAAGAATCAATTATATGAAAACGAAAATTGATAATACGAAAAAAATAGCAAGTGCTGGTGATGAGGAGACAGATTATATGGTTAATCATTTTATAAGGAACGTAACAAACTAAAGCAAAAGGAGTACAAGACTAGACAAAACTGGATGAGAAAAGTGATGCACAAGGAATTGTGCAAGAGATTAAAATTTAACTATATTAATGTTATGAGCACAAACCAGAATCTGTTCCAAACAATGAGATTCATAAATTCTCGAGGATTTTACGTTAGAAACGGACCACCTAATCTAAGCCTGAAGATCAGACGTCGTGTTAATTAATAAGAAAAAAATAAATTTTTATTAAGTGGATTTTACTGTTCAAGCCGAAAAGCAAACATGAACAAACACAAATTTTGCCAAAGAACTGAAAAAGCACAGGTGACGGTGATAATTATCATTGGTGAGCTTAGAACAGTTCACAACGGAAAATTGCCTCGTGTCATATCAGGACACTCGTTGGGGAAGTCTTACCCCTCTGCAGAGATACAGTCGGTGTATTGTACAGCCCATTCCCCAGTCGACTGGGCCGATGTTTATCTGTGCGTCTTTCAAACGCTACATGTAGAAGAAAGACTGGACGAACATTAGAGGACAAATCGAAACCATATACACCACAGCATTAAGATCAGAAGGAAAAGTCAGAAGCATACTAGAATCTGAGGAGACTTGCTATCATTTAGACACCAGTGAAAAACCTCTAGTTAATGCTGGTAGGAAAAACTCCCAAGAAGTGAACTTATAATAATATTGATTATAATTATGAATCATGAAACTAGCGTTTGTTTTGTAGATTCTGTCCTAAAGTTGTGTTGTTTTTCTCAGCACAGACAGCACATCGTAATTTAATGCCATTTTAAAAGAGGCAGAATATTCTGGGTCGAGTAACGCCGACACAGTCTGGGACATGTAATATTCATGACTTTACTACTTTGGGTGGGATTTTTCTGATACCAAAAGTGAATTATATTACAACACAAAATATGATCCTTCGTTTGAGACCAAGGCTTGTAGTGAGCGATAAGTTAAAAAGCTGAATGATAAAAATAAATAAACTCAAAAAAATTGCGATGGAGCTGAAAATGTCTGAAAAACATTTTTAAAATTATTAGGCAAAATAAAAAAGAAAATGAAAAATCTATCATTTAAATGGAAGAAAAACAAACGGACTGAAATATAATATCCTATGTCATTCTTTTCAGATTCTGAAAAAAAAACAAGTTTTCTTTTCTTGCAAGTTTGGTAAAAGTAAGAAAAACTAAAAGAAACAAGCTTTGGGAAGTTATACAACTGCTTATATATTATTTCTAATGAAGAATTTAAGTTACATCTGCATATCCGTCTTTACATGTGTTTTCATTGGAGGTTAAAGACGATGTATCTCAAAAGAAATTACGTGATACACTGATATAACCAAGAATATTGCTAGAAAAAAAAATTCACAAATTAATTTGCAATACCATATTTCAAAATCATACAACCCAATCAAAATTCACGTAGTTTTTGCGGTCAATAATAATTTATTATTATTATTTCAGTTAATTTTTACACTTCTTAATACAAATCTTGGTTAAGTAATAAAAAAATGTGTAAAATTTGATTGATTAAAAAACTACATTCAACGTAAATACGAACCAAACAAGCTTGCCAATTGGTCAAATATTGGACTGGCAGTTGTTCTTCAGCTAGATCATTTTAAGCGTGAGGCTTTGATAAGAATCCTGCAATTCTTTATCATTAAGATAAAAATTCTACTCATATATATGTCATTTTTTAATAGAATGATCAATTGATCTGTTGGGTATAAATTTTCATTCCATATCGAGCACAATAATATCATAGATTGGTTTTTGCTTGGAATATTTTTTCAAAAGAGCAATTAAGGGTGTAGCACAAATAATAGGTTTGCATCAGGATTGTCTTTAGAGAAATGTCTAAGTAAGAGTTTGACGAAGGATTATATAATTATAAAGATAATATATTTAAAATGTCTTTGAAAATATGTTTATTACCAATGACATGATTGCACTTAAACTTTTAAATACTGCATGTTTATACACAATCAGAGAAGAAAATAACCCTAAAATGTTGTAATGATGTCGATATAGATTATATTCTATATACGAATAGTTTCCGATTTATGATCTGGTTATACCCTGGTCAACACGTCATCCGTTTGTTTTGACGTAAGCCGAATATTTTCTGTAGTGAGCTGCAGTATCATTTAAGTTCTTTATTTCATAGAATTGCTTTGTTTTATTTTATCATATGTTTTGTTATTGAGGGTCAGAAAATAAACATACTTTTATTGTCATAGTTGGCCCAGTGATCGAAAGTTCACTATGTTGTTCATTGTTGCCATTTCCGTTATCAATGTACCAGACGTGCAGATATAAAACTGACTTTAGGCTCATTTACTGTATATTGCCAATAAGTTGCTGTTGAGAGAAAGACAGATAAGGTCAGGAATCCTTGGACTGCGTGTGAAATAAGCAAGCACTTCCGATCGTAAAATCCTTCAGATAAATACACTAAGTAAATATTTACCCTGAGGATCTATAACGGCACAGTTTTCGAAATGTGATAACTGGTGATCAGAGGAAGAATCAAAACCCGAGGAGACTGGGTTACTCACACTTTAGTCAAAACCAACGGTTAAAAAGGGTGTGAAAAACTCACATAAAAAAAAAAACAACAAATTGTCAATTTTGCGGTTCTAGCGAACCACAGAATGTAAATTAAAAAAAAAAATAGACAAAGTTATTTACCTTGCTAGAGAGCAAAAAAAGTTGTGAAACGTTAGGGTGACGGTAAAACCAGTTTTAATTAGAGCACTTAGAAGGACCTATAAAAGCTTGAAAAAAGACTGAAGGATTTAGAAATCAGTGAAGAATCGAGACCTTTGAATTGGTAAGATCGGACAGATGACTCAGAAGAGTGCTCGAGACAAACTGTCACCCAGGTTCCACTGAAATACCAATCAAATCTAGAGTGAAAATTCGCTTGGAGTGATATTATTATTATTATTACAACAACAACAACTATAATTCCATGAGAGTTTTTCACACCACTGTTACCTAATGGACTTTCGCTGGTGTCCGAGTGTTAACACGTCCCCATGACTCTTCTCTGTATTGTAGACGATCTTAAAGTTTTAGTTTAGGTAGTCTCTGCTCGTTCTCTGATTTCCAGCTTTTTCAATCCCTTAAGGAAGCCTTTGGTGATCGTTTCGAGCGCACTAATTGCAATTAGAATCACCGTCACCTTCATGTTCCGTAAGTTTTTCAGTAGTCTAGCAAGGTCAAAGTACATGTCCCTCTTGGAGTTTTCTTTGACTCTGTGATGAATCGTTCGGCAAAGTCCACGAGTTGACAGGTTCTCTTTTTCTTATTAAGGATTGCTAGGTCTGGTTTTCTGGTCGGGTATTATTATTATTATTATTATCTACTTTTCCAGTTTTTCACTGCAGCGTTAGCTGATCATTTCTTACTGGAGTTTGAATGACAGGCTGTCTCCAAGTCTCTCGGATTCTTCTCAATATTCTGCCCGATTTCAATAATGCCGTAGTTTGGATGGTCTCTACTCGTCTTCTTAATTCCAAGTCCTGTAGTCCTTGTACCAAACTTTTGGTGACAGGGCCAAGAGACCAAATTACAATTGGTATGAGCGTCACTTTCATGTTTAACATTTTTTTTTCAATTCCCGAGCAAGGTCAAGGTATTTATCTTTCTGTCACGTTCTTTCAATTTAACTTAGTGGTCAGATAGGACAGCAAAGTCCACACTTCGGCAAGTTCTCTTTATTTTGTTCTTTATTACTTGGTCTGGTCGTTAGGTGATCCGTTTGTATCTATTTTCGACGGTAATTTGACACGTTTTTGGTTTAAGAAAATATATTTTTAAAGGATTTGTTAATTCTTAGATAAACATTCACACAGTCATATATAAGTATACATACAGACGCACACATAACAATTACAGAGTGGGATGAAGTCTTCAGCTAGCTTCATTTAGATTGGTCTTGCACTCAACAAGCAATAGATTTGATAGTGTTGTGAATAATATAAAATATATACTTCGCTTTACAAGTCGCCAAGTAACATTTACATAATTTTACAAGCTACAACTAACGAAGCGCAACGTATATATAAGATATAGATCAATATGACCCAGCAACAAGTCGCATAATATGCATATTTGTAGCGCACAATTCATAAATAAGAACTGTTAATTTTGAAGCAACGATGCATCATATCAAATAACCCGCAGGTTAGAAAGATTGAAACAGAGAAAGAAATAGTGACAGAAAGTGAGAAACAGAGAGAGGGAGAGACAGACAGAAGAAAAATAGAGAGAGGAAAAAGGCAGAGATGATGGGAAATATTAATGAATGGAACTAATATAAAACTTGAGGTCGAATTGCATAAGAATCGAACGAATTAGAACAAAGAATGTCAAAATTTAAAGTATCGAATAAGAATCAAGGCAGTTTGTTTCTTCAGCAAAAAGGTGTAAGCGAATGAGATCGAATCTCGAATAGATTGTACTGAAAATATCTGACGTCATAAACAGGCAAGAGATCTTTTATTTGACATTGACACGCGTGCCTCTGTCGACATGATAAATTGCAAAGCAGTGACATTTTGCCCTCAATAGAAACAACAATCGCATTGAGTTTAGTCTACCATTTGCTTTCTTAACCACACTATACAGAAGAAATACTATAAATTCAAACACAGAATAATATATATGTATACACACACACACACACACACACACACATATATATATATATATAGAAACACACACACAACGCATATATACATATAAAAACACACACACATATATATATAAATATATACAAACACACACACACACATATATATATATACACACACAAATACATCAAATATACAAACAGACAAATATATATAAACACACACACACAAGCATATATATATATATATATATATATATATACTCTCTCTCTCTCTTTTGTGTGTGTGGTGTGGGAGTCCCTTTTCTTAGGCCTGTACTAGAGCTTTGCCGAGCACTTCCGTGCTTTCCACGCTTCGTTTAAATGACATTTCTCCGATCAGTGCATGTAAAATATGTTTAGTGTGTAAACTGAGTAATACCGATTCTTAAAAGCTTATTCTTGTACTCCGTGAAAATAACTTGATGCCGAAAAGAAACTGTTTTCAAGGAAATAATTCCCAAGTGAACCTGCTCGTATATTTGCAAGATACATCTTCCAGACCTGGTTGAGACACCGGCGTGCAATGCCACGGAAAAAAATCTAAATTTCAAACACTAATATTCGAGCCAGAAAGACTAAGACTGTTGGTATAACACAATCTTCCGACTCTTTTATTGCCCTGTCGGCTGGGGCTGTAGAATACACCGACTGCAACTCTGCAGAGGAGTAAAACCTACCCCAACGTGTGTCCTGGATACGACACAAAATAATCTGATCGTGAGGTTCAGGTGATGCTGGTGCTTTGGGGAATGTGGAGCCCCCCTTCATTGCCCCTCGCTCCCAGGTCTACTTTGGCCTGGATGGTAGCACCAGATCAGATCCTATCTATGGTTCAAATAGAACTAACATGCTTACTTCTGCTAAACTGAACTACTTGAAATAGAACAGTTTTTACATCTAAACTGCGTACTTATGCTAAGTGAATAGTTTAAATTATAAAATTTGACTTGACTGAATAGCTTGAAATAAAAATGTGTTGTCATTTAAAGTGTGTACTTACATTTAACCTACATACTTATGTTAAACTGAATTCTTTGAAATTGAATTTTTTTTGACATTGAAGATGAATTGTTTAAGATAGAACTACTTTGAAATTTAGCTGTGTGTGGACAAAAATTATACTTATACTAAACTTAATTGGTTTGAATTAAAACTGTTTATCTAAACTGAATAGCTTTAAATAGGAATGTTTTTGGCAATTAAACTATTTATGCTAAACTGAATTGTTTGAAATAGAACTGATAATTTGTATTAAAATCGATTTAGTAGTAAATAACCTACAAAAGATGATATATCATAAAACCAACCAACCAATAACCGACTCTCTTACTCTGGTAAGGTTCCTATCCAGAAAATATTTTGTTCACGATATCACAAAAAGAGACATTTTAAATAAGTGAAGACATTTTTTAATGATAAATCAAGCTCAGGTTGTTATATCCACGTTAAAGATTCAGTTTCGCCAAGGGTTTATAATGCAAAGATGAGTGGGTCAAATTGAATAACTATTGATTAATAAACAAATCTGATCTTTTTTAGAGAAAGCAATTTCATCGAAATCTTGATCATAATGTGTTGGCGAAAATGTCTGTTCCACTTTTATTGTTAGATGGCTTTAAGAGCCTTTCTTTTAAGTAACTTCATTTTAAATGGTTGTTTTTTTTATTATTATTAAATTGTGACAGAGGTCATATATGTATATATTATAAATGTCGAAATAGGAGTGTTTTTATTTATTTATTTTGATATTGTTGTGTGGAGAAAATAAGTAACAATATAATTTTAATTTAAAACACAAAGGTTAACCGCTGGCGTGATAAAGTTTCTTTTTAAAAGAAAGGCATGATCACTACTTCACAAAATTCTATAAAACCTTGATTTCACCATCGTAAAAAGCAGTTGCTTTAGGAATTTAATTGCTATGCATGGGGATGATTAATAGACTTTAGGCATGATTTTTTTCTTGTTTGTATCTTTTAGTCGAGCATCTTCTCTTGCTAAAATCTTTTCAGTCTTTTACGCAAAAATAATTCCTTTCATCTCTTTTAATTAGTTTTCGTCTTCGAATTTCCATATTGCATAAGACATGATGCAAAATAAATAGCCAAAAATTATTTTTTTAAAAAGTATTAGGCCAATAAATTCTAGCTTCTTAACACTTTTAAGTCAACATTTTTTGAGATCTCATAGCCAGAAGAAATTTAATATATAAATACGTTTTCCTTCGTTATTCTTCTAAGTTAAAGATGCACAGAGTAGACAATTCATAATTTAACATGTACGTCTTCCTATAAATTCGGTAAAGGAAATGTTGTTTGAATTGAGTTTTAATACAGATGATTAACTGTTTTAGTGCAAAACCTTATTATTATTATTATTATTATTAAGGATTATTCAAATAATATACCCATTGAGAGGAAAAAATATTTTAACCATCAATAACAATCAAGAAAAAAATGCCTATGCAGGAAAGCAAACACATTAAATGTATATCAATGTCTGCGATATGAATCTTCTATCCAGACCCCACTATATATATATATATATATATATATATATATATATATATATATATATATAAAATATCCAGTCAGCGTCCAAAGACAGTGGGTGTGGATTATTTTTTTTTAATGTAGAATAGATGTGGAAAAGCATAGAAATGTATGAGAGTGCTATATATATTTTGTATTGAAAAACCAGCAATAACGGTACATTATAACAAAGATTTTATTAGAGGAATGTCCTAAACCTTCTGTAATTTACGGAATAAAGGACTTTTTCGTCCGATTTGCTACAGAATGATTTTGTTAGGTCCCACCCTTCATTTAAATGGAATTTTTACTCCTACAGATTACTGATATAGCAAAGACAATGGATTTCAAATTGAAATTATACGCAATGTTATTTATATAAATCCCAATCACCTTTGTCTGCTGATATAACGGAAACCCCAAGAAGTCACTGATAGTAATAATTGTACATTTTATTCTGCCAAGAAACCAACATTCTTCTTGTGATCATATATTAATTATTATCTGTCTCGATGTTTGTTACGCTATGTTAGGCACATCATGAAACAACTCAGCCTTAAGTATGAGAGGGTAGAATATTAGACTATTGGTCACTCGTAGTGGATATTAAAACACGTAGCAGTTGAAAAGGATTTTTTCCTGAGAGTGCAATTCATTTTTTTAAAATCATTTTCCAATGTTTTATGTCCGGCAAACTTTCCAGGTATACTTTAGGCACTTTCTAAGAGATTTCCACTTTGAAAATAATTCATTAGAAAATTTAAGGCTAAAATAAAAAGCGAGTTATAAATATAAGTGTATCATCCTTATAAATGGTATTTAAAATTCAAATGAAACAAGAACTTAGGTCCATTCACATAAAATAAATTACATTCAACTCTTATTTTAAAGTTAGAATCCATCCTCCACCATGAAAAGGATGCGATACAAGGTCAATTGTTTATATGCACATGACGAGCAACAATACGTGTTTATAATAATATATACTTGGTGTTTATTTACGAAAGGGGTAAAATGGTCGTTAGTAATGGAGAGACAGAGATGAAGGCCTGCGAAAAAGGACTGCAATCATCGACACCATGTCATCTTAACGAAGGTTTTGATTCTATATTCAGGGCCTTACTTCTCCTTCAAAGACGGGGTCTCTGGCTTCCACAGCTGTTCTCAAGGCAAATTCTGCTCTTACTTGTCCGTTTCTCCTGACTGGCCGCATGTCCTGTGAGAGTTGAATCTTTGTGCTTATATAATATTCATAACGCCTTCGCATTTTCCTACTGGTTCCCAATTCATGTAATTCGTTTCCCCTCTCCCCTTGTTTACACAGGTAGAATGTCCAGTTTAGAAATCTACAACTAATATGTTGTATAAAGGTCAATATCTAACACATTTTTAAGCAAATTACACAGGGTTTTAATTCAGATATTTTTTCTCTCTCCGTGACGAGTTGGTGTACTTGGCTACAGAGTCCAGTATGCCTTATTTACCAATGGCTTGAGAGGAAGAAATGGATTCATGCCTGTGCCAAGAACATAAGCATAAAGTTAAATTCACTCATCTTAATCTAGAATTCTAAACTCAGCGTCCATTACATACGATGTTGACTCTTACATCATTAGTGCTTTCTTTTACATTTATATATCGTAAAGTCCATCGATACTGCTTGATATTTCACGTTCAGTTTTTATCTATTTTTTTCAATACTTTCATTATAAAGGGAAAGATAAGAAGCTAATGACTTTTTACAAAGAAGAATATTAGATATTTAATTAACGGTTCATTTTAAACGTTTTAAATATCTTAATAATTTATCAACAAAGAAGGTAAATTGCAAAGATATCTTACGTATTTCTTTTAAGTAAGAGTTATGTCTTTAAAGCTGTGCATTATTTACACTGCTATAACGATCATAGAGAATACAGTGGTAATTTTTCCGACACAAATCTATATTGGCGTCACTTTCATCTAATTATCTGCCGAGATTTCTTTTTTGAGTATATTACCTGACAAAATGAATATTGGGGTCTGCCCTGTCTTATCAAAAGGTAATTATTTTTTCGGATTGAAAATCGCAAAAAATATTGTGGGTATTTCTCGAATAATATTTCGTCAATATTTGAAAGACATTATCTTACAGTATATATATATATATATATATATATATATATATATATATATATATATATATATATATATATACGCCCCATGTCGCTAGCACGGATTTCCTTGACTCTCTCTCATTTGTCGTCTATCGTCAATCAGATGGGGCATATCCTGTAGACTACATCCTGAACTCATTCAGAACTGTTAGAGAAAAGTTCTAGCAAGTCGTCCAATACCTCCTCGTCTGTGTGATGGGGTCCTCAGGAAAACGTCACTTACTCCTCCAGCTGATTTCTGAATGTCTTCTTCGTCTAATTTGGATGTTGTTTTTTCTGATGGGAAGTAGGTGACAGTACTCTCCTGTTTTAGGGTTGTTGCTTCCAGGATTTGTTCAATATAGCTCGTAGTATTCATGTGCAATTGTTATCAAGCTTTTTCTCAAAACGCTTAGTCAGCGTCCATGTGGTACATCCATATAGTAGTATTGACACAACTACTGCTTGGAAAAAACGTGTTTCATTTATCGGGGAGTTCTGACTTCCATAAGGCCGGTGTGTGTGTGTGTGTGTGTGTGTGTGTGTGTGTGTGTGTGTGTGTGTAGCTCAAACGAGATTCCAAGTTTCACGTTTACAGTGTAGCCAACCATTCGGTGTAGAAAAATATTTACTCTTAATTTACGAAATCAAAAACATGATGCAGCAATCTTAACTTTAAAAATTAACATCCACAAACCCATATCTTCTAAAGTTACTTATGCTGATTAACGTTACTTAAGGAGTTCCTCAATCATCGTAGTAATTGGAATCTACGACCTCAATTTAATTCCTGGAAAAGACTGTACAATTCACTGAACAGTTTGCGCTGATGCACTTGGGAAAGTCATTAATCCATTTTTCTTTCCGTAGTTATGAGTAAATAGTAGAATAGACTGAGTTCTTTTTAATGGGTTTGTCTCAGCGAAAGAAAATTGAACTGAAATCAACTTTACTCCACTTAAAAATTAACGTTATGTCACATCCATAGTCAAAGTGGTAAATACATATTTCTGCTTCCTAATTTCATTCTTCTATGTATGCAATTTTAGCAGCCATTCCCAAAACATAGTGAAGATTGACATAAAGCAAAGGTTTAAAAACTTGTGATAGTTAAGTTCACTACCAATAGTCTAATATATTGCCTCACTAACTATTATATCACACGAGGCGCCTGAACTAATAATACGCGCAGCTTAGATTTAAGGCAATGTCGCTACTATAGGGTATTTTGTGAAGATAAGACTAATTAGTAATAGATTTGTATGATGATCTCGATAACCATGATACTATGAATATGTGCCCTCTTACAATAATATTAGTTTCAATGGTCGTAATATTTAGCAATATAATAGCACAGAATAACAGGGAAAGAAGAAGAATGGAATTTTTGTTGCTCTGAAGAAAAATTAAAATTATTCCATTTGTATTTATACAGAGATTTAAATAACTAATTAATCATTAATGACCATACGTAAAAAGACGATATTGTTATTCTTACAATACATTTACATGTAATTCCAAGTCTTTAAAGATGTATATGACACTCTTTAATTGGTTACTCTTGTTTAAGCAGAAATTGAATCAATCTAAGATAGACACAGTCCAACAGACTACAAGCAAAATAGAGCTTATGAAGACGACAGTAAACCAATGATGGTTTTAAGTGAACGATTCAAAGAAAGCAATATTATAAGAAATATGGTTCATCATGTGTAACTCGGATTACGAACAAATCCATGAGTTTTTGGCAAGGTTTTGTGTCTTAGTATTAGGTAATTATATCCAAATATTTTATCCACGACCTGTGCATTTCAGAGTAAAAATGCACATGTTTACATATACATGTATATCAAGATGGCTTAAAAGTAGTTTTAGCTGACAAAACACCCTAAGGAGTGCGTATCTATCCCCAGTTAAAAATAAAATAAAAAACATTTTGAAAGCAAAACTGAAAGGGCATGGATCGATTTTTATTGGCAACGTTGAAGAGAAATATCGCAATTGTGAAAGTAAAGGTGAAAGTTCATGGGTTGGTTTCTCTCGCCAACGGATAAGTTGCGAAGAAACAGTTATGTGGGCAAAATCTGAAGTTGTAGGTATCCTTTCATCCATCAGCAGATAAAAAAGATAATAAAAATGGACACTATCGCTTGAACAATGCTCTATATACTACTGAGCGTGATTTTCGTTGTTCATATATCGAATATATTTTTTATTAACGACAGAAACACAGAAAAAACAAGCATAAACACAGGTATATATCACAGGCAGGTGCAAGCACACATGACATGTACCGAAACACTGTTTTGTTGAAAAGCTTCAGACTTTTAGATGTTCTAACGCTTCTCTACGTTAGACAACAGAGAAGGTATGTCTGATAAATGATTAATGGAAGTATTTCAGGATAGAGATAAATAAAGAGAAAAAAATAGACTGAATATTGTGTGTGTGTGTGTGTGTGAGATAAAAAAATCTGAAACTTCTACAATAATTATTATTTTCACACAAAAATGATTATCATATAACACAAAATATAATATCGGACATCAGCTTGAAAACGGTTACAGGCACCACATTAGATTATCAAACAATGAAAAGAAAATATTTCTAAACCGTAACTACGCTATGGGTAAATAGGTCCGACTGATTTGTAAGCCTTGGTACGGCAACCGGTCTTGGGAAAAGAAAACTCTAAATTCGAATGTGTTAAACTTCGTTTAAAAATAATCTTGTCTTGCTGCATCTTTCTCGCGGGGAAGGTTGGATAAATACGTAAAATGTTACCAAAAGCTGAAGAATAAAAAATAAATTTGTAGCATGAAGAATGAAACCTTTTCATCAAACGTGATGTTCACCAACAAGCTATTCACTATATTCAAACAACTGATTTTCGTAAATTATCCTGGGAAAATTCCAGATCCTGTCGAGATATTTCCAATTAAGCCTCAACTTTTTTTTGTCTGGTTACAGGTAGCTGTTGTTTGGCTGTCGACCAATATTAAAGATTAATTACTGTTATTACTAGCGTTTAGATACTATTGATTTTTTAACATTTCTTTGAAAACGATCAGGAAATCGGAAGGTGGTACAAAGATGACATTTCAGTGATGTGGTTAGTTTATTCCACATAGAATTTTCTATTATTTTGTACTTGGCAGTTTGTCTTTTAAAACAGTAGGCCAACCAGAAAAATATTCTCACATCACTAAATACAGTTAACGATTTTACTTCTCATTAATTACAGGGTCGTGTGTCCGAATTTGGGAAGACGAAGCAGAAACTAGAATTTTAATAAGATTAATTCAACTGATTTTGATGGCAATTAATGTTATCCGATTAGCTTGATGGAATATGTTAGTTGGCGATTATTCACATACAATGCGGCAGCCATGTCTGACAATATCACATGAAATAAGAGGTGGGTATTGACATTAGTAATCACTCGCGAATAATCTTACTTAATGAAATTTTTTATAATGAATATTTTTTAACAACGGGAAATACTTTAATCTGCAGTATGTTTTACTCTTGATTCTTTTTCTCATCTATTTATATTATAGTTGATAGATAGATAGATAGATAGATAGATAGAGAGAGAGAGAGAGAGCATCTGGAAAAATTAATAGAATAATCAAACTTCAGCTTTGGTAAGAGAAAATACGCCAACTTTACAATATTATGTAAACATATATGCCAAAAAGCAATGAAACAGTTAAGTCTCAGATTATAAAACTGATTATCAAAAAGCCTAAGCTAATAAAGGTGATACTAGCCGCGGATTATCTTAGGTAAAAATACATAATGAAATAGGTGGATCTGAAACTTGTTAGCCAAAAAGCGAATTCATATCTAAGTATATACATGGTAATATGTTTCTCCACAGGCATCTAATTCTAAACTTAATTCTGCTGGAACTATTCCGCCCTGAATTATGGACGTTTTTTTCTGCATTTTTATGTTCGTATGAATATTTTGTGCACTATATTCTTACCATGAGGCTGTATCTTACAATATAAATACGGTTGATTTTCCAGTTTACTCACGTTTCCATATGATTATTGTGCGCTCTACTCGAAGCTAAAAAAAAAACGGACATAGAATCTTCATTCTAATATTTTTCAGGTTTTATATGTGATCTGTTATATTAACATCAAACACAAGGTTTATGGCAAAACTCCTATTTGTATATATATATATATATCTCCACAAGAGTTGCTCCTTTAATCTTAAGTTTGCAGACAAAATGTATTAGAGATTAAATAGTAACCAGTAAGTATATTTTTGTGAGTCAACACCAGTGTCAACCAGTGCAAGTAGTTGATATTTTATGAACTTGTTTTGAGGGCTGGTAATGATTATGGAAATGTCTAGCTGGTTTATTGGCAGGAATACTGCGATTATATTTAGGGTAAATTCGAATCACCATATCCTAATTTAACGTAAACCATTATCCACGTGTTCAGTGAGGTCGATTTACATTTATACATGCCGGAAAATCTCATTATAATCAGCAAAGCTTAAGAGAACCCAGAGACAGTTTGCGTAATCATTTTGAAGGCGACCTGATAGATAAAAGGAAAAGCCCAAATAATTTGCTAGAACCGGCAATTTTGAAGAAAGACCAATATTTAATTTCACATTTGTGCTTAGCTTTAAATCTATAAACATATGAATGATCTTTTATCGACAGAGTTTTTTTTTCCAGAATGAGAGGCAGCCATTTTGCCAACTTTTCTTTAGTCAACTGAAAATCATTCGAACTGTAAACTTCTGAATGTTCCAAAAAAACTTTCAACATATTCACTGGGAGTTGCAGTTAAATACTAGAATATATTATTGAAAAATTTGGCGGTTAGCAAAGACTTTCAACCACTAAACTCATGTTTTCATGAATGTTATGCAACAAACGTAAACTTGTCGATTTGTTGAAATGTGCAGACTGTTGACATTAAATCTGTATCTGAGTGTGTAATAACCCAATCCTACAGCACGTGTAGGATTCGAAACAAAGTCATATTTCAAGCAGCGTTTATCAAGTTTGGATTCAGAGTTTGGCTTCTTGTAGACTGGTTACGATACCAATGTTAAAGAACCAAGTCTAGTCTACTATCTAACAATAATTAGAAGGAGATAAATGGGATGATTACTTTTCTTAAACGCTATGTGAAATGCAAACAGCTCCATCCAGGATTTGATCAAGGGTCTCCGTGTTCATTTCTAACGTTTACACGACAAACGTCTTTTGTTTTCTGTGTGTAAAAAGTTTTCATGAGATAAATATTTTAGCATAAACTCTATTTTACAGAGTGTTTGTACAATATCAAAACAAACACTCATATATGTATTCACACACACACTTTTGTGCATGTACTAATCGTATGTCTTCGGGTGCACATGTATTTTGAACCCCAAAATTGTTGAATTATTATCAATACGTTTTTGCAATTCTCTTCTACTGTTGTAAATTACATCTTAGATGCACATAGCTGTGTGAGCAATACATATATATGTGTGTGTGTGTTTGTGTAGGGGATATGCCCGACTATGTGAAGATTCTTGGTTGGGTTTTACGGTATTCAACCATTGTAGGTTATCTAATGCAAAATCCTCTTTATACTTATACATATATTGAATATTTGCTTTTAAAACATATTTTGTAGAAAAGATTTTGAAACGAACTTGAGCTTAATTTTTTATAGACAGCTAAATCCTTTCAATTATTTCTATCTAGTACGAATACTTTTATTTACTATTAATAATTTGCTTTTACAGAGTTAAATGTTGTCAACTATTGCTATTTACTACTAACAATTCAATTAAAAATCATCAATTTGTTTTAAGACAGTTAAATAATGAAGCAATTCTATTTAACACAAGTTACACACAGTTTAAATGTTCGAGAGTTGTATTTAACCCATATGTAGGACCCTATCAGGTGCTAACACTTCGGGCCAGAGTGGACCTGGGAGCAATGGCAATGAAGTACTCCACATTCCCAAAGTTCCAGCATTAATGGAGCCTCACCATCAGATTGTTTAGTGTCCTATCAGGACACGGGTTTTTTTGGGGGGGGCAGGGGATCTTAGCCCTCAGCAGTGATGCAGTCGGTGGATTTTAACACGTCAGCCGACTGGGCTGTATGTGAAGGTCACTGGTTATGCGTTCGTATAAATCTGTAAGTGTTTTGTAAAGATTAATACACATGGGTTTCTGAAAAGAACGTAACCAAAATACATTGAAATATATATTTGCTAATATTTAGATCATTTCGACAACCATGGCAAAAAACAGTCTTATCAATAGTTCCGTATCAGAACATTCATGTACTTTTTTAAATCTATCTCTATAGTCTTCTATCATAATAAAATTTTACAGAAATATTTCAGTAAGGGTTGTATACTTGGCCGGTAATTAGATATGCCGAAATTAAGAAAATGCATATGAAACGAACTTAAGACTCGGAATTTGAGGAGACAAGAGATATAAAATTACCAAAACATACTATGATCTCTCCAATGTTATGAACATGTAGTCCCTTAATTACCCAAACGATATTATGTTATTCTTTCAACAGATGGTGTTCAGTTCTTTCGATTGATATACATTGTCATTCATGTGTTGCTCCAGTTCTGACTTCACTCGATTAAAAATGAGAGCCAAATCATTTCAGTAAAGATAAAAAATTAATTAAAATTAGATCCTAAGCTAGTAATTATGCTTATGAAATAAATGTATGATCTTTTTTTTAACATAATGAAAATTAAGCTACAGTTTTTAATTCTATTTGAATGAATATTATGTGGTATCCAACGGAATTACTTTTATCAAGTTTGTTTTTAAATTGGCTAATTATTTTTCATTAATTTTCCTTGTAATATGATAATTATTTATCTTCTACTAAAAGTGAATGTTGCCCAAAAATACGGTTTGTCTAATTACATTTTAAATAGCGACCTTCCATTTTATTATGTAAGTTAGGTAATGCTTCCCACCCACATAAAATTATAAATTTTGATTATTCAATATAAAAAGTCACTTGTTTCCAATTTATATGTAACGTAAAGCATAAAATACTTCAAGAAAAAGTTATTTTCATCTAGAGTAAAATTATCTCGAGTCTTTCAACTTCGGAAAATATGATACGCGTCACATAAATTTAAAAAAAAGCAGTAGAAATTCTACTATTCGCTTTCGTGCTAGTATTTAATGGGACATATATGAATCCATTTATTTCTTGGTCTGTGGCTTAAATAGTATCAAAACTGCTCTTCTGAAATGATGGTTTGGTCATTATATAACTTAGGAAAGTTTATATGCCATTTAAACTAAAGAAACCTAAGAAATAATGGCTGGATAAGGATCATCCATGTGAATAGTGTCTATGTCAAATACTTACTTTCTTCGTTGACAAATTCAAGTGTTTACAAATTCTTTTCGTCTTTCTTCGATGTGTCTTTGTTAAATATGGCAATAAACGAACAGTAGCAAACAGCAATGCGTCATAAATTACCTATAAAAAGATAACCTTAGGTTTTTTTAAAAAGAATAATACGAATTAATATTGACTGGCAAAATCAACAATGACACTGATGCTGTATTTATTTTCTTAAGAAATAACTAAAATTACAATGATTTAAAAACGTACGTGATAGAAAAATATATCTAAACTCTCCTATCCTCCATGTTCACATGAAGGCAAGACGCAGCTTTCGGTTAAATATTACGATTTTTTCAGTTGAACATGTTAAAGACCCCATCACCAGTTAAAAAACGAAGGCTGTTTTAATTTTGCACAGTCAAAACATCAAATATATTCCTCAAACACAATAGTGTCCACAAGCGAAAGGCTGGAGATTGGAACAACTTTTACATTAATTAAACTGTCAGACAGTTGCAAAATTTACTGGGAAATTCGTCTCGTCTGAGAAAATTATTTCCGATCCAGCTCTAACTCATGAAAATTATAGAGGTCGAATATATATCACGATCACTTACGCAGCTAATTTTTCCCAGACATTAAATTAATTTGGATATGGTTAACTACAATGAAGGGTATATCAACATCTCTGGGTTATTTAATGCCCATGCAATACCTCCCAAAAAGGTAGGAGGGACACGGATTCACACTTTTTCAAAAGTTATAAGTCTGATAGTGAAACCAATTAGCAAGAGAAGTTCGAATCCAGTTTCTTAATAAATACCACACCAATATTACGGTACTTATTAATACAGAACGTTATTCAGCAAAAGATTTCTACTTAGTTTTCGGTTGTTTATGAAAGATATTAAAAAAAAACAGACGTTATATATATATATATATATATATATATATATATATATATATATATATATATATATATGTCTGGGTGTATATCTATGGACATATACATGTCTACGCAACATATAAATGTACGTATATATATATATATATATATATATATATGTATGTATATATTGGTCTAGTGGGTAGAGTGTTCGCCAATGGTCCGGGAGACCGAGGTTCAATCCCAGATCGAGTCATACCAAAGACTTAAAAAATGGAACTTGATACGTCCTTGCTTAACACTCAGCATTATAAGGTACGCATCAAGGGTATAGTGGAGCAATCTAGGGGAAGGAGTAGTGCCCTCCCGTACACCTCGGTGTAGTAGCTATTGAAAAGGGAGCCTTCTGGTCGCCCTCGACTACAGTCGCCAACTTTACTTACTTTATATATATATATATATATATATATATACGCATACATTTATATGTTGCGTAGACATGTATATACCCATAGATATACACCAAGACGTATATATATATATATATATATATATATATATTTCTAATTAAATTAACTATAAGTATGTGCAAAATCACATACATATGTATATATAAAAAACAAGTATAATAGGTCTAAAGAGTGAATAAAATATTTTAAAATAAATAAGTCCATGAAAAGATTTGTATATTTTAGAATTTATTTATTTTGTTCTTACATACGTGTATGTTTCCATCTAGATGCTTTTGTCAGAGAACGTGTATAACACAAGTTTTGTTAATGCGGTATTTTGTGAGATTTGAACTCACTCGTTTTCGTAGTTTGAATGGTTTTCAGTCGATTTTGTTTTTTTTATGAATGTCGGCCCTTCCTTTTTCTTAGAGTGTTTTTCTCTGAGCTTTGTTAGCCTTGTAATAAATTTCACTTACGAGAAACAATCAGAGATTTAACGAAAATAATCTACGAACATAAAAAGACTTTAACTTTGAAAATTCAACCATATTTTCATTCATGACAAAAATAAAACAAGAAATGTTCCATAACATACAACACAATACTGCAACGACAAGATTTTTTTCAAAATGTCATCATCAATAAGAAAAATAATATTAAAAGAATTCAAAATTCACACTAAAGATTAACTCCCCTTTCTCTAAGCATTCAAAGGAATAAAACGTCACAAATCCGTTTCCCAAACCACAAAATTCCATTTACTTTTCTAAAAATTCCATCACATGACATGACGTAATTTAAACAAATCAACCAGTATTAGTCCGTTTTTTTACAAAGCAAGATGTACAAGCCCTGTGAAGACTTTTTATTGAATCAAAATTTATCTATCATAATTATTTATTCTAAAATAGTTTTGATAAAACATTCTTGCATTCAAAAAAATATTAATACACACCAAAATGTGAGCGGACAGACAGATGCTATTTTTGCCATTATCATTCCACAAAGTGACTCTACATAATGGGATTTTCATCTTTGAATGAAATTTTTAGCCTTAATCCTTTTCCTATTGAAAAATCGTATTAGGGTCATCAGGAGAGAATGTGCACCGTTTATTAGTCTTCCTTTCAACGGTCCTATTGGCATACCGGCCCCTTTGGAGGTGCCCGTGGAGTAATGGTTATCGTCGTAGGAAATGGACACGGTGACTAGAGTTCAAATCCTGGACGAGAATGATTGCATGAAGGTATGAATCCAATTATTCTCCCTCCAGCTATGGGTAAATAGTAGGACTGACTGGGTTATTTAGCCTTTGTGAGGCAACTAGTCTAGGAGAAGGAAAACTCTGAATTGAAACCTGTTAAACTCCGCTAAAAATTGACCCTGTGTCATATAGGATTGGCATATCGGCCCTACTCACTGAATATAAATCCATACATCACTGAGGTCTTATCAGTTATTTACTAAGCTTAGCTTAGATGTTGACTCAGAAGTGTATTAGCGATGTGCAATTTGAAAAATAACTGCGTGCGTTATGAGAATATTACGTGAACCTCGTTAAGCATTCCCGATCGAGTGTCGGTTTGATGATCTTCATTTTCAATTAGTCCATGAGACAACTGTTTAGTTTCATATCCACACGGAACCACCACCTGTTATTTCTATGATGCGCTCTATACAT
The DNA here is from genome assembly GCA_963585895.1 of Sepioteuthis lessoniana. Classification (NCBI taxonomy): domain Eukaryota; kingdom Metazoa; phylum Mollusca; class Cephalopoda; order Myopsida; family Loliginidae; genus Sepioteuthis; species Sepioteuthis lessoniana. Next base: position 25,816,627 of record OY757905.1, read on the forward strand.
TTGTGTCTATCACAATTCCCGATTCCGACTTGACTTAGAAACTGGCATAGGGTGCCTGCTGCATAACCTCTCGCTCCCACCTCCACAGTCCACACGAACACGCCTCACCCTTCCCCCTTCAACTCTTTCCCAAGATCTCCACATTTGCTGGCCCTACATACGAGGCTTTGATCCATCCGGCCTTCACAACAGCTCTTCCACGATGACTTCATGCTTCACCCTTGACAGAACAACATCTGGTCGAAGACTCCTGCCAGATACTGTTTTTGGATAATCGCCACGCCATCAAGGCAGACACGTCAACCCAATCTCCACTTGATCCAAGAAGTATTTACAGGGTACAGCTCCATGCTTAATTGGTTCAGAGAGCGGAAGAATATACGCCAGGTCTAAGCAAACAAAGCACTGGGTCGAAAAAGCTGGTTCAGATTTCATGTAACTCCCTTCAAATATGCACAACCCAAACGCTCTGTTGTGTCTCCAGGTGCATCTCACATCCCTAGGAGTTTTCGCACAAGAGCTAAGAGTATGCTTAAATGTCCGCGGCTTGTCGTCACTCAGAGAACAGGCAGGATCGTTATCTTTCCTCCATTCAAATTGATTATTTTCAGAAGAAATCCTGTCGTACGTAGGGAGAATCGGAAAACTCAACCTGAGAGAAGCCATCTTCCACCCGTCGTTCCAAGCAACAGACCTGCGCAAGGTCACCCCAGCCTGTCCACCGATCATATTTGGACCGCTAAACTTCATCCAGGTATCCTCCATTGTTCACTTCGCTCCCTATATCCTGAATGATCATATCCCGGCGATTTTTTGCCGGTAGTTTTTGTTCACCGTTGCTTTTTATTAATTCCTAAACTATTTTGAGTGTGTCTTATGATGTCCTTGAAAACAAAGTTGGCCTTAGCACTTCTAATGGTTTTCCACTTTTTCCTGTTTTCAATGTAGGCTTTTATGATTTTATCATTACCTCCTTCGAGTCATCCAGTATCATTTGGAGTCTAATTTTACCGGATCTGAATTACTCAAAAGTTGATTTGAATGGTAATTTTAACTTTGCTTGTCTGCAATATAAGCAACATCAGACAAGCCCGGAGGTAAACCCTACCATTTTCGGGTATATTAATTTTTCTTTGATTCCATTGAATCAACATCTGAATAAATATATGCTGCAAGCCTCGAACTTTGAATTTTCCTTGTAAAAGACAGCGATCAATCTTATGGAAACATTCATGTAATGTTCTGGATGTTTCTTCCACGATATTTTAAGATATTAATCAAATCTTTCAAGGATTCCTAAAACCACCGTCACAACGACCTCTCCGGCTCTTCCGAAAGTGGGACTCTCCGACCACCCACCATGAAATTCATTTTATGATTCACTTTTCTTTTTTTCAAGCGAGAGAGTTCTAGACTGTCTGGGCCTAAACCCCATCCCACACCAAATCATCTACCTGTCCATTAGGCCCTGAATCTTGCGAGTAGTAGACTCCCTGGATGATAGAATTGCAGCGTCGTCCATGAATGCCCTCCCTGTTGGTATCCGAAACCCTCCTCCCAGCTCAACAACACCAGCGTTACTCACTGTCGCTTCCAGCAGCTGCACTGCTAGAACGAAAAGTACTGATGACACCGAACATTCTTTCGCAATTCCAACTTCAAACTCGTCCCAACCAGATGTATACTCTTTTGTGGTGAACCGCATGAGGAAACCAAAGTATGTTCCTAGCACTCAGGATTCCTCCTATTAAATATGAAACACACATAGAGATAATAGTTGTCTAAATTATATTACGCTATGTGTCCAACGGCTACAGGCTTTGGTTCTCTAAGCTTCTAAGAAGACAACTATCAGGAGGCTGCAGGTTCAATCCTGACTGAAGGCGAGTAATAATACAGGAACACTTTACACTAGTACCTGGTTATGGCTAATAGAATCAGAACAGGTGTCCCCCTTGTTGGAAGTTCCATGAAAGTTCCTGAGTTTGACAAACACCTGAAGAAGGCCGGGAACATATCGGCCGAACCGTTGTGGAAATAATAATAAATATGAAGACAATAGCCCGAAAACCCTTAATGGTAGAGATAATACTGACATTTGATGGAGCAACGACCAATAGGCATTTGCCAAGTCCAACCAAATGACTTCCAAATCATTTTTGATGGTCTTAGCTTTTTGAATGGCTTCCAAACTACTAGCTACTCCTGGAACACCAGCCTTCTGCAACAAAGTATCAATATATTCGTCAATAAGAAGGTATCTGGTTGATCTCAATGCGAAAAACGCAAAAAATATCATTGAGGAAAGAGATAGTACGAAAATGGCCAAAGTTCGGATTTTTTTCTTTGGATAGTTACACACCGTTAGCTATCATACAGTGGTTGCTGAAGTTAAAGTTTTTCCATGCTCGCTTTAGATTAGCATTAAGCCATTTAAAACTTTAGGACATTTCTTATATAATAGTAAAGGTATTCCATGAGGGACAGGTGTGGATTTATTCCTATTTTGCTGACGATATGACTAATTTCTTCGCGTGTGGGTGTTTATATATATATATATATATATATATATATATATATATATATATACACACACACATACATAAATGCATGCACACACATAAAAAATACTTACAAAATGTACTTTATATGTATATATTACATTCAAATATACATAAATAAAAACATGCGCATAAATATAAATATATATATATACTTATAGACATAATTGTACGAGTAAATGTTTACATGTACATACCTATATATGTACCCTTATTTATCCATACATGCATAAGCTTTTATATACACTCACACACTTATATATATATATATATATATATATATATATATATATATATATATATATTCAGTAGTGGCCATAAGCTAAGGAAAGAAAAAATAAGTATTTAAATGATTTTTCATTGAAAAAGTTTGCATGCATGCTGATGAAATTTTTACAAAACATAATTGGAACATGAATGCAATTATTACATACAGAGATTTCTAAATATTCTAAATTCATAGTCAACTGGCAAACAAAAACTTACATTTTGCCCTTGCTAAAACTTAAGGAACACATCATAAATCTGTATTCGATCAATATATAAACTAAAGAAAAAAATCAGTGTTAATGAATTATCTTTTACATTGGCTTACCTCATTGCATATTTGACCTCTCGAGCCAATGAACTTCTTACAAATGATGGTAGGGATACATTCCCATTCTTCTTTCAGAAAACCCCATAAATCATCAATATTTTGAAGATTTCTGTCATGAACTTTCACTCCAAAGTTTTTCCATACTTTCTCAATAAAATTCATATCAGGGATTTGTGGTGGCCACCTCGTTACAGTTTTTCCTTCCTCTTCAAGAAAACTTAACATAGTTTTGGTTTTGTGGCAAAGCGCGTTGTCTTGTATGAATATTGGAGTTTCAACTGTCATTTTCGTAAATGAGGAAGAGCATGCTGGTGAATAAGCTCTTTATAAAAACTTACGCTCCCCACTCCAAATTTCAGTTGTTTAAAAACTTTTTTGGAGACAAGCGTTTCCCATTTTTAAGTCTTACAAACCTCTTACAATCAGATCCAAACAAATTTAATTTAGATTCATCACTGAAGTGAACCATATTCTATTGTTCCTTTGTCCACAGGATATGCTCAGTGGCGAAGTTTAGTCGTTCCTTTTGATATTTCTTTGAAATCAAAGGTTTGCGACATGAAATCCAAGCCACTAATTTTTCCATACTTAACCTACGAGAAAATTTTTTTTTCGGAGATTGACAATCCGGTGTGCTCGCAGAATTTACGAAAAATAGACGTTGCTGTATCTAAAATGTCTTTTGAAGACTTTTTAACTATCATACGATCTTCCCGTTTGGTAGTCGTAAGAGGCCTGCCAGTTATCGGTTTTGGTTCAAGTGTCTTGTCAAACTTAAATCTTCTGATTACAAGATAAACAACGCTTTTTGACCTTCGTACGATGCCAGCAATCACAGAAAAAGATTTGCCTTCTTTATGATTTGCTAAAATAAGCTTTTTTCTTCTCGAGTTAAATAATTAAATGCTTTCGACTCCACCTGGCCTAAAAATAGTTCAAACGAAGTATGACATTTGACAATAAACCAAAATTAGGAATCAAGTTGTTTAAAAATTGTATTAATTACTTTAGTTCAACAGTCTTCCTCAACTTTTAACCAATCAAAAATGTAGTTTTTTTATTCAGTTCCCTATTAATTTACTGCAAATAAAGAGAGTAAAATGTATATGTAATAAATACTTATAAGTTCCCAGTATATTTTCGGATAATTTCGTAACATGACAGTGATATTTTTTCAAACTAAAACCATTTAAAAACTACTTGTTCCGTTCCTTCTCATGTCTGCTACTGTATATACATATTCACACACTCACACACACATTATATATATATATATATATATATATATATATATATATATATATATTTCACATATCTCTCTAAATGTACATACTAATATGTACATACGCATATATAAATGTATACGTGTAAACATCTACATACAAAATTTACATATATATATATATATATATATATATATATATATATATATATATATATATATATACATTTATATATATGTATATTCACATACATTTACAGACATATATATAAGGTATTTGAATTATTTATATATATTACACATTTTCCCTGGGTGATTTTATGAACGTAGACACACACATATTTTACAGACATATATATATATATATATATATATATATATATATATATATATATATATGCTCATGTTTTTTTTAAAATACACACACACACACACACATATATATATATAGATAGATATCAACACACATGAACACAAACATATGATTGTAAATATATACATATGTATTTATATATGCATATATTTTAATTTTTTTTTTTTGGCATATATATAAATATATATTGGACACACACTCAAATATATATTGCAAGTATTCACAGATATATGTATATATATATATATATATATATATATATATATATTACACATATAACATACATACTCGTATTTATCTCATATTGCACACACACACACACACACACACACACACACACACACACGCACACACACACACACACACACGCTTATATTACACACATATACATAACCCACATGCACTTATATCTACAGATCACACATATTTAAAACACATATGGATATATCAAAGATGCGTAATAAACAGGTATGTATGCATGTACAATCACACACACATAAATAGATAAGTATATAACACACACACACACACGTGTGTGTGTGTGTGTGTATGTGTGTGTGTACTCGTTGCGTATGTTTTGGTGCCTTCGGAAATTGACATTTTGACCCAAGTTTAAATCCTGGAGAAAGCTGTTTGAATTGCATATAGTGCTTATACCTTGGGAAATGTATTAATCAACTGATTCCTCCTCCATCTCTGCATAAATAATTTAGCTGTCTGGGCTCTAAATCTTTTGTATGGCAACTGTTTTAAGAGAAGGAAAAATCTGAAACAGTATTTCTGTGGATGACTTTATATAAATAACAATTGTATTACTTATAGCAATATGAAAAATATATATATATATATATATATATATATATATGTGTGTGTGTGTGTGTGTGTGTGTGTATTCATGTTTTAATATATGAGCCTGTCCTGCAGAAGTTTGGTCCACTAGATTCTTTACAGAATAAACGAAGACAGCGATATTGGAGACTATTTAAAACAGGCGAAAGTAACTCAGTTAACGACACAAAATAAATTTACGTGATACTATTAGCATATAAGGATAATACTACATTACCCGCAAAGATTGATTAAATGGAAATCATGCAAAAATAAGAGTTGTCGCCGGAGGGTTTTTTCTATCCGGGTCTGCCTACAGCTATAAATCCCATTTATTCCTCCTTTACGTCGCCCAAAATTCGCGCCATCTAAATAGGAATGCTTGAAGCCACCGATAAGAGGTTAGTTTTCTCTTGGGCTTCTTGTATTATCTTTCCGAGTTTTTTCATATATGTTTTTCTTTGTTTTTTCCTATCTTTTTTTAAAGAACATGAATAAATAAAATAAGTTTTTGGGAAATAAGATTCATTCGAACTAATTTCAATTCTAATTTTATTACTGTTATTTCTATCTACACAAATCATTACTTTTTGGTTTTATAATGTTTTTCTATTCACGCAAACGTTTTAACAATATAGGTGTACTCTCCACATACGCATGTTTGTTTGTGCATGTAGTTTTACAGTGAGTATATACACACACACACATATATATATATATATATATATATATATATATATATATATATATATATATATATATATATATATGCGCACACTCACGTCAATGATAAATGGAGAGAAATATTTCTCTGATAATATATAAGCAATTAGATTGATGTCATAAGCTTGAAACCTGACCCAACCTTCCACTTGTAAAAATGGTTCTAATATTTACCAAATATTTTCAGCTAGATATATTTGACGAAGAAGTTCTATAGAATACTCGTTTCGTTTATAATTTTTAAAATTACTTTCTTTCTATAAAAATCAGTTACATATATTTCTCTTATCTTTTAAGATCCTATAATTCTTTTTCAATGAGGTAATCAAATCAGAGCAGCTTTTCGTTTAATTGCAATTTTTACTTCAGTTGCGAAATCGCATCTCTCAACGTCGGCACATATACTATTTTACGAAAAGAACCTAAGTTAATTCATGCTGTATAATGAATAGATGTTATTAATTTTCGAGAAATAATATATAATGAACAAGTTTTCGATGTACTATAAAGTGTTTATTTGCCTAAAGTTAGAATTCAAATTTCAATGAATTTATTAATAAAGCGAATATATCACTCATAATCCGACTTGATATTCCTCTTAGACGGAAAATACATACAATGTCATATAATAAATTCTTGATCTTAATCTAAAGCTGATAGATAGATAAAGAGTAAACGAGACAATTATATTTTGGATGAAATCTTTTTCAGAGCAAAAGTTATACCGTTACAGATATTATCTTGTTCCGTGAGCAAGAACTTTGATTCATTAAAAAAGTATTTTTATCGAAGGTAATTTGCTACCACTAGAGTGAAATTTATTGAAATACAGTAACTCTAATCAAATGTGGGAATAATTTTAACTCAAACAAATTAAAATACTCGTACTTTGTTTGTCTGTTAGAAGCTTGAATTGTGGAAAATCCAAAACGCAACATTAGCAAACTAAGTCAATCACCAGTAAAAGCGTTAATGGTGGCTCCTATAGTAAATCATTTGCTCCCTGAAGAAGGTGGTGTGAACGGACATTTTTGAGAGTACAGTGGTTTCCATTTACAAGTAATAACATGGAGAAAGAGATAAATTAGAAGGAAAAGTAAACAAATTATCTGATATGAAATTTGATCTTAAATAGAATATAATTGCCGTTTATATTTATTTTGAAAGTATAATGATCTTAATTCAAAGATTTAAACTGAACAATATAGACGAATAAATTCCAAGTAATTGTGGCTTTTTAGAAATGTCCACCCAACTCCCAATAGCGTTACAACGTGCCAGGCTGAAATCCTATTTTATTTATATATATATATATATATATATATATATATATATATTCATCCACAGACAGACTGTTTCGTTCTATCAGAACTCTTCAGTGTGGCTAGACACAAGCCGGGATCGAAACCTGTCCAACTTTACGTTAGACTAAGTTTCAGACCTCTCTCTCTATATATATGTGTGTGTGTGTGTGTGTGTGGTAGCTTGTTTCCATGAAGACACCTTACAGACGTAGGACGCGAGAAGTCGTATCCCTAGGGTCATTAGGGGGTTTCAGGTCTTTTCACATCAGATCCGCTTGTCAGGATGACCCAGGTATGATTTATCACTTTCCAGATTGCATCTCAGCAGGAATAAACTATAGACTCACCCTCTTTATCCAAATCAGATAATGGCTTTTTTCAGCAGTCTCTGTGATATATCTAAAGCTGTTCACTTTTAGCAGCTTGTTTTATAACAATTCTAGTCACAGCCCTGCAGAGTGGATTGGCTGAAAATTTATTATCCTTCTCCTTATAGACCATAAAGGGTTCGCCAGCTCTGGCTTCTGCATTGATCTACTAACTCTTAGTATTTAGTGAACTTCTTCCTGATATTCTTACCAGGATGTTATTAATTATTTCATGGCCACCGGCTTAGTTGCATCCAAGAGGGTTTCCATGTCTAGACAATTTTTTTTACATGATTTGATGTGCAAATTTCAACTGTTTTCCAAAATTTACCCTCTAGTGCTGTCCGGATCGACGAATACAAGCAAACTGTATTATCCACAGAAACTTCTCTCCAGCTATCCGCTCTAATATTGTAAAACTAGACAATAGAATTATAAATTTCGCCAATACCCGGTGAAAACCCTTAATTACAAAATAAAACAAAAAACAGTTGCATCAAATATGCTGTCATTAGCTACAGATTAGCTGGTGAGTGTGGATCTGAGTCTGCAATTGAAATTCCCCAAACAGATAATAAAGATAATTCTGTGATCAGATAGTCATATTTTCAACCTATACAAAGTGTCACGTGATATCCCACGGAGACGATTGAAATAAGATTAATACAATCCTCCCGTTGGAATGAACTGGCAAGCCGTCAAAGAGTGACCGTTAAGAAAGAATGTAGGTCACAGAGGGAATATCAACAGATGTTGGTACTTAGTAACCTCAGGTCGCCGGACACCAGGGGGAAGGAGGGAGAAGCCAAATGATTGGCTCGGACCCTAAAATGGAAGTGGCACCTTCTCCCCGTCGGCGAAAAAAACAAGAAGAAAAGTTAGTTTTTGGGCAGGGCTCGTGGCAGATAGACCCATAGCCATTACTCCGGGTGAAGAAGACAAAAACATATCTTGGACACGAGGGACCCAAGTTCTTCATGCCAATGTTAAAAATAGCATAAAGTCTATTAGCCCGTGAAAGAAGAAAGATTCTCCAGTGGAACCCCACCGAAAAATAAGATGAGTAACTTTGGGGCTATTTCTCCTTATACCAAATTTTATATACCACACTCTCTCTCTCTCAATTTGAAGGAAAACGAAAGAACAGAAAAGAAGAAAGACATTTATGTCCATGGACTGTTCAATTCATAATATATATATTTGACACTTTGAAAGTGTATCTCTTTGTATAGTAAAGGATTCATGTATTTTTATGTTACCACGTGGTCGAAGTTGTTCTTTGCCGTGTCTTCTACGAATTTGTTACTTCATATTTCCTTTTCAGCTTCTATTCGCCTTATGTTATCTTGCTTTGAATTGTCCTATAAATTCCTTTAAAATATCACACGGGAAACCGGAGTTGCCGACTACTACAATATAATATTATTACAACTAAACCTATAGGTCCATATCTTCCATTGTTTAGGGGAAGGAAGGAAAGCGACCTGGTGGATGTGTGGATAGTGTGAAATTTGGAACCCCTTGCCAGCGGCGGTCAGTTTAGCCCTAAATTAATCCCTCACATAATATGCCAGTTCTTATATGCCTGAGAGAAAAAGTCTGAACGAGGACTTATTCTAGAAGGGATCAAGTGCCAACCTGTCCCGTCTTCACACGTGCAAAAATAAAGTCCCGTTTTGGAATTTTAGTCAATTTGCCGTCACAAAAGCTAGTAATGTTGTTCAAAGTGACTGTATATTGAGAAAAGGATGCGAAGTGGATAACGAAATGAAACGTATAAATATCGCAAACTAGTGAGAATGCAAGGTTGGAGAACTAACTTTCTGTATATCAATAACAACTAGGTCGAATAGGGTTTGCAGCAAAAATATTTCGCAAAGCCCTAAAATTTTCGTATTGACAATCATTAACGGAAAGTAATACATAATACATTAGACATCAGCTAAAAAAAAATAGCAGAATAATTTGGGATGTACAGAAAAGTAATCGGCAAACACACACACACAAAAAGTGTTGTTTTTTTTTCTTCTTTTTCGTCTTAGTCATGACCGAAAATTACATCCAGTTATATGGCTTCATTTTTTTTTCGGGAATCTTATGGATTATGGTTTTATTCCCCAGATATCATTGCTCCCAATCCCTTTCTCACATCGGAGAGTAGATGCCTGTTGGGGTCCGAACTACGGACGAAATAAGTTGCATTTTTTGTGGAAATAAAAGATAATTACGAAACAGTTCTGACACATAGATAAGAATAGTCGTTGTATCAATATTATTTTACTCACCAATATGGGATCATTTACTGAATTAATAGAAAAATACTTTCAGCAAACTCGTGATAACCGTCGTTATTTAAAAGTACCGTTAAAAAATATCAAAATTATTAATAATTTAAATAAGTCAAGGAAAGAATGTGTTTCAACTAGTAAGTGGTTTGTCAATTTGTGTTTTTTCTTTTATCTTTTAACTATTTTTTATTGTTTAAATCAGATCAAAATTCTTACACAGTCATGACTAGTGATTGTAGAATCAACAATAGTGAGTAAAATAAATAAAACATCTTGGATTTTAAAATAGGTAGAAAATACTTTCTTTCGATTACAAAGTTGCTAATTTATAAAGTAAAACCTAGTTATTCAGTGTTCGTTAATATTTTTCTTGTTCCACAAAATAACTGAGCGAATAAGTTTTATCGAGTAAAATATACACCTTCTCTCCACGCTTCAACATAAAAAAAAACAATAATCGAGGACAATTAGTGTCAATTTCTTAAGGCAAAGAAAACATGCGAAAGTATTACGTACAAAAGTTTACGTAAATTTGGCACATTTACATTTAATGATGAAAAACATACGATTGTACTGCCACCATAATTTCACATTCATTCTAAAAATCATTCACACAGCAGACACTAGTCAAAAAAATCTCTCCATGAGAGTCTAAACCAATTTCATATGTCCATAAACTTTGAGGGAGGAGTGGCTGATTGAAATTTTTTATTTTCAAGAAAAATTCCCAATGACCAATTTCCTTACTAATACAACAGGCTGGTTTTCTACATGTCAAAATAACAGTTAGCATGCGCTCTTTACAATCCATCTTCTTCGTAATAGATTTGAAAGTCAAACTATCATAAGATCGACCCAAGATTGCCAACGCATGCCGGTTATATCTTCAAAATGGAGCATGTGCGCAGAAATTTTCTTATCAATATGGTAGAGACTTCATATTCTGCCACCGTGATCCTTCATCACCAGAGGTATTGGACCATAAAAATATGGTCTTTGGTTTCCAGGGTTTTCCTCGAAAATGCGACGGCATCTTCCTATTTTTATCATTCATTATTTAGAAAAAAATATACGTGAATTTGGTTCGAGGATGCAAAACCGTAGTGGAGAGGTAGGTTATCGTCCCCTATGTTTTACTTAATTTGTTTCATCAATTGACTGAAATCATATTATAATATCCCTTTCACCACAAAATCAAGTCAGGTTTTAAAATTGTTTCCACTACAAATACCGAAACAAACCAGTCTCTCCATATGTCTAACATAATCCAATATTTATATGAATTGTAAGAAAAGGTGAATTTTCATTTATAAGAAAAAGAAATATCCAAGAAAATTCAAATGAGATTATATATATATATATATATATATATATATATATATATATATATATATATATTCAGATACACTAAAATGAGCGTTTCTACTTTCCTGACTTTGTAATATGGCAGTAAAAAAAATCGTGAACGAGTTTTAATGCACTGCACAAAAAAAACAAATTACCTCCCCACTTCAGGCAACGGCGTTTAGAGGGGGAAACACTAAAAAGGAAGAGCGCTAAAAATAAATTTAAATGGAAACAATGGACTTACATACTCTACGTTAAATAACCTAATTTAAAAAAAAAGCAAAAAAAAATCTCGTCTCATTTAGGCTGGATGGGTTGTCATTTAATTTTCAAACAAGCTAAAACCCTTTATTTATCTACTTTATTTGACAAGAACTGGAGGTCGTCTCTTCACCTAATACAACAAGAAACTATCTCCTACCCTTCACCGAATTTGAACGTAGAGAGCTTCTGTCTTTCAGACTTAACTTTGATTTTAATGTAATGCACGTAAAAGGCCACCACTGTCTGAGATGTTAAAGACACACCTCCGTAAAATCTCTTCTGTCGCGTCAACCAAACCAAGATTTTCATAAAGCTGAGTAAGCAGACAAACACATACCATTTATTTCTAGTCAGCGCCAAAACGACATTACTAAATACTTATTTGGCTTCCAGGATAAAGAAATTCTTATGCAGTATGTGTAACATGAAGCCTTCAAGACTCTAACACAACAGCCGCACGAAAGAAGGTGAGAGTGTCTTTTACATAGCACCACACTGAATGCATTCAGGTGAAGTTGCCAACTGTTCAGCGAAAACCCTCTTGGTCACAAAAAGGGCGTTATTCATCACACGCCAGTTGACTGATGCCTCATAGATTTTGAGGCACCTCAATCAAATAGACTTAAACGCCACCCCATCACTTACATTTGATATAATGCCTTACTTGAAAACAACCAGGTGTCAGAGAAAGGTTTCTGCAACCGAGAGAAAAATATTGGAACAATTTGAAATATATTTTCAGTGAAAATTTTTCACTACTGAAATAATGTTCAACCGAATTCTGCGTATTGACAAGGAAGGAGAGTATGTAAAGAAAATAATTTTAGTGTAACATAAATGCTTTTTGAGTCAGTTGACTCAAGATAAATTGATGTAACAATGTATATAAAATGTTGTTATTTCAGATTGTTATTTTTGTTTTGTTTTTAATTTTCAATTATCGCACGTTAAAAATCTAAGGAATCAAATATTTGCTTGTAATGTATGTTTAAAATTAACCAATAAAAACAATGAATATATCTTATTATATTAACATAGATCTTTAAAAAATACTTTCAAGTCTCATGTGTCATCTCCGTAAACTTTTATATTTTATCAAAACATTTTTGTTCTAGACAAAATAAGATAGTTTGTTGTTTGTTTTTCTTTTTTAAAAATTTTATTGTAGCTACTCTTCTTTCAAATCTGTTTTTTTTTATTGTAAGATTTAACACTCTTCTTTACAGCTTTCGCCACCGAAATATATTTTCAACATACAATGCATAAAATTTACTGTGAGCAAAGGAAATTTGAGTTGATATGCCATTAAACAAAACCAACCAACCAGAGTAAATCACTAGACATCGAAACTTTTATAAAATAAAGCAGAAAATAATGTGACGCTTTATTTCTCCCGTTTAAACCTTATATATATATATATATATATATATATATATATATATATGATTCATTAACCCATGCAAATATTTTCCTGATTGTGTTTTATGCAAATACTCATATTTTGATTAAAACATTTGAAACAAAAAATCTGAAATGAATGGAACAAATCGGATTTATAAAATGTGTTACAATCATTTACAAAGTTTGTAATGAATATTTTATAGGTTGTTTGTGCCTTATTACTGACAGGACAAATATTTTGCGAGACAAGTCCAGTCATTAATTAAAAATACACTGATAAAATATGTTTATCTAAAACAGTGATTAATCCATCCTGGAAACGAAATGGGTTTCAAATAATAATTTCACATGGTTATTGTTGGTGCTGTTGTTATAATTATAATAATAATAATTATTATTAATATTATTATTATTATTATTATTATTACTACTACTTACTCACTCACTCCTTGAGAGTTTTTCACATCAACGTTAGCTGATAGTCTTTCACTGGAGTTTCAGTGACAGCAAGTTTTCCAAGTCTCCAGGACTCTTCTCAGTATTCTGGCCGTTCTCAACAATGCTGTAGTTTGGATGGTCTCCACTCATCCTCCAACTTCCTAGTCTTTCAGTCCCTTTAATAATCTTTTAGTTATTGTACCGAATGCACCAATCACGATTGGTATAATCGTCACAATCATGTTCCATAGTTTTTTTTCAATTACCTAGCAAGGTCGAGGTACTTATCCCTCTTTTCACTTTCTTCAGTTTTATTCTGTGGTCAGCCGGTACCAAAAATTTTGCAAGTTCTCACTGGTTTGAGGTGTCTGCTTCTCATATCCCAAATTATTTGTGAGTTCTTTTTTTTTCCAAGGGTTCTGAATTTTTATTTATTTCGTAGTTCAATTCCTTCCACCATGTGTCATTTCCCGCTTTTCATTATTAGCATGGCACATTTTCCTTTGCTAAATTCCATCCCTATGTCTCGACGGTATATTCTCAATGCCTCTATTAAGGTTTCCAGTTGTTTTTCTTTTTTGGCAAACAGTTTGATGTCGTCCAGGTATATTAGGTGATTGATTTTTTCTTGCAATTAACTAGACTTGTTTATTTCCTGAGTATATCACCCTGATTCTTTTTCTGCACCCTAATTTATGCCATTGGAATTTGCCACATAATCTGGAGGCCCGTTATTGGTCTATAGTTGTTTGGGACGATTACTTTTTGGGGGTCTTTCTGGATCAAGGTGGTCTTTGCTTTGGTCATCCGTTTAGGGCTTTCAGTTTCTTGAAGGTATCTGTTCATTTCCATAGCCAGACTATCGTGGATGGAAGTGCATTTCTTGAACAAGAATCCATTATGCCATCAAGGCCTGTGGTTTTCTAGGTTCTTAATTCTTTAGTGTTAGTTTGAGTGAATCGGGATGTATTTCCACCATAGGACCTTTTTCGAGTAGTTCCCATACTGTTTATTCATTCGTTTTTTTTCTTATGATCTCTCCGTTCCCATATTTTTCTCCAAAATCTTCTTGCCTCACTGGCATCCGATTGTAGGTTTGTCTTCGCCCATTCACCCCCTACTTGCTGGTAGAATTTTCTTCCATTAATTTGGAATGTCCATTTTTGTCTGTATTGCTTGGTTCTGTCACAATATATTTTTAGTCTTCCTTTTTCGTGGTACTTTCTGATTCATTAATTCAAGTTTCATTTATTGTTCTTATCGTGTTGCTTTACTCTCTTCGTCCAACTATATTCTTATGTTTGACATCTGCCATAGCATTTTATCTGGTCGTAAATTTTGTATCTTTTTTTCCCAATCTAATTTCCAATCCATGTGTTGACTTTCTGTTCGTGTTCGTCAGAGAAGCCCCGATTTTTTTTTGCAAACTAATTTCGCCCCTGCATAGATCCTTTAATTCCGTGATGTTGTTCATTAGTATATTTTTTTAATAAATTATTCATTTTTTCAGTTTCTGCCTTGACTATTTTCCAGTCTTCATTCTTGAGAGAATGCTATATGGTTTTACTTTCAAGTATAATTCTCTTCATTCATTTTTTCTTCTTGTGTTAGTGTTTGCTTCGTTGTGTTTGGCTGAGTGGTATATTAGATGGCTGTTGAAATGTTTCCTCATATAATTGAGGGTGTATTTCCAATATCTCAGGGTCGGAAAACCAACCTTTCTTTATTCTTTTCCTAACCTGGTCAGCGAGTCTTTGGTTTGTATATAATAATAATAATCTCAAAGGATTTTGAGAAGTTTTTAAGTGATTAAAATTATAAAACTTGAATGAAAAAATAAATGCGAATTAGCATTGATTACCATTTTCATTATGCAGTCAATTTGAAATGATCTTGTTTAGATACATTTGCGAATTTACGATATACGATCCTTTACAAGTAGCCGATTTCGGGGGATTTTCTATGAAATTCATATTTCTTTTAATTTGTTATACAAATTCCCAAAATACTTGTTATTACCAACCAGTTATCTTTTTGTGACCAACAGATTTCGTCGTTAGTCTGCAACTCAAATTTGAAAAATTAATCATTCCTTCGTTATATTAAATCTTAATGTGGATGTGCCTTAAACTTTTTATCAGCATCCAAATACATTTTTTAATCCAAGCATAGTCAATTCCATAAGCTTTACCGTGATCAATTTAGATATCGCAGCAATTCAAATCCTTTTCCGAAAACAAAACTTCAATTAACTTTGTTTTCCTGTGAGCACTCTGTTATATTGAATATAAAATTATTGAAATAAATCGTAGAAGAAATTGATTATGAAGTAAACAGGAACATCCAAACACATTTCCAAAAAGTGAAAACTTAAACTGAGTCTTGGCCAAAACATACATACTAGAATCTTTCTTTTTTTATGCATAAAATTATCTCCAAAAGAGGGTTACTGTGATTTCTCTAATCAGAGGCTATTTTTCTGCTTTGCCAAGGTTGCAAAATAATTTTCCTCGTAAGTCAGGCTGATGAAAATTGCAATTTTCTATCACCCAGTATTGAGGAATTATTTACAGATAAACCTAAAGAAAATCCTAAAGAAAGTGAGGCAGTTTGTATATGAAATGTAAGTGTTCTTGTGTGGTGCTATTTGTCATGGATGTATTTTCCTTTTAAACTTAAGAAAATAACGAGTCGTTTCGAGATAAGACAAGCCACCTGCTCCACTTGGAAATAGCGAAATATGAGCATGCAAAAACAGATTTCATTATTTCAACATTCTATAAAATTATCATATGAACCAGTATTTTTGTGCCTAGCTGGACATTCTATAAAAGGCAGATCACAATACTAGGAAAAGTTTTTTTTTAAAATTGTGTCGTCTCACACATTGATGGGGCGATTTTCAGCATCCTTTTCTTAAACCCAAGGTATCTTGCTTTTTATTTTACTCCTACACGTTTTACTTATATACTAGATGTTTCACAATTATTAAAACAAAGTACTAGCCCCACAATTATTTCCTGTTGAATTTATTCTTTCTCGCTCCAGATTATTGCTGGAAAATAGTTATCATTTTGATATATTTAAACAAATATAGCGAAAATCTACCTGAGAAGAATAAGCAGTTTTTTGTGTGAAGACATATTACGAAACTAAGTCTTATAAGATTTTTCAAGAAATATACAGAAGGAAGTTCAGTTTCAATATATTTCGAAGTAGGACTTTCAAGTTGGCAAAGATTTTTGAAGGTCATGGTACTTGTGAAGATCTTTGGACAATGGATTTAAGGTAGCCATCATTAAAAAGGTTCAAACGACCACAAATCAGACCTGAGCGAAAAAATGAAACGCAGTTTCTTCCAGGCAACGGTCGTGTCCATACTGCTGTATGGATGCACTACTTGGACGCTCACAAAACGGCTGGAGAAGAAGTTAGACGGCAATTACACAAGAATGCTGCGAGCAATACTTAACAAGTCCTAGCGGCAACGCCCCACAAGGCACCAACTATACCGCCACCTACCTCCCATCACGAAAACTATCCAAGTTAGAAGAACCAGACATGCAGGACACTGCTGGAGAAGCAGAGACGAGCCCATAAGTGATGTACTCCTATGGACCCCCACATATGGCCGGGCAAAAGCAAGGAAACCAGCTCGAACATACATTCAGCAGCTATGAGAGGATACGAGATGTAGCCCTGAAAACCAACCAGAGGTGATGAACGATAGGGAGAAGTGACGAGAGAAGGTCAGTGATATCCGTGCCAGCGGCACGACATGATGATGATGATGACGATGACACTGTAGCAATGCGCTCGTATTATCAACAATTTTGCACGGCGGAAATCTTAGCACTTTTGATTCATGTTTAAGGATCCTAAAATGCTGTCTTTTTTCGTTCTATAAAGGTGATTTTCTTAACTGCAATTCTTGGGCTCTTTGATTACTGCTTGTTTTAAGAATTGTTAAACACCACTTTATATATATATATATATATATATATATATATATATATATATATATATGAGAGAGAGAGGTATTCGCCAAGAAGAACAAGGACAGAAAGAGAGAATTTGGTAGGGAGTGACGTTTAATAAGAAACATTACCCTTAGGGTAATAGGCAAAACATATACAAAGATAATATCTAGGAATTGAAATAATTATGTACTCATTCAAGCGTTGATAGTTCCTTACTGACCAGAAGCCTATTAACATTTTTGGAATGGTTTCTCAATTTAAATAAAGTCTCAATCATCGACAAATCATCATCACCACAATGGAGGGGGTGGTTTCACATTGCCTCGATATATATAGGTATTGACTTGTCGCTTCCCTGGCAACAAACTGATAGACTCTATAAAAATCTCCTCAAGTCTATAGTCTGGCCCCCAAAACGAGAGTCCACGTGCGTAACCTTTTTTTTTTCTTGTCAATAACATCCCATATAACTGGTGACCGATGTGATGAGGAAGGAACAATACATCACATGATAGAGCGAAACGAACTGTGATTGAAACAATGTTCACAAATTGTTTGTTATGATTTCATTAGCTAATACTTCAGGTTAATCAGCGTGCAATTTTTTTCCATTTTTTGTCAAATTAGATATAAGTATTGGTTTATTAAGCCTAATGTTAATGTTACAAATATTTGTATCATCGTCATTGTATGTGTGACAAGTTGATTTATTAATGCATAATTGATCTGACAATTATAAAACTAAGAAATATTGAACGTAAATTAAGAATGCATGAATCGCATATCATTGGAATGTGTTGGCATGTATTTGATGTAAAGAAACAGATTTCCTGATTACGTCAATTTAGTTTATGTTGTTTTGCTAATTTTTAGCTTTTTAGAAATAAAGAGCTTTAAGAGGATAGAATATCAGTAGATGAAAAGAAGTCAAGATAACTCCCATTAAAAATTCGAAAAGAGTTAATCACTATCAATAAAGTTTCGGTCAACATGTTATGAATCTTTCAAGACAATCCTTGTGTCCATAAAAGAGTATAGAGTAGTGCATCTATTCACAGTATTTTTGTGTCACATCAGCAGGATATTTCTCCGCTGATCCCTTCCAAGTTAGGTTTGACAAGTTGTGATTTCTTTCTCTTTTCAAGATAAAGTTAATGCAGAACGGTGACCTGTTTGTCACCGTTGAGAAAATCCAGCGCGAATCAAATTTGGAACGTGAATCGCTTCAAGAGTGATAATTTCTTAAAGTGATCAAAGCAGGACAGAAGCGCTGAGAGCTACACAAGATGCCGACTTCAAAGCTGGTGGCGGCGAAATTTAGAGCATTTGTAAATGCAGCATTTTAACAAAGTTTCAGAATTTTAATCTCAATATTATTGAGAAAACTGATTATTTTCTTCAATCAGAGATTGCTTTTTTAAATGATGTTTGGATTAGTTTCTTTGTTTTAATGAAGGTCTTTTGCAAAATCCATTCTCTTCCTTGGCCAAATCTACTGGGGCCGCAGATTACACCGACTAAATCTCAGCATCGGAGTAAGACACCCCAGACGAGTGTCCTGGATATGACACTAAACAATCTGACGGTGAAGCTTTAGGGAATGCGGAGTACTCCTCTATTGCCATTGTTCCCAAGCCAACTCTGGCCTGGAGTGATAGCACCTGATAGCGTCTAATCAATGAATCAAATAGAACTGTTTAACATTTAAAGATGGTGTAAACAAATGACTTATGCTAAATAGAATTCTTAGAAGGGTTTGATCATTTAACTGTGTGTAAGCGAATAACTAATGTTTAATTGAATTGTTAGTGATACGTGCTGTAATGGTTATCGTCGTAGGAAATGAACACGGCTACTCGAGTTCAAATCCTGAAAGAGACTAATTGCATTTCACATAGCACTAATACCCTAGGGAAAGGTATGAATCCAATTATTCTCCCTCTAACTATGAGTAACTAGTAGGACAGACTGGGCTTTTCAGCCTTGGTGATCCAACTAGTCTAGCAGAAGGAAAACTGAATTCAAACCTGTCAAATTCCGCTTAAAAATTGACCTTGTGTCATAACCTTCCCGAGCGGAGCGGTGGATAAATATGGATACATAGCATTATTTCATCATCATCATCATGTCATGCCGCTAACACAGATATCCCTGACCCTCTCTCGCCACTTTTCCCTATTGTTCATCGCCTCCGGCAGTTCTTCAGGGCTACATCCCGTATCCTCACATAGCTGCTGTATGCATGTTCGAGCTGGTCGCCCTGCTTTTGCTCGGTCATATGTGTGGGTCCATAGGAGTAAATCACTAATGAGCTCGTCCCTGCTTCTCCAGCAGTGTCCTGCATGTCTGGTTCGTCTAACTTGGATAGTTTTCGTGATGGGAGACAGGTGGCCGTATAGTTGGTGTCTTGTGGGGTGTTGTCGCCAGTTGCATTATTTAGAAACATTTAACTATGAGTAAACGAATGGATATTGTTGAATAGATAAACTAGAGTTAATTAGGAAAACTTGTAACCACGTTACTATGTGCAAACAAATGATTAATATTGAAATTGAAAATATTTAACTGTGTGCAAACAAATTAATCATTGTAAATAGAATTATTCGTTTTACATTTCCTTTTTTAAATAGAGGAAATATATTGTAAATTGAATTACCATGACCAGAAAAATCCGGCGAACGCTTACGCACGATATACGGAAACACTGAACAGCTTTTTCGATCTTATTTGGTCTCATCACAGTGTATACCGAGATCTCCACCACTGGAGATCGAACCAGCAATCACAGATTGTAGAGCCGAAACTCTAGAACTGACCACCCCCCATATCGCCCTCAAGTGAGGCCAAATTAAATTGTCATGGTAATTGCGCAGCAGGGAAGACGTGGCCCTAGAGGTGGCCGTGTCCTCTGTAAAGAGGACGGATGTAACTTGCATGACCCATTCAGGCCAATTGGCCACGCAGTTACCATGACTAGTTAATTTGGCGTCAAATATATGTGATATGGAGTGCCGGCTCACTTCTAGAGTTTCGGCTTAATAATCTGTGGTCGCTGGTTCGTTCTCCAGTGGTGAAGATCACGGTATACACTGCTGATGAAACCAAATAAAATCAAAAGAGCTGTCCAGTGTTTTCGTCTGTCATGCGTAAGCGTTCGCCTGATTTTCTGGTCATGGTAATTCAATTTACAAGAATTTTCCTATTAGATAGAAGTAAGTGAAACGATTTAACTGTGTGCAAAAAAATGAGCTCAGACAGGTTTAAAAATGTTATAGACAAAAGGTGTTAAGAAATATTTAATATGTATGTATGAAAAGAATTTGGTATTAAATAACCTCTAATTGTTGATATGATATAAAACCAAATATTCCCTTTTCCCAAAGGTTTTTGTCCGCTTACTACGATATCCATTACACTTGCCCTCCACACCACGTGGACTCACATTACAGAATATACTTCAATCAAAGTGTAACTATTGTTTTGTCACCTACATAAAAAAAGCTTGTTCCACAATGAGAAGTATCATTTTCCAACGGCTTTTAACCACAGTAAAGGGAAAATACCTATTTCTACAATCACATTTTGTTTTTTTGCAAAGGAAATTTCAAAACCTGACGAGAGACTATTTGTGGGATGATGCTTGAGACTGATTTACTTAAACATCGAAAATCTTTTAAATATTTTAATCATTCTGGTATAGCTTTAGTATAAATACTTGGAATTTTTAATACATACTTTTTTTTTTAAATTTACTCTTTATGTAAAAGAAAATGTGAATATTTGTCCAATTCGGCTGGGAAAATAGGTTAGTTTCCAATTTTCATTGTCCAGGGAAGAGGACCTAAATTTGAATGGAATAATGTCCATTTTCAATATTCATCCGAGAGAAGTAATGAATAGCACAGATAATCCTGCAACAACATTTGTATTACATAGCGCAATAAAGAGCAAAACATCGAGTTTGAAAAGAAACTCTGGCTATTTCCTATATTTTTACATAGTAGACGATTAAGAAATAACACACAGTATCTAGGAAAAAAATTCTAAAGTAATTTTCTTTCACAAAGGAAAAATAAGAAAATGGTTTTATTAACTGATTTACTGTTACTTTAAAAAGATAGAATCCTTTATTATTATCCTCATTGCACAGGAAAATTATCTCAGTTGGCGTGAAATAAATCGAAGAGCAAATAGTTCTTATCCAGATGGATATAATAATATTTTAGTAAGTTAAGTAAAGTTGGCGACCGTAGTCGAGGGAGACCCAAAGGTTCCCTTTTCAAAAGCTACTATACCGATGTGTAGGGAAGTGCGCTACTTTTCCCTGGATTGCTCCACTTTACCATTGAGACGTACCTTATATTGCTGGGAGGTGCCCGCGGTGTAGTCGTTATCGCCGTAGGAAATGAACACGGCGATACAAGTTCAAATCCTGGACGATACTGATTGCATTTCACATAGCACTAATACCCTCGGGAAAGGTATGAATCCAATTATTCTCCCTATATATAATCCAATTACCCAGCTATGGGTAAATAGTAGGACAGACTAGGTTCTTCAGCCTTGGTTAGGCAACTAGTCTAGGAGAAGGAAAACTCTGAATTCAAACCTGTTAAACTTCGCTTAAAAATTGACCTTGTGTCATATCCTGCCCGAGCGGAGGGGTTGGTAAATAGTACCTTATATTGCTGAGTGTTAAACAAGAAGGTATTAAGTACCATTTTTAAAGTCTTTGGTATGACGCGACCTGGGATGGAACCCAGGTCCCCTGGGCCATTGGTGAACGCTCTACCCACTTGTTCAATCTTAGTAAGCCACCGCATTATTAACTATATAGTCATATATATCGAGTAATATTATATCAATAAGTTTCTTGTCAGTAGTTATGCCGTTAGCTATGGTCGACTTGGTAACACTTTTACGGTGTTTGTAATTATGATATATGCAGCTATTATATCCGCGATATAACGGGCGTCACGTGATATGTCGAGAAATTTCTTCTAACATTAGAACTTTAAAATTATTAATTTGTGAAACTGTATGTTCCTGCGTACGGTATTTTCCGAATTTGTTGTATCAACTTGATATTAGTACCGTTAAGAATTATACTAGGTATAGTGCATTGTTAAATTTCTCATGGGATCTTGGGAAGCGCTTAATAACACTGATCTACTCAAAACCAATATCTATATCGCATTTAATACGTACTGTTTGTTATTATAGGTCTAAATGTTAATTTTTGTTTGAAATGAAAAGATCATGGGACTATGACATCAATATTAGTAATACGTACAATATCTATACAGTATGTTGCATTGCTGAGTCTCAAAGAAAGTTGGCCAAGTCAATGAAGAGTAGATTTAGAGCTCAAATCAGGAAAATGAAAACGCCAGTTACATTGTCACAGTAATCATTTATTTTTTTAATAATTTTCATTTCCGATGTCTTATATAACTATATATAGTGTAACGGTCCATTATTTCCTTTTTTTTCTTTTCCCTATTTTGTACCTTCTGAATAGTATACGCAGATTTACTTAGTCAAAAATCCTATTTTATTTTGACCTTTGATAGTAGACATTACTTAAACTATACAATTACAATGACCAAAATGAAAGACTCAAAAAACACATCGTCGTTAATTATTTCTGTTGTAGAAGCCACTTAAATTTATGTTGACTTAATAACTAAGCCGATCGTAATTGAAAGAATTGTAAACATACGTTACTTTAGAAGAATATCTGTGTAAAGATAAAATCAATGCCCAAATGATTTAAGCATAAGGGATTCAACTGAATCCTACATTGTATATTCTATAACTATTTAACAAGGTAGAAAATGAGGGTGAAACCTTTTGATCGCAAAGTAATTATGGCTTACAAAGAAGAGCAAAAATGTTCAAATTAGATTTCCCGCACCAATTATTCAACACAGTAAGGGGCTTGAAAATAATCCGATCAAATTGACAGCCTGTAAATTTCCTTTTCTTTGCAGATCAATAGGTTTGAAATTGCCTTCAGTGTAATTAGGAATTAGGAGAATTACTAAACTGTATATGCAAGACTTAAATCTGTATAGATTAAATACATGTGTTCATTTGATAAATATATCTATACTTACGTAAGATAGATTATTCATACCTGTTTTCCATTGATGTGACTCATCTGATCATCAAGCGTTTAGGTAAATAAACATTACATTACACTATGATATAAATTGTCCAAAGTGCTTAAAATTGGGTATATGTAAGTGTGTATAGATAATCCATTGAGGTCATCAGTCGAATATTTGAAAGGCTGTAAATCAAGAACTGGAAAGCTACTCTATGAGCGAATTAAATCTGCAAGAGATGTACCATATTGTTTCATAGGAGACAGCGAGCAGATAAAAGATAGGCGCACAATTAGATAGTTTAATGGTTATTGTGTGACTATCTCGCTTACCGTAGGAGGTGCCTGTGGTGTAATGGTTATCATCGTAGGAAATGGACACAGCGACACAGGTTCAAATCCTGGACGAGACTGATTGCATTTCACATAGCACTAACACCCTTGGGAAAGGTATGAATCCAATTATTCTCCCTCCAGCTATGGGTAAATAGTAGGGCAGACTATGGTCTTCAGCTTTGGTGAGGCAACTAGTCTAGGAGAAGGAAAACTCTAAATTCAAACCTGTTAAACTCCACTTAAAAATTGACCTTGTGTCATATCATGCCCGAGCGGAGGGGTTGGTAAATATGATCTAGGTTACCGTAGACACTAGCAAATATTCACGTAGTCGTCAACAACACTGCAATTTGTTTTCAAACTCAAGACCGTTCATTTATTCTTTAGTCACTCGTTTAAAAGAAATGAAAATTTTAGAGTTCTCAATCATTTGTTGCAAAATTATGGAATCGTAGGTATTTTTTTATTTAAAAAGTTATCATGTGTTTACCGTATCGAATCCTATTATCAGTGTTTCCTTCAACAACCTTGCGGGTTGTAACGGATACTCTCATGTTTCTTCCGATCGACTCACCGGACCGACACCAGGCTGATTTCTTGTATTCCGGACTGCAATTATGTATTTATGCAACCCCTTTATTCCAGGTTGATCGTAAAACAAGTTCAAATTTTAAGCAGAGTACAGCTGGTTCGAATACAGAGTTTTCATTCTCCTAGACTAGTAGCACAGCCAAGGCTAACGTTTTCATTCTACCTTACTATATAATAATTGTTAGGAAGGGAAGAAAAATGTATTCATGCTTTTCTTAAGGGAGTAAGCTCAAAGTGAAACGCAAACGGCCTCGTCCAAAATTTGAATTTGATTCTGGATTGCATGTATATACATTACCCCGTCCGAATATATGTGTCAGTGCTTACGCTTTGCCAGCACAGAGTTTCGAAATTCCCTTGAATATAAACACAGCATTAGTTACTAAGAAGATAGTCTAGCACTTCAATTAACATAATAATTGTTCTGACATCATCAATATCACAGTTTGCATTTGCGAAAAGAGCAAGCTATCCGTACAGAGAATCAGTCAGACAAACCAAGTTCGAAAAACTACGATGGGAAGGAAGATTAAGTGCTAAAAGCTCTCACTAATGGAGTACTATGTTCGTTTTTTATCAATGCTTTTCGTCAAAAATTATGCGATGCTCTAGATATAGGCTTCGAGACACTGAGCTCAAATGAATATTCCTGAGAGTTGCTGATCGGGTGTTCATTTAACTTGCATTCTAAAGCACAGCAAAGGTAACTAACAGTTGTAAGATTTTCGAGTTTATTTCAAAGAAAAAAAAAAACATAATTCTAAAAACACTTAAACAAGTTTTCGGAAGTACGGAGATATATTATTTAATTTACTTTCACAACTGTTTTTTTTTTTTTTTCGAGTAATTTTTCTGACTTTTGGGCAAATTTCAATATAATTTTTCAAAATTAAAAACAAGAAATTCTTTAACTTAATGCTTTACTAATCAACAAAAAAAATACTGGATTTTACTTGGGAGAAAACCGATATCATAGGTATGAGAGATAAAGATTGAATTAATTTATATCAATAGATTGGTTAAGTGCTATCTGAAAGCACTTAACGCTCAAAACGATAAATTCTATATAACGCGTGTAACACTTATATACACGTAACCATACAAGCACACAGGACTATAATGATGCAAACACGCATGTTAGAATTGAAGTCCCAAAACTACTGATAGCAGTAAGGTGGATGTTTTCCTTCTTCCACAATTGTACAAACTCATCTGAATGACGTATGTATAATTCAGTAGGTAAAAGATTTACATATGGCTGTGTAGCTGTGATATATTATGAGAATCTCGATAAACACATTCCGCAGCAAGCAAAGTTCAAGAAAATCATCTCACCCCATAAGAAACATTTTTTTCCTGGCGATAAAGTCCTTTTTAAGGCCTACAAAAACAACATTACAATCTGGGAAGTAAGCACCATCAAACAAAGGATTGGCGAACTGGTCTATATTGTCTAAGGACCAAAAAACACCCACAAACGCCATATGAACCAGCTCAGGAAATGCCGTTTGAATGAATCTGAGGAATCACCACAAAATACCTGCGAAGAGCTGATCGACGCAATATTCGATCATTTCGCTTTCGACACGCCTCAAGTCTCCCCGGAAGTACGACGCTCGGGAAGAAAAAGAAAATTTACGCAAACCACTCGACGTAAATCCCAAGAGGAAGAAATATTAATAGTTTTATTTTTTATCCAAGAAAAAAAAAAAAGAAAACTCTTGAAAGGCGGGTGTTGTGAGACCGAAACTTACCTGCATCATGGACTCTTCCAACACTATATTACTAGCGTTGTAATATCCTAATAATAGAGTAGCCGCAGCAGAAGTACGACAACCAATATTGGACTTTGTTCTTTGTAACTTTTGTTAATATATCTTTCTTACCTCTAAACAGTGTTCCGTGTTTTCCTTCTGTGTACCGACTTTGGGTCCACATCAGTTCCCTAGTTCGACAAACACCTGAAGAAGGCCGAAGGACATATTGGCCGAAAAGTTGTGGAAAAAACAATAAAAATGAAGACAATAGTCCGAAAACCCTTAATGATAAAATTTATCACTCCTTAGTTTAAAAAAAATATATTAAAATATGTCATTACGCACATGTCATCGATTTTCCTATTTATAAATTCTTTTTTCAAAAACTTGTTTAACTTATGGTAGATCCTCTCGGTTGTGTCTGTGATTTTTAAAATTAAGAATATTTCGATAAAATTATACGAAAAGATGTAAATCACTTCTAATTCATTGAAGTCGCAAAACTTATTCATCCGAATAAATAAAATAAAACCTCAAAAAAACCTTGGCCAAATAAAACCAACCATACAACCCAATTATAGGTCTGAAAAAATACACTAGGTTTCCCCAACATTGTATATTTTCTAGCATTATTTTCTAGCATTATTGCTATCACAATAGCCATTAATACTAACGTTTTTTGCCTTGATAATAACGGTAATATTTATAGGCTTCTATTTCAGAGACATTAGAATTTTCAACACACAATATATAGATGAAGGTGTCCGTGGTGTAATGGTTATCGTCGTAGGAAATGGACACGGTGACACGAGTTCAAATCCTGGACTAATACCCTTGGGAAAGGTATGAATCAGTTATTCTCCCTCCAGCTATGGGTAAATAGTAGGGCAGACTGGATTCTTCAGCCTTGGTGAGTTGAAGGAAAACTCTGAATTCAAACCTGTTAAACTCCGCTTAAAAATTGACCTTGTGTCAAATCCTGCCCGAGCGGAGGGGTTGGGTAAATATGTATATAGATGAAGAACAAAATGCATTGAAAACGTCAATGCATTACTTCACTATCCTATTTCATTGATATTCATCGTTAAAAGAAAACAAATGTATGCAAAAATTAAACAACTTAGTTGAGGGTGACCCGAAGGCTCCCTTTTCAATATCAACTACAGCGTTATGTTGGGGAAGGACTTACTCCATTCCCTGGATTGCTCTACTTTACCCTTGATCCTTATCTTATAATGCTGTGTTAAGCAAGGCGGCATCAAGTACCATTTTTGAAGCTTTGGTACGATTCGACCTGGGATTGAACTCTGGTCTTGTGGACTATTGACGAACACTACTCATAAGGCCAATGACCCAGTAACTGTAAACTCGACAAAAAACAAACTTCAACGCAATTTACAATATGTCGGTTGTCAACATCATGATAAACACCTTCAAGACAATTGATATTTTGTTGAAAAAACAAACAAAGGAACAATAAAATCATCTCAGAAGAAGGTGCACGTGAAATAACCAACAATTTTTTCCCCACAAAAATACATTCGAGAAACCTCAATATATTTAATGAAATATATATAAACAGTGCTGAATATTAAAGACGGATATTAAATTTAATGCCCCCATAAAGCACGTAAAGGAAACCAAACTAATTAGAGTTAGATAAAGTGTATTCAAGAAAGTACGAAATAATTGTAAACGTAAATCTTTACAAT
Source organism: Sepioteuthis lessoniana (assembly GCA_963585895.1). Lineage (NCBI taxonomy): Eukaryota > Metazoa > Mollusca > Cephalopoda > Myopsida > Loliginidae > Sepioteuthis > Sepioteuthis lessoniana. The sequence goes on from OY757905.1 coordinate 25,844,827, forward strand.
CCTTTGTAATTTTTCATGATAAAAAATGAAATCTTTGTTTTCTAACATATCGCTTTTTATTGCCAAAATACTAAGGACAAATAGGATGAAAATAAATCAATAGAAATAAAATTAATTCTGTAAAAGGAGAATGAGCAATTACAATATTGTTTCTTCTATAATAATACCCTTCAATTATATTTAATAGGTGTATTAATGAATCACAAATAATCATATTTCGCTAATGATTTTTGTTACGTCTTATAGGAGCAATATTATGCAAAAATTGATTTTCTAATATCAAATTTTGAATCCTTCAAGTAACTGTTGTTCAATGCCTAGCTCTTCCTATGACATTTTACTAAATCATTTTAAAAAGAATTTCGTAGTATATAACAAAGTGTTTAAAGTGAAACATGTTATGCAAATAAATCCTTAATTTCAACAAATCGGCTTTTATGTTTCAATCAATGTTTCATTTCAATGTATATTTTCTAACAAGAGAGTGGTGGGGGCTTGAACAGGTGGATCGAAATGAGATATTTGAGTATTCGATTTCTGTCGTGACAAATGAAATATTAACAAAGTATTCACTATTATTTTCTCTATAAACTATGGTTTTATTGCTATGGCAAATTTATTCAAGACTGCATAATGTCGGAAGTGAGTGTGAACACACCAGTGATGTCTTTAATAAAACCGCTTGTAGCAATACAGCTCGATACATAGACAAATAGAAATACATGCTGGAAAACTGATAGAAAGAATGATGTCGAGAAAGAGGGAGAGAGAGAGTAGGAAAATATTTTACCTAGAAGTCATCCACTCTTTCTAATACTGCCCAGTTCGAAAAGTCTTAGGTACATGGCCTGCAAGAATGCTATGTCTGATGCAAAACATGTGTCTTAGTATTAGCTTCGATTCTATTCATAGCAGACGAAATCGAGGCCGTCCGTGTTATTGATTGATGGTTGTTGAATGTTTATGTGTCCACAAACACCTTCGCTTCTTCCCCGTGGCCGCGTTTGGCGGTAGAATCAAGCTAAATCGTAGCATTTATACACGGAATGATTTCTGCCCACCCCACCCCTCATTCATGTAATGTAAACTGACAAATCTGGACAACATCGTCTTATACACCGTTATACACGTACACTTATTCAATAAAAGCCAACTTACACACACTCACACGCATGCGTGCACATATATATATCCATGTGTCCTGATATACACGTATTTTTCGTTAAATCTCCATCTACTACGACGGCTACATGTATGTTTCGGCATGGATATCCATTCATGTTCAGCGCATAAATGATAGAACAGTAGAAAAACTACTGAGACGGGTATTTTCAATATATATACATATAGATAGATAGATAGAGAGGGATGTAAATATAACTACTGTAACATATCAGATTGTATATAAATAGCTTTAACTCTGAAGAATGCGTAAAGCAAGAAGCCCAGTGTCACAGACACTACTATATATATATATATATATATATATATATATATAGTCATCAAGACAGATTATTTCGTTGTATCACTATGGGCAGATACTGGGATCGAAACCTGGCTGTCCTTACACCAGCAGATATTCTTGCAACAAACTAAGCATAAGCAAAGGCATCTTAACGCATATGTATCACATTTGTTATGTTTGCATATATACGCATAAGGCTACCGAGTGCTGAATTCATGAGAAGAGCTTGGTATTACTCAAGTGGAAACCGTTAATTCCTTCGCGAGAGGGCTCAATTCTCCGGGATTGGGAGTGCATATATTATCCACAGACATTGCCCAGTTGACTGGGGCTGTAAAATACACCGACTGCTTCTCTGTATAGGAGTACGCCACCCCTAACGAGTGTCCTGGGTATGACAAGCTGATGGAGGGGTTCAAGTAATGCTGGAGTTTTGGGGAATGTGGTATACCCCTTCATTGCCATCGCTCCCACGTCCACTCTGGCCCGGAATGGTAGTACCTATTGAGGATCATATCAATGGGTTAAAATTAACTAAACCTTCTTTCTTGGGTTTACTGTTTTTTGCATTTAAACTGCGTATTTATGCTAAACTGAATTATTTAAAATAGAACTATTTCGACATTTAAACTGCGTACTTATACTAAATTGAATTGCTCGAAATAGAACTGTTTTGACATCTAAACTGTGTACTTACGGTAAACTGAAGTATGTGAAATAAAACTGATTTGACATTACGTAGTATATATATATATATATATATATATATATATAATACGGATACGTAAAATGTTCACATGCATAGGAATCCCGAAACACTGACGACTTTCTTTAGTTTAGGGACGAAACGTTTATTGACTTCTTGGGTTTAGTCTTTCGACACGAGGAGAGAGAGACACAATTTTTACTATGCTGACTGTTCCATCTGACCCAACAATCACGCGACGCATCCCGTAGGCCCCAACTGGACTGGCCTCGCCCAGGCTCAAAAATCACCTGGCCTCCCCCAGGGACAAATCTCAACTAACTGCTTTTTTCAAAAATCACCAAAATTCCCAACCCTTGGCTTCCGGGCATGACGTCATTCACACCCCAGTCGTATTTCCTATCAGGGGTTTTTGTCATAACATTTGTGAGAGTCACATCCTCTGCGCACGAGCGTGAACTGCACTCAATATGTGCACCTGCACGTGCACGAAGCCGAATAGTTCTAAGCCTAACAAAACCGAATGATAAGATATAACCAACGAAAAATGATATTATAAAAAAAATCCTTGTGCAATTATATAACAATTAACTCTGTGTATTGCCCAGTCGGTTGGGGCTGTACAATATAACGAGTGCACCTCTGGAATGGAGTAAGACCCCCCTCAATGAGTGTCCTGGATATGACACTAAACAATCTGATGGTGAGGTTCGAGTGATGCTGGAGTTTAGAGGAATCTGGAGAACCTCTTCATTGCCATCAGTCCCAGGCCCACTCTGGCCCAGAGTGGTAGCACCTGATAGGGACCTATCTATGTGTTAAATAGAACTAATTGCTTACTGACGCTAAACCGAATTGTTTGAATTAGAACTGATGGACTAAACTGAATAGCTTGAAAAAGAAATATTTTTGACAATTTTGTGTACTTACATTTAACCTGAGTGTTTATGCTGAACTGATTTGTTTGAAATGGAACTGTTTTTGTCATTGAAACTGTACTTACGCTAAACTGTATTGTTTAATATAAAACTGTTTTGAAATTTAACTGTGTATAAACAAAATGCATGCTTATACTAAACTGAATTGGCTTAATTAGAAATGTTTGAATAAGCTGAATAGCGTGAAATAGAAATGTTTTTGACAATTAAACAGAGTACTCATGTTAAACTTAATTATTTGAAATAGAACTTGCTATTTGAATAAAATAGATTTGGTGTTAAATAACCTAAAAAGGTTGATATGCCATAAAAACCCAACCAACCAATTATCCACAGAGAGGTTGTTTCGTTGTATCACCACTCTTCAGGACGCTTTAACTTTACTTTAGACTTAGTATTTTACCTCTCAGCATTTAGAAGACCTACGTCAGCTCGGGAATTATAATGCATTATGTATTAGTTTTCGTTTTTTTTTACTTTTTGCACCACCAGATATTGGAGTGCTCAATTCGTCAGAAGAGCTTTGCATTACACAGGTGGCAGTGGTTAATCCTTCACCAGAGTACTCAACACCTTGGTGGAGCATATATATTGTCATCCACAGATAGGTGTGTGCGCGCGTGCGTGTGTGTGTGTGTGTGTGTGTGTGTGTGTGTGTGTGTGTGTGTGTGTGTGTCCCGCGTGTGTGTGTGTATGTGAACATAAATACAGGAATATGATCAGTTTGTATATTGTTGTATACGTAAGAAATTAAAAAATGCTGTACTGACCTATACACTGTGTTAAGTTCAAATGCTAAGCTTGGTTAACAGGTATTAAATGTGACCATTTTCTAAGAATTAATCATCCGAATTTTTCAATCGTTCGTTTTTTTTTAAATTAGGTTTTATTTGACGTGTTCTTTGATCTTAGCAAAGAGTGATTTAACTTTGAAAATATTTGAGTGGAACTGATTAATGTATAGTGGAATTTAAAGAAAAAAATGTTTCGTCGAACAGTTATACTTTACTTCGAATTATTCTGCTAAGTTAGGCATACAGCAATCGCATGTATGGCATTGATCAAGCCCCAGGCCCAAATTCCTTGACAGCTTATACAGTACTTCGTATTAGTATTATTATTTACTCCTTTGGAGTTTTTCACATCAGTGTTACCTGATGGTTTTTCACTGGAGTTTGATTGACAGCAAGTCTCCTCAAGTCTCCAGGACTTGTCTCAGGATTTTGGCCGTTCTCAGCAATGCTGTCATTTGGTTAGTCTCAACCCGTCCGCCAACTTCCAAGTCCTACAGGTCTTTTAATAATCCTTTAGTTATTGTGCCTAAAGTACCAATAACAATTGGCACAATCGTTACTTTCCTGTTCCGCAGCTTTTTCAATTCTCTAGCAAGGTCAAGGTACTTATCCTTTATTTTACATTCCTTCAGATTTCTTCTGTGGTCCGCCGGGACAGCAAAGTTGATAATTTTGCAAATTCTCATTTTTTGTTGATTATCATAAGGTCTGGTCTGGTCGGGATTAGGTGATCCGTTTGTATGTTAAAGTCCCATAGGAGTGTATGTGTGTCATTTTCTAGGACAGGTGCTGGGTTATGCATATACGATTTGTTAGTATGATTAAATTTAAATTTATTGCACATTTCCCAGTGAATCACCTTGCCGACCCAGTCGTGTCTCGTCTTATATTCCTTGTGCTAATTTGCTGCATTCGCTTATGATGTGATTGATCGTTTCGTCTCTGTCATCACATTGCCCACATTTACTATTTTGTTGCGTCTTATCTATTTTCGCTTTGATATGATTGGTCCTTATGGCATTGTCCTGTGCTGCTATTAGAAGAGATTCCATTTCTCTCTTAAGGCTTCCTTTATTTAGCCTGATCCAAGTTTTCTGGTGTGAAATGTTTATTAGTCGTTTAAGGCGGGCATAGAGTTGTTTTTTTCTCCCATTTTTCTTTCCTAGATCTTGTCATTCTTTCGTCTATCGTGTTGTCCGTATAATTTTTGATGGTTTTAATTAGTCCTCGTTCGTGTTTTTACAATGCCCTTCTAGGAAACCGCATAGAACCCAAAATCGACAACATCATTAGAAAAAAAACCAAATGGCTTCCGAAGAAATAGATCTACGACCTCACAAATATTGACCATCCGAAGAATCCTAGAAGGCGTAAGGGCAAAAAACCTACAGGCGACATTTCTATTTGTCGAATTAACCAACGCCTTCTATTCCATTCACAGCGGGAAGGTGGAACAAATTCTACTTGCATAGCGCCGACCAAAAGAAACCATAGAAGCAATAACGATTCTCTACAGAAGCACCAAAATGAAAGTACGTTCACCGGATGGAGACACAGAATACTTCGACATTGTACAGGAGTACTACAAGGGGACACGCTAGCCCCATACCTCTTTATCATCTGTCAAGACTACGTACTTAGAACATCGATTTATAAAATCAGAGAAAACGGCTTCGAGTTGACAAAGAAAAGAAGCAGAAGATACCCTGTAAAAACAATTACCGACGCCGACAACGCCGATGACATAGCGATACTGGCAAATACACCCAATCAAGCCGAAACACTACTGCATAGTTTGGAACAAGTTACCGCTGGCATTGGCCTCCATGTCGTAGCACACAAAACTGGATATATGTGCTATAATCAAACAGGCGACATCCCCACACTAGACGGAACCTCTCTGAAACTAGTAGACAAATTCACCTACCTAGGAAGCAGTATCTCATCAACCCAGAAAGACATGGACACGCGGCTAATGAAGGCATGGACAGCTATCGATAAGCTATCGATCATATGGAAATCAGACCAGACCGATGAAATGAAACGCAGTTTCTTCCAGGCAGCGGTCGTGTCGATACTGCTGTATGGATGCACTACTTGGACGTTAACAAAACGAATGGAGAAGAAGCTAGATGGCAATTAAACAAGAATGTTGCGAGCAATATTGAACAAGTCCTGGTGGTAACACCCCACAAGGCACCAACTATACGGCCACCTGCCTCCCATCACGAAAACTATCCAATCTAGACGAACCAGACATGCAGGACACTGCTGGATAAGTAAGGACGGACTCATAAGTGATGTACTCCTATTGACCCCCATATATGGCCGAGCAAAAGCAGGATGACCAGCTCGAACATACATCCAGCAGCTCTGTGAGGATACGGGATGTAGTCCTGAAGACCTGCCAGAGGCGATGAACGATAGGGAGAAGTGGCGTGAGAGGATCTGGGATATCTGTGCTAGCGGCACGAAATGATATAGGCGAATTTTTTCACACTAATTTTAATTGGTAGTTTTTCACTGAATTTTCAAGACAGCAAGCCTCCTCATGTCTCCAGAACCTTTCTAAGTATTGTTACCGATTTTAACATTGCAGTACTCTGAAGGGTTTCAATTCTTCCTTTAGTTTTCAGTTTAACCATTTTCCTTTCCATGCAACCAGAGACCATTTCAACTACAAATGGTTTCACCGCGTTTCCCATTTCTACAGAATTTTCAACTCTCTGGCAAGATCCAAGTATTTTTCTATCTATTTGTGTCCACTTATCACTCTATGGTCCACTGGAATTGTAAAATCCTAAAGATAAGTTATTTTCTCATTGAGAATTATACTAAGTCTGGTAATCGGTCCAAAATTCGGTTATCCGTTTATATCACAAAATCTCAGATTTTATATGCGCTAAATTTTCTTTTGAAAGATTTTGATTTATGCATATGTCCAGTTTCAAGTAAATCACCTCCCCCTTCCAGTCATGCCTACTCTTGTATTCCTTTTATGGCAGTTTCATTCATTTAGTTTTATGGCATATCAACCATTGTAGGCTATTTAATGCCAAATCCAATTAAGTACATATAAAAAGTTTTATTTCAAACAATGGTTAGTATTATACACAGTTTAAATATCAAAACAGTTTTATTTCAAATAATTAAACTTAGCATTAGTACACAATTCATTTCTATTGGAACCATAGATAGGACCCTATCAGGTGCCAACTACTCATAGCCAGAGTGGAGCTGGGAGTGTTGGCAATAAAAGAGTACACCCCATTCTCCAAAGTTCCACCATTACCAGAGCCTCACCATTAGATTAATTAGTGACATATCAGGACACTCGTAAGGAGAGTCTTACCCCTCTGCAGAGATGTAGTCGGTGAATTTTACAGTCACAGCCGACTGGACCATGCTGCATTTGATTTTTATGTGATTAACCGTTTCATCTCTTTCACCACACACATACAATTATTTTGCATTGATACAATAGCTTCTTCGGGCTAATTTTGAGCAGGTATTTAAAAAGTTTAATTTATTACTTCAGGTTTCCTATTCATTGCTTTAGCCAGGTCATCTCGTGAACACTTTTCTTAGTTTGCCGCTAATAGTGCTTATACACTTGATCTTCTTTCCGTTTGTCTTTAAGTTGCTTCTGTTGCTGTTGGTGATACTGGTGCTGTAATTAGGCTTTGTCTCTTTTTATTTCTATAATCAATGAGTGTATTGTTGCATTGACACAACCCTCAATGATGTTTATTCTACTTTCTCCTTCTTTTCACTATAAATAGAGTTTGTCAATGGTCAACTTTTATGTGGAAGTCATTGTTTATCGTCATTAATCTCCTTGTTTTCTGTTCATCTGTCAGGGTTCCTTTTTTGTCCAATTTATGCCCTGGAAATTAGATAAGATTTTTGCTGTAGAGTTTTGTCTCGAGTAACTCCCTTGATTTTCTAAAGAACTCATTACTTTTATCTTCTTTTATATCTGTTTCCTTGATAATATCCGGTTTTAGTATTCCCATTTATTTATCATTTAACTTTTTGTCTTTTACTAAAGTCCTTAAATTGTGGAATCTACGCAATACTTAAAGCTGATAAGTTCTCTTCCTTATTCCTTTCTTGACACATATAGTCTGTTAATGCCATCTCTAGGGTTTAAGGCTTTGTCCATCGAAATCAATTTACTTTTAATTTGGTTAATTTATCTGAGTTCCTCCCATGTCCATTTTAAAAATGGTCTGGTGCATCTCAGTAATTGGCCTTCTCAGGTGTTTTTCCCTTTTGTCAAATTTCTACTGAAGATTTTGGTTTTGAGGAGTTTACCTGTTCTTATCAAGTGAACATTCTTATTTTGCTTTCATCTCTTTAATCATCTCTACTTCTAAAATCCCTGTGTACTTGTATTTTTTCTCCAAGCGTTCTAACGTTTTGTCTAATTTGGCAGTTCTATTCCTTACGTTGTTTCTGCTTTCGTACATTTCATTATCAGAATAAGACATTTTTGATTGCTAAATGCCATTTGTATATCATAGATGTATATTATTCAGTTGTACAGATGCTTATCTTTCTTTTTCATGCTCTGAAAATACCTTACTATCATTCATATACGTAAGATTGTTTATTTTATCCAGTGACATTGAAAATTAGTAGTTTCCTGTTCATCTCCTAAGTATAAAACAGACTGATATCGTTACTATAACAAGTAGTAGTGGCGAAAATAAGTCTCTTTGAAGTCTAAACACTTTCCAGTTTTACTGTCTTTCTATATAAAGGTTGTGATTTTGTTGGAAATATTGTACATATTCAGACATTATACTATTCAAGTTTTTTGGGTCCATGTCATTAGCCTTCTGTGTAATTTGTCCATACGTGGCTACATTTATCCACCTATATATAGATCAGCACCATTTAACGAAGTGCTGATCTACATAGAATCGAACACTTGTTCCCCTTTTTACCTTGAGGCATCATTTCTGTTCTTTAAATATCCCGATGCATTCAAGCGAGTTATATATTCCTCCTCTAATCTATGCTGTTAGCATTTTCTACATCCTTAGTCAACACATTATTGGTCTGTAGTTGCTTGGGATAGGTTTTTTTTGTTGGGGTCTTTCTGAATCAGATAAGTTTTCTGTTTAGCCATCAGAAAGGATATGCCTTGTTCTTCTGGGTATTTACTCAGTCACCGAGACAATCTGTCGTTGATGGATGTGCATTCCTTAAGCCAGAATCCATGTATGCAGTCATGGTCCACTTGTTCCAATTTTGTACTTTCCCAAGAGATGCGTTTTGTGAATCCATATGTATGGCAGCCTTGAGACCTTTTTCGAGTTTATTAATCTATTCTGCATTTCTGTGATTTTGTTTCTGTTCCTATATCTTACTACATGAATATTCTGTTTCCTTTGTATTAAGTGGTTTATTTACCTTCGTATCTTATTCACTACATTGTTGGTGGTATTTTCTTTTGTTATTTTGGAAGATTCTGTTTTGCTTGAACAGCTTGAATATGTTCCGATATCTTTTGCGTTTCAGGTATTTCGTCAATATATTTTTTGTAGTTTCTTCCAATTCATTACCTGTCAATTTTTTTCGGAATTTTCATTCAAATGTGTCCTACTGTATTTTCTTTATCAAATTTGCCTTTCCTCGTAATTTCGAAATTGTTTTATTTATCCGTCTATCCTCATTTCCCAACCAACTTTTGTGCTTCTTTTGGGGTTATTTAGGTCTGGTTTCTTTATTCAATGGCATATCAACCTTTGTAGATGTATAGTAGTGGCGCTATTTAACCCATAGCTGGGAAGATAAGGGGGTTCATACCTTTCCCAAGGGTATTTGTCCGAAAGTGAACGTAATAGTGCAACTGGAGTACGAACTCGCTTACTACGATTCTGCAGTCCATTGCTTTCACCATTACACTACAAGGACACCCCCTAGGTTAATTAGAAGGATACCAATATCATCACCGACTAGTTTTGCTGTAGTATAAATTAGCTCGTTTTGATCGATGATTATATCCCCAGGGATATTTTTATAATTCATTTACCTTTTCTGCTTCGACTAATCCAGATAGGATTCTTTAACGATAGTTTGGTAATCTTATATGTTTTTTTAATTAAATCTTTTGTTCATCTTGTAAAAGGATTGATGTTGTGCTGGGTTTTGTAATATTTTGGTAGTAAATATTTTTGCTCGTTTAAGGGACTTTTTATTATTTCTTTAATCCTTACGAGTTTTACTCATTCGCTAGTTGATGTTTTTTCACTGGAGTCTGAGGGACAACAAATCTCCTCAGATCTCCAGAACTCTATTCAGTATTCTCGACGATCACAATAATGCTTTATTTTAGTTGGTCTCGACTCGTCCGCCCAATTTCCAACTTCCAGTCCCTTTTTTAAGCACACTAATTATAACTGTATCACTATCACCCTGTTGGTCCACAACTTTCTTGGTTCTCTGGCAAGGTCTAAGTATTTGCCGCGTTTTGGTTTCTTTAATTTTTACTCCTGGTCAGAAAAACTTGCCACTCCGCAATTTTTTTTATTATTCATCATTAGAACCGGTCTTATGGCTGGGATTCAGTGTTCTAATTGTATCTCAAAATCCTGGAAGTTTTATGCGTCTCCTTTTCCAGGATGCATTATGTTTTGTGTATGTACCATTTGGAAGTTATTATTATTACTATTAGTCGTAGTAGTTTGGATATTTTACACCTTTTGATTTTTTCACATCAACGTCAGCTGGTGGTCTTTCACTGGAGTTGGATTGACAGCAAGTCTCCTCAGATCTCTTGGACTCTTCTGAGTAATCTAACTGGTCTCAAAAATGCCGTAGTCTACAAGATCTCTTTTCTTTCTCTGATTTCCACGCATTTTAGTTTTTTTCTCTGCGAATTTTGGGACCGTTCCCTGCGGAACTTCAGTAATTATCATTTTACTCTTGAGAGTTTTCACCAATGTTAGATAAGTTTTCTCTGGAGTTTAAATGAGAGCAAGTCTCCCCAAGTCTCCAGGACTCTTTCCAGTATTCTGTCCTATGCTATGGTAAGGATGGTCTTAACTTATCCTCTTATTTCCTGATTTTTAAATTCCTTTACCAATCTTTTGAGGATTGTTCCAAGTGCATCAATTACAATTGGCAGCACTGTCACATTCATATGCCATATTTTTTCAGTTCTTTAGCAATTTCCAGATATATATCTTTCTTTTCGTTTTCTTTTAATTTTATTCTCTCGCCTACCGGGAAGGCAAAGTCCAAATTTCTGTGGGTTTTCTTTTTTTTTGCTGACTATCACAAGGTTTGGACGTCTGGCGGTGATAAGTTGTTCCGTTTGTATAGCAAAATCTTCGAGACGTTTGTGCTTCTTCTTCTCTTGGACAGATCCCGAGTTGCGCACATACCACCTGTTCGTATTATTATCATTATTATTATTAATCTGATTAATATTCTCATAGCTACTTTACCAATCACCATGTTTTTGACCATTACGTTCTCGATCTTTCATTAGTCGCATGGGACATTTGGAAATCTCCTTTCTGTTTTTTGTGTGTCGTGTGTGTATGTGTGTTTTTACTGACATACGTCGCTACTTCAATTAGAGCAATTCACAAATCCAAGTGAGAAACATCTGTCCTACTCTTGAAAAAGAAAATCAAGATATTTATGCTAGAGATACGGGCACGTATTCTACATAAGAGTCGATCCTTTCAGCGCAAAACGGTTTGTGTTGATTTTGACGCGTTTTTGCATGTGTGCAAAAAGCAAAGATAAAAGCTATGGGGGTAAAAAAATGCCTGTACAGTGAAACACAGTTTTCATTCCTTTTTTTCTGAAAATGTTAGCAAAGGTTAATGGTGAATACACCTTTTAGAATTTACAAAAGGTACGACAATGAGAAAACAGCCAGAAGTGACAAACACTAAAGTGAAATCACGCTAGTAAAACGAGAGTTCATATTCAGAGCAAGTATTTAAGTTTTTGATTCTGTTGGTGTTAAAATCATTCACACAAGACAATAAGAACATTTGGATCTGAAAGTTATGTTACTAATCCAACTGTGTACAAGCAGAAATAATCTTTTATTTGCACATTGGTGTATATATATATATATATATATATATATATATATATATAGTACTTCAATGCAGATATTATTTAACAAATTCTATTTCTAATAATGAAAACTAACGTAAAAATTTATGTTATTTATATTAGGAAGAAATTAACATATCCAATGTTAAGTTAATCGTAATAAGCAAAGAATTAATATGTAATAGATATTTTATTAAAGTAACTAATAATTCCTAACTTATCATATAAGTAAACAATAATTAGCTTTTAAAATATTTGTTTACTTATAGAAAAAACGGTGTAATAAAAACGGCAGAGTACAGGAATAGTACCTTCTAGTTTAATGTTTAATAAGTTTAATGTTTTTTTAACAATTATATGTTATCTTTTATTTTAATTTTATGATCATTTTTATTAAAAATATTTATACTTTATCCTTTAGATTTAATAGCATTCTTAATTGGAAATTTATCTTAGATTATTTATTTATTTTATAAATTTTAAAAAATTATGGATCAATATTTCAATATATTGAATTAAAAAATATAAATCAACAAATTACTGGTCGATAAATATATTTAATATTAAGATATAAAGTTAAATTATACTAAAAATTCATTTCTATGTCTCCATGCAGATAACATTTCATTCCTGGAATTTATTAAATTTCCATTCAATTATTTCAATATACATATTTTCTCTTCTAAGCATAAATTACGCTTACCATGTAAATTCTTTGTCGAGGTGGATCTTTTGATTATTTTCCAATTTATAATAGTTGTTAGTCCAAGTTCTATCAGATACCAGAAATAAAGGTTTGTTGGTGACTGTAATATCTTAATTTCCAGTTTAAGCTTGTCATACTTATGTATGCCTTATTATTAGTATCATTTTCTTTAGTTGAAAAGTTAGCATGATATATGATATTATTGAGGTTATATTTACTTCATCGTGGGCATTCAATTTTAATTTTACAATTACATGGATGTCTTAAGTTGTCATTGTTATTCCAGTCGAGCTTTATATATATATATATATATATATATGATTTAGGTTAAACACAGACTCAATCTTACGATGGAATTTGCGAAAATATTATTTTTATCGAGTATCGTTAAACCTGTGTCTACGCTATCCTAACATTTGATTTATCAAACGGTTTTTAAATAATTGTTTCTTATCGACTATTTACTATATATATATATATATATATATATATACAACCTCTCTGTACGAGCAGAATGTGACAGTCAAAATTTTAGCGGAGTCATACAGGCTTGAATTAGTTCTCTTCTTAGACCGATTGCCATACCAAGGTTAAAGGGTCTGCCAGCCTGCCCTAATATTTACTGATATGTGGAGGTAGAATAGTTTGATTCATATCTTTCTATATGTTACCAGGGCTATGTTAAATGTAAACAGCCTCGTTGAATGTTTGAATTTGGTTCACCAAGCCCATTTCCTTAGATGATAACTACTCAACCACGAGCATATTCTCTCTCTCTCTCTGTTTATATATATATACATATATATATATATATATATATATATACTTGAACGTATGCGTGCGTGTATGTGTGTGGGAAGAGAGTTTGAGATATTGGATTTTGTGTGGTAGTCATCCAAATACAAAACTAATAGAAGTATTCTTCAATCGCCTTTCCTTAGATACCAGTATTACAAATTCTGACTTTTTATCCGAAATTACTGATCTTAAACAACCGAAGAGCTGAAGTTACTGATCTTAAACTATAGTGTAAGATGTGCAACTGTTTTAGATACAACTCTGACATTGAATAGTAACTCATACTGATTTAAAAGTGTAACAAAATTTTAGCTACCGATGTAAATACGTGTGTTTTGTACTAAATCAAATCAGATGATTCCGATTCTGTGCTCAGACTAATTCTAGCATGTCTGGAGTTAGTACATTGCAGAAGATAGGAAAACAGGTTTTCTTCCCACTCCTTTAGATAAGACTCAGCTTCACGCAACCTGCCTAAATATAATGGCTTGTAATCTGTTTAGGTACCAGAAACTGACAATATTGACGCAGTGAAATGTTATATGAGTATATATGTACTTTAACATATATATCGTAATTTTGATTTCTTTGCCCTGTCGACTCGGGCTATAGAATACACCGACTGCCTCTCTGCAGAGAGGTATCTCCCACCAATTAGTGTCCTGATATGACACTAAACAATCTGATGGTGACGTTCTAGTGATGCTGGAGGTCTGGAAAATGTGGAGCACCTCTTTATTGCCATCGCTCCCAGGTCCACTCTGCTAGCAACTGATAGGGCTCGATTTTTGGGTTAAATAGAACTAATCTCCGTACTTATGGTAAACTAAATTACTTGAAATAGAACTGTTTTGGTATTTAAACTGCATGTTTATGCAAAACTGAATTGCTTGAAATAGAAGTTAGTTTTACTTTGAAACTGAACTAATGAGAACTGTTTTTCGCGTAGAATCTGTACTTACGCTAAACTGAATTGTTTGAATTAGAACTGTTTGACTAAACTGAATAGTTTGAAATAGATCTTTTTTTGACAAACTGTGTACTTACATTTAAACTGCGTACTCATGGTAAACTGAATTGTTTGAAATGGATTTTTTTTTTGATATTGAAACTACTTACGCTAAACTGAATCGTTTGAAATAGAACTGATTATATCTATAAAAATGGATTTGGCATTAAATAGCCTACAAACGTTTATATGCCATAAAATCCACAACCCAAAACCAACCAACCAACCAACATCTGATTTCCCGTTGACTACTCTGATCGTACAAATAATGAAGAAACATATACTTCTATAAAATCATTTCACTTGATAAATTTTCATTGAAGTTCTTGAAGTTTAGATTATTGAAAAAAAGAATTTATATGTTTAAAAGAATCTAGTTGAAAACTATCTTCTTAGAGCATGCAAGATAAATATTTAACATCTTGGTCTACTGAAAATTTCCAGACTTTAAAATAGACGCATATTTTAAAGTTGTTTATTTGTCAGTGTTATTTTGTTTACAGTTCTAACAATCTAAAACATTCAATCTTGATCAAACCAAGAAAGATATTCTTTGAAGTCTAATTCGCTTTACAAGGCACTCATGAAGCTTGTTGTATGAGAAGCATGCATAATTTTGCAAAAGATTCTTCAGTTTATTTTGAACTAAAACAATAGTTAGAATACCAAATATTGATTTTCAATGAACCCAGTAATAGAAATGATGGATACGTATAGTTATTTTAAATGAAATGAAAGGATTTCATTTGCTATTAAAATGACTATATTCCAGCCAAATTTTAGGATTTTTACTTGAGATTAGTTGCATTTACGTGACGTTCTTCTATGGGGCCCTACACATGGAAATGCCAGCGTTGGCCGATCAGATAGAGCTCACGAAAATCAGTTCCGTGCAAACACATGATATAGTTTTGAAGACTTACGGTAGCAATGGATAATAGGGAGAGAGAGAGAGAGAGAGAGAGAAGGAGAGATAGTCAGGGAAATTCGTGGTAACAGCGCGACATTATGATTATATATATATATATATATATATACAAAGAATATGTGGTTGTGTATAAGTGTTTATGTATGTGGACGTAAAAACATGTGTCATCAAATGTAAATATTATGGTTTGTGCAACATGATCATACACAGAGTTAGCAATTATATTTTAAGCTGGACATAAATGGATGAAAATATGAAAATTTATATTACGGGGCATGCAAAAAATTTTAACCTTATAATTTCTATTTCAGACGTTTTGAAGCTAACAATCCGATATAGGAATATAAAAATACGCTGTATTCGAGACACTAATAAAAAAATACTGCAACTCTGTATTAGCCAACTATTTGATAGTTACCGGGTATTTAATGTCAGGATCTACCCAGAGACTTCGAACATAGATGGTATAGCCTGGCTAAAGAGAAAGAAATATCTGTGGTAATATGTCGGCAGAAGGCAACATCAACCCTCAAAAGTTTTTTACCGCGTTGCTCAAAATGGCGGAATCGAGGAAGCGCTTTCCCCTAATTTGGCCCACATAACCAAACATTTTAGACGGATGATTTTCAAAATTTCAATCAACTTAGAAGGCCGTAAGGCCTTCTAAGTTGATTGACTTGTTATATGAATGACTTCGACAAATAATTCTTCGGTATCGTTCAGAAGGGGGACTCCCCACCCTATCACCTGAGTCAACACCGCTGCAGTGAAGTCAGACCCCAATGAGTATCCTAGATATGACACTAAACTGCATCTGATGGTTAGAACTTTCAGGAATGCGGAGTACGTCATTATTTAAATTCCTGCCAGGCCAACTCTGATCTTCTGTGGTATTACCTGTTAGTGTCCGATTTATATATCAAATATAACTGATAAATCATTTAACTACATGCAAACAAAAGATTCATATTTAAATGTATTGTTAGTATTAGCAATACATGAAACTATTAAAGTGCGCAAGCAAATCATTAATATCAGATAGAATCATTGGTGTTAAATAACAATACTTGATACAATTTAACTGTGTGCAAAGAAAATATTTATGTCAAATAGAATTGGTATTGTTAAATAGTAATATCTGAAACCATTTCATCATCATCATTATCATTTCATGCCGCTAGCAAGGATATCCCTGATCCTCTCTCGCCACTTCTCCCTATCATTCATCGCTTCTGGCTGGTCTTCAGGGTTGCATCCCGTATCCTCACATAGCTGCTGTATGTATGTTCGAGCTGGTCGTCCTGCTTTTGCTTGGCCATATGCAGGGGTCCATAGGAGTACATCACTTATGAGCTCGTCCTTGCTTCTCAAGCAGTGACCTGCATGTCTGGTTCGTCTAGATTGGATAGTTTTCGTGTTGGGAGGCAGGTGGCCGTGTAGTTGGTGTCTTGTGGGGTGTTGCCGCCTGGACTTATTTAATATTGCTCTCATCATTCTTGTGTAATTGCCGTCTAGCTTCTTCTTCAGCCGTTTAGTTATCGTCCAAGTAGTGCATCCATATAGCAGTATCGATACGACCGCTGCCTGGAAGAAACTGCGTTTCATTTTATCGGTCAGGTCTGATTTCCATATGATCGAGAGCCTATCGATAACAGTCCACGCTTTCGTTAGTCGTGTGTCGTTGTCTTTTTCGGTTGATAAGACGCTGCTTCCTAGGTAGGTTAATTTGTCTACTAATTTCAGAGAGGTTCTGTCTTGTGTGGAAATGTCACCTGTTTGGTTATAACACGTATATTCATTGACATATATGTGCATTGACATGGAGGCCAATGCCTGCGGCGGCTTGATCCAGACTATGCAGTAGTGTTTCGGCTTGGTTAGGCGTATTTGCCAGTAACGCTATGTCATCAGCGTAGTCGGCGTCGGTAATTGTTTTTGCGGGGTTCCTTCTGCTTCTTTTCTTTGTCAACTCGTAGCCATTTTCTCTGATTTTGTCGATCGAAGTTTTAAGTACTTACTCTAGACAGAGGATAAAGAGGTACGGGGCTAGTGTGTCCCCTTGTAGTACTCCTGCTACAATATCGAAGTTTTCTGTGTCTCCATCCGGTGAACGTACTTTCACTTTGGTGTTTCTGTAGAGAATTTTTATTGCTGCTACGGTTTCTTTTGGTAGGCCGTATGCTAGTAGGATCTATTCCATCTTCCCTCTGTGTATGAAATCGAAGGCCTTGGTAAAGTCGACAAATAATAACAATGTCGCCAGTAGGTTTTTTACCCGTACGCCTTCTTTCAAACATATTAGTTTTAAATAGAATCATTAATATTAGATAGTAATATTTGAAACATTTAACAGCGTTAAAAGAAATTAATGTCAAGTAGATGTATTTGTGTTAAATAGCAATATTTAAATTAATTAACCATCAAAATTGATATACCATTAAGCGGAATAATCTAATCTAATCTAATAGAAACAGACGAACCACTAAACCCACAATATAATGAAATCCAAAAATTATATAAAGATATTCAGATCTAGATGTACTGGTTCTTTGACTGCATCAAAGCGATCATCACATTTGAGAATAATTGATATTGCATACTTTTTCTTGTTTTTCCAAAAGGATCATGTGTAATATTATAAAGATATACTTAATGTTTTTCATGTTTTTGAATATCGATAATTTCCTAAAACATTATTTGTAACAATCTTGTATTTCACACCTTTCAGACAGAAGATTTTTTGGGTTTTTTTTTATACATGCTTTTCGCAGTTTTTTCCCACTTTAAAATTTTTGCTACATTCTTTTTTTCCGTCCCAGATTTCTGCTCGCTTCATAGATCTCTAAGGAAATTGAAATGAAGAGTAATTTTGTAATAGAATAAGGACTGTTTGTTCCTAAGTTATCCTCACCAAACAAATTAAGAAAGAATAGGGAAAAAAACCTTACAGCCCGAAGAAAAACGATTTGTAAAGGTTTAAAATCTAGTCTGTTTTTTTAGCAATAACAAGACAAAATTGATAGACTAGTTCAGGTGGAAAATAGCAGTCAACTAATTTTGCCGAATTTACCAGACAAGATTAGTAATCTAAATGGTGGCGAGAGCTTTGCCAGAAAATGTCATCTACGCAAGGAAAACCTGGAGTTTTGGTGTTCTGTAAACCCTAATAAAAGAAACTTGTTTTTTTTTCAATTCTCGCTCTTTCTTGTTTCATGAAATGAGGAGTCCAGAAGAAGTGATGATAGGAACCTTGGTTCTGGCGTTCCCTATTAGAACTAAGAATATACTACGCTCATTTTATCCGATTATCAATTCTCACATCCATTCTCGGTCTAAGAAAGTGAACTAAAGGAATAAAACAACAAAGTTGGCATATGTGAGGCGAGTTTTATTACTTCGTATTTCCCATAAGACTATTGGCTTTCACCTACGCAAGATGATTTCTCGACAGTCTAAAAGTGTCCATGTTTTCGATTTACTTCATTTTTGTTTACATTTTATGGAGGTGTAATTTAATTGATGTGAATATTTTGTTAGCACCGTCGAAGATGCAAATGCCAAAGATATAATTCAAATCAGCTAGTAATAAAAAAAAGTCACCCCAGAGAAATAAAAAATAGATCCCTCCTGTATCCTAAAGGATCGAAACTGGCAAACCTATCTTTCTATATCTTTTTGGAACGAATGTTAGATGATACGCAACGAAACAATCCGACCTTAAATGGTTGTGATTGTTTTCTTTATATTTCATTTCCTTGACAATTGTCAAAAGCAATCATCATCATCACAACTGCTAATGATAATGAAATGTTACTTGAAACTATTTTCCTGATGTGCGGCACAAATATCAAATACTCAATATAGTTCTTTTTTTAATCTCCTTGTCTACGATGATTCCCACCAACAGTGACCCTTTTGCCCAGCTGTAAGATCAACAATCATAGGAAATTTTGTACTTGGTGCAACAGACGGTTATTTTTTTTTTTAAAGGAGCAGTTTATTAGTTACCGAGAGAGTGACAAGTAACGACAAGTTTCGCGGCTAACTGAATTCCCTACTAGGTTGGCGGAGGGAATAATTTGTCAAAAAAAGATTTTTCATTGATCTACTAGAATATACCACTTCACGTATTCCTGTTTTTGAGAACTATCCAAGAGAAAGTGGCATAATCGGAGATGAATTGGTTGGTATTTATTTCTATGACATGACTGATTTTTCCTTCTCATCACTTTGTCTCGGTAAACTTTTCATATCTACAATTTATCTTGAAGAACACTGGTCATATTCTTAAACAAAGTTCTTTAATACTGAGTATATTTCTCTGAAAAATCATTTGATAACCTCTTTATTTAATGACGACTTTGGTACTGAACTTCTTGATCATATCAAAGAAAACCACGCAGCCCTGCAATGTTTTAATTTCTTCTGCATACAGGCTATTTGTCAAATGAGGATTATGGTTTCCCTTGAAACAGACCCGACATTCCCTTTTATATCTTTGTTCTCAGCAATGTGCTCCAATTCAGTCCTGTCAAAAAAACTCTTCTGAGTACAACGAGTGATGTATATTGCAAGTTGGAGCATTTCCATTGCTTTGCTATCAGCTTCAGCTCTGTTGTGGGATGCCAAAAATTGAATGAAATTGCTTGTGTATACTCCTTTCGCCATAACTACTAATATCTAACAACTCACATGTACATCAAGGATAATAGAACATATCATTGAAAATTGAGGAAAGTCGGTTTATCTTCCTATTATGTGTATGAATTACACCCACCTGTCCAGAAAATAAAAGAAGCCACTCCATAATTTACCTGTCAACTCCTATCTCGTTTATGAAGATTATTGTGGTTTCGGAGAGGATAATTGGGCACAGAATTGCATCTATTCTAGAGTATGTATTTACCAAACATTGTCGTCTAAATCAGCCTACCCAACTATTTACTCATAACTGGGGGAGGCAAATGAATCCATACCTTTCCCCAAGAAACTCGTTAAGAATTCGAACTCAAGTCACTGGTTCCATTCCCTAAAACGATAAACATTACACTAAGTGCACATTTATGCTATATTAAGTTTTTTTTTATTATCAATATCTTCACAGGTTTTTGCTGAAAGACACACGTGTATATATTTAACTCTTCAAAATTCAGATTAGAGCAGGGGCGTAGCACGTCAATTACCGAGTTCTCGAGGAATTAAGATTTTTAAAGATATACCCTTTTTTTCGGTAAAGAAATATTTTGGTGTCTAAGTTAAAAGCATTCTGTTATGTTACTTCTCTCAAAGCATAACGATTAATTTCTGAGATGTAATTTCTTTAGCTGTTGTCTTGAAAAATGACAACGTCAACTACAATTTTTTTTTCTCTATGGAATCAGAAATTTATCAAGAATTTCAATGATCATATTTACACTGTTGGGTTAATGATGGCTATCTTCTCTCGTTTTTAAATGAAATGAAACATCATACAATGAATGGCTAGAAAATTTTCATTCCTTTCTTCATCTGGTCATCTAAATATATATTTTTTGAACAGCGCCAGATAAAAGATTCAGTATCATCATCTTTGGTAATTTAGATTCTAGATTCATAAGTGAATATCACTTTCATCCAATTCTCTACACACTATGATTGTTTCTATTTTGTCCATTTTAGCCTCATTTTCTTTCGTTTGTGCTTTTAGAGGTGTTTTTTGTTCACCTTTTATATATGTAAATGCTACTGCATTCAACCATATGTCACTCATATTCCTCTTTCGACCCATTATTTTAGTTGTTTGTTATACTTTTTTCTATTTTCAATGCATATTGCTTTTAGTTTGGGTTTTTTTTTTTGTTTTTTTTTTCATAATGGTACGTTAATGTCGTGCATAGTATTCCAGTGTTTTTATTACCTCATTTTCTTTATATTTGTTCGAAATTTTAGACTCAGCCGACTGGGAACAACCGACGTCTTTCGTCACAATTCTCAGTGGATTGGCTAATTAAATGATGCGTACGGTCTTTTCCATCTTTTTAATAGTCACGTTTTTTTAGTGGAAGCCATGTTTCCTTTCAAACTGTTTTTTTGAGGAATACGAGACCTGTCTTTAGACAACAGACCAATATACATATCTCGGATTCTGATGGAAATTCTTTTAGGAATGCATATTACCAAATCATTCCATGTTATTTTGCTCAGCGCTGATTTTTAATAGTATTTGCATGACTTGGAAACATACATCATTGATGTAAATAATTTAATTTAGATTGTTTCAGAAACATTTTATGAAGCTCAAATCTTCACGGATTAAATAAGACATGTTTGTTTTTTACCGGTCATAACTTTATTTAATAAATAAAAAAAGACAACTTAAGTTAGCGTCTTCTGAGTGAAATAATTACGTAATTTTAGAAATGGTTAGAAAGCATTTGAGCCGATATCAAGTATTCCGTATCGATATGTTAAATCTTGCACTCATGAACAATTTAAAAATGACTAACTATGATAAGCATCGAATTGTTATTGCAAGAAAATTAAAATCACTGCACTTCCTGAAGTGAGCACTTTTTACATTGCTCAAGTTCACTTGTTGATATTTATCGGTCGTAGTCAGAAAATAAAATATAATTGAAGCGAAAATCGGGTGCATTTATTCTACTTACAAGGCGAACTACAAATGAAATGCAACATTATTTAATCCACGTGAAGGAAGACCTCATCATTTTGCATCATCAACCCGTGGTGTAATGGTTACCGTCCTAGGAAATGGACACGGCGACACGAGTTCAAATCCTGGACGAGACTAATTGCATTTCACATCGCACTAATACCCTTGGGAAAGGTATGAATCCAATTATTCTCCCTCCAGCTATGGGTAAATAGTAGGGCAGACTAAGTTCTTCAACCTTGGTGAGGCAACTAGTCTAGGAGAAGGAAAACTCTAAATTCAAACCTGTTAAACTTCGCTTAAAAATTGACCTAGTGTCACATCCTGCCCGAGCGGAGGGGTTGGTAAATATGATCAGCACGGATTTCCCTTAACCCCTCTCGCCAACCTTCTCTATTTATCATCGCTCCCGACAAGTCTTCAAGGCTACATCATGTATCAACAAAGAGCTGTTATATGTAGGTCCTAGCTGGACACCCTGCCTTTGCTCCTCCATGTACAGGGGTCGACCGGAGTACGTCACTTATGATTTCATCTCTACTTCTTCAGCTGTGACCGGCATGTATGGTTCTTCTAACTTTGATAGTTTTCATGATGGGTGGTCAGTGGCCGTACAGCTGCTACTTTGTGGGGTGCTGCCCCCAGGAAGTTTTCAATATTGTTCGCTGTATTCCTGTGTAGTTGCTGTCCAGTTTTTTCTCCATGCCTTTAGTTAGCGTCCATGTAGTGCATCCATACAATAGTATTAACACGACCGCTTTTTGAAAAAAAAACTCCGTTTTATTTTATCGGTCAGGTCTGACTTTCAAATGACCGATAGTCTATTGATAGCTGTCTATGCCTTTGCTAGTCCCATGTTGATGTCAGTCTCGGTTGATGAGACACTGCTTCTTAGGTAGGTGAACTTGTGTACTAGTTTCAGAAAACTACAGTTTTGCGTGGAGAACACGCCTAAAGGAAGTAATGTGCCTAAATACACATTAGATCGACTTTTTTATGTTGGGGGTCTACGTAAACACAGGCCATTGCAAATTCCCTTGCAACTTTCTATAGCTAAAAGCGTTTTCAATGGGTAAGCGATTGTTTAAACTGAAGATTTGGGGGAACTGAAAACGTAACACCAATATATTCCTTATACACACACACACACACACATATATATATATATATATATATAGTTGTAGCTATTTTGTGATGTAGTCTATTAATCTAATGTTACTGGTTTCTTCATTTTGCAATTGCGGGCTCATGTTTTACCTTGTGCCAGACTAAAATAAACTTAGAAAAATAAGGAAGGCAGACAGTGAAATAAAAGGATATATCACTTTCACTTGTTCGACTCGCAAATAATCAACTCGTCAGTCATCTTCCTTTACTGTTCAAATAGAACTAAGTACGTACAACACCCATAAGGGCTGAGATATTTGTTCTTCTGATGGAATCGATGGCGAAAAGCTGAAAATAACCTCTCAAACAACAAAGGCAACTACACCATCATATTTGACGTTCACATACTTAGTATCTAATAAAGTGAAGGTATTTTCCTATTAACACATCCATTGTGTAAACATTTAATCCTTGTTCTGTAGCCGGCTGTCCACCCTTCAGTGTAAAATGTCATATTTATTTCCTGACATAACAACGTACTTCACGCTGCCGCTTGCATGAAGAAGACATAGTATCGTAAAAGAGATAGATATTTTAGAGCTGGCTTCACTCTTGACTTGACGTGTTCCTTTAAGTAATTCGTTTCGTTTAACTTGTGGTAAGTCGCGTAAGTTTTGTTGAGGAAAGACACCAACAAACGTCACACGAGTTGATAATGTGTGAGCATCGGTAAGAGTTATAAACTGAAATTCGTGTTCAGATGAATATGACACCGTCTCTATATTTTTTCTCTCACTGAATGGTAATTTTGGCTATGAATTATGCATTTCTTTATTAAATGTCCTGGATATTAAAAATTACCATATAATATTAATGTGAACTGTCGATTGTCCAAAAATTAATAAGATCGATTAATTAGAAATTAAATTTACCATTATATATATATATATATATATAAGTGTCTGTGTATAAATATGTATGTGCTTTTGTGTGTATATATATATATATATATATATATATATATATATATATATATATATATATATATATATATATATATACATACACACACAAAAAAGAGTCATAAATACGCGCACGCGCGCATATACGTTCGTACATGCACACACATATAGCGAAAATTATCATTTTCTTTTAAATAAATATTTATAACAAAAAAGAGATTTATATTTCTGCAATACACTGCAATGCTCTAAAAAGTTTACAATAATTTGCTATTGAATGACATTTTACATCTGTTCTTTATTTGGTTGCCTATTTCTTGCGTCAGGGTGCATCTATCCTTTCTTTGTAATTTTTCCGCTGTTAAAAAAACATTCGATTCCTTAGTATGTTCGATATTTTTAATAGCGCTAGCTTTTCAGTCACTTTTAGATATCTTCCGTCAAAGCTTGATATTTAACCACTATTCCAGATTCCTTTCACTTATTGTCCGCCAATGATATAACACTGAAACGGAAAAATTTTACTGTTGTTTGGTAAGAAATGACTCATCGTGTTTGCGTCTCTTTAAACTGAATGTTGGACGTACTCGTGCATGCATTATCAACTCAGTGATATGCAGCAGGCATTCAGGAATTAAATTGTCACACTTACAACACTAGCTCTGTCAACGCCTTCGTTCAATCACAACACGCAAAAATTCATTGCCTTACTAAGATATTAAGCACTCAACTTTAAACGAACATCTGTTGATTAGAAAACGCCTGTTTCATAAATCTTGTAAGCAAGAAAATATTATTAAGGCCTTAAGTCTCCATATCTTACCCAGTTAACATCATATAAGTGCATAAAGCAACACAAATATATGAACTCTAATATGATCCAATTGCCATTATTATGCAATTATTTTATCTTCTGGTTTGATTAGGCAGCAAGTTTTTTTTAAGATAGCAGTCAAGTTTGATGAAGTCTTTGAGCGGAAATATAAGTCAAATTGGAAAGTTCAAGTTAGGGTACCTCGACTAGAGAACTGTCACCTACACAGGAATACCAAATGTAAATAAAATAGATTCATGACTTATCAAAGTTCTATTGAGTTAATGAAAAACTCGGTAAACCATTGGGGATACGTGGGAGATGATGCAATAATTTAGCGAGATGACATCACCCTACCGATATCATGAATTTAGATATATAAAAATTGGCGAATTTTGTCAGTTTGAAGTAGTAGGGGTGATATGACGGTAACTTTTGTGTTCTTTCAGAGCCTTACCGATTCTCTCTCTCTCTCTCCTGGCGATCGAACAAAAAATGATTGTTAATTGTTGACGGTGAGTTCTTCTCTTTGAGTTGCCAACGCCGAATCAACTTTGGTTCCAACAGATCATCCCGACTGCCAGAGGAAGTCCCGATTGGATTGTGTCATTCCCTACCCACGGATCATTCAAATACAGCGTGAGCACAGAGAGAATAAATAAACTATCTGGAAACACATTTGGTGCCATTTCCAGGATAAGACAGAAGAAAGGTACCGTGACAACTATTGTACCGCATTTGGCGCGTTACCTATCATTAGTATATTTGGTACCACAAATGTTGTCGTGCACAACGGTATTACATTAGCGCTGGTATCGACGTTGGTAGTCGTGACTACGATATCGTTACAGTGGTGCCGTACCAAGATATTATTACATTTAGTACCGTACTCAGACGATTACAGATGCTAATCGACCCGAGAACATATCACATTTTGGTACCGAACCAAGCGTTAGTGTTATAATTAGTGCCAGGCCAAACCATAGTATTATATTTGGTACTTTGCACAAAATAAGGGTCCAGATGGTGCAAACCAAATTGCCGCATTGGTTGCCAGACCAAACGGTAGAATTACATTTGGTGCCTGAAAATCCGCGGCAGAGTTAGATGCATGATTCGACCCTAAAAACCCATGGCACAACCATAAAAAGGATCAGACCTTGAAAATGCATGGCCAAGCGATGATACTACATTCGGTTACGTGCAAACGAAGTTACCCTTATTTTGCAATTTGACTCCTCTGACAGTTCAATAGTACCATCTATCAACGTTATTTTCGGTACACAGATTTTCTGCACATATTCAATCATCTATGGGACAAAATCTAATTAAAGTCGGTTAATTTGTAAGCCATTTAAATTCTCCAAATCGTGATTAATTTGCATATTTTTACCAGTCTTCTGACGTTTAGTCATTTTAATGTGATTTCCAATGAGTAGCTTTTCGAGATTTGACTTCTAAACTAGTCTATACGAGAATTACACCCCTCAGCAATAGATATTGAGTTTCAAAAGGGTTTCAAGTTAAATTCATTATTTTTCATAGTTTATAATTTTGGGTTCTTAAAAAATACCTAAATTTACTTGCGATTTTCTTTGTAAAGTAAAAATATAAAACTGTGTTCTATGTATGTTTTTGAAAACCCAAATGATGTTCCTTCTCGAGTAAGTCAATTAGGTTTAGAAGAAAATCCGACTGAACAAAACAGATAAAGTTGAATTAGAAAAATCAAATAGGAAATACAAAGGTAAATGATTTTATTGCCAAAAAGCGAATCAACTCGAAGAGAAACCCAATTTATGTAATGCGTCTGAATACTTAATTATAAAAAAATTCGATATCGCGATAAAAAGAAAGATTTTAATCAATTACATCTTGTTTTGTCATATGATTGTAATTCACTGGTTTTTATGAGTATCAAGTCAAAGAGAAATGTTAATATATTGATTATAGAGGAATCAGGGGTTAAGTCTCTTTCTATGCATTCTTGTCGTTATAAATAAAGTTAACTTTAAAAAAAAACATTGACTTTAAATTAAAATTATGATATAAAATGTTACGCTTGTTAACCATTCTTTAACTTTGTTTATTTTAAGGTGACTTCGGCAAACGTCCCTTTTTTTTTTAGATTCTGGAAGTTTAAAACTCCTGATTGTTTCCTATGCAATGTTAAGATAAGGAGGTTCACAATCAGAAGTAAAAAAGAAATGCCTACAAACACTCGACGTGTAGTATAGCAATAAAAGTATGTGAAACTGTATATACAAGTAAACATAAACTAAAGAATTTTACATAAAACTAATATGAAAATAAATACAAAATATCTCAATAAAAGTACTGATGAAATAACCTCCACATTTTAATCTATATAAAACACAAACTTCAAATCACTTCCGAAGCAGGAATTTAAGAAATAATTTGTAGCAGATCCATTGAAATTATCTCTCTCTCATATATATACATACATATATATATATATATATATATTTATATATAATGTGTGTGTGTGTGTGAACACCGTAATGATCTGAAAATGGACTAGTGTTAATTCATTTGTACACTTCCGAGTAAAATTTCAGATCTAAGGAACGCCGTTTAAAAAAAAAGAGAACATTACGATGATATATATAGAAAAACGTACCTTAATTCTAGAGTCCTTTGCAGTTAATTTATGTCTCAGTTATATTATTACATAACCATTTTTCAACGGATTCATGCACAGAGAAGGCAAAAGTCAAATAAAACTCAAACAGAATATTGATATAAATGATAGTCATCTGTTTTTACCCTGAGATCCAGTTAGTTACATAAACTATACTCCTCGTCATTTATTTAGATTCGTTTCTTGTAATACCATTATACATACACATACCATTGTGCGTCAACGCATGGATGTTTGTGTGTGAGCATGCGCGTAGAAAAAGGATGAATCAAGTAGGATAATTTTGTGTATTCTAAAAATTTATTTCCAAATATGCATGACTTAAATCTTATTATTTACAACAATGATTGCGTCAAAACCCTTGGTTAGTTTACATCTCACTCTACTAAAGAGATTAAAAAAACAACTCTTCTACGCCATATTAATTTAAAGGAATAAAACTTTCATGACGGAGAAGAAAGAATATTCACTTATTACTTCATAAAAAGGCTTTTTGAGTATTCAGATCTCATAATGTAATTTTCCTCCTGAAAATTTAATAATTAAATGATAAATAACCATAATGTTATAATGATATGGTAACATCATATATATCTTAATTATCTGTTAGATCTATGTTAGCTGTATCTTTAATATAGAATTCTATAAAATCTATTTTGTAAACAAAGCATTTAATGAAAGTAATTCAGTAGTCTATTCCATATGTTAGATCAAAATCCACATCTCGAAGGCAATTAATATAATACAGTAGATTTCAATCCGATTCAGAATAATATTTTTAGATGCAATGCATTCTCTTACTGAAAACAATTTTTAAAAAAGCAATTGTGTATATATCTTCTATCTTTTTTTCTATTGGCGTAAGAGCTTATTCTAACCCAGCAATTTCCACATACTAATAAACGTTTAAATTTTTAATGTATCAAGTCACGCCTCTCAGGATAAGAGTATCAGAGATAATTAGGGTTTGCGAGATCCTCTTTTCTTTTTTTAGATTTTCAGATCCAGTATTTCTGTTTCGATATGGTATTCAATTTGAATTTCAAAATATTGACTTATTTCTCAACTTACAATGTACGGTTTTTGCTGATAAATATTTTACATGATTGAATGGAAATATTTACTGAAATTTATTTAATCTCTGATCCAATTTTGTCATTCTTATATTGCTTCTTCTTAATCTTATCTTTATGCATTTGAGAGTTTTTCAAACCACTGTTAGCCGATGGTTTTACACAGGAATCTGAGTGACATCAAGCCAGCTCAAATCTCCATGACACTCATTAGAATTCTGGCCGATATCAATAATGTTGTAGTTTGGAGGGTTGCCACTCTTTCTCTTATTTCCAAGTCCTCCAATTCCTGTAACAATCATTTGGTGATAATACCGAGTGCGCGAATTACAATTAGTATCACCGTCACTTTCATGTTGCATATTTTTCAGTTCTCTAGCAAAGTCTAGGTACTTATCTCCCTTTCCGCTTTTCATCATTTTTACCTTGGTCAGCCGGAAAAGGCATAGTCCACGATTCAGCCGGTTTTCTCTCTTTTTTTCTCTTTGTTTTTTTTATTTTTGTTTCTTTTTTTTTTGTTTACTATCTCTTAGTCTGGTCATCTGTCCGTGATCAAATGATCCATTTGTATTTCGAAATCCCAGAGAATTTTGTGAGTTTCATTTTCTCGGGTTGTGCATATACCAGTTTTTCGTTCGGTCAAATATAAACTTCTCACACAATTGCCAGTGGATTACATTCCCCATCCAGTTGTGTTCGGTCTTATACTCTTTTTGCACTTTATTCGCTTATTGTGTGATTGATCGTTTCGTATCTGTCACCATATAACCTGCATTGTTATTTTTGGCGTCTCATTTCTTCTTGCTTTTTACATAGTTCTTATGGCGTTGTTTTATGCTGCTATCAGAAGAGATTCAGTTTGATTCTTAAGGTTTTCCTTTCTTAGCCATGTCTTAATCTTCTCATGTGATATTTCGCTTGTTTGTCGCTTGAATTGTCCATACAGTTGTTTTTCTTCCCTTTATTGTTTTATTGATGTGTTTATTGTCTATTTTTACTGGTCTCTGTAATCTGTATCACTTTGCACTTTTTTTATGTAGACTTTAATCGATGGATCAACCCTATTTGTATTGTATTTGTAATATTCTTCCTTTCAAGTGCTTCACAGTGGTTCTAATTATTGACTTTTTCAGAAATCCAAGTAATACCAAGTCTACTCAAATCGCTACTTTTCTTCAGTGCCGTGATCTGGATGGTCTCAATTCTTCCTTTTATCTTCAGTTCCTCAAGTCTCCTTTCCAGGTTCAGTGAACTGTTTCAATTGCACCAAATACTACTGTTAGTATCACTGTCATCTTCAGAGTGCACAACTTTTCAAGATTTCTGATGAGGTCCAGGTATTTGACAATTTTGCTTTTTAGTTCTATGCTTGGCCTGTTGTCCGCTGAAAAATAAACTACAGTAGTTCTAAACACGATGTTCGTTTTTCTTGTGCGATTCGTTTTTATCTTTAAGTTCAAGATAATGATACGTATCTCATTTTCTATTACAAGTTATGCT
Source organism: Sepioteuthis lessoniana (assembly GCA_963585895.1). Classification (NCBI taxonomy): domain Eukaryota; kingdom Metazoa; phylum Mollusca; class Cephalopoda; order Myopsida; family Loliginidae; genus Sepioteuthis; species Sepioteuthis lessoniana. The sequence continues at coordinate 25,875,029 of OY757905.1, forward strand.
TTGCGCATATACCACTTTTCAGTTTAGTCAAACTTCATTTTTTTTTTCAAAATCTCCTGTAGATCGCCTTTCCCACCGACTTGAATTCTTTTTCTGCCAGTTGGCTGTATTCGCTTTTTACGTGATAAATTGTCTTATCTATATCATCACATAGTCTACACTTGCTATTCTGGGTATTATTGACTTTGATTACACAAAACTAATGCTTATAGAATTATTTTGAGCTGTTATTAATAGAGATTCACTTTCTCCCGTGTAGCCAATTCGAAGATATCTTATGTGCATTTTGCTAAGTTTGTTGTTTGGAGTATATATTGAGTGGTATTTTTTTGGCTAAATTCCTATTGCTTTTAGTTGCTCACGTAATAAATTTTTCTTTGCACGTTTTTTTATAAACTTGAAGCCCTTGAAATTTTTTATATGTGCAATATTTAATGCTGGCAAGTTTTTTTCCCTTCTTTTCTTGTCACATAGAGTCTCTATTTTGTGTTGTAATGTTTAGTTCCAAGAAGTGTATTTGTTTTTCGGCGGCATTCATTTCTTACAGTGTCTTTCATCTTTGTTTACTTGATAGAACCCTCTGCTAATATCCCCAGATATTTGTAGTTTTCTCTTTTTACAAATCACCTGTTGTTTTTTTTTTAATTGGAGGCACTATTCCTTCCGACGTTTCTTTTTTATCATAAGCATGACGCGCTTTTCTTTTCCAAATTCTGTTCAAATATCTCAGTTGTAGATTCTAATAATTTATAAGGTTTTCTAATTCTTTTTATTGTTGCAAAAATCTTAATATCATCCATAAACATGCAGTGGTTTATTTTTCCCTCTTAATATATATTTCAGTGATATCATTACAAAAATGAATAGAATTTGAAATAACGTTTCTTCATGAAAAATGCCTCTTTCTTATTTTAACCCAGTTGGTATTTTTCTTCTAGCTTCTTGCCACCTTCATTTTTCCTTTGTCTTCAGGGAGAATTTTACTTTTTCCTTCGATATTTTGACCATATTCAAGCATTCTGTTATCCATGTATGTGGACTCATATTTATGTTGGGTTTTTATCTATCTTTGACACGGATACATTTTTTCTTCGTCTTTACCGTCTTTAGAATATGTGGGTCTTTACATAATATGTCCTTTATTCCTCAAGATTTTTATAATACCCTTCTTGTCTTTCGGAAATATTCAGCATATTTCAGGGGTATTATGGTCCGGGAGACCTGGGTTCAATCCCACGTCGTGTCACTTTTAAAATGGTATTTGCTACCTCCTAGATTAACACTCAGTGATATTAAGTGTGTATCAAGGGTAAAGTGGAGCAATCCAGGGAAAGGAGTTTGACCCTCCCCTACACCTCGGTGTAGTAGCTATTGAAAAAGGAGCCTTCTGGTCGCCTTCGACTACGGTCGCCAACTGTACTTACTTATTATTATTCCACTCATTGAAAATCTTTTACATCGTCACAAACTGATGGTCTTTCACCTGAGTCTAAGTGACAACAAGTTTCCTCCGGTCCTCAGGACTCTTCGGAGTATTCTTGTACATCATAGCAATGCAGTTGTCTGGATAATCACGATTCTCCCTCTGATTTCCAATTCCTCTGGTCTTTTTCCCTGCCTTTACGCACCTTCCAAAGCTCACCACATCAATTGGTATCATTGTCATTCATGCTGTAGAACTACGAAATCCATTTGATAGCAAGTTTTTTTTTTCTATTATTTCTTTTTCTTTTTCTTTAATTAATAGTAAGTCAGGTTTTCTTGTCAATGTAAGAGGATTCGTTTATATTTCAAAATTCACAGTAAGTTTTATGCGACAATTTCACTAGAACGTATTCTGCTTTGTGCAGATACCATTTCTTAGTATGGTCAAATCTCTTGCACAATTCTCCGTAGATCAAGTCTTCTACCTAGTCACGTCTACTCCGGTACATCTATTGGGCTTGTTTTCTGCGTTCTCATATTAGATTATTAACTATTTCTTCTGTCTCCACAATACCTACACTTGCTATTCTTCGTCGAATTAATTTTCGCTTTAATATACTTGGTCCTCATAAAGTTTTCTGCTGCTATTAAAAGGAGATTCATTTTTTTTTTCTTTTTGAGATTTCCCATTTGTAGCTATGTCTTCTCGTGTACGATCTCGCTAATGTGTTGCTTGAATATCCGTACTGTTTTTCTTCCCATTTCTGTTTCTTCATTTTTCTTTTCAGGTTGCGAATGCTTTTATTAAGCCCCCTTTCAATATAATCGTTTTCTTGACGGTTTAGCTTCTCTAGTTTTTTTCTAAACGATTTTGAAACACCCAAAAGCTCCAACAACGATAGCAGACTGTGTTGCTTTCATGCTATTATTTTTAATTCTCAAAAGAATTCTCGATACTTATTGAGTCTTTCAGTATTTTAATTTTATTTTTTGTTCTCCTGGGACAGCGATGCCCTCATCCCAACACAAAATCTAACGTTTCTCTTTGTCACCTATAATTAAATAGAAATATGTTTTAATATCAAACAATTTTTATTCATATAATTATTTCAATAATTCTCAGGTTTTTTCCGCTATCATATGGCTATTGCTGGCGTTTGAATAACAGTAACTGTTCTTATATCTTCAGAACTTTCCCCATTATCCTCGCACAATCTTGGAACCTTGTGTATTTTTAATTATCTTATGTGCTTCTTATCTTATTTATTTTCTTTGGTGACTGTTCCTATAAGCATCACGTTTTATAGAGACGATCTTGATTTCCATGTTCACCACTATTTTATTACCTGTTATTCGTTTTCTTTAGTTTTCTCCGATTTGTTCGCAAGCAGAGCTATTGTTACGATCTTGCAGTTTTTATTCTCTTTGTTTACAATCATTACATCTAAGCTTTTTCCTTGAATCTGGGAATCAGACTTTTTATATAATTCCCTTAGAGTTAACAGAGAAGTAGATGGGTGAATTAACAATAAGATTTATTCTATTATAAATGACGTCCATATATATGTGAAAGCAACTGAAACTTACTACCCTGAAAGTAAACCTTGGCATGATCTAATCCGGATGAGAAAGTTTACAAAAAAATGAATTTTTATTATTGAAAGAAATAAAACAGAAAATAAGAAACAATATAAATCTATTGTTCCATGATGTTTACATAAGGATACATCTTTGATGATGTCTGTGATATCATGCAAAAATAACATAAACAGTGCCAAAAACTCATGCGATTTTATTGAATATAAAGTACATTTATTGCCTTTTAAATTAGAGTTCATGGTAATATTTCTTTTGGAAAATCTGATCTATCCTATGAAATAAAGCGGAATTTCCTACTAGTTATGACAGTGCCGATAAAATCTATGGATGCCCCACAAGGACGCAAGCAAAAGCAGGGAAAAAAGCCCGTTGGTAACTACACAAGAATGCTACGTACTATTTGAACTAATCCTGGAATCAAAACCTCATAAAATTGCAGCTCTACCGCCACTTACCTCCTATCTAGAAACTATCCAGGTAAGACAAAGACATGCAAGGCCATAGTGGAGAAGTAAGGATGGACTCATACATAACGTCGTTTTATTGACCTCTACACATGGACGTGCAAGCAGCAAGAACATATATTGGTTCTGAGCGGCCATCGATTCTGTAGATGTAAGTTGGAGAACCTACCAGGAGTGATTATGGGGATGAATGGAGTGAGAATCAAAGAATTCAACCTTGTCAGCGTTATTTGATTATGGGGTATTTTGTTTTTGAATACCAGACTGGTTTGGTTTGCTTTCTCTGTTAATAGCAAATAAAGTTCCGTGGTTTAATGCCATTTATTTAAATTTTTTTTTTTTGTTTTTTGTTGGGGTGGAAACAGTAGTGGTACGATATACCTATTGCTGAGGAAATAAGAAAGTCCAAACCTTTCCAAAGCTCATTAGTCTGAAAGATGGTTTGGTTTCTTTGTTTAAGGCATATCAACCTTTTATAGGTTATTTAATGCCAAAGCCATTTTCCTAGAAAAACAGTAGTGTTACTATTTAACCCATAGCTGAGAGGATTAGGGGGTTCATACCTTTCCCAAGGGTATTTTCCAGAAAGTGAATGTAATAGCGCGACTGGATTACGAACTCGCTTACTACGATTCCGTAGTCCATCGCTAAACCATTACACCACGAGGACACCCCCTAGTCTGGAAGAGATCGTAAAAGCGCGACTGCAGTTTGAAATCGCTTCATAATATGTTGCAGTATAACGAGTTAACCACTAGGCAATAAGTTCCCCTCAGACGATTATCAGACTAGCAGAAGGATAAAAAAAATCGGTTGTTTTATTTAGACGTGACATTTAGCTAACGAAAGTTGAAAATATCTAATCCTATCCATCCTATATCATAAATCGCCCGTGGTGTAATGGTTATCGTCGTAGGAAATGAACACGGCGATACGAGTTCAAATCCTGGACGAGACTGATTGCATTTCACATAGCACTAATACCCTTGGGAAAGGTATGAATCCAATTACTCTCCCTCCAGCTATGGGTAAATAGTAGGGCAGACTAGGTTCTTCAGCCTTGGTGAGGCAACTAGTGTAGAAGAAGGAAAACTCTGAATTGAAACCTGTTAAACTCCGATTAAAAATTGACCTTGTGTCATATCTTGCCCGAGCGGAGGGGTTGGGTAAATAGGATCATAAATCGCTGAGAGGTAATATTGTCCCAAAACCAGATCGTCAGTGATCAAAAATATTTTATAACCACGTATGATATATTCATTACCTATATGTTCTTGATATAATAATTAAAATTTAATCAGTAATAGAGAGTTTGTTTATTTAAAAAAAACGGAAATTTTATTCATCTGTCAAGTTCTTACACAAGAATATTTTTAATCAAAAAAAACTTTTTTATACGATATTATTTACGAGAAGAAAGTGTGAGAGTAAAAATGAAATTGATGTAAAAAGAGAATAGCGATGGAAAGAGGGAATACATTATTTTAAATAACATCATAAAATAGACGAATCGCTTGACGTTTCAGTTTAAAAAGCTATTAAGATCCAATTCTGCACTATTAATAGTCACACTCAAAGTTTGAAGCATAAACACAGTACGAACTACACAAACACGCTCACTCTCATGCAAACATATATATGAATAAATCATATTGATATTACTTTAGATACATGATCAGGAATATTAACAGATATACAACGTAAACACATGTATATATACATGTGGACATACATACATGAATATATATATATATATATATATATATATATATATATATATATATATATATATATATATATACACACACACAAGCACATACATACATGAATATATATATATATAAGCACATACATATATGAATATATATATATGTATGTATACATACAAGCATATACATACATGAATATATATATATATATATATATATATATATATACACACACACACAAGCACATACATACCTGCATATATATATACAAGCACATACATACATGAATATATATGCATACAAACACATACATAAATGAATATATATATATATATATATATATATATATATATATATATACAAGCACAAACAATATATATATATACACACACAAGCACAAACATACATGAATATATATACACGGAAGCACAAACATTATATATATATACACACAAGCACAAACATTATATATATATATATATATATATATATATATATATATATATATATATATATACACGCATATATATCATGTCGTGCCGCCAGCACAGATATCCCTAACCACCTCTTGCCACTCCTCCTTATCGTACATCGCTTCTGGTAGGTCCTTAGGGCTACATCCCGTATCTCCACAGAGCTGCTGTATGTAGGTTCGAGCTGGTCGTCCTGCTTTTGCACGGCCATATGAGTGGGTCCATAGGAGAACAACTCTTATGAGTTCGTTCCTGCTTCTCCAGCAATGTCCAGCATGTCTGGTTTGTACACACATATGAGAGCATACACACTACATAGACATACACCAACAAACACACACACACACAAATTATATATGTATATTTGAATTATCATAGAGTAACCATGGTTGTTCAAATTTCCCCCTATAGTGAGTTGTGATGGCCCTTAATTTCTATTTCTTTCGTGTTTTATATAACACGAGGGAGATAAAAATGCTGGATCATGTCAACTCACTATTGGTGGAAATTCGAACATTTATTGATTAATGTTTAATGAAAAATATTTCTTACTGTGCATGAATGAACAGACGTACGGTCACAGAATAAAAAGTAATCTGTTATTGAATGAGTTTGGGGAATGTGTGACATTTTCATTCACGAAAGGAAATTGACGCGTAAGAGTGTGAGAAAAGAAGCAGAAACATGGATTCCGCGGACTACCGGCTGTTTTCTCTATTTTGATCGTATATTTTTGACTTCTTGTGCAGAGATTTTTTTTCTAGAGTCTTCAGTTTGATCCCTGTTATTGGACCGTTACCTACCCATTGATGGATTCTTCCAAATTCTATATTCATCGAGAGCTAAGTATTCTCGTGGGTCGGTCGGACGTCGTGAGAGTGGATAGAGACTGGATATTCGACTGACAAATAAGCCTAACTTACGCCACCACTTTCTTCTGTATCTTGTTACTTAATATATCCCTCAACTTTTACCATGTTCTGAGTTATCTTTTCGTGGTATCAAGTTGGGTCCACATCAATCCCTCAAACAACTTTTTTTAGCAAAAATAATGTTCCAGTCAAAGAAATTTTAAATCTTGAATAAGTTTAAAGAGAACACATTGATGCAGACAATGTCGACCCCTGAAGTTGACGTTGCAAACTTTTTAAAGCTGGAGAATCGAAAAAGAGACCTATGTGAAATCTCAGGGTCAGTAATACGAAGATAGGGCGAGGAAAATTACTCTAGTCAGGCATAGGATAAAAGTTAAGGGAAATACGTTTCATTATATATTGTTAAGAATATTTACTTTCAAAATAAAGATACAAATGTAATATTCCATTTTATAATTTTTATTTCCGATTTTTCATTCTTTACTATTGTAAATGATATCAACAATTCATTTTAAATAATTAGTAAGCAGATGACAAATGATCAGTTTTGATCAGTGGCAATTATTGGAATCAGAATTAATATCCGGCCTCATCAGACTCACAATACTTCTTGTACTTAAAAGGCAACTGACAACATGATTCAATGACGAGACAAAATCAACAATTTCATGGCGACAAAAACCTATTGTTGTCTTATATTTTATAACTGTCGGGTCATTAGCGTTCACTGTCCTGTCTGGCATTAAACCTAAATATACCAATCTATATGTGGCAAACAAACTCTGCTTTCTCTATCGTCTTAGAAAACGGAGTTTGCAACCCCGACTCTGATTCAATCAAGTGAGTCATTCTTTCAAACAATGGTGACCGTAAAGTGGTGACACCCCATGTGAAACGGACACGATTAGAATAGATCAAATTGATCAGTGATAATAAAAATTGAAAACTCCAGAAAAGGCTGATTTGTTCAAAGTTTTCAGCTAATTTTATCGGAAGGAAATATTTGGCTCTTGGTATAAGCTTGCAATGTATACAAAATAGATTCAATAAGATAGTATTTTCCTAAGTTCATAGAGGATCAGTTTTATTTCTAAAAAAATATGATTCATGAAATAATATTCTTCGCATTTTGTTAAGATCTGTTAAAAGAGAGGCTTAAACTGTAATCTGGTTTGGTCGTAGGGGCACTATTCCTGTAACGTGTCTTGGGCAGAAATAGCCGAGCGGGGCATATGCCTCTTCAGGTCTGGTCTGAATGCAGCGTTTTCTTTCCATTGATAAGTTGCTATACCAAGATTAAAAAGCTCAAACTGCCCAAAAATTTAATCATGGCTAGAGGGTGAATATTTGGATGGATGCCTTTCCTAGGGGTAGTAGCACTATGTTAAATGCGTTCAGCTTGTTTCAGGATTAGAATCCGGGTTACTTGGCCCACGAATAAAGACAACAGCCATTAAACCACAAGCGCCTTTTCTTTTTACCGTTTATACGAATATATGAATGGTGGGAGATTATTTCATGTTCCACAAAGCAATTTACGTGCTCATATATAATAAATGCATCGATAATATTTCTTATCAAATATAAATGAAATCTAAAAACGAAGTGTATAAAGTACAGGAGAGAAGAAGATGAAACAAAAGGAACAATCATTATCGGCAAATGTATATAAAAAAAATAATTTAACGAATTGTTGATGTAAAGATGATAGTATGCAAAACTTAGCGGAAACCTTTAAGCCTTTTGAGAAATTTTGAGACTGAATACACAGTTGAAAAAATATTTTCGCTTGAAAACTTCATGTTCATAATACGTACTAAGATATAAAAAGGGCATTTTTTCTTAAAAGATGTAGAAAAACGGTGACAAACAAGAACTTTCAAATATATTGGATGACTTTTTCCATCTTCATATGTTGTTTATTTCAGTTTTCTTCCAGATTACTTCAACCATCAAAATTATATATGAGAAGCTGTTGTAAATCTATGGTTCCCAAGAGTAACTGATCTCTTGTTACAGAGTGAGGTAGAATCCGAAATTTTTCAACGATATTAACACTGCAGTTGTATTTTTGTCATTTTCAATAATAATTATAATAAACAGTAACGTTAATATCCAAAAGAACTTCGAGATACAACCCCAGCCTGTAGATCAAATAAAGATTTAATTAACATAAGAAAAAATATCGAAGATTTCACCTTCCGAGCAAAACATAGAATGAAAATGAACGAAAGTTAAAAGATAAGGAAATATGCGGATCTTGTCAAAGAGCGGAAAAAGCTGTTGTAGAGGAAGGTTACGGGGGATGGTGCCTTTGGAATGGTCTTCAAAGGGTTTGACAAGAGACTGGGGAAGATGGAGATCATAGAATGAAACGAGATCATCTAGACAACAGACTTCAGTGAAAGACCACCTGTTAAGACAGGTGGGAAAACCCTGCAAGGAGTAAAATAAATAAATGAATAAATAATAATAATAATAATAATAATAATAACAACAACAACAACAACGAAGGCACACGAACGACCACCTAAGCAAATACAAAAATCAGAGACAGAAATACAAGAAATGGACTAGAGGAGACAAAAAAACGCACTTCCGTAATTTTTGAAGCAACCCAACCCAAAGAGGAAATAGAAAAAGAAGAATAGAAATCAGGAAAAATGCGCTAGATTTCGGACAAGTCAAAGACTCGCTGACCATGTTAAGACGATAATTTAAAAAAGCTAGCTTTCTTGCCTTGAAATATTAGAAATACACCAACAAATATTTCGGGAAACAAGGCAACAATACCCTTATATGATAATTGACACACTAAACGCTGAATAACAAAGCACTAAAACCGTTATATACGGCAAACTAAAAACAATCGAAACACCACTCACCCAAATCATACAGAACAAACATTAACATAGTTAAGATCAATATAGTGAGTATAAAAATATCATTATTGAAAGAAGGATACATTACTATCACTACGAAAACATGACTTGAAATCGGTCTAAGAAGAAACTGAAAAAATAAATCAATTATAAGCACATCTAAAGGAACACTATCACAGAATAAAACGAACTAATCTAGACAGGAGCAATATTAATCCGTTGTAAAATCGGCGTTCCAATAAATAACACAAAAAGAAACTCAAACACTGGATGCAAAATTAGACTGGAAACACAGATAAGAATTCTGCAAGCAAAAATGATAAGAAAAAGGAAATCACAAGTATATGTTGGGACAAGCAACACAACAATTTGAATAAACTAAACAATTCGAGGAAATAAACCATAAGGCACTGGCGAAAGAAGGAAGACTAAAAGATGTCGAGATAGGATGTAGAAAAACCACAGACGAAACAGGACATCCCAAAATAACAAAATAAATTGCGGGGGTGTCCCCGTGGTGTAATGGTTAAAGCTCTGGTCTACGAAATCGTCGCAGTATTACGTTCACTTTCGGACAAATACCCTTGGGAAAGGTATGAACCACCTTATCCCCCCCAGCTATGGGTTAAATTGCACCACCACTGTTCTTCTAGGAGAATAGCTCTGGCATTAAATAACCCACGAAGGTTGATATGCCATTAAACAAAGAAACCAAACCAAACCGAAATAAATTGCTACCGGCAAGTAGGAGCAGAAGGCATGAAGACACACTAATAACCAGATCAATTGGAAACAAAATAATTTTGGAGCAAAATATGGGAACAAAAAAACCGAAAGGATAAATAACACGAAAAGGGAGTAAAAATGACTCGAAGAAAGTTCTAAGGCGAAAATAGACGTATATTTACTCAGAGTCACTCTCAAAAGAGTACCAAACTGGAAAACACCAGACCATGACGACACTCATGGATGCTGGCTTAAACATTCACTTCCATCCACGTGAGAATAGTTATTGAAATGAATAGATGTTTTGAAGAAACAGACATAACCGACTGGATGGTCAAAGTAAAGATCACACTGATCTCAAAACACCATGAAAAAGAGCATAAAAAAAAACCTCTGACACACAATGTGCATACCGATGAGGTAAAATACTAACGGCACAAATCGGAGGTGAATTACTATTCGCTAATATGCCATAGACTCTTCCCCAGAGAATAGAAAGGATGATGTAAGAAAATAATAAGAACCGGAGAATAACAATACATTGATCCTCAAGAAGAAAAAGAGGAGACGAAAAAATGTAGCCATGGTCTGGATTTACTAAAAAAGACACACGGTATTGTCCCAGAAACCTGGATTATAGAGTGTCTCAAAATGTACAAGATATCCGACGAAATCAGGAAGTTTATCAAGAAAACAAACTCGAGAGGGAACTATCAGCAGGACAAAAAAAAAAGCTTAGCTGAGGAAAAATCAGCGGGGAATGTTCCAGGGAGATTCGCTATTACCATTACTATTTATAGTAGCGAAGATACCACGGAATCACGTACTCAGGAAATGTGTAGGCGGATTCAAAATTCACAGATTGCAAGAAAAAAATCAACCACATAATATACCTTGACGACATCAAAATGTTTGCCAAAAATGAAAAAGAAAAAAAAAATTGAAGTCCTAATAAACGCAATGAAGACATACCGTGACGATGAGCGAATAGACTTTGGCATAGAAAAATGTACCATGCTAAAAATTAAAAGTAGAAAAGAAAAGAACAACCAAATCAAGAAAAAATCCGAACAGTCGGAGAAAAGGAAACTTACTAATATTTAGGAATACTGGAAACGGACACCATCAAACACGTGTAGATGCAAGAAAAATAAACGAATACCACAGGGGAACGGGGTAACCATTCGAAACAAAATTATATGGTAGAAATCACATCTAAGGGATAAACTCTTTGGCTGTCCTCCTTGTAAGATATTTGAGACCATTCTTAAATAGTGCGAGAGAAGAACTTTAACAAATAGACTAGAGAACAAGAAAACTATTGACGATGAATATGATATCATAAAACAGAAGTTATGTAGACAGATTATATTCATCACGAAAAGAAGGAGGAAGAGGAGATACCAGCATTGAAAATAGCATTGATAGATTAATATGTCGACACGAAGATTAAATTAAAAAAAGAGCAAAGAGAGATTAATTACAGCGACAATATGTATAATTTCTATAACTATTCAATATATCTGAGGGTGTGAAATTTATTGGCATTAGAACGGTTCACTGCTTGGTAGATAAGTTGTGAATTTTCTAATGCTAATTCTTATGCTGATTTTATTCTTTCATGTGCTCTTTTCATAAATAAAATATAATTATGATCCCATATTTATTTAGTCAGAATCGTCCTGATTATCCGGTTAGGTGAAACCTAGCTATTTTCCTTCTTACTCAGTAGGTATATATTGTGTGTGTGTGTGTGTGTGTGTGTGTGTGTGTGTGTGTTGCACACATATATAGTAGTTTTCATTTTCAAATACAATCATCCAGCTAAATATTTTGAAAATGATATCAATCAATACATTTCTATTATTGGTGGGTGTTACTTTAAAATGAAACCTTATCTTTAAAATATCCCGGCAAAGCATTTGTACGACAGCTTGTGTAAAATAAATTCCTTTGAAAGAGTTAAGTAAAAAAAAAAAATATCAGAAAACATCTATGTTTGTATGTATGAAGGCATGTGATTGTAAAGTTTACTTGCAATTAGGTATAAGGCGCCGGAAGTTAGGTAATCTACCATATAAGGAAAATGGCAAGAGCACAAAGTAAATGAAAAGGAAAACAAATATTGAAAGAAGATGCTGACATTTTAAATCCAGAAAAGCCTAGCATCAAACCGAATATTTTGTCAGGTTGTGGATATGTTTATTACAAGAGACCAAATTGTAAAGATCACTATTGGAGATTCTCCAAGGATCACTTTGGATTTGATGTAAGGCATAAGAGTCACATTTGTGCCTGTATTACAGGAGCATTGAAGTCTATTGTAAAGGTTCTACAGATATAACTGGAAAAATTAGAGATTTTAGAAATAGTCGTACCTATCATAAACATGGGATAGCTGGTATCGGTGAAAGTACGAAAAAAAAAAAAGATATGTTTATTTTAGTTGATTGGCTGCCATTGGATCTCCTGTGATAATAACCAATCGGTTCTGTCTTCTAAGTCAAACTTAAAAAACAAACAATATGAATTAAATCAGTGTCCTTTTATACCCAAACCTTCCCAGAAAGTTCGCTGCTGTCGAGAACTTAACTCAGATAAATTGTCCTTATAATTTGCGCCTCAGTAACATAATTCATCAGGTTTCTCAATCGGAAATTATTAGATGAAGCAATTAATTCGATTTTTTTTTATTTTGCTGTTAACTTGCACGATGTGCATTTACATTAAATTGATCGAAATTCTTTAAATAGCAATTTTCCGATTAGCAGCAAATTTTCTAGAAGTTAGACATTACTATTTCAATTTTTTTCAAATCCATTTCTTGGAACTCACTAATCCAATCCGTTATTATCAAGAAGGGAATAATTAAAATATTTTACCACGTGTCCCCTTCAGATGATGAAAAATATAGTCATTGCTGATATAAGTGTTTGCATATAATTTGAAAAATTGTGATATAAATTAATCAAACGTTACGCAAAAAAAGTCGTAATTTTAATGCGTACATATTTTAGGCAATCAGAATGCTATTTATATCTTAGAAAACTAAGATTTTCTTACTTAAAATGGATATCTAATTTGCATATTCAGTATCAGATATGAGTCGTAAAAATAACTGATGTTTAACTCATTTTAATCAGGTATTTTGAGAACATTACAAATAATCAATCGTTATATTGATTGCTTTTATAATAAAATCGCTAACGTATCTATATGCAGATATTATCTACCATGAAAAGACCGTGACTTTCTTACCGTTCCCGATTTTAAAGAAAATAAGAGGTTACGCAGAAAACTTCATGCGCAGACGTTATATCTGCTGTTGTGGATTTCTTACCAATTGTATTCACGCACTGCATCACCGACGGAAGAAGTAGTTGGGCTGCAATTGTCGAAAAAGAAAAATTAACCTCATTTGGACCTTGGTTTATCAAAAAAGTTTTTATCATAAAATATCTTTCGAGGCGCTTATAATTGATAGTTCTAAGTAAATAAGGTAAAATGAAAATACAAATATATATTTATGATTCAAAGTTTGTTTTGTACTAATATTTTCTTTTAAATACGTTTTTGTTTTTTTGTGTGTCTATAATGAATTATGAAATATAAGTAATTGAAAAAACAAACGAAGCAAAATTTATTTGATAAAAAGAATTACTGAAGAAATAACTTTTTTCCTCGCAGAACTGGTAAACCGAAGTGTACAATTGTTAAATAGTATCTCTTAAATGTCAAGGCAAACTGCACTTTTCTCTGCTTCAGTGTATATTTTTCAAATTTCAGAAAAAAAATGTCGATACATTTTTATCTACTTTAATTCGTCCAATAACTTATTTTTGTAAGAAATCATGAAAAGGAGATGAGAGTTGATTTATTCATACACTTAGAGGAGACAGCACTTTACCGATCATCAATGGCAACAAAAATATTTGTATTTGAAGATGTTTTTAAATAAAGCCAGATAAATAAATCCTCTGTTTATCTTCAGAGAGTGAACAGTAGTTCATATGCCACATTCGAAGAAGATAATTTCAAGTAATATTTTCTTCAAAATTACTATCAGTATGAAACAATAAAGATGGAAGCTATTGTTTCAAAATCCGTTAAAAGTTACGAAGTCACTTAACCTTTCTTTCGAAAACAAGAATTATGCTCTCTGTAGATACACTTTTTTAAAATACCAATCTGATGGTTATAAACATCAAACACAACAAAGTTCAGGCATTATTATAGGTTTTAATATTATTCTATTCATTTGGACTGATAATAAAATTTTGACAAAGAGTAGAGACAAATAAAGCATACCTTGCTTTAGAGTAATGGATCTCAAGGAAACGAAATATCTAATTAGATTCAGCGTGTGCTGTTACGATGTAAATTCCCTTGACGAATTTGTTGCTTACATTCAGACAAAATTCTGTTCCGATAAAAGAAGAGTATTTGGTACTATTACTGACCGTATAATCAAAACAGCGGTGAAGCATTTCTTGAAGCCTCCAGTGAAACTGGAAAATCCTTATTGCTAAATAGCTGGCAGAAGTTCGAAAACACGGGAGAATTGTTGTGGAAGATGTATCTTTCATTCATACTTCCTGATCATAATGAATTTAAGCTACCTCTGGAACTAGCCAATAATGACCTGCTAAACTATGATATTAAAAAAAGTTGTAGGAGTATCAGCAATTCTACCACAGTGTGGGTTAATCATTTTGGAAGAGAATATTTTGATCCACATAATTATTTTTCTATGCTTTCATTTTGTTTGTAAGAGATATCAAAGGAAAAAATGCGACTCACGGTGCAATAATACTTGTTTGAGTAGGTAATTCTTGTCATATACTTCCTGAAAGGAGAGGAACTGATCAAACCAAAAGCTTCCTAAAATTGTCACCATTGAGGAAATTGGTAAGGAAATAAGGCCTTTTTAAAAATTACCACTCAGCTGTTTTAATTATAATTTTGTTGGAAGATGGTGAATGTACAGTTATGATTCCGATAATTAGATATCAATGAGCGTCATTAAGACTATAAAATCATCAGTTGATGACTTAAAAACTAATGTTCTTGCTAATATTTAACACATCTAATAAAACCACCAGTAGTTGTATGAAAGACAATTCAATTTAAGAACTAAATAAAATGTTTATTGAATAAAGAAAAAAAAGCTTCCGCTGCTGCATGATGAGGAATAAAATATATTTTTCCTTGAATAAATATAGATACAAACGAATCGCTTTAACACAATGTTATTCTTAATTTACCACGCACTTGATGATATGTAGTAATAAGATTAACTGAGCCAAATCGACACACGCTTCTGAGGTGCTAAAGAGGATCTTTGATGCAAGTAAAAAGATCATTCTTAAGGGAATTTAAAAAAAAAACAAAATCTTTTTTCAGAAGTTTTCCATGACTGCAAGCTCAGAATTAATTAGAATTA
The DNA here is from genome assembly GCA_963585895.1 of Sepioteuthis lessoniana. Lineage (NCBI taxonomy): Eukaryota > Metazoa > Mollusca > Cephalopoda > Myopsida > Loliginidae > Sepioteuthis > Sepioteuthis lessoniana. The sequence goes on from OY757905.1 coordinate 25,890,625, forward strand.
GTTTATAACAAAAAATATATTAATATTGCAAAAGATACCTCTTTTGAAACTATTCAAAATAGTGGTAAATCAAAAAAAGTACTCCAGACTAGAACAGAGATCTCTCATCAATGTTTCAGTGGCTGATAAGTGCAAGCAAAGTGAAATTTGGCCTAGAGGGTAGAGTGTTCGCCAATGGTCGGGGAGACCTGGGTTCAATCCCAGGTCGCGTCATACGAAAGACTTTAAGAATGGTACTTAATACCTCCATGCTTAACACTCAGCAATGTAAGGTACGTACCAAGGGTAAAGTGGAGCAATCCTAGGAATGGAGTAGCGCCCTCCTTTACACCTCAGTGTAGTAACTGTTAAAAAGGGAGCCTTCTGGTTGCCCTCGACTACGGTCGCCAACTTTTCTTACAGGGAAACGTGTTTTAATCAAAACTGTTTACACCTGGGCAAAACATCAACTTGCTTCTACGAGCCTGAGTCGAAAAAACAGTCCATGGAGTATAAGCACACTGATTCTCTGGCTAAAAAATATATATTCCGTTTGCAGCTGTCAGTAAAGAAGTCTATGCTACTATCTTCTGGTAAATGAAAGGGCCCATCACTATTGATATCACTGAAATTGTCAATTCATTAAGCAAAATTCCACTTACTGTATATATCTCGTATATATAAAGTATCAAAGTTTCCAATTAACATAATTAATACATTTAAAGTTGTGTATATATATTTTTAATTGTCAAGTAAGAAATCCTAATTTACTGATATTTGCTTTATGTAGCTTCCTTAATAATCTCATGATTTTCTTAATAGATTTAAATCACTTGCCGCATCATGTTCATGTTGGAGAAAGGAGCCTCATTGATGCTTCTTTAGAATTTTATAATGTCTCAGTTCTTTTAGTCAAATTGCTAATGCCAATTCAGAAGAAAGAAACTATGCAGACAGGCTCAGCTACTGAGAAGGATGTGTCCATTCTCAGAATTTCAGTCATTTCACTTGACATTCCCTTTTATTTCAAAAGACTTTTATTCATCTCTAGGGCATGTTTTGAAATATCCATCAACAAATCACGAACTCAAATACTGAAGGTAGCTGGATTACAGTTGCAGAATTCCTCCTTTTGTCAAGGTCAGTTTTATATCATATTCTCACCTGGAACTCAATATAATCCCTATCATAGTGCCCGGAATATTTAATGGCAAATCATTTTTATACATACATACCAAATATATGATTTCTAAAACACACATTTTAGATGATATTTTTAAACGAGCCGAAGGTTGTTTTTTTTTCACAATTAAATGGCATAACTTATTTCTATCTAATGCAAATAATTCTATTTACTATTTATTATTTGTTTGCACAGTTTCATCTTTTCATGCATAGCTATGTATAATATAATATAATTAAGCATCAGTCATTTGTTTACACAGTAAAATTATCAAGCTGTTCTAATTCAAACAAATCATTTTTTTCTAGCAAAAAATCTAAATGGTTCTAAGTATTGCTATAGATCACCAATATATCTATTAAACATCAGTCATTTGTTTACATGAAGTTAAATGAAAATAGTTCGATTTCAAACAATTCCGTTTGGCACAGTTTAAATTTCAAACAGTTCTGTGTGACCCATGGATAGGATCCTATCAGGTGCTACCAACCTGGGCCAGAGTTGACCTTGGAGAGATGGCAGTGAATGGGTACACTGCATTCCTCAAAGCTCCTGCCTGACTGTAGCCTCGTCATCAGATTGTTTAATGTCATATCCAGGTCACTTGTTGGAGCAGTCTTATCCCTCTGCAGAGATATATTCGGTCTATTCTACGGCCCAGCCAACTTGGCCAGAGGAACCCTAAAAAGATATTAGGGTTTTTTGTTTAATCGCATATCAACCTTTCTAGGTTATTTAATGCCAAAGCCATTCTCCTAGAAGAACAGTACAATTTAACCCATAGCTGGGAGGATTAGGGTTTTTTTTAGCTTTCCTAAGGGTATTTGCCCGAAAGTGGCCGTAATAACGCGACTGGAGTATGAATTCGCCTACTCAGATTCCGCAGTCCATCGCTGTAACCATTACACCATGAGGACCCCCACTAAAAAGATAGAAACTTACTTTGACTGTAAACGTAACCTATGTACACGGTCTTTTTATCATCGTTCAAGAACAAGCGTTTTGACATCCCTCTTAGATGCATATACCATTAAATACACAAACTTAAGAATCATTTTCAAAACTAAAATACTTCATATCTTCCAATCTTTAGTCACTCTTTGTAACTTAACTTTTGTGGTATGAATATTTCAAAAACTATTATAAATTATTGTACAAAAAGTAGGGGTTTATATCTATTGTCATAAAACTGTTTTGAAGTCCAATCATCACTGGTGCAGCACTAAGATTGTGACTGATTCCATTACTGAGATGGTTTCATATATTCCACGATGCATAAGATTGGTGTTCTAGCCCTGAAAAAATCCAAAATTTGAATACCTGACTTTCAAGAGTAACAAGCTTTTCTCATGTCTGAATAGAGATACGTAAAGTTTCCGATTTCCTCTCTTGCTAGGTCTGATACTGTACTAAGATATACTTATCAAATATCTATAAATGGCTGTGAGGTGTTAAAAAGCCAAAACATGCATGTGTATAAATGCTCCTAGTTATCCAGGTAATTGAAATTTTAAAATTGTACATATAAAATATTGTCAAGTAAGAAAGTAAAATTGTCTGATACTTGATTTTTGCCTTCCTACTCAAACCAAAAAAAGTAATTCCGTGAGCGGTGAATATAATATTTCGTAAATCCATATTTTCCATCGATGTAAAGACAGTCAAGACAGAACATTTGGCAAAAGAACGATTGTTTTAAGAAGTCGCCGGGAAAGGGCGTGTATTTATTTAACCCCATAAAATAAGAAGGTACACGTGCCAAAATGGCGATATATATCGATCAAATATAAAACAAATTTGCTTTCTTATTTTCAAATAATTACAACTGATAAGCGTCTAATTTTTTTTTTTATCATAGTGCTTTAAAAGCAAGTTTCCAAGATAATGGTTGTGGGTGATAGCGAGCAATATTGGGCTGACAAAAGAAGAGATAACAATTTACAAAAAATAATAATAACGATCAAATTATTTTGAATTGAGGTCATATGTTATTTAGGATTTCTAGGTTATAAAATAATTCCGTAAAACTCATTATGATTTGATTTGGTCGATTTTGTAACCACAAATCTACACCTGGGTTATTAAATACTGGAATATGATCTATTGCTGAATATCTGATGGTCATAATCAAATTTTCAATCATTGATTTTTTTTTTTTTATAATTTGTTTACAGATTTATGATATCAAGCATTCTCATCAAATACAAATAATTCGCGAGCATTTATATGGCTTTGTAGTAAATAATTATAACTTCAAGTACATATTCTTAATATGAAATATAAGCATACAGTTGTACGTTATATAGTATTCACGTCTAAATCAAATAACTTGGGAACAGATCTATATGACTGATACAAGAGGCTTTAACTCTTACAACCACTTCAGAGCAGTGAGGGTCTAATAGCAATGGCTATGGAGTGGAGCTCCACTCTCCCAACAGCAACCACATTGCCACGTACAGTTTATTCTCATACCCAGGAGTTATATCATAGTAAGAGGTACACTTTGTTTCATGTATATAAAAGATTATTAAGCAAGGTTCCAAGACAGTAATTTTAAGTATAAATTAGAGTTCCACAACTGATCAAAATGCTTAGATTTTATAAGCTATTGTCTTAGGACTTGCTTTTGAATGATAAAATCATAAAATAAATTGCAAGGCTTGCTATAATACCTTGATAAAGTAGTAATTTACTAAATCTTTTGTCCAGAAGTGTCACAAGGTCGTATAATAGGACACCCAATGAGACTTGAACTCACTAGTAAAGGTTGGTTCGACTCTCTTGCAAACCATTACACTACTCGTGGTTTATCTTATACCTCGATAAATTATTTCGTCTCTCCCCTGCTGTACCAACCACTAATCTTGTGAGAAATGATTCTACGCCTGGACGCAGGCCGAAGTAAATTTGAATGAAAGAAGAGCAGTTGCATATGTAGAAATAGTACCCCGTTCAACCCACCGAACATGTCTTCAGGAAGAGGCAAACCCGATAGAACTTCGTACCAGAGTCGTCACAGAATTCGCTTTAGTGATATTGAAGAAAATATTTGTTTTTCTTTGAAAGTCTCAACCTGGTCTTTTTATTACGTCTTCTTTCTTCTCTTCAGTTTGCCCACGAAAGATAAAGATCCAATCTTACCAAAACTCTTGGGGTCAAGAACAGATGGATTAATGTTTTTTCCCGAGAGCTTTAATGCAAAGTGAACAGAAACCATTGGAATTTGGACAGCTTGATAATTCCAATTCTCAAGCCAATAAAATTATGCCATAGGTATCGCCACGATTATACACACACGTTATATATATTAGTTTCTCCATTTTTTGCATATTAGAAGCAAAGATTCTTTTACACCTGTAGTGTTTGAATGTTAACCCATTCTCCTTCATTTTTCTTGGTTCTCAAGAAAATCTATAACTCTGTTCCGGTAAAAATGTGTTTGAATACAATAAGAATGTTTACAAAAGGATCAAAGAAAAATTGAAGTGAAAAGCCATTCCAAGTGACATTGAAAATATGATGTCTCTCATCAAACATTTACAAATGAATGAAAGTACAGCATTGAATTGCGCATTTGTTGATTTGCTGTTAAGAAATAAATTCACTGAAGGCTTCATTATCAGAAATAATGAACACCAAATCGTGTGTTTAATATATAACAAATGAGTGGATGAATTCTGCAAAAGTAAAGACACTTTTTGTCAGAAGACATTTTTCTCCTGCCTCTAAGCTCGAAAAGTTATTGAAATCATTGATTGTGGTACAGTTATCTCTTTTATTTTGTCAGAAAATGTAATTAAGAGTAGATTACAAACTCTTCTTTTATAAAATCTTAAAAAAAAATTTAGCATGTTAAAACCAACTATATTAACGCTCCACATTGGAATTATACGCTAATCTTCAGAGAATTATTTGATCTTTTTAATCAAAACTTTGTTAATTGTACTCATCTGAATTATTCTATGACGATCAGACGAGCTGTAGAAAGATGTGATGATTCGAGAAACTTGAACATTATTTCTCGACGTTTTTTTTATGTTATTGCCATGATTGTTTTTTAAATTAAATGTGGGGTTTCACTTAATGTTTTTAATCGTCGTTACCCTGTCGTGTAGTAGGAGACGACTTCGATGTCAGAGATAGCAAATCGTCATAAGGATAAGAAACACAGAAGAACAAAACGCATCATATCAAGTGTAATGACTTATAGTCTTCATTTTTTTTTTTCGATTCAATTTCTGAAACCGTTGACGTAAGTGAAAATGGATAAGCGCCACAGCTTGTAGGATAGCTTCATGTTCTAGATTGTACCAGCTCTCCCCGTATTTAAAAATGGGTCTTCGTTCTCCCAATATGCGAATGCTTGCTTTCTTGAACCACAGCCTTTGAGAGAGAGAGATAGAATCAAATTGTTTTCTTGAGATTAATAGAACACCTGACACCCACTTTCGATTCGCGTCGACGGCATTGTCCAGCACGCCTTACTCGCCACTTAGATGTTCGATCGGGTCTGGTGGTCTCAGTACGGTTATCAGGTGTTTTCAGTCCTAGGAGCTAAATCAAATATTTTGTTGCAATGAGTCTGTCAGATGTGATATTAAATCTTATCAATTGGTCCCATTTCGAGCTGAGATCTGGTTTTAAAATAAATATCTATTCCTCTTCAGGTACTATTTATTTACAATGTCACAACCGACCCCAATATATTTGCAGTTACAACAAAAGTTTTGTTTAATTGTCTTAATGGAAATATCCAATCCAATGGATGTGCATAATCAGTTTAAATTTTCTGCAGATGCATTCAGTAGAATCGTTTTCATTTCTTCCAACTTATTATTTCTAAGGATGTCTGAGGGTTCCTCCTGTCGACAGACAATTGCCAAGACCAGACAGAATTAATACCAGATACTGTTTTCCGCCCAAAATAGTTATTTTCTGTTCTTCTTATGGGGGTAACAAAGGCTGACTAACTTGTTACTGACGTTGACTTTTCCAATATTCAATTTTTACCGAGTAAAATTCTGCAAAGTTGTCTCAATTATTAATCAATTTATTTTCTAGCTTTGATAGAGCCGAGATTTTATTCAGTTTTACCAAGAGTAAAAATGACGCCTGTAAACATTTGTATTCTTATATATTCAACTTACAGGACAATCACAATTAAAGTTCTGAGTTAGCAATAATCCACTTTCATAAATATATAAGTAGTTGTAATAAAAACAATAAGAATTTATCCTTTCATAATAACAGCAAATATTTTCTATATCAGATAAACGTAGGAGTATAAAATCTATGTACGTTTCAATTAAATCAAACGAAAATAGGACATAAAGAAACGAGGTGATAAAACTAGTCTTCTGCTATTTCTTAGAGAAATGACAGTATCACAATAATTTGTTGCGCATATTAGATTTTATTGTTTCAGTCAGAAAATATGGAAAATTCGAGCAAATAAGAATTACGTTTTATTCAATAACAATAAATCTGAAAAGAGACGACATCTATCTTTGAAAGCTTCTGATAAACATACACATCGAGTAGACTAGACAAATCATCTTTAAGAATTTATCTGTATATTTTATGATATGCAAAATAAATATATCTGCGGTAATAAATATTGTAATGGTATCAAATTTTATACTAGTGGAAAGTCGAAATATATTCCAAAAATTAAATTGGTAATATAATTTTGTGTATAGTTAAAAGAAAAACATAAATGTAAAATCTAAACGGATTATTAGATCAATTATGGTGATGATCCCAAACCTTGCTTATTTAAACATACACATTAGGTGTGTAAAAGATTTACACTGCTTTCTTTTAACTAAAACCTGCCAATAATAACTAAGATCATTGAAGGGCTGTGATAACATACAATTTCTATATAAATGTGTGTGTGTGTGTGCGTGTGTGTGTGCGTGCGTGTGTGTAAAATTTCATATTCATTATTTCGGAAGCAGCAATAGAGACTCGGAGCAATGATCAAGAGGACGTTAGATTCGGAGAGACCATGTTATGAATGCAATATATTGGTATATTAAAATACCGGGCGAAAATAATCACTCACATGTGGCCACTATCTATTGAAGTAACGTTTTTGGATAAAAAAAAAAATGTATATTCTCAGTTCTTCCTGTGTCAGTTATTGTTTCTTCACGAATGAGACATTACTTTTGAACAAAACACGTATGTATATATATATATATATATATATATATATATATATATATATATATATGCGTATCAAAAACACCAATGCACATAAACACATAAAACAATGAGATTATATAAACAAATACTCACAGACATATATATGTATGGATGTATCTTTGCACTCGTGTGTGTATATGTATGTCAATTACACTTAATTGGAGAATCTCAATATTAACAATAGGTTTTTATTCACTCAATAATATTATTATATGGCGTTAGAGTAGACAACCAAAGAGCACTAATCCCGAAGCAGTGTAGCTTCTAAGCTTTTAGCTCCGATTTGACAGTTATCCAATAAAAACACCTGAATCTTTTACAAATGTTTATCTTCGGTTATTGTATAATGTTTTAGCCGACACGTTTATTTCTGACATTGGAAGTGAGTTCCCGCCTGTGGTGCAGCCACATTCATAAATTAGAACATAACGCAACTTTTACTTAATTCCTTTCGACATTTTCACTATATATATATATATATATATATAAGAGATAAAATCAAATACCTATTCCCAGTAATGGAAAAAAGATTTATTAACAGAAAGTCTAGTGAATATGAGGACTATTATATCATAATGTTCTATCATACTCTTCTAGCAGACTGGAAAATTACCTTCTCATTTTTAAGTAAATATTTTAAAGGCTTTAGCTTTTAGTGTCTAACATAGTTAAATATTTCTTGCTAAGTTTTTGATGCAATCTTCAGCCTACCTTAAAAGGCGGTATTTAAAATATCTAGAAATATTTAGAATCTTGGGGGGGGGGGTCCTCGTGGTGTAATGGTTAAAGCGATGGACGGCAGAATCGTAGTAAGCGAGTTCGTACTCCAGTCGCGCTATTGCGTTCACTTTCGGGCAAATACCCTTATCCTCCTAGATATGGGTTAAATATTACCACTGCTGTTCTTCTAGGAGAATGGCTTTGGCATTAAATGACCTACAAAGGTTGATATGCCATTAAACAAAGAAACCAAACCAAACCTTAGAATCTTGGTTGTTTCCCTAGGCTCAAAGCTGACGCGAACTAAAATATGGAGAAATATACATTTATCGTAACACCAAATCAGGTTTAAAAAGTAATTTAATAGATGCATAACGAAAAGAACAAGTATATTATATATTTTCCTTTTAAGCATATGATAATTCTAGCTTTTAATATAACAGAAATATGTCAGAGTGAAAACTGCTGACTGAAAATGTATCCCTTCAAAGCGTATTAGAACTTCATCATACTTGAAAAATATATTTCTGTGAACGCTCAAACACATCAATGTACGCTAATGTTTTAGACAATAGAAACAATTTGTTTTCTTTCGCAGTTCACGTTGCAGGTAGCCTTGTATTAGATCTCGCTCTCCCCTGAGAAATATTTTTAAAAATCTGTGAGACAGTATAGAAAGAAAAAAAATTGGGATTTAATATCGATTGAAAAATTCTTCTTATTCTGATTGTTGATACCGGACACAATCAGAAAAAATGTTTTTAAAATTCGTATAAAGTTTTTCTTTTTTAAGCGAGAATTATTTTTCATTTATATATATTTTATAAATAAAAAACAAACAAACACGTGCAATAGTGTGTTTTCAGATCTGCATATCTTCTTTATAATTATACAATATATATGAGAACGTACATATAAAGACACACATTTACACACACACACTGTAACGCAAAGGCACACACACACCTCTGTAAATATATATTTACCCCAACCCAA